>OX463226.1:87023809-87763809 GCA_949820135.1 Sylvilagus floridanus
GCCATTTGGGGAGTGAATGAACAGATCTGTGTTTATGTGTGTGTGTGTGTGTGTCTGTCTGTCTGTCTCTCTCTCTCTGTAACTCTGCCTTTCAAATAAATTAATTAATTTTAAAAATATATTTACTAGGCAGGTGCTGTGGTATAGTGCCGGCATCCCATATGAGTGCCGGTTCAAGACCTGGCCACTCCACTTCTAATCCAGCTCTCTGCTAAGTCCTGGAAAAGCAGTAGAAGATGGCCCAAGTCCTTGGGCCCCTGCACCCACATGAAAGACCCAGAGGAAGCTCCTGGCTCCTGGCTTCATATATGCATGACTCCAGCCATTATGGCCATATGAGGAGTGAACCAGTGGATGAAAGACCTATCTCTTTCATTCTCTCTCTCTCTCTCTTTCTGCTTCTCCTGCTCTCTCTATGTAACTCGACTTTCAAATAAATAAATCTTTTAAAATATATAGATATTTATGATGCTGGCACTGTGGCATAGTAGGTTAAACCTTCTACCGGCTGAGCCTGCATCCCATATAGGCATCAGTTTGAGTCTTGACTGCTCTACTTCCAATCCAGTTCTCTGCTAATGACCTGGGGAAGCATAGGAAGATGGCCCAAGCACTTGGGCCCCTGCACCCACATAGGAGACCCGGAAGAAGTTCCTGGCTCTTGGCTTTGGATTGGCCCAACTCCGGCTATTGTGGCCATTTTGGGAGTGAACTAATGGATGGAAGACATCTGTCTCTCTCTCTCTCTCTCTCTCTCTCTCTCTCTCTCTCTCTCTTTCCCTCTTTCCTTCTCTCTGTTTATAACTCTTATAACTCTTTCTCTCAAATAATCTTTTTTTTTTTTTTACAGGCAGAGTGGACAGAGAGAGAGAGAGACAGAGAGAAAGGTCTTCCTTTTTTCCGTTGGTTCACACTCCAATGGCTGCTGCGGCCGGCGTGCTGCAGCCGGTGCACTGTACTGATCCGAAGCCAAGAGCCAGGTGCCTCTCCTGGTCTCCTACGTGGGTGCAGGGCCCAGGGACCTGGGCCATCCTCCACTGCACTCCTGGGCCACAGCAGAGAGCTGGACTGGAAGAAGGGCAACCGGGACAGAATCCGGCGCCCCGACCAGGACTAGAACCTGGGGTGCTGGCGCCGCAGGCAGAGGATTAGCCTATTGAGCCATGGCGCCAGCCTCAAATAATATTTTCAAATAAAATTACCTCTTGTGCCACGTGCCATTCTTGACACTAAAGATAATAGCAATAAACAAAATAATGACCTTGCCCTTATAGAACCCATACTGTTGAAAAGAATAGGCAGTAAATAAATAACATGTTTTAGGTAGTAATGAGTGATATAAGGAATATAAAAAACTGTAAAGTGGGGCTGGCACTGTGGCCTGGCAGGTAAAGCTGCCACCTACAGCGCTGGCATCCCATATGGGCACCGGTTCGAGTCCCAGCTGCTCCACTTCTGATCCAGCTCTCTGCTATAGCCTGGGAAAGCAGTGGAAGATGGCCCAAGCACTTGGGCCCCTGCACCCACTTGGGAGACCTGGAAGAAACTCCTAGCTCCTGGCTTCGGATCAGCGCAGCTCTGGCTGTTGCGGCCAATTGAGGAGTGAACTAGCGGTTGGAAGACCTCTCTCTCTCTCTCTCTCTCTTTGCCTCTCCTTCTCTCTCTGTGTAACTCTGACTTTCAAATAAATAAATAAATCTTTTTTAAAGAATTGATTAATTATCTATGCAATTTCCAATTTAACACCAAGATTTTTTAATCATTTTCAATTATCTTTATATACAGAAGATCGATTCAGTATATACTATGTAAAGATTTCATCAGTTTGCACCCACACAGAAACACAAAGTGTAAAAATACTGTTTCAGTACTAGTAATAGCATTACTTCACATTGGATAACACATTAAGGACAGATCCCTCATTAGACGTAAGTACACAGTGACTCCTGATGTTGATTTAACAATTTGACACTCTTGTTTATGGCGTCAGTAATTTCCCTAGGGTCTAGTCATGAGTTGCTGAGGCTATGGAAGCCTTTAGGGTTCGCTGACTTCGATCTTATTCCGACAGGGTCATAGTCAAAGTGGAAGTTCTCTCCTCCCTTCAGAGAAAGGTACCTCCTTCTTTGATGGCCCCATTCTTTCCACTGGGATCTCACTCACAGAGATCTTTCATTTAGGTCTTCTTTTTTTTGTTTTTCAGAGTGTCTTAGCTTTCCATGCCTAAAATATTCTCATGGGCTCTTGAGCCAGATCCGAATGCTTAAGGGCTGATTCTGAGGCCAGAGTGCTATTTAGGACATCTGCCATTCTATGAGTCTGCTGTGTATCCCGCTTCCCATGTTGGATCATTCTCTCCCTTTTTGATTCTATCAGTTAGTATTAGCAGACATTAGTCTTGTTTTTGTGATCCCTTTGACTCTTAGACCTATCAGTGTGATCAATTGTGAACTGAAATTGATCACTTGGACTAGTGAGATGGCCTTGGTACATGCCACCTTGATGGGATTGTATTGGAATTCCCTGGCACAATTCTAACTCCATCATTTGGGGCAGGTCCGATTGAGCCTATCCCAAATTGTACATCTCCTCCCTCTCTTATTCCCACTCTTATATTTCACAGGGATCTCTTTTCAGTTACAATTTAAACACCTAAGAATAATTGTATGTTAATTACAGAGTTCAACCACTAGTACTAGGATAAAAAAAATACTACAATGGATAAAGTATTACATTGTACAACAACAGTCAGCACAAGAGCTGATCAAGTCACTGTTTCCAATAGTGTCCATTTAAAAAAAATCATGTAGGATCTCTGTCCTTAATGTGCTGTACATTGTGAATTAATACTGTAACTAGTACTCCAACAGTATTTTCACTTTGTGTCTCTATGTGAGGGCAAACTGTTGAAATCTTTATGTAATATGTACTAAACTGATCTTCTGTGTATAAAGAGAATTGAAAATGAATCTTGATATGAATGCAAGGGGAGAGGGAGCGGGAAAGGGGAGGGTAGCGGGAGGGAGGGAAGTTGTGGGGGGGGATCCATTGTAATCCATAAGCTGTACTTTGGAAATTTATATTATTTAAATAAAAGCTTTATATATATATATATATATATATATATATCAAAAATAAATAAATAAATCTTTAAAAAATAGTATAAAATGATAAAATGTGGAATGATGTTTATTTTGGGTAGAGTAGCTAGTGAAGCATCTTTTAGGAGGTGATATTTAAACCAAAACACTAATGAATGGAGAAGCATGCAAGATCTCAAAGAACATAGTAAGTCAAGGGCCCCATGCGGAGACCTTGATGTAGAAATTAAGAATAACAGCAGGTTTTTGGTCTGAACTGGGTTGATTTAGAGGAGTGAGATTTAGAAGAAAAGAAAAATAACAGTTCTGTTTTGCCTGTTCCACATTCAAGTAGAGCTACTAGGAAGCATTTAGGTGCATGAGACTGGATCACAGGAGTAAGGTTTATGTTGAACATATACATCTGTTAGACATTGATTATAGATGCTACAAAAGGTCATGAGAATTGATGGAGTCCCTAAGATATGAAAACTAAGGATGGGCCCTGGGACAAAGGCAAGAGAAGAGGAAAGTGTAGGGAATAAGGAAGGAGGGTTAGGAGATGTCTGCTGAAATCACTAAGGATCAGAAACCTACAGCTGCATCATAGTTAGCTTCTCATTCAGTGCCACTGATGAAATGAGCCAGGCCTTGTGCTGATGTTCTTGGATACCATGCCCAGTTGGCCTTTTTTTAAGTTGATAGCATAGGGCCAAGTTAAGTACCCAGAGATGGGGCTGTTGCCATGGTATAGCTGGTAAAGTCACTGCCTGCAATGGCTATATCCCATATGTGCACCATTCAAGTCCTGGCTGCCCCACTTCTGATCCAGCTCCCTGCTAATGTGCCTGAGAAAGCATTGAAAGATAGCACAAGTCCTTGGGACCATGCACCCACATGGGAGACCTGGAAGAAGGTCCTAGCTTCAGATAGATCCAGCTCCAGCCATTGAGGCCATTTGGGGAGTGAACCAGCAGATAGAAGAACGCTGTGTGTGCGTGTGTGTGTGTGTGTGTGTGTGTGTGTCTGCCTCTCTCTAACTCTGCCTTTCAAATAAATATATAAGTCTTTAAAAAAATATCAGGAGGTATATTTTCTCCTGGGTTTTTTCTTTGTGTCTTTCTAGCTTAGAGGAAAATTAAACTGGAAGAGTTTTAAGAGGACAGAAATAGTGCCACTACCACCCAGTCCAAATTGCTTCCTGCATGGGAAAACCAGAGTAAACCAAATAAGGGTTTTTGCTTGTCACCTCTCCATAATGAAGCTATTAAAATCAACCTGTATACCTAGGCACTGAGTACTGCCTTGTGAGGTACAAAGGCGGAAACAGTTCATACCCATAGCTAAAATGTAGCATGGGATTTCCACAGGTTTGTGTTTTATGGATCTGGATAAGTTGTGCCCCTTTATATTATTTGAATACCAAAGTGGCCTCATAGGATCACCAAGCTAATCAACTTTATATCCTCCCGTCACATGTCACCTCAGCAAATTAGGGCGCCCTGCTCACAGGACACAATCTGATAAATTGCTCCTTGATGGTATATTCTGCTGTTCCACAGGAGCTCACATTTATTTTGCTTTATTACATGTATAATTCTTGTGTTAAATTGAGTTTCTCAAGCTAGGATTTGTAAAAAATAATCTTTGCTATTTTGTTGCTTTTTAACATGTTAATTATTTAGTCTTTTCTGATAGCACAGATACTGTCAGTATACTGACTTGAATGAAATTACCTATGGGCAGAACTGAAATCTTAGCCCTGCCTACCTCGGACTTTCTGATTCTTCTGCCACGTTGTAATCTATGATGGAATGTGGTTTCTAGAGAAATGGAAGTTTTATGATAACAGCAGAACCATAAAGATAAGCATTTGTACTTTAGGGTAAATTAGTTTGTTGGAGAAAAATATAATTCAGTTACAACTAGTCATAATACACTTTTTAAATAAAATGTAGTTGGAAACAGCAATCGTTTCCTTCTTTGGCTTTTGCTTGAGTTTCACTTCTTACTTATCTTGGTGGAGAGACTGAAGATATATTTGCTCACTTCCACCACTCCCGGCCTCATTTTCCCAAATTATAAAATACGGACGTTCTTCCAAATCGTGTCTAAAAACCTTTACTCAATGGCTAGGCATACAGGTATTTGCCAATTATCCATTTCCTCTCCCCTTCTGGAAAGATGGAATTGGTTCTGGCCAATCATCTGTTAGAAGAGTTGTGTCCCCTGCAGGCTGTGGGAAACCCACGTGCAGTTCTTCACTCTCTTCTCTGCCAAGACGACGGAGAAGCCCACTCGTTCCAGGTGATGGTGTCAACAGCTGAAACAGCAGCGGGAAAAGACAACCTCGGTTCTTTGTTCTTTGTGAAAGAAGAATTTCCGTGTAGACAAAGAAAAAAGCAAGACTGATGTAAGTCAGAAACCTCCTGCCACAGCAGCCTGAAGGGAGCTTTAAGAGAGGCAGACTCCCTGAACCTTGAGGGTCTGAGTCTTTTAAGTATATTTTTGGGGATGGAGCAGGGGTGTGGAAGAAACCAGAACAGCAGCTAACAACCAGTTAGAAGGTGGGGACAAAACCCAGCAGAAGTCCAGGTTTATAATCTGTCCTGTCCTGTCTTGCTTGCTCATAAGACAAAAAACCATGAAAAGGTTGGAATTGGTGACTTTTGTTCTCATAGTACACCAGGAACTCAGAAGGTAGAATCACTCCTCCCTTGCTAGTCTCATGATAAGACTGGAAGCTCCCAAGAAGTGGGATAGGCTTTTTGATCTTGCTGAAGATAACTTTTGGGGGAAGCAAGCATTTTGCACCCTCTTAGGACTCCCCTTTCCTCATTTTCCACAGGACCAACCTAACTGTATTGACCTGTTTGACCCCTCACAATGGGGCCACTGACTATCTGGACTTGGTTTGAGAATATAGCATGAGTGTGAAATATATTTGAGTTGGGTTAAGCCACTGAAATTCTGAAGTTAATTTATTACAGTTGCACAATTTTTCTTGTCCAAATACATCAGACCTGACTTTCTATGGTTTTGTGGGTCACTATTTCCATATTATGAAGTTGGTGGTTTTTTACTGCTTCACATGTGAATAAAAATACTATAAAGGAATTTGAAGCACACAACTTTTTTCCGAATGACTGAATAAGTTGGTACTTAATAAGTCCATCTTTAAACACAAGTCCTTGTCATTATTCTGGATTTCAGTTTGCATCTTCTAAGGAGCTGAATTCTGATAGGCTTTCTGTTCCCCAATTGTTATGGCTCTACTTTTTAATAAAATAGCTGCTTTGTTTCTGCATTCAGAATACCCCTCCCTATGCGTTTTAAGCATGAAATTTGATAGAAAAAATGTGGCATTCCCTTGTTGCTGATCTTTTTAAACTTTTTAATGATCTATATGAAGAGATGAGTATTACCTCAAGATTGCCATATGTCTCCAAGGGAAGTTGAAGCAAAGCCCTTCCTTAGCATGAAGCAGTTATTGTCCCAGTTATGTAAGCAAAATTTCACAGAAGCAGTGCCGCAGTCATTGGCCTACACCTTAAGCAAAGACATGTTAGTTACACACAGGCACCATTGTTTCTGAATGACATGGATAACTGTATTGAAATTTGCCTTGATTCTGTGACAATAAAAGCTGAGGAGGGACAAGAGAAGAGAGAAATAAAAGTGGGGGGGGAGGAGAATGAGAGAGAGGGAGGGAGAGAGGGAGGGAGAGAGGGAGAGAGGGAGGGAGGGAGACTGAGTCTACTAAAAAGGATTTGAGTTTACAAGTTTTCATAACATAGAAAATGACATGACATTTCCATGGCCGACATGGTAATGTGATCTTGCCTGAGACTTAGAGGCAGGGCCAGGTGAGTAACCTGCAAGGCCAGTGCCAAATGAAGATGTGGCGCCTCTTTTACAAAAAGCAGGAGGAAAAGTGTGGTTAAAGGTTCTAAAATGCAAGTTTTATCTTTTAAAAGGAAACTTAACAAAACTTAACAGATAATATTGGTATGTGAGTAATAGCATAAACCTATAAATAGCAAAGAATTATATCTCTCATCTTGTAGTTTTATAGAATACAATAAGTATTACTTTATCATTCACTTTTTATGGTGAAAAAACATACTTGGAATTAGCTAGCTGGACTCAGTTCAGATGACCCCAATGTTGTTGGTGACATCCAAAGCATTAGAATCAGGAGCCAGTCAACATATGCCTTCTTCTCTCCATCAGGTCTGATGAGGCCACAGCAAGGTCACAGTTTCCTCGCAGCTTATTTGATCTGGTGCTTATTGGCCTTGACATCCACAGTGAACACGAGTGTGTTGTTGTCTTCTGTCTTCTTTATAGCAGGCTCAGTGGCCGGGGTGGGGGGGTGACTTGATGATGGCAGGTGGTCAAGCTTGTTTCTCAGGGAGGTGCTCTTGCAAGGATATTTGGGCTGCCGCCAGAGGCGTGGTAACTTGGGCTTCCAGATGTGGGTGACATGTGGATCTTATTTTGGGGGGCAATAATGCCTTTCAGACTTTGTTCTTGGCCTTCAGAGCCTCTGCTTCGTCTTCAGCTTTGGGAAGAGCAGGGGCTTCCTTCTTCACCTTCAGTGCCATCTTGGTAGAAAAGCTCACTCGCTCTTGATAAACAATTTTTAGTAAATTTTTACTTTGTAAAGAATATGTTGATTCAACTGACACTGGCACTGATAAGAGTGTGTTGTAGGCTGAGACAACTTTGTGATGTATTTCTGAGAAAGTGTTTTAAAATATAGTAACTTTAATGTGCGGTTTTGCTTTCTGCAGTTTCAGTTAACCATGACCAACCACAGCCCAAACATTACCTGGAAAATTCCAGAAATAAACAATTCATAAGTGTTGAATTGTGTACCATTCTAAGTGTGTTGAAATCTCATGCTGTCCCATCAGGATACTCCATCCAGGCCAAGAGTCTTCCTTTTTTTTTTTAATTTAAGATTGATTTATTAATTTGAAAAGCAGAGTTACAGAGAAGCAGAGAGAGAGTGAGAGAGAGAGGAAGAGAGAGGTCTTCCATCCAATGGTTCATTCCCCAAGGCTTCAATGGCCAGAGTTGGGCCAAACCAAAGCCAGGATCCAGGTGCTTCTTCCAGGTCTCTCACATGGGTGCAGGGGCCCAAGGACTTAGGCCATCTTCTACTGCTTTCCCAGGCAATAGCAGAGATCTGGATTGGAAGTGGAGCAGACAGGACTCAAACTGGCACCCATATGGGATGCTGGCACTGCAGGTAGCGGCCTTGAGTGCTATGCCACAGCACCAATCCCAAATCTTTCCTTTATCCAACACGCCTACACCATATATGCCACCTACCCATTAGTCATTTAGTTATTAAATTGGCCATAATAGCATTGTAGTGTTTATATTTCAGTAACCCTTATTTTACCAAAATAATGGACCCAAAGCATAAGAGTATTAGTGTTGGCAATTTCATAACTATTCTATTTTAGTATTAGTTCTGATTGCTCATCTTGTGTTATGCCTAATCTATAAATTAAACTTGATCATAAGTTTTTAAGTACAGTAAAAATCACGGTCTACACGGGGTTCATACACTTTGCAGCTGCGTCCCCTGGGAGTCTTAAAGCACATCCCCATGGGATAAGAGAGAACTGATTATGAATCTTAGTCACCTAGGGCTGGTTGTTCTGATGGAGCAAGTTTTCTGAAAAGATTTAATTCTTCACACACATTAGCTTCACAGCTCATTTTGAGCAGAAATTTCTAGACTTTTAAAGTAATGTATTTGAGGTACAGTGAGAGAGAATGAATAAATGAATGCTTATATCTGCTAGTTCACTCCCCTAAAATGACACAACAGCCAGAGTCGAGCCCATCCAAAGCCAGAAACTTGAACCGGATCTCACACATCGGTGGAAGGAACCCAGTTATCTGAGTCATCAGCATTGCCTCCCAGGGCTGCATTAACAAGGAGCAGCAGTCAAGAGCGATCACTGGGTATCAAACCCAGGTACTCTGACATGGGATGCTGGCATCTGAACCAGCGTCTTAACTGCTAGGCTAAACACCCCCCCCCCATTACAATTTCATTTTAATGTTTTCTCTGGCATGTTCTGAACCATGTAGAGGTCAAGTCACTCAATGATTTGTATGTTCTTCAAAATTCCTGTTTGTGCTTTCTATAGTTGTATCTTCAGTTACAAAGAAAAATTAATTTTAAAACTATATTCCTTGGGGCTGGTGCTATGGCACAGTAGGTTAATCTTCCACCTGCAGAGTGGGCATCCCATATGTGTGCCATTTCTAGTGCCGGCTGCTCCTCTGCTATGGCCTGGGAAAGCAGTAGTAGATGACCCAAGTGCTTGGGCCCCTGCACCCACGTAGGAGACCTGGAAGAAGCTTCTGGCTCCTAGCTTCGGATGGCCACAGTTCCAGCCATTGCTGCCAGTTAAGTGATCCATTGGATGGAAGACCTCTCACTCTGTCTCTGCCTCTCTCTGTCTGCAACTCTGTCTCTTTCTTTCACTGTCTGTAACTCTGCCTCTCAGATATATAAATAAGTTTTCTTAAAAATTATATTTCTCAGCCAGCACCGTGGCTCAACAGGCTAATCCTCTGCCTTGCGGCGCCGGCACACCAGGTTCTAGTCCCGGTCGGGGCGCCAGATTCTGTCCCAGTTGCCCCTCTTCCAGGCCAGCCCTCTGCTGTGGCCCAGGAGTGCAGTGGAGGATGGCCCAGGTGCTTGGGCCCTGCACCCCATGGGGAGACCAGGAAAAGCACCTGGCTCCTGGCTCCTGCCATCGGACGAGCGCGGTGCGCCGGCCACAGCGCGCTGTCCGCGGCGGCCATTGGAGGGTGAACCAACAGCAAAAGGAAGACCTTTCTGTCTGTCTCTCTCTCTCTCACTGTCCACTCTGCCTGTCAAAAATAAAAATAAAAATAAATAAATAAATTATATTTCTCATTAATAATTTGTTCATTTGGAGCTGCATGTGAAAATAGTGTTTTGCTTTTCCCATCAAATGCAACAGCCTTTAACTTTAATTTCTAATTTTAGTGCTGTGAATATTTACTTTGCAATGTGGCAGCAGTTTTTAAAACCAGAAATTCTAAACTCCAGAGAATTTGATTATCTCTCCGATATGCTGCATTGTGTTGTCTGTGTGTTTGCTTTTGTTTTGTGATAATTTACTGACATTTGTTGCCAGACTCTGGCAGTTCCTATCTCAGCGCTCAGGTCAGAAAGGCAAAGTGTTTGCGGCAGGGAAGGGCCCTGGAAACAGATAGGCAAGCCAGCCTCCCAGTAAATGCTGCTGTTACTATCACTCCTACTGTCGTGATTACTTTCCCCACTCTGTGGTCTCTCTGTGGGAGTTAGAAAGGAGTGTCAGAAGAAGAGACACCATGGCATCATTTGAGAACCCTGTGACCCACAGCAGAGTGCCGGTTCTACTCCTGGCCGCCCCACTTCCAGCTCGGCCTCCTGCTAATGAGTCCTGAAAGCCACCAGAGGGAGAGGGCCGAGTTGCTTGGCCCTCTGCCACCCACTTGGGAGACCTGGATGGGGTTCTGGGCTCCTGTCCAGCCTGGCCAGCCAGGGGAACTGGGGCACTTGGGGAATGAACCAACAAATGCAGGATCTCGCTCTCCCTGCCCCTTCAAGTAAATGAAAACAAATAAAGAAAATAATAAAAGAAAAAGACAAGTTAGCGATCAGCAGAAGAGAAGACATTATGGAAGACAGCAGGGCCTTGGCTCTCGAAACCATTCTGATGTTTACCTTCCCTGAAGTTCCCATCAGGCCTCTGGCATGTGACGTGATCTGTTATCTAAGCCTTGCCCCAGGGAAGTCCATGTCTGCAGGGCTTCTTGGATTCTGAGGTTCTACGCGCCTGATCCTTTCCTATCTGGTTGTGTGTCTTACAGGTATGAGACCTCTCTTCTGGACTTGGTTAAGTCTCTGAGCCCAAAATCTGCTCCGCAACCTCAGCTGCGCCCCTCCAGAGAAGCTGGGCTCTGGAGTCACAGTACCTCCCGCCTCAGCCCCCCAAAATCCACTTGGAGGAAGATGGGGGTGCACAGGACCCCTGAAGACCTGGAGGAGAGTCAGATTTTGGAAGATATATTTTTCATTTGACACCAAAGCATATACTCAAAATTTCCATAGGAAATTTGCAGGTTTCCTTTTTTTTTTTTTTCCACATACACTGATCTAGGATTTTAAATTTTGATTGCAAAGTAATTGTATCTCTCCTTTCACGGAGACCTATCTCACTAGCATCCTGTTATGTATTGAATATAGAAGTTATTCAAATACCCAGGGTGTTTTGGGTCAGACCAATCAACAGATAACACACTGACGGGGGTGGGGCCAGGGGTTAGTAGCTTTCCTCTGCCAACAACATAGGATGCCTCCTGCCTGGCAGGAACCATTGCCTATTCAGCCTCGTTTCAAGAGTACTTCTCATTTATCTGCTGGCAAACATTGGCTCCTTTTCTACCCAAGGAAACTCTTTCCACTAAAAGTTCCCTCTAAGGTAAAAGTAGCCCTTTGGTAACACAAGCACTTTCAGAAAGACGAACTCTTTCACCTTGTCTATCCTGTTCTCTAACCACTGTTTTGTCTAAGTGTAATCATCTAACTCTGAAGCTGAAATTGGTGTTCTAGCATCAGAAGCAAGACTGGGGCCAATTATGGGTCACTCTCAGAAGTCATGAGCCTGGTGGTTGCCCATCCCATAGTCAAAGAGCTCAATGGAGTAGCAGGAAGGACCCAGCCAATCCCTGGAAAGAGGCAGCATTAAATCTTATTAAAGAGTCATTGCCCTGGGGAAATCAAGTGGGGGGATAAACCTGCAACACTTTTCCTACCGACGCCCGGGTGACGCTTCAGCTTCCCAGGATGAACAAGAGCAAGCCCCAGGGATCTTGTTGACCCAAGTGTCTGGTTTATTCCCTTGCTGTCACATGCGCTCTCAGGACCTTCCTACGGCTGTTTCTGAGGAAGCCACCATTCGGAGAGCAGCATCCCGCTGCTGCAGGCTTCCTGGAGCTACCTACCCTCTCACTCTGGGAGGGTGAAAGGTCATGGACTGGCCAGGCCCTGCATGTGCTGTGCTCAGGGCCTCTGTCCCATGGTCCAAAGAACCATCTCTTGTCAGGTTATGCTCTGCTACCCTAAGCGGGGTCTCCCCACCTTTCCTACTGTGCCTCAGTTTAACCCAGAGGAAGCTGTGAGAAGCACAGTTGAGACCTCTTTCTCCCTCTGTCTTCCTGTTGAACAGAGCTCCTGAGATGGGTCTGTCAGCTCACAGGGGGCTGCAGTAGCTCCCCAGCTTACTCTATGGGCAGTAAGATGGGCCCATAGAGCCAGTGTTATCAAACTGCCCGCCACTGGTAGCAAGGGGAACATGTGTCCCAGATGTGTGTTACTGGATGATGTAATTTAATCAGGAGGATGTTCACTTTTCCTCTCTCCCTTTCACTAACCCTAGGCTTAAACTGGGAACAAGACTCAGTCAGTCAATGTGGGTGATCAAGGCAGGCCAAGCCAGCATGGCTTTCATGAATTCTTTATTTATCAAAATTAGATTATTTCTATCTAGAAAAGCCATGTTGAACAGCCTCCTTGTCTGGATAAATTCATATCGCGTTGTCTCTTTGGCTGAGCCCTACCAACCCTTCCTTCACATGGCCTTTTTTGTTTTTTGGAAGCAAGAGGAATGGAACCTACCCATGTCGTATTCTAAATCTGGGGTAAACATAAGGTCAGGACTAGCTAGTGCAGTCACTATCTTGAAAAGTTGAAAACTCACTACAGGTTATAACTGCCTTTTAAAGTTCACTCCTATGATAGTAACCTAATCAGCCTCATCCTATTTTCAAAAGCCTTCAGAACATGGTGCATTCGTTGGTGTGGTAGAACTGGACATATGGCATACTGAGAGCCCTCGGCCATTTTTCAGTTAAAATTAAGTTTGCAGAACTATCTTTTTCTTGACACATGTGTCACAACAGCTAAGTGCACCTGACTCCCTTCCATCAGCCATAATCACAGTCTCTGTTCTAGATGCTTGTGTCCTCACTGCTCTCTGAAATGGGAGAGTCCACAAGGATCAAGAGTCTTGGGGCTGGCACTGTGGTGTAGTGGGTAAAGCCGCCACCTGCAGTGCCGGCATTCCAAATGGGCACCAGTTCGAGTCCCAGCTGCTCCACTTCTGGTCCAACTCTCTCCTATGACCTGGGAAAGCAGTAGAAGGTGGCCCAAGTCCTTGGGCCCCTGCACCCAAGTGGGAGACCCGGAAGAAGCTCCTGGCTTCAGATCGGCCCAGCTCCGGCCATTGCTGCCAATTAAGAAGTGAATCAGAGGATGGAAGACCTCTCTCTCTCTCTCTCTCTCTCTCTCTCTCTCTCTCTCTCTCTGCCTCTCCTTCTGTCTCTGTATAACTCTGACTTTCAAATAAATAAATAAATCTTAAAAAAAAAAAGGAAAGAGTCCATGATTTCTTCAAGAAGCATGATTCCCTTTAGAAGAACCATAAACAAGGTCTACAAAGTAAAGTAAAGGTTTTTTGGGGCCACTGAGTGGAGTTTAATTGATCCTTTATCTCTCCCTGAATGAGCAGTTTGGAGGAGCGCAGATGGAGTTCTACAGTGCATCAGTCAGCACGTGTCTGTGTGCCACACTCCGCTCCCAGGTTCCCTTCCCTGTCCTGTAGGCCTTTTTGTTGGTATTGGTGTGAGAGCAATAGGATGTAAATTTATGCATAATCCAGTGTCTTCATTATTAACAATATTATATGTTAACATCTCTCAAATTTATTGTGATGAAAGGCTGTTGGAGAGCCTTGAGGCTGTTGGAGAGCCTTGAGGCTCAGCCTAATCGCTGTCTGTCCATTAGGAGCGAGCGTCTGGCACAAAGGAAGCTGAAGCTGCCTTGCCTCCCTGTAAAGTGCTCCCAACAGTGACTGCTTGGGATTTGCTGGCCCAGCTTCTACTCGCTTCTCCAGCAAGATGGGACATGCATTGAGGGTGCTGCAGATGGTGCTACAGCGTTGCCCACCCTGCTACCCATCGCCCTATGAGAGAAAAAATCAGTGTTTGTAAAATGGAAAAGCCCACAGAAATTCCCACAGTGAGATCCAGTGTGCCCAATTCAGAAAACCAGAGTCAATCAAGGAAAGGTTTTAACTGATGTCACCCTTCCAGGAGGCACAGTTGTATTTATCCAGAGCGAGACCCGTGGCGGGCACTTAGCTAGCACACCCCACATGTCAGTGGAGGGCGGGACTCCTGCGGAGCTGCCTTTCCTTGGGCCCTGCTTGCAGCACCAGCGCCAGAATGGGCTGGCCAAGACTCTGGCAGGGGCGGAGGCCCCAGGGAGCAGAGCTGGGCACAATCAGCTGAGGGGGAAAGAGGCTATGGCGGACGCCACCCCGCTCACGTTTTACCCTCTGCTCAGGGTGTTGGCGGGGGGAGGGGTTGTGGGCAGATGTTTATATACTTAAGAAATTTGGAGTTAATAAATTATCTCTATGGCTATTTCCCCCCATGTGCTTTTGAGACTTGCCCCATCAGTGAGGCATAGCTGAGAACATGAGCAGAGCCCCAGGTTATCATGATGTCATTCCCTCGGTACTTGTTAAACCAGTCAGAGCTTGGGGTCCACTGAAAGGCAGGCCAGGGGCTGCCCTGGTGCTGCTCCTGCTCATTCACGTGGCCTGGACACCACGGCATGGCTGCTGGCCCAGTCTCCACACACCCTTGAGTTCCTCCTATGTGCATGTGCCCATAGCCGCTCAGCGGGTTGGGGTGGGGGGGACTGTAGCAGCACGTTGAGATGGACAAATGCCCTGCCTCGGGCCCTGCAGGTGCTGGGAGAGTATGGGTGAGGGCTTGAGTGACTGAAGTGCCTGGTTCTGAGAATTCAACTAAAACAATGCCCAGTTCTGTGGATTCAAGTAAAACAGCCGGAGACCCTGTCCTGCCCCCAGGCCAGCCTGGCTCCTCCACCTGTGCAGGGAGACCATGCAGCTGCCCTGAGAGGCAAAAGTGGCAAGATCAGAGTCATCCAGCTCTGAAACTGAAATGAAAGGAGCAAAGTTTGACCCGATTATACGAGGTTGCCCTTGAGTCAAAGAAGACTGGATATGAGTAGGGTGGTGGTGATCCCTGATTCTCAGAGGAAAGTGAGCTGGCAGCTGGAGAAGCAGCTAACGGAGATAAGTGAGCAGGCCTGTGGTTTCTCAGAGTTGCTGGTCAACCACAGTTCCTAAGCTCCTGTGGTTCCACTGCACCACTCACAAATCTCTCAGGTCTCAGTGTTGTGGCTGTTTTCCCTTCCCCGACCACCTACAACACACACACACACACACACACACACACACACACACACACGCATAAATTGGGTAAGCAATTTACTCTGTGCTCCTGCAGCACACTGCCTGAGACGGGATGACTTATTAAGAGCAGACACTTATCTCTCACGGTTGGAGCCCGGGAGGCCTAAGAGCGAGCATCTGCAGGTTTGGAGTCCGGCGAGGCTGCATCCTCCTGTGGCATAGGAGCTGAGGGCAGAGCAGCCAGTGAGCCAAATGCTCCCCGAGGCCTCTGATAAAGGCCTCCATCCCGCTAAGGAGGAAGGCGCTCTCAGCCAGCTCACATCTCAAAGACCCCACCTCTTAGCATCACCACATTGGCTACCCCTGAATTTTGGGGAGGACACATGCAAACACAGCACATGTAGGAAATGCTGCAGGCCTCTGTACTTGCCCTCATCATAAACCCCTCACGTTGGGGAGTCAGAGGACTCAATGGCTGGGTTGGACCTTAGGGGTCCCACATCCCCTCAGTGGCGTCTGTGGTCCCACATCCCCTCAGTGGCGTGTGTGGCTGCCAAACTGGCATCCCTCCTCCCTTCAGCATGCCACTCCCTTGATCTGGTCTTGCAAAACAAGCATTTTAATCTCAGCTAGACCTGAGCATCTCTCAGAAGTGAGTCCTCACAGACCCCTGGGACCAAGGTGAGCAGAAATGCAGTGTTCACTCCCTAGGGCTCTGGAGGATTGAGTGCCACCTTCTGGAGTGTCTGTCCACTGAGGTGGAGGCCATGGAAAGGCCATCTAAAGCGATATCCCTAAGAAAATGACATCTCTGCAGGTGGCATAATGGGCAAGACAAGTCTCCTTCTAGTAGTATAAGCTATTATAACCCTAATTAAGACATCTTCTGAAAAGGCAATGGCCAAAATGAGGTTAAAGCCTCTCTTCAATTGGCTGGAGGAGGTGGTAGCTATTCTAGTAGAAGTGCACCAGTAAGTTGATATTTGGAGTCCAGTAGGAATGACCTATAACACGTTTGATGAAGTGATGACAAACTGTTCTGTCCATGACCTTCCAGATCCCAAGACTTGTCCTCAGGTCTTCATCAGTGTTCTTGTTGAGTTGCCTCTGGGCCCAGTATTATATTACATGGTGTTGACCCCACTAACGGTGTGGTTGACAGCATGAACTGTGTGGAACCAAGTGGATCTTGGCACAAATCACAGGATCACTGCTTACTAGTTCAATGTTCTTAGGCAAATGGAAGTTTCTTCAGTTGTACAATGGGAATGATAATGTATACCACTCATAGGATGGTTGTGAGGGTGAAATTCAATGAAATAATGCATGTGAAAGGCCTGACACATACAAGCAGGAGTTCCACTAATGGCAGCTGTCAACATCATTGTTAGTACACTTACAAACTGGAACGAAAACAAATCTTCAAACTTAGAAATTTTTAATAACAACAAAGCTACAACCATCACAGTGAATTTTCCAGCTGGGCTGAGTTTACTTAGACATGAAGAGAAGAAGCAGAGTTTGACCTAGACATTGAAAGAACATTTCTAAAATAGAAATAGGGAAGAGATTTGCAGGATGGGAAAGTGCAGACTTGAGTGTGCACTGGCAAAAACTCAAGATGTGTTTTGAAAGAATGGTCATGGTAAACAGGTGGGTACTAGAAGAGAAGGTGTGGAAATGACCGAGGGAAGTAGGAGCAGCTCCAGTTGTGGAGAAAGCTAAATGTTAGGAAATGCAGTTTAACTTGAACTTGAGTTCTATCTTTTATCCTGAAAAACTATAAAAGGTTTTGGAATTATTCTGAAATATCCATCTAGCAGCAGTGTCAGGCTCTGTTAGAGGGGATTGGACAGGGAAGGTAAGGACAATAACACCTGATACCTCGTATTTCATTTAATCCACATGGCAACCCTGAAGTCAGGTGGCATATCCTCAGGTTGCAGTTGGGAAACCCTCGCCTTGAAGAGATTAGGTACTGTGTCTCAGCCACTGAGCCATGGAGCTGCTAAGTGGACTAAGAGCTGAACCATCCCATTCTATAGCCATGCTTTTTCTGCTGTGCAACTGTTTGTTGTGCTAGTCTAAGCAAATGAGCCTTTATGCAGAGACACCAGTCATGATGCTATTGTCACGGGCCAGGTGAGAGTTGGAAGTGTGTAACCCCACCCCACACCACCAGTCACCTCTTAGTTGTATACTGATAGGGCTGAGTAGGAGGGTACATGTTTGATATGTTTCTACCATCAGACTTTCTAACACTTCTCCTAACTCTAATCTTGCAATAATCCGCCCAAAGCAGAGCTAAGGACTATAAAACAGACAAATCTAGAGTGCCTCCCATGACCGGGACTGAATTGGAGACAAAGACCTCAGCTTCAGTATCTGCATCAGCTGAGCCCCATTCAGACTGTGCACCAAGGGAGGTCAGACTCACTACAAGAGAATCAGATAAACGGCATTAGGGAGGGAGTGATAAGCAAGGGATGGAGAAAGGGAAGAAATTGCTCCAGTGCAGCTCCCTTCATAGAAACAGAGGAGTTGAGAATGTGCTAAGCAGGTCTGGCAGTTCCTGAAAATAGTAAAGAAATCATTAGCCAGCAATTCCACCACTAAATTTACACCCATGTGTAATGAAAAGTACTTAAGCGGAGGGTTTTGTTGTTGTTGTTGTTGTTGTTGTTTAAGATGTATTTATTTATTTGAAAGGCAGAGTTACAGAAAAAGTGGGAGAGACAGAGATCTTCCATCTGTTGGTTCACTCCCAAATGGCCAGGACAGGCATGGTTGGGCAGGTCAAATCCAGGATCAGGAGCGTCTTCCAGGTCTCCCATGGGAGTGGTAGGGGCCCAAACACTTAGGTCATCTTCTGCTGCTTTCCCAAGTGCCTTAGCAGGGAGCAGCCAGGACATATGGGATGTTGGTGTCAAGGCAGCAGCTGTACCTGCTATGCCACAATGCTGCACCCCCATAACAGAGAGTTTGGGTGTTCATAGCTGCATTCTTCATAACGACCCAAATGTCCATCAACTGAGGAATGGATAAGCAAAAATATGATATAGCCACATAATAGAATAATATTTGGCAATCAAAAGAAAAGAAGTACACACTCCAACATGGATGAACCTTGAAAACATCAGGCTGAGTGAAAGACAGCAGTCGTAAAAGGCCACGTGTATTCTGACATGGGGAATGTGGCACATCCAGATAGGCAAGCTGTAGAGACAGAAAGTCAATAACTGACTTCCCAGGGCAATGGAGGGTGACTGCTAAAACAGATGGGGTTTCCCTTTGGGGGGGGGGTGTTCTAAAACTGATTGTAGTGGTGGTTAAATAACTTTGTGAATATACTAGAAATCACTAACTGAATATGTTAGTACCACTGTGTTACATGTGAATTATATCTCATTAAGCTGTTAGCAAAAATGGGGGGAGAGTCAGGAAGAAGGGGTGTCCATGATCCTCAGTAGTTGACTGTCCCAGGAGTACAATCTTGATCAGTGTCTTCCTGCAGTGAAAGCCAGTTGGTGAAATGTCAAGGGGAGGGGGTCCAAGACCACTGACCTCAGACATCTTGTGAAAGAAATGAGAGAGCCAGGTGGTGTTTGGGCTATCCTCAGGGGATTCTTTCCAAGGTGGGAGATATGACACTTGACTGACATCCTCTGACCCCCCGCCTGGGTCCTCAGAACCCTCGAGACCAAGTGTCACCAATAATCCATGAGCAGTTTTCATCATCTCAAGGAGACTCGTGGAAAACCAACATGTCTGGGAGGCAGGAGCATAGGCCAACTATGATTTCACTGTTTTTAAAAAAATATTTTTTTAGGATTTAGTTATTTGAAAGGCAGAGTTACAGGCAGAGAGAAGGGAGACAGAGAGAAAGAGAGATCTTCAATCTGTTGTTTCACTCCCCAGATGACCTTGATCAATGGCCATGGCTGGGCCAGGCCAAAGCCAGAAACAAGGAGCTTCTTCAGGTCTCCCACATGGGTCTAGGGGCCCAAGTACTCGGGCCATCTTCCACTGCTTTCCCAGGCCATTAGCAGGGAGTCAGATCAGAAGTGGAGCAGGGAGGACTCAAACCAGCACCCACATGGGATGCCAGTGCCACAGGTGGCAGCTCTACCCACCATGCCACACAAGCCCTGTGATTTCACTTCTTAACTTTGGACAGAAGTTGGTCTGTCAAATCATGAGAACCTTGGCTACTGTGTCGGGGTTATTTGTTAGCAGACACACATGACACTCATAAATCTGTGCTTACTACAAATGGGCAGATAAATCTACAAGTGTAGTTTGGTAAACAAATTGTTTCTAATATGGGGTATATGGAGATATAAACAAAGCAGTTCACAAAAATTTGGGACTACTGTTATAGAACAAAAGAGAAAAAAGTCGTGGGTGGAAGAAGTTCAGATGAGGAACAAAAATGAGATGACCTGGGAGTGGGAGTGGGAGTGGCAGCGTTAGCCAGAGAAGGACGTTAACCCAGACTGTGTGCAGAGGGAGGGTGTGGCAGGTTGGGCTTGTGGCGTGGAGGCCAGTGGGTGCCAGCTCCTTGGCTGGGCCTGGGTCATCTCGCTCATTATGAGATGGGGCCTCTTTTCATAGTTTTTAAAATCTTCCTTTATAAGGATTTTTCCTATAAACTACCTAAAACCCTGTACTGATTGAGGCCACGCATTTATCTCTCCACACCTAAACTTTGGTGCAGGGAGCAATAAGGGGAGCACAGGGGGATAAGTACTTTTTGCATCAATAATGGTGATGAATATTAGCAAGACGTACCAATGTCATCAGCTATTGAGGAGTGGAATTGAAAAACAAAAAAGGGGCTGGGGCCGCAGCTCACTTGGCTAATCCTCCGCCTGCGGCACCAGCACTCCATGTTCTAGTCCCAGTTGGGGCGCCAGGTTCTGTCCCGGTTGCTCCTCTTCCAGTCCAGCTCTCTGCTGTGGCCCGGGAGGTCAGTGGAGGATGGCCCAAGTGGTTGGGCCCTGCACCCCATGGGAGACCAGGAGGAAGCATCTGGCTCCTGGCTTCAGATCGGCACAGCGCGATGGCCGTAGCAGCCATTTGGGGGGTGAACCAATGGAAAAAGGAAGACCTTTCTCTCTGTCTCTCTCTCTCACTGTCTAACTCTGCCTGTCAAAAAAAGAAAAGAAAAGGAAAAGCAGAAAATGGTAGGAGGGTCTTTATTCATTTCTTCCCCTCTTTTTCTTATTTCCAATAAATCTCCAAGAATATCAGCTCTGTTTCCTAACTATTTTTCAAACTTCTAAATATGCTGACATTTTTCTAGTACAATAGTCTCTTTATTCTTGGTCTTCCTGCCAGATGGCATGGATTCATTCTAGAACATGTGACTGTCTCATTTTTGTCTTTAAATGAGAATTATAATGTGGGCATTTGACATAGAAGCTAGAGCGCCATTTGGGATGCTTGCATCCCACATTAGAGTCTCTGGTTTCAAGTCCTAGCTCCACTCCTGATTCCAGCTGCCTGATAATGTGCACCCTGGGAAGAAGCAGGTGATGGCTCAAGTATGTGTGGCCTTACCACACATGTAGGCTATCCGGATTGAGTTCTAGGCTCCTGGCGTTAGCCTGGCTCCACTCTAGCCTTTGCAAGTATTTTGGAAGTGGTCCACTAGGTGGAAAAATGGATCTCTCTCTCTTTATATGTCTGTCTCTTTGCTTTACAAATAAAGAAAGAAAATGAAATAAAAATAGAAAAAAAAAACAGAACCTATTTTGTGGACTCTTGTGAAGGTAAAATGAGCTAATGCATGTAGAGTACTCAGCATAAAATATAATGATTAGGGCTGGTGCTGTGGCCCAGCGGGTTAACACCGTGGCCTGAAGCACCCAGCATCCCATATGCACACCGGTTTGAGACCCGGCTGCTCCACTTCCAATCCAGCTCTCTGCTATGGCTTGAGAAAGCAGTAGAAGATGGCCCAAGTCTTTGGGCCCTATACCCACATGGGAGACCTGGAAGAAGCTCCTGGCTCCTGGCTTCAGATCAGCACAGCTCCGGCCGTTGGGGCCAATTGAGGAATGAACCAGTGGACGGAAGACTCTCTCTCTCTCTCCCTCTGCCTCTCCACTCTCTGTGTAACTCTGACTTTCAAATAAAATAAATAAATCTTTTAAAAAAATAAAAATAATGATCACTCAGTAAGGGATACTTATTCTCCATAAAACCACCAGGGGCATCTGTCCATGGTACACCCTGGGGGACAGTGTGGGATAGTTTCCCATTGCTCTTAAGAGTTTGGACTTGGAAGCATAACACAGCAGGTTCTCCATGATTCAGCCCAGTGCTGTCTGTCAACTGCCAGCCCCTTCTTTTACTCATCACCCCTTCTCTGCACCTTCTGATGGGCTTCCTCAGCCCTCAGTACATCCTTTATCACACTCTTACTGTGCCGGAGTGGCTGTTTACGTATCTGATTTCTCCTTGGACTATAAACCCATGAAGGCCAGAATAAGATGTCAGTCTTACTCAGCATGAACTTCCCAGAACTAAGTACTACATACATTGTAGGCTCTCTATCTTTATTTATCGACAGAAGGGTGGATAGGTAGGTAGGTGGATGCATGAGAGGAAGGGACAGTGGAGATAGAATGGATCCATGGCTCCCGACGCCAATACCTTTTGTGTAACTCCTGCCTGCTTGCAGCTCGCTCAGCAAAGGAGAAAGTGAGGGCCATGCCGAGAGAACTGGTGGAGGCTGGGCTTGGAGAGAGTTGACAGCTCCTATCCCCACACTGAGTAGCATTTCCTTTCTCACAAATCTAACGTTTGTATCTTCCCTGCTCAAAAATCCAGAGAAATTACCAATGCTTACAGGGCAAGGAGAACATCCCCTCCAGGAGGCACACCAGGACCTCCGCGTCTGGCCTGCATGCCCCTCTTCTGCCTCATCTCCCCCTTCTCCTCGCTGCAGTTGCATCTGAAGACCTTATGTGACTTTCCGAGTCCCTTTCTTTTGAGTGACTCCTTTCAGACTCAGCTTCCATGATTCCAGTAATGCTTGATGGAGCCAGTGGTACAGCCACGCACTGCGTACTGTTGTTTGAACCACTTGTCTTTACTGTAACAGTGTCAGGTGCCCAAACCTATATTGACCTTGGAGAACCCACTCTTACCCCTGTGCACTGTATACATGCTTGTACCCTCTAGGCGTCAGAGGTCATCACATATCGAATCATCCATAAAGTGGAGATGGCAATTCCCACCCCACGGATTTCGTGCCAGGCAGGCTGATGCAGCCTTGGAAAAGAGCCCAGAGGAAAGCCAGAACGCAGACGCCAGAGTGCCCCGAACACAGGGCTAGAGAGGGGTCCAGTGGAGCCCCAGCGGGGGCTCCATGGAGTGCAGGGCACCAGAAGGCCCAGGAATAAGGGGCATGTTGGCACTGGAGAGAAACAGAAAAGGTGGTTGGCTAGAGGACCAGGCCCCGTTGGTTACCCAGCCGGGCCAGCTGAACTGGCTTCCTCCTCCCCCGCCACAGTCAGCAGTTGGGCAGCCTTGGCTGATGCTTCCCTGACACAGCCGCCAAAGGCCCCTGGCCTGATGCTGCCAGGCTGCCCAAGCCGCTGCCCTTGACCTGTCAGCAGTTAGAAACCTGCTTTCCCTTCCTTGCTTCTTCCACGCCACCTCGTCCTTCTCCTCCCATCCTTCAACCACTTATTATTTTAAAGTTTGAAATAGAGAGAGAGAGAGAGCGTTCTTCCATCTACTGGTTCACCCCCAAAATGTCTGAAACAGTCAGGGCCAGGCCAGGATAAAGCCAGGATCCTAGAACTTCATCTGGGTCTTCAAGTGGGTAGCAGGGAGCAAAGTATTTGAGCCGTCACCACCTGCCGCCTCCAGGGTGAGCGTCAGCAGGAAGCTGGATGGGAAGCAGAGGAGTTGGGACTGAAACCCAGGCACACAGATGTGGGATGTGGGCACCCACGTGGCACCTTAGCCAAATGCTGCCCCTGCCTCATCATAAGCCCCACGGCAGCCACGGAGGTGCTGGGGTGAACGGCTGGCGCTTGCAAGGAAGAGTGGCTCCCTTGCTCCTTGCTGCTGCCAGCTGACATGGGTTGAACTGCATAGCCCTGGTTTTCTACATCCTCCTCCCAGCAGCAAGTGATTTAAGCTTATTGGATTTATATAACATTGGGAAATGGTAAACTGTGTAAATTTGCTATGTTTTCCAGGGACAGTTATTTATGGAGGGGCATTTTTAACTCAAGTGCTGGAAGTATTAAATCATTATAATAAATTCATGCTATTCAGACTTTCTTACATTGTAATAAATTTTTTCTAAGCATGAATGAGGAAATCCATGACTCCCCTAATATACCATTATGTATTTCTTCTCAAAGTGACACAGCTTACTACATCAAGTTGGAGAAGAATAGAAGAAGATTTACTGTGCTAGGAAAAAAATAGTTGAGCAGTGATGAGTGTGAGGAGTTCTTGGGAGCTGGCATGGCAGCCAGAGCATCCCCTGCCTGCCTGCCTGCCTGCCTGATGCCTTCTTGTTCCAGCGGGAGGAGCAGCCACACACGGGGAGGGCCCAGCTAGAGGCATAGCCCCTGCACTCCCTACCTGAGCACTGCCAGAGCCTTGGGGCAGAGAAATGGAGCCAAGGACCCTCGTGGCCTCTGTCCTGTCCTGTCCAGGTGGAGATGTTGGAGTGAGGCTCTATAGAAAGTGAAAACCATTCTGTCCTCATGTTGTCAAATCCCCATCGAAAGCACGGCTCCGCGTAGACAGCTGGTTCTTGCTCCTCACCTGCAAGTCCATCTAGACCAGAAAGCTCGGAGTTCCCATCAGATTCCAAGGAAGCTGTGGTCCCCCAAATAGCAGCCATCCATGGTTGTGCATGAACTCTGCAGCATTTCTGACCACCCACTATGTGCCAGGCAAAAGCCAACAGTTTGACTCCTAACCTAGAGCAGGTGCAAGGCAGTGAGACAGAAGATCAGGCTGAGCTCCAGTTAGAGTTCCCTGAGGGGAGTGCAGTCACAGAGGTCTGAACAGCAGCCTTTTCCCCAACAGAGGGGCCACACAGACGTCGGCAAGGAGATGAGGAACCCAAGGGGAGTGAGCCCAAGGACAGCTAAGCCTGCAGTTTGTACTTGGAGGCACAACAAGGCCTTGTGGGAAGAGACCTGTGTAGAGTCCATCCTTGGCCTCAGCTTACAGTTTAATTATTGCTCCACCCACATTCAAGTCTCTGCTCTACCACTGTAGCCGGGGGTGACACTGTATAAGTCACCAAACTCAGTGCCTCCATGGGCAAAATGGAAATAACTTGCATATACACACCTGCCTGGCTTGGGCTGCCTGGCTGGGGTCTGATGAAAAGCAGCTCATGCACCTGCTAGGGAAAAAACTTTACACCTACCAGGCATGTTCCTCATTTATCTGCAAGCTGACATGAGTGAGTCCCTCTGGAGCATGGGGAGCCGGGAACTCCACGGCATCCAGGCAGTGCTGGGCCTGTCAGCTCCCAGCTGTTGCTGTTCCCCACCGCGGGCTCCACCTCAGGCTTCGAGCTGCTGCTTAGCTTCCAGCAGGGCGACCCATGGCCACACTCGTCCCAGTTTCAGCCTGCCATTTGCCTCTGTTTCTCCCACCAGCCTGGAACCTCCTCCACCAGGCAAGGTCCTGGCATTTCAGGACACCCTGGACTAAGATCCCAGCCTTGAGGAGCTTCCGCAGCAGAGAGAGCCCAGGGCGGTGCCAGGGCTGGGACCTCTGAGCTGTGGCCCACAGGGTCACCTGCCTCCATCGGGGTCTGTGGGTGGCTCAACACCCTGCCTCCTCCCCTTCCTGCCTCTAGTATTTTTCAGTCAGTCCCTTCTCTCTGCAGAACCCAATACCCAGTGATAGTGTTTTCTCTCTTTGCTAGTCAGGTTCCTCCTAGACCCAGGCGGGAGAACGGGCTTCCCTGGTTGTTTCTGGTTTGTGGCTCTTCAGTGGGCTGCAGGCAGAAACACAGTGGCCTCATCCCACAGCCCAGCACACAAGCTCGTCATGTCCATGTGTAGGCACTTTTCCTTTCAGGATAGCCAGCACGCAGCTTAGAAAAGACACAGGCATGGCTGTCATCCCTCCAAAGCCTGATTCAGACTAGCTCTCCCCAGACTGACCCAGCACATGTGCACGCTAGCCACGTTTTTCCTTCTTAACATTTTATTTTGAAGTCAGACTTAATGAAGATTTTAGAACGAATACAAATAACTCTTGTATACCCCTTGCCAATTTAACTCCCTTGCTTTAATATCCATTTTTTAAAAGATTTATTGATTTATTTGAAAAGCAGAGTTACAGAGAGGCAGAGGCACGGGGGTGGGGGTCGGGGAGAGAGAGATGTCTTTCATCCACTGGTTCATTCCCTAAATGACCACAATGGCCGGAGCTGTGCTGAAATGAGGCCAAGAGCCAGGAGCTTCCTCTGGGTCTCCCACGCAGATGCAGAGGCACAAGGATTTGGGCCATCTTCCACTGCTTTCCCTGGCCATAGCGGAAAGCTAGATCAGAGTGGAGCAGCCGGGACTCGAAAAGGCACTTAAATGGGATGCTGGCACTGCAGGCAGCGACTTTATCCGCTTTGCCACAGCACCGGCCCCTAACATCCATTTTTTTTTTTTTTTTAGGCTCTCTGTCCTTAACGTGTTGTTCAATGTGAATTAATGCTATAACTAGTACTCAAACAGTATTTTACACTTTATGTTCTGTGTGGGTGCAAACTGTTGAAATCTTTACTTAGTATATACTAAATGGATCTTCTGTATATAAAGATAATTGAAAATGAATCTTGATGTGAATGGAATGGGAGAGGGAGTGGAAGTTGGGAGGGTTTCGGGGGGGAGGGAAGTTATGGGGGGAAAAGCCATTGTAATCCATAAGCTGTACCTTTGAAATTTATATTTACTAAATAAAAGTTAAAAAAAGAAGAAAAGGATCACTAGGAAGTAAGCACAGACCTGTGGGATAGAGTTAGCAAAGGAAGGACACAGGCCTTCTGCCTGAAGCTGGGTGGAACCAGGAACAAGAACAATGCAATCCCTTTATGTTGCATCCAAAGCCAGCAATAATCAAAATGCTCTATACTTTTATTTAAAGACATGAGTTCAAATATTTACTCTAGGACTTTTTTTAAAGTTCTCCGGAAATTTATTCTTCTAAGATTTAATTATTAAACTTGGCAAGGATTTGTACATTCCAAACAAAATATAGTTGAAAAATCATTTAACATGGCATAAAAAACCATGAAATACTTAGGAATATTATGAAATTATGGATGATATCTATGCTGAAAATAAGCAATAATGAAAGACAATCCAAATCAATAGAAAAATACGCCTTGGTAAGGATATCAATAAGATGTCAATTCCTCCGAAATTCATCTATGTATTAACTGCATCCCACATCTCAGTATTGGGTCTGAGATGCTGTTTCTTCACTCCAGATTACAGTTCACTAGTAAGGTGCACCCTGGAGGCAGCAGATGATGGCTTAAGTAGTTGGAAGCTGAATCTACTTGGGAGAACAGGATTGAGTTTCCTGTAGCCGGCTTCAGCCTGTGCCAGCCCCTACTGTTGCAGGTAGGAGTATGGGAGGGAAGGAGGATGGGTGGAAGTATCACTATGTTCTTAAACCTGTATATATGGAATACATGAAGTTTGTATAACTTACATAAATTTTTTTTAAATTAAAAAAAGATTTACTTTATTTGAAAGCACTACAGAGAAAGGGACACACACACACACACACACACAGAGGGAGGGGGGGAGGGAGCTTCCATACACTGGTTGACTCCCCAAATGGCTGCAATAGCTAGGGCTGAAGCTGGGGATGGGCCAGGCTGAAGCCAGGAGCCAGGAGCTTCATCCAGGTCTCTCCTGTAGGTGCAGGATCCCAAAGACTTGGGCCATCCTCTGCTGCTTTCCAGGCACATTAGCAGGGAGCTGGATCAGAAGTGGAGCAGCTGGGACTTGACCCAGCACCCATAGGGGATGCCAGCACTGCAGACAGTGGCTTAACAAGATACGCCACCGTGCCAGCCCTTATTATCCATTTTTTTTCATGCATTTACAGACACTCATTACTTTTCCTCTGAAATATCTGAAAGTAAATTTCAGGGCTAATTCCCCTCTTTACCTAAAAACAAGGAGAGAGTCCTACAGAATCATGGTACAACTAGCAAAATTGGGACATCAACTCCAAAACGATATTGTTTAATCTCACCTATAGACCTTACTTAAAATTTGCCAATCACTATGCTAATATCCTTTATACAAACCAAATAATAATAATGACTGGGGCCCAGGATCCGATCCAGGATCACGAGTTGTGTCTAGCTGTCACGTCTCTAGATGAGCACAGCCATTTATTCCGTAGTATGTCCTCCCATTTGGGATTGTCTGATGTGTCCTCATGATTCAATTCAGGCCACGCATTTCAGCAAGAGGAAACACTGCAGAGTCTTCAGCACCTCGGGCCAGGAGGCCAGGAGAGCTCGCTACACTCAGGTGCTAGGAACTTTGGTCACCTGATTAAGGTGGAGTCTGTCCGGTTTCCCCATTGTAAAATGGCGGACTTTTCCTTTGTAAATGGTATCTTAACTGAGAATCCTTTGAGGCTAAATCAATCGTGTTTCCCATCTCTGCTTTAGACACTAGTTTCATCATCCCTTTAAATCCTTAGCCTTCTCTGGTGCCCGTGGTGACTCCCTTTGACCAACCTAGTGCTGGGGGAGAGATCAGAAAAAGAGCTGGTTCACTTCTTGCCCTAGGGACTGGAGTAGGAGCTCCCCACGGCACAGGAAAGTGGCCCCAGGGGGCAGGCCCTACTCTGGGGGCCATCAGGGTGCAAACAGGCTGGCGCTGCGGCTCAAAAGGCTAATCCTCCGCCTGTAGCACCGGCACCTTAGGTTCTAGTCCCGGTAGGGGCGCAGGATTCTGTCCCGGTTGCTCCTCTTCCAGTCTAGCTCTCTGTTGTGGCCCAGGAGTACGATGGAAGATGGCCCAAGTGCTTGGGCCCTGTACCTGCATGGGAGACCAGGAGAAGCACCTGGCTTCTGGCTTCAGATCAGCGTGGTGTGCCGGCTGCAGAGGCCATTGGGGGGTGAACCAATGGCAAAGGAAGACCTTTCTCTCTGTCTCTCTCTCTCACTGTCCACTCTGCCTGTCAAAAAAAAGGGGAGCATATGGAGGCGGTTTGACAGAGAGCCCCTTGTAGCAGAAGGATGCTGTACTGACACTTCTAAGAATAGGGAGAGGTTGAGTGAGCTGAGATGTGGAACAGCACGCACAGCCGTGTGCATGAGCCATCATCTGAGGCCCTAGCAGGACCCTGCAGCGGAAGCCCAGCATCCCAGGAGCTCCCAGAGCCCTGGGAAGACCAAGCTTTCACTCTCAGGCTTTCTTCTGACTCCTATTGAGAGACAGGTGGGACAATGTGGCACCGAGGGACCTTGCAGGAGGCATGCCAGGCTTGGGGTACTTGTGAAGAGACTGTGGAACCAACATCTCACTCACCATCTCTTATACATGCATCACACACTGCCGAGCTCTAGCTCCATGCCAGGCACGGGAGTGAGTACTGCAGGTTGGAAATGCTCTCGAGTGTATCTTGGTTGAAAGGGGTGCCTGGAGCCCCAAAACATCCTGCGGCCACTCAGCTCTCAGGACAAGGTGGCAGGAGTCTTCTGCCCAGAGTGCAGAGCCAATTGACATGGGTACAACACATACTGGCTTCTCTCATTCCAGGTGACTTCTCTCCAGGTCTGGGCTGCGGGCACTCTCAGCCACGAACCTCCGCTGCCCCCCACCTTCTCCACAGATGCCTCCCAGCACTGAGGAGAGAGCTCTGGACACAGCCCACAAGGGCCAAATCCTTGTGTCTCAAGACACCTGCTCGCTTTGCAGAGGATGAAACTGGGCCAGAGAGGCCTGCCCCCATGGCTCTGGCCTGTGGTTAGGTGGCATGTCTTTGTTGGAGGCACGGAAACACAGCAAAGAGAATTCAGAGCCAGGAGCCATCATGCAAGGGGCCTCTTCCGGTATAACCCAGGACAACGACTCCAAGCATGCGCTCTGCCACCAGGCCAACCCGAGTTCAACCCCAGCTCCGTGGCTCACTGTGCTACTGGTGGTCCACGCTGCTGGGGAGACCAGGCTGGTGTCAGAAGCAACCAGGACAGTGTATGGATGGTCAACAAGGCCATGCCCTCCCCAGCCTATCTCCCACGTACCAGGACACCTGGCTGTTGATTCTTTAGCTCTGGGGTCTTTGTTCCTCCATACACCCCCGCCCCCCCTTGGCGTCTATGTATTCCTGCCCACCGTCCATGTCCATCACCTGACACAAGTGTCTCCAGTCTGGCTCCTTGCCTTCCCGCCTTAGGTCCCTGCACAGTTCCATCCCTCTATGCTGTGGTCACCTTTTCCCACGTCAGGGAACCTCGAGTGGGGAAACAAGCGCACCTGACTTTGAATCCTGGCTCCATTACCTCCTTGTAGTGTGATCTTGAGCAAGTGACCCACCTTGTCCAAGCCTCTGATCGTTCATCTGCAGAATTACTTCCAGAATCAAAGAGAATGTACATTAACATACATCTGAGAGAATGCTCATTACACAGCTCGCATGTTGCCTGGAAGGTGGCTACATGTGTGGAGTCTTCATCTCCTTTCCCCTAATTCTCAGCACAGTGTAGCCTGTGGTGCGTATGCTGTAGACTCTGCTTTAACAGTTCAAGCAGTAAGTTAACTCCCCACCCCATGGCAAATTTCACTGAAAGAGCAGAACTAAGGAGGCCCGAGTCTAACCCAAAGGAAGAGTCCTAACGATGGGACCCAAGGCCCTGAGCAGGGCTAGGATGCTGGAAGGAGAGGCCTGGGCTGGTGTGTTGGGGCTGCCCAGGAGCCACCCAGGAGCCTGCATCCTGTCTGCACACGGTGAAGATGACCCACAGAGGCCTCGCTTCTGAAGCCCCTCCCTGGACCCTATAAAGAAAGCAGGGAAGGAAGGGAGATGAAGTTGGACACACCTGGCCCCTTCCCTGAACTTCTGGCCATGCCCATGTCCGTAGCCCCCGGAGCTGGGCCCCAGGAAGAGGAACAGAGAGATGGGCATGGCAAAGCTGAGACCCACTAGAGACCCTGAGGCCATGAGGCATCTTTGTGCTTCCAACGGAGAAGTCCGGACGTCACTTTTGCTCTTGATATTGAGTTGTACAGAACCATACTGCACTGATCTGAAGAATTTGCCCAGAGTTCTCTCCAGAGATTAGTGTACAAGGGAAAACAGGGGCCATCCTCCAGAGGCTTTTGAATTTCAAGTAGCTGCATGAGCCGTTATCAATATTATTCATGTCCATTTAATTTCCTCTCCTTGTTACTAATAGATGCTATCTGGGTCTGCGGGCTCTTTCTGTCTCCCTCTATAGGCTCCTTTCTGTCCCTACTCTGGCAAGCGCTACCAGGCAGGGGAAATGCCTGCCATGGGCAACACGGTAGAAACTTTTCAGAGAGCTCACTCTCCTGAAAGCACTTCAGCTCTGGGCTCCCACATTGTGACATGGTGGGGTAAGTCCTGGCTTGGGATACCCACATCCCAGATCAGAGGGCCGGTTAGAGTCCTGGCTACTCCGCTTCTGATCCAGCTTTATGCTAATGCACACCCTGGGAGGCAGCAGATAATGGCCCAAGTGCTTGAGTCCTGCCACCCATGTGGGAGACCCGGGTGGAGTTCCTGGCTCCTGTCCTTGGTGTGGACCAGTCCTGACTATTGTGCACATTAGAGAATGAGCCAGTGGATGGAAGATCGATCTCTTTCTCTCTCTCCTCCTTATCTCTGTCACTCTGTGTACATTTCAAGTACATGCATACATACATATACACATAAAGTACTCCAGCTGCAGCTCAGATAACCAAGGAGAGAAGGCAAGGAAAGGATGGAGCCTAAGTCAACATGGACACCACCATGTCTTAAAGCTAAAATTGGGATTCTTGAGAGGAGTAAGTTAGTGACAGGAGGGGAGGTGGGAGACGTGAAAGAAGGGCTGGAGGGGAGGTGTGGAGCAGCTGATTGACAGCTGAAGGGGAAGTTACAGCCTGCTGGAGACATGGCTCAATAGCACAGCCATGGGACAGGCCTGTCTACGAACCACGGCTCCTGGTCACATAGTCATGGGACCTAACCATGCCGAGCCTCAGTTTTCTCATCTGCACAATAGGATAATAATACCTCCACCGTTGAATTACCGAGAGAATTAGATGAGGTTATAATTACACGGCCCTTGACACAGCGTCTACCACATAGCAAGCATCCCGTGAATGATGGCTGCACCCACGCCATGAGTGCAGCACACATGGTTAAGAGTGACTGGGAGGGCCCTGATTCCTCTGCTGAATCAGCAGATCTGAGCAGCGGAAGGCTTGGGCTCGTCTCTGGGGTACCCCACAGGCCAGTGCGGGAGTGTGGACGTCTCCCGCTGGCTCTGCATCTCCCTACTGAAGATGAAGATGAAAGCCCAGTTCCTCCCACCACCCCCACAATCCCCAGCCATGCACTGAAGGGTTAGGGTAGCCGTGGGGATGTGGCTCAGCAGTTGACACCATTTGGGATGCCCACACCCATATCGGAGTGCCTTGGTTTGAGTCTTGGCTCTGCTTCTGGTTCCGGCCTCCTGCTAAAGTAGCTGGGTTCCTGCCACCCACGTAGAAGACCTGGATTGAGTTCTGGGCTCTGGCTTCAGCCCGATCCAGCCTTGGCTGTTGTGGACATTCTGAGAGTAAAGCAGCACCTGGAAGATTTCTCTGTGTCTCTGTCTCTCTGCCTTCCAAATAAATACATTTTTTTTTGAAAAAGATCAAACTAAACAAGAAAATATGATAATGCTATCTGCCTCTAGGGAGGGGAACAGGTGAGGTCTTGAGATTCACAGGGTTGGGGGAGGAGAGCTCCCGGTATCCTTTATTCTACTTGGGAATTCTGAAATATCTGAATGCATTACCTAGCAAGCAAAGAAGGAAAATGTCTTAAATGCAAATACCTAATCAGCATGCAGCCTGAGGCCCTATGAGCCGGGAGGAGGGTGGGTGCAGGCAGCATTGGCCAGATACAGCTGGAACAATCTTGGGGAAAGAAGGGGAGTAGGGGAGTCGGCTAACAGCGGTGCTGAAAAAGGGGCAGCGGGAGCCAGAGGGGTGCCCCTCCAAGGATGGGATCCCCCCTGGGAACATCATGGGGGCACTGGACTGAAGCTTCCCTCTGAGGGATGTCAACTCTCAAGGGAACCGAGTGAGGGAAAGGGATGAGGAGGGGACCGAGGTCTGAAGGCTCTGTTCTGTGGATCCGCACAGCAGGTACATTCACTAGTGGGGGCCACGTGGTGTACAATGTGGCTACGTGCAGCCATGTCTCAGTTACTCCTTAAATCTCAGGGGTGTCGCTTCTTATTCCCATTTTAGAGATAAGGAAATGGAGTCTCAGTGAGGTTACATTGCTTTTCCACAGTGACACAGAAGGTATCAGAGAGAATGGGGATTTGAATCCTGGCCACAGTCCATGTCTTCACTTGGGTATGCCCAATCTCTTCCACATAAGGGGGAGGGGGTTATCCTGCACTCCTGGGAGTGTGGGAGCCCAGAGAAGGAGCAAGAACAGGAGGGAAAGGGGAGGGCGGCTTGGCGATGCAGAGGCCCCAGGAGAGAGAAAGCGGCAGAGTGAAGGTAAAAGGCTCCTCCTTGCATCATCTCCGAGGTGCAGAGCTGGCTACACACTTAGCGCACTATTACTTACAAAGCATTTCCCAAACACCCACCTTTCAGAATCTGCCTTCAGTTGTCTGTAATTTGTCTTTTTTCCTTCCCTCCTTGACTCACTCAGTCACGCAGGCAGTGAATCAACACCGCCTTAACTACTCTGGCTGTCAGAAGGTGGTGGGTGGAGCAGTGTCGCCAGCCATCTTTGTTTCCGGGCGCATTCCATTTTGGGCAATAGGCAAATGGCATTCACAGCCAAGCCCAACACTCACCTTGGGCTAGGCTGATTGAGCCCCAAAGTGGTCCCCAAGCCCCTTCTTCTTCACCTTAACGGGGCAGGGAATGCTCATCTGGCTCCACCTGGTGTCGTGGGAGCACAGGTCCTGCAGATACATGTCTGAGCACCTGCAGATTCCCCCAACCACACCCCACCCAGCCTGTCCCCAGAGGCAGCCGGGAGATGGCAGCGTAGGCAGCCCTCACGTCTCTCTCCCTCTTCTGGAGTTTTATGTGAGAGAGGGGGCGGGATCCTGCTCAGGACCAGAAAACAGATCTTCAGCAAAACCCAGAAGCAGATGGGAGCTCCTAAGAGAAAGCTCTCAAGAAACGCCTCTTTTCACCTTTTCATGTAGCATCACAGAGAAGGGAGAGGCGCTGTGAGTGCACAGGGACAGAGGAAGGGCCTGGAGGGCCCTGGAAGGTCCCTGGGGAGAGGCTCGCACCCAGAGCCAGATGCACCCTAGGATAAGGCACATTGCACAGCAAGAGCAGAGCTGGTCTCCAGACAGCAAAGCAGCAGGAAAGCATTGAGGCGCTGCTGAAATGTCCACCAATGAGCAGACTTCAGACCTGGGGTCTGTGTGCAGCTGACGATGGCTTAATGATGATGCTAAGGAGTGGGCACACAGGGGCTCCTTATGCAAGTGTCTCTACTTTTTCTAAAAATTTTGGGAGTCTGACACACACATGCGTGTGCACACACACACACACAGCACTCCCATCTGCTGGTTCACTCTCCAAATGCCGGCGATGGACAGAGCTGGGCCAGGCTGAAGCCAGAAGCCAGAAACACAGTGCAGGTCTCCCATGTGGGTTGCAGGATCCCAGTTATTTGCCCCATCACCTGCTGCCTCCCAGGATCTGCCCTGACAGGAAGCTGGAATCAGGAGCCAGAGCCAGCAATGGAATCCAGACACTCAAATGTGGGCTGCAGCAACTTAACGGCTAGGCCAAACACATGTCCCACTGTCTCTACTTTTGGTTATGATGCTTTACATAGAAAGCTTGTAATAAGAAACAGAGGGTCTTTTAAAAACAGGAGCACTATGAAGGAACCACACACTGCAGGTAAGACTGGAGCAGAGGCCATAGACACCAACAGAAATGAATGAGAATCGGGTCCTGGGTTTTCTTACACTGCAGATCAGAAGTTCTTAACCTGGGAGTGAGGGATGAGCTACAGGGATCCCGGCACAGCGAGTGACTCCATGTCAGCAAGTTTTCAAAGAACCTTTGACTTTGCCCCCAGAGGTTAACACATTGTATTCTCTCTTAAATGCGCTGTGCATATATTAGTGACTTGGTGTGTGGGTTTTAAACTGCGGGCTTATTCTGTAGTCCTGGCACAGAGGACTGTGGCTCTGGCATTTTCTCCTCCCCTCTCAGTCAACCAGGCCTGGAAGAAGCAAAGTTGGCCGGTTGGCTCCACAGCCCCTCTCTGAGGGCCGTTCCCAAAGCCCCTACAACTCCAAGCCACGGCACCTCGGGGGCAGAAAGGCAAGCAAGGAGACAAGGGTTCAGACTTCAGCCCTTCCGGGTGCTGCCTGGGGTGTGGGCGGGACAGGAGCTGGGCCTGAACCAGCACCCTCAGGTAGACTCCGCGGCGCTCGCTTGGGGCAAACATCCATCTGAAAGCGCAGTTCAGAATCCTGAGGCCAAAATCTGTACACCTCCCCCATCTCCCCGGAAAATTCCTGAGAAAACACCTGTCTGCTTCTCCCAGGGTGGCACTGCCCCAGGCTGACATCCAGCTGCCCAGGGTGGGCAGGACAGTGTCACCTGGGCTGGCAGCATGGTGGACAGAGAAAGGTGTCAATTTCAGGGGCAGTGAGGGTCTCACAGGTCCCCCTCCCTCAGCACCATCTCTACCTAGGAGGCAAGGATCGACTGAAGCCCCCATTGGCTGAGCCACAAGGCCTTGTCTCTGCTGCTTGACACTTGGCAGGCCAGGGTGAGGAATAAGGCTGAGAGGACAAAGGAGAGAGGAGAGGAGCAGATGGACCTGGGGTCCAGGTGTGGCTCTGCAGCCAGGGCTGCCACTGTCCTCTTCAGAGAAGACAATGAGGACTGGAGCCATTCCCCACTCTCCTAAGGAGGCGGCCACAGACAGGCAGACCAAGACCTTACCTCCACAACGCCTCTGCTGTTCCCTAGGGATCTGAATTTCCATGCCCTTAACCATGTAGAGATGGGGACCCATGGAGGAGGTCTGCTCCTTCCTAGGCCAGGCTGCAGAGCTGGGGGCTGAGGGCAGGGAGAGAGGGGTGCACAGGCTTGAGAAGTCTCAAGCATGTGGTATGCATGGGTTTGGGCTGTCATTTTGGGAGATCTACCCCTGCTTCACCAGGTCCTGGCTTGTTCCCTACCCCATTCAGAAGCCACTTAGGGTGTGGATGGGACAGCTCTCCTCTGGCTCATGTCTAAGTACGGAAAGTGAAAGTGTAGCATCCCAGGAAGCTGCCCCTTCTATACCCCTTTTCCACCAGCACCTTGAGCCCCAGGGCAGCAACCAGAATCTTCAGCTAGTTCCCTCTAAGCCACTGTCCCAGCGTGGAAGTGGAAGCCACAGGAGCAAGAACAAGAGGCCCCTGGGGCTGGAGCTGTGGTGTAGTGGATAAAGCCACCCCCTGCAGTCCTGGCATCCCATATGGGTGCCAGTTCAAGGCCCAGATGTTCCATTTCTGATCTAGCTCTCTGCTATGACCTGGGAAGGTAGTGGAAGATGGCCCATGTGCTTGGACCGCTGTACCCACGTGGGAGCTCCTGGCTCCTGGCTTTGGATCTGCCCAGCTCCAGCCATTGCAGCTGCTTGGGAAATGAACCAGCAGAGGGAGGACTCCCCTTGCCCTTCTTTGCCTTTCAAATAGATAAATAAATAAATAAATATTAAAAAAAAATAGAGGCCCAGAGGCAGATGTAGGGTTGTGTCCTGTTCCTTCTTCCCTCCCTGCACAGTGGCCCTCCCCTGGCATCTCATGGCCACACCCTCAACCCAACTCGGTTGGCACAGTCAGCTTCCCTCCGTTGGGAGCAGCCGGGTGCCTCTGTTCTGCCCAGGCACTGTGGCCATCCCTGCCAGGGGACACGAACACACACACACATACACATACACACACACAGCAGTCAAGGGAGATTTCTCATTCCCACCACCTCCGGGGAAAGAGCCCCACATGGATGACAGCATCCAGGAGCCAAAGGACAAGCACTATTTGGCACATGGGGCCACAACACAGCACAACCTGAGAAGCCAAGACCAATGAAGACACATGTCTTTCTTGCTGTTTTTTTTTTTAAACTGTGCTTTATTTAGGGCTAAGCTGGAGAAAGCGTCATCCAATAGTTACAGAAGGTTACAAGGAGTTTTAGGGAGTTGAGTGTGAAAAGAGCAGTTGTACTGAACTGCAGCTGTTTTTTTTTTCTTTTTTTTTTTTTTTTTTACATCTGGACATCCTAAAAGGAGGAGTCGAGAGAAAGAAAAAGAAAATTAAAGAAACAGTAATAATAAATCAACTAAATGGAAAGAAAAGAAAGGCAGGAGGCCCGAGAGGAGCCAGAACTTTGTTCTTGTAAAGAAAAGAAAAACGATGGTAAGATGGAGAGCCCCCCAGGCTTCCAGGTGAACTGGGCAACAGCGAGAAGGCATCAGGCAGAAAGTCAACGCCAGTCTTCCCAAGGGTGCAAATAAATTATAATAAATATGTTCTACTTTAAAATATATGTGTTCTTAAATAATTCAGTGTTTTTTTCTGATTCTGAGTTTTTTTAAGCAATGTCTTTTAACTGCTCTAAAGTCATTTACCAAAGATAAATATCGTGCTTTCATTAAATAGTTTTCCTTGTTTTTTTCTCTATCATTACAATTAAAAGTCCTACAAAATATGCAAATTTATTTACAGAAAAACAGAGCCGGCATCATTTAAACATCCCTGTTTTTCAAAATTCCTTGTAAACAGTTTCAGAAATTCTTCAAAGATTGTTTATGTTTCTCTCTCTTTGTTAAGGTTTTGTGTGTGTGTGTGTTGTCTAGTTTGACGATGAGAGTTCCCACTTCTCCCTTGCCCGGAAAGTCTCTGCTGCAGCGAGCATGGAAGGCGAGCGAAGCGGAAGGTGTCCAGGGCTTGCGGGAAGCCGGCGAGCGCGCGCGGCTCCCGGAGCGAAGCGAGAGGCGAGGGCGGCGGCGTCGGCGGCGGCGGCGGCGGCCCTTCCCGGCCTCGGCGGCCTTGGCGCGGCCTCCACCAGCGATGGGCAGCCAGGAGCCCGCGGGTCTGGGGAGAGAGTCCGGCCTGGCCCTCGGGGACGTCGGCGTCCGAAAGCACTCGCGGGGAGAAGGGGTCGATGCTCAGTCTAAACGCTACAAAAGTACAGGCCTACAACATCTGGGATTTTAGCAGTAACGCTAACTTCTATAGGTTTTTTTTTTTTGTCCTTTTTATTTTTTTATTTTTTGCTTTCCTCTAATTTTTCTTCTATTATATAGGTATTTTAAACTTTTCCTTTTTAAAATTCTGTACAACTATTAGGATTTTAAGAGGGGGAGGAGTTAGAAGCATTCACAGACTTTTCACAACAGTGACCTCGGCTGGCAGGTCCCTCTGTCCTCTCCTGGCTTTCTCACACTCCACCATTGGCGAGTTTTCCTATGCGCGTGGCTTTCCCCAAATCTCCACCGGCTGCTGCATCTCACAGCTCCATCCAGACATATGATACAGAAAACCGTAGGAAAGTGTCAGAGACTCCAATGAGGGTCTTCAAAGCGCCTCTCAAAGTATCAAAGAACTATCGTCTTGCTGTTTTAAAAGCACTGAAGCGGAATTTTTCCTGTTTTTTTTTTAATTTTTTTTCTCAAAGTTTTTTTTTTTAATTTTTTTATGACATTTTTCATAGAATTCGCTCTAAGCTGTTGCAGGAACAGCGGCGAGGCAGGAAGGAGGCTGCCCCTCCCCCTCTATTTGACATAGAGCTACACATCTGCGATAAAAAGTTTGGTCCTTTGGTCCCTAAATAGCTAAAGGAATGACAGAAAGAGAGAGAGAGAGAAAGAGAGAGAGAGAGAGCGAGAGAGAGCTGCTCAGCCCCTGGGGACCGGGCCCCGCCGCCCCGCCTGCCCGGCCTGCCATGGCGCCCAGGGCTGCCGGCATCGGGAGCAGCAGCAGCTCCTCCCAGTTCCCAGCCCTTCTGCCTCCCCGTGCGTGTGGTTTTGTTTGAAAGTTGCCTTGTTGTGTGTGTTCCGTTTTTCTCCTTGTTCGTCGTCATCTTCTTCTTTGTGGCATAGGTATTGTTCCCCCAAACACGTGCCCTCTGAATCCACAGACGCCATCCTTTCCTTGAAGAAGTGTTACAGTCGCACAGAGTGTCTGGGGTCTTCAGCTTGACTGATAGTGGCTGATATGTCAAAGGTGTCATCCAACAGTTCTCATTTATAAATAGAGAGAGAGAGAGGTTTGTTTTTTAGTGTAGCCCGTTCAGCATCCTGCCCTAAAACGAAGAAAATCAGGGCTCATTAAGTCAAGAGGGAACACGCAAAAGGCACCCAAACACCAATAGGAACCTGCCTCGGGGTGAGGATAGGAGCTCTGGGAGATGGCGGGAGGGAAGGAAGAGAGACCAGTATGAGAATTAGTCATGATCATGATACGTTAGCAAGAAATCGACTCCTCCACTCAGAGTAGGGAACCACTGGGGGCTCCGTGGTGACGGCTGTGGCTGAACTTTGGCTGCGGGGAGACGCTCCTTTGGGGCTCTGGATGGGGGCATGGCTAGACTTAGGGGGAGAATTTGGGACTTCGGGATAGGAATTCAGAATTCAACTTGGCTCTGAGGGATCTAGCCCAGATACCATATGCATACAGAAGCCTAGCAAACAAGGTTGGGAAAACCTAAGCACCCAGCCCGCCCCCTCCCGGCCTGCGGGACTCCCGCCCAGTCGCTGGCCAGCCCCTTCTTTTCTGAGGTCAAGAAGCGTTTGCGAGGCTGTGTATAGATATGTGTATCTGGATACGTGTGTAGAATATATTCACCTGCACATATGTGGGTGTGCATGGATATGTGTGTATGTGCGTGCAGAGACACGCACATCCACACACACAATACTTGTCTCATACATGCCAGGGAATTGAGAGGAAATTCGGAGCTTCAGGGGAGTGAATGGGAGAACCTAAAAAAGGTCAGAACAGATTAATCATCAAACTCAAATAGATTAACTCAGGCGGTTCTTGATTTTTGTTTTGAATGGTGGCTTTTTGCTGTTCTGTTTGGCTTTTAGGAACAAAAATCATGATCTGACTAGAATCAGAAGGCGAATGCTGAGTTGTTGTGAATTAACAAATGAGACTCATCTCCATTCTAGCAAGCAGCTTCCACTTATACATGGGGGTGACTGGTTACACCGAGAAAGTGAGAACTGCAAAGCCCCCAGTCCAGGGGACAACGTCATGCGTATATCAATCCATGCTGGCAGGTTTTTCACACTGTTGATTCAACAAACAGCAAACCGTACACAGCGGTCTAAACAATTACAACACCAAAGGAAATCATAAGAAAATTAAAAAACACTTGTGAAGGACCCTTTTTCAGTTGTAAACAAAAAGGTGCATTTTGCTTTTGTCAGTACTGTTTCTTCTAGACCAACCAAAAAAGCCCTCCCCAGCCCCCAGAGCCCCGCCTCCCCTCCCCCCATCGAATTTAGCTAGCGGAAGTGGCTACAATACAAACCTTACAATTGTTACTGGGCTCTCTCACAGAGGCCTCTGGCTTTGTACTCTATAGTATTTTTTGGTTTAGAATTTTTTTTATCGTTCTGTTACTGTAGATATTTTGGTTTTGGTTTTCGTTTTTCCTTTTGAAGTGAGATTTAAAATAGCCTAACTGGAAAAAGACCAGCCCCAGAAAAGTGTCAATTGAAAAAGGCCCCCAAATTTCTAGAAAAAAATAAAATCACAATATTTTCAAGTGCAAGTAAATCAACCACGCATAGATATTTTTAAGATGTTTTCCTTATTTTTAAGAAAAATATATAATGGTTTGCACAGTTAAAGTGATCCCATGTTAGATAATTCAGGAATTCATCTTTATTTTTACTATTTTTTTTTGTTGTTTCATTTTTTTTTTTCTCTATGTGACATCTAGAGAAGCATAAAAAAACGCTGAACAAGAAAAACCAAACAACAGAAAGTAAAACCACTGCAAGCACCAGAACGAAACGAAAATGAGCACAGCAAAAAAGATCGTGGCAGCACAAAAGTCAAGAAAATGCACGTGTGATCATGACTGGCCAATCATCAACTGATACGACATCCAAGAAAAACGCTCCAATCACAGCACCTCCACGAAACTTGACGGCAAGTGTCATGCAACCGATTCTTAGCCTTGTTACATGACGCCATCATGTCACACTGTGAACTTTGAGTTGATTTGAACTTACGGATGGGGGACTTTTCTCCACTCTCATGTCATTACGTGAACTTTATTCCTAGCTCAGCGCGAGACTGTGGTAGATTTGACTGGCCCTGGTTGGGTTGTTGGAATTTGATTGAATGACAAAAGAAGAAAAGATTTATATATATATTTATATATGTAGAGAGAGAGAGAGAGAGAGGACAAGAGTGTGGGTGGGTGGGGGAGGCAGGGACGGGGGCGGTCAGGGGCTGTGGACAGGCAGGGAGAATCGGGTTGAGGGTGAAGAAGGGGAAGGAAGAAGTTAAAACAAAATTAAAAAGAAAAATATTTATACAGCACCAGACCACAGCATCAATCTAAGAGCTCCGATGGGAGAACAGCAGTCAAATCATAAGGGAACTGAAAGGAACTCAAAGGATGGAGGAAGCCAACAGACAAACGACATGGGCACGGCAACACACACACACGTGCACACACGCACACGTACACACACGGCTGTGTATGCGGACACAGTGGCAGGACCTCACGCGGGGCCACCGAGGGCTCCCGTCACGCGGTGGGGGAAGGGAGGGAGGGAGGCATGGGCAGTTTGGCGAGGGGGCCGGCAAAAAACAGCCCCTCAAACCACCAGCATGGCCGCGAGCAGAACTCAGGGAGCACACTGTCTCTATCACCCCATTCTGTCTCCCCCAACCCCCCCGGGGGGGCTCCCCAGAGCTCGCCTCCCCTCCCCCGCTCACTGTGGCAACAGCCTGTGGACCAGCAGGGGAGCCGAAAGGGTGACTGAGGGGAATGCTGATGCCATGGGACTCCTGGCCACAATGCAGTCACAGGGACAGCATCTCGGCCCTGCCCCTTGGCCTCCAGCCTGGAGAAGGGCGTTTCTAGGCCTCAAGGGCACCCACTATGAGAAGTTAGGCTTCCCAGCTGTGCCTCTGCGCAAACCTCTTTGCTAGGACCTGTGGGAAATGGGCACGCGTGGGTTGGAGGCATGGAGTAAAGGATTTGGATGTTCGTGGTATCCCACAGAGGTGCGTTGGCACTGGGCATTTCACTGCACGGTCACCTCCTGCCCGTTGCTCACTCTCACCCTGCTGCACTCTCAAGGCGGCCAGATTGAGGCCACTCCTGGGCGCGAGAGGCCCTTGGAAGGTTCTGCCGCTCTGACCTCTGAGGGCCCACAGGCTGTAGGTGCCCTGCAGGCTGGAGCCAGCAGAGAGGGGAATGGCGGCCTGCATCCCCAGCCCCTGCTGCTCCACCCCTTCCCTTGCACCCCTCCCCAGAGAGCCTCGCGGGCAGGCCCGTCCCCAGGCTCACCCCCCTCTCCTTCTGCCTTGGGTGCCTTCCTCTTAGTGTCCTGGTTCACCTGCACTCGTCTGCTCCAGCCCTCCCTATTTCAGGGCTCCCCCAGGGATCTGTGGGTCCCCAGTTCTGGCCCTCCCTCATGGCTGTCCAGGAGTGTGCTGCTCCCCTGCGGCTCTCTGGTCTGGGCTTTCTTCACTTTCCTTGCAGGGTTTCCAAGCCAGCAGGGACCCACTCTCAGCTCTGTGTTTTCCTTTGGGGAGTGAGGCAGGGAGGCCTGGGCCCTCGCGGTGGCACTGGGGGTCACGTGCAGTAGCTGGGTGGTGACTGCTTTGAGCCTCCTTCCTGCAGACCTGGCCCTTGCCCACCCAGGCTGGGGTCTTCTAACATAAGACCTCCCTCACTCAGCTCAGGGCCCACCACATGCCCACCACTCCGGAAATGCCACCCTTGCCTGCATTTCCAACCCACTCAGCATGTGCAGTTGGCAGCAAGAGGGAGTGTGAGGCGGCCAGCACTGGCCAGCTGTTGCCACTGCACCTGAGGGACCCTGGGGACTCTCCTCCTCCCGCTCCACACCAGCAGTCCCAGGCGCCTCACAGGCATTCACTCCTTCCCACTCTTCTGTGGCTGTTCCCTCTCCCACCTTTGCTCCAGCAAAGGGCCAGGCTCCACCTAGGGCACCAGGACTCTAAAGAGCAAGCAGCCCCTCTCCTCAAAGCTCTATCTCCAGAACTTTCCCAGGCACCGTCTTGTCCCCCACCCTCACAGGCATCCCTCTCCAAGGAGCTGGCCCCTCCCAGCCACCCTCTTAGGGCCTCTCACCAAGCACAGCCCTAGCCATGGCCACAGGACCACAGACCCGTACGGAGCTCAGGTTGGGTCTCAGAAGTTACAACTCACTTGGCCAGGCTGCACCAATTCTGATGCCAGGGGCTCAGGCTCTAGCCAGAGAGGGCCAGGATTTTTGACCTTGTACAAGTCAGACCAAATCACTTGTGCCTGCAGAGGTGTGTCCAGCCACTGTATGAAAGCACCTCCGAGCCAAAGCCAGGGCCCCGGGAGACATGAATCCCCAAGGGGAGGGCCTGCTGTTGGTATTCTCCAGACAACCACTGGGGCCCAGGGTGTGCTCCCCAGCCGGGTGGCAGGTCAGGCAACGCGGAGGCCGGTCTCTGGGCTGGGCAGGACCGGGTGGGAGTGTTCTGCCTACTGTCTGTGGACCTGGCTGGAGCCCTCTCCTTCTGCCTTGGGTGCCTTCCTCTTAGTGTCCTGGTAAAGACTTCTTGGGGAAAGTCCTCTTAGCACAATGAACTCAAGCAGCTAGAGGAGCAGGGGCAGCAGAGAAGCCAGGAATCTGAATCTGATCTGATAGGAACAGACAGCCATACTGACCCCAACTCTGATCCTACCCCTCCCTGGGCCTCACTGTATGGAACCAGCACCCCACTGCACCCCCACAGCGGCTCTGGCTGGGTCTTTTGCCTTCCTCAGGCCTGCCCCACTCCCTTCGGCCTTGGCCTTGGCCATGGCCCTCAGGACTGCAGGTGGCCACCCTGGTCCCACGATCCCCACCTCACTACCTCTTTGCTCCCATCTATGCCTGGTCCCCTCAGCTCCTGCCCAGGCCAGCCCTGCCCTTCTGTGATTCCTGTATCAACACCTCCAGTGGCCTGGGGCTTGGTGCAGTCTTTGAGCTGCTTTCCTGTGCTGCTGCCTCTCTAGCCTGCAGTCCCCAGGCCTCCCTTGAGGAGGCCCTGGTCTCTTCCTTGTGCTCTCCTTTCACAGGCGGGACGGCCTGGAGGCATCACGCGGTAAATGCTGTCTAGATGAAGACTAGAGGACAGCTCTCTTGTAGGAGTTACAACTGCTTAGCAACTGGGCGGAGTCAGATGGCGGCTTCAGAGAAGTGGGTGTGGTCACAGGACCCTCCCCCCCCCCCCCCCCCCCGACCTGCAGCACATTCCTGCGGTAGGGTGGGGGGCCGAGGGGACTTTTCTTTCTCCTCACTGGGAGGGAACCAGACCCCCTGACTTGAAAGCTCATCTCGACCCCTCACCCACTGCTGGGCAAGCCACCTAACCTGGCCCTGCCACCTCTGCGAAGCGGGTATGCCAGCAGTATCTACATGATGAACAGCCACAACTGTGTGCTCAAGTCTGATAGGTAGGAGCTGCTACCTATCAGAGCAGTGCCTGGGGCAGAGGAGGTGCCTGTGAGGCTCTGTGCTTCTCATCTTCCTGGCCTTGGCCTTCCCCAGTGCAAGAGCCCACTGCGTTCTTTAAACCACTTGCTCCAGCTCTGCCTGCCCTGGGCCTACCGTGGGCCACATCTCACCTTGTGTCATATACAGCTGGCCTGCCTTCCTCACCCCTTCACCTGCAACTCCCTCTGGCCTGGACCTGAGCATCCTACCCCTGACTTGGGCCAAGGTGGCTCCAACAGGCCGCTTTCAGGGAAGCCACTGTAAAATCACATCCCAGGGGGCCCCTGAGTTTCAGAGCCTGACTCTAGTGCATGCTCCCCTGCCCCCTACCCAATCCTCTGATCCATTCCAACACCATGGTTTCCTCCATGAGGGAATGGAAGGAAACCTGGACAGGCAAAGCACCTTGACCCGGGCCATGCCTTCATGGCACAGCTATGTTTATTTAAGAAAAAGTGGTCTGGATCCCAAAAGAGCTGCTCTCAATAAACTGTCCATGTCCTTCTGCTTTCCAGAGACACACCCATTTGCTGGCTGCCTCCTGGTTGGTGTCCGTGTGCACAGACCATGAGGGCAGGGATGGTGACCATGTATCTCGGCATCCCTAGGACTGAGCCCAGTGCCTGGCCCAAGCAGGTTCCTACACTGAACAAGTGTGTGTGCTTGCACCTGTACACAGGCCAGAAATGGGCAGAGTGAGAAGGGCTGGTTTTGCTGTGCCAGGCTTGTGCAGAGAGGGGCTCAACCACCCCCAGGGAGAAGGGGCTGCTCCCTATGAGGGCTGCTACTTGTTGGGAGTGGGAGGGTCCTCTGCGAGGGTCTCTAGCCCAATGGGCTGGGCAGGGGTGGCGTAGGAGGAGAACTGGGAAACTGGAGGACGTCCTGCCAGACTTCAGCCTCGAGGGCTCCACTTGAATGCCTGCCTCTCACCTGCCCACCCCTGCTCCCCAGCAGTCTGCGCTTCTAACCGTGCAGGGGTGGGCTTTGGCTTCCCTTTCTCTCCCCACCACACTCTGAATGCATTACAAACAGCATCCTTGGCTCGGCCTTTCAGAGTATTCCGACTGCACCCCCTTCACATCACACCCAGTGCTGAGACCCTGGCCTGAGCAGTTGGTGCACAGATCTCTGCCTCGCCATGGGGCTGTGACCAGCAGAGAGGGATCCCAGGGAGAGGAGGAGAGTTAAGCACACCACTATTCTATTCAGAACTCTCTGGTAACCCCCCAAAGTCCACACGATGGCTTCCTGGCTCCAACCCAGGGACCCCCATGACTGTCCCCTGGCCTCTGACTGCTTCTGAACACCCTGCCTCCATGGGGCCTGCACTCTGCCTGTGCCCTCGGTGCTGGTGTGGCTCCCTCTCTCCCCTTCAGGCCTCTGCTGCCATGCTCTGCTCTGTGAGATGGACTCTGCCTAGCTGAGTGTAGCCCAGTGCTGATGCACTTGCTAATCTGCTCTTTGATCACCTGTCACTGACCGCCTCCTTCTCAGTCTTGTTTACCACTGAGGCCCAAGTACCTAGCGCAGCACCTGGCGCACTGCATCCCGCTGAGTGAACGCAGGGCATGGCCATTCTGAACTGAAGGACCCAAAGGGGGCCTTCACCTCCCACCTGGAAGGAGCCCGAGGGCCTGCAGGGCACATGGCAACTGAATTCTGATGACCGGGTCATCTTCCCATCCCGTCCCCAGGAAGCTGTTTTGCCCAGGGAGACCGTGGCCTGGAAGAGGAGTGGCTGACAGCGTCTCCTGCTGCTTGGCCAGGCTCAGCCTGAGCAGACAAGGGGGCAGCTACCGGCTCGTGACCCAGGTGAAACAGGCAGGGTGGGGCTCTGGTGCCATACCACCACCCCTAGCTTCCGGCCCACTCTCTTGTGTTTCCTGGGAAGGCTCCCTTTCGAAAGCCCTGAGCCTCCTCTCCTGATTACGCTGCAGGGGGGTGGAGGGATGAGGGTGAAGGGACTAGGGGCAGCCAGCCCTCCCGGCAAAGCAGGGGAGAGAGCTGCCTGGGAGACCGGGAGAAAGCCCATAGCCGGCTACAGCTCTCTGCAGGGCCCGCTGGCCCCGGAACCGTCCCCTTGAGCTTCCCATGAGGCCCAGGGCCGCCTCGGCCGAAGGGTTTCCTTCACTCTAGCCTCTGTTGCCCTGCACCAGGGGGCCGGCCCTGCCCACTTCTGCTGGGATGACCGCAGCTCTGCACCTGCCCCGGGAAGGCCTGGGGCGAGGAGCAGGTTGAAACGGCCGCAGCGGGTCCAAGGCACAATGAGGGTCCGGCCCACGAAGACCAGAGGAGGCGGCGGGTCCGTCCGAGTCCCCTCCCCAGCCCCCCATGCCCGCGCCCCGGCCGCCCCCGGTTACCTGTGCGAGTCCTGGTCTCCCCCGGGGGACGCTCCCGCCGGCGCTCAGTACGGGCGATTGGTGTCTTTGGGCCGCTTCAGCTGCACCTTGAGCCTCTTCATGCCGATCTGAAAGCCGTTCATGGCCTGGATGGCGGTCTGCGCGCTGGCCGGGTTGTCGAAGCTCACGAAGCCTGGCGAGACACGAGGGACGAGGGCCTGGGTTTCCACGGGGCCGCCCGGGGCCGCTCCCGGCGGGGAGGGGGGAGAGGTGCGGAGGGCGGGGCCAAGGCGAGGCGGGACTCCTCGAGGACCCCGCCCCGGCCCCGCCCCCAACCCGGCGGGGCCACTTGCCGCGCCCGCCCCCCTGCAGCCGCGTACCGAGGCCACAACTGGGCTCTGCGCGGCACCACTCGCCCGGCGCCCACTCCCGCAGGCGGGGCGCCCCCCTCCCCGGCCGGCCCCGCCACCTCGGCCCTCTCCCTCGGTGGGAGCGGGCGGACACACCTGCGGGTGGAGTTTATTGGACACTGTCCTCCCTGACAGGAGGGGGCCTGGCAGCGGGAGGGCACTGGGTGCCGGCCTGGGGAGAGAGAGCAGTGCGAGGGGGCGGGAGGGGAGGCACCACCGAGACAACTTCGCCGCCGCCGCGTGGACCGCCCCCCCTCGCCAGTGTGGCTGGCCGTGGGGGGGAGGGCCAGAGGCTGAGGATTCGCGGCCCCTCCGCCCACCCCCGGGCTGCCCCAAGACGTCCCTTGGGGGACACCGGGGTAAATCCAGACCCATCGCCTTAACCCACCGCCTGGCACCCAGGGGCTGTAAGCACCTCCCACCTAGAGTGCAGATTTCCAAGAGAGTAGGTGCTTTCCCTGGAGTAAGCAGGCAGCAGTAAACTGATGGGTGGCCTGTGACCCTCTCGTGAGATCTACAACGTTAGTAAACTTTCAGACCTTTAGTATCATTAGTAGCCTTCTGTACCGGGGGCTGCAGAGTGCTTTTCTCTCCCGTTCAAGGCTCCTGGTCCACCACAAGCAGTTCCCAGATGGGGATGGTCCCTATTCCAAAAGTGGGTGCATCTCCAGCCACTTAGCCCCTGCTAGCCCTAACAGGTGCTTCTCGGATTCCCTTAGGTTGGTTCAAGGCACACTAACAAAAACATCTCCATCTTGCCTCATGTTCTCTGGCAAAGAAACCTTCACAACTTAGTTTAATCTAGTATTTTCCTTGGGTTTATTCACCCTTAGAATCTCTTTCTGCCATAGAATGGACTTAGGTCCTGCGAAACAGATGAAAACTCTGCTTGGTGAGATATGGCAGCATCCTGAGGACATGCCTCAGTTGGCATGCTTGTCCCCAAATGGCCATTGGCTATATAATAAAGAGCTGAATGTACAGCCAGACTCCGTGCAAACGAGAGGCTGTTTTCTTGGTTAACCATGCATGGTGCCCCAGGCTGGTCTGCAACCTTTCCACTCTGAGAGAGCTACACCTGGTGGCTCTCTACTTCCAGGCACTGCCTCCGTTAGCTTGTCTCCTTCCTTCTTTGCTCAAGTTTGCAGCTACACACCATCACATGGGCATGGGAGTATGACTGCACTCCCTCTTATTTTTCCAAGTGTGAGCCCTGGTGGAATCGGTCAGAGCCCAAAGGACAAAACCAACATTTGTATAAAGTGACACAGCAAAGAGTTTGCATGAACCATATTGGAGATTAGCCTCCAGTCACCCTTCCACTCCTGGCCCCTGTCCTCTCCTGCACAGACCTTGAGAGGCTGATGCCTAAAGTTCAAGTTCTTGGCAGAACCAGGGCAGTTTTTAAACATGTGTGTCTGCTTATCCTGCTGTCCCCCCGGTTACTGAGGGTGGTTGAACGAAAGCCTCTGTCCCTGCCAGGATGAGGGAGCCCGACTGAGGGTGACAGGCTGCTTCCTCATTCCCCAAGCCCCACCCCCAGTCTACTGGCACTGCTGGCTCCAACTCTACCTTGACGTCTGGACTTAGTGGCTCTTTTTGCAGGGAAACAACATATTAGCAAAGCAGGGAGGAGATGGAAGATAAAAGGGGCTGGAGGAGCTGCCTAGAGCAGAGGTGGAGGGAGGACTAGCCACGGGGTGGGGGTGGGGGTGGGGGTGAGGGGAGCAGAGAGGTGCTTCTGCGGGAGGAGAGCAGCCAGTTTCCTGAGGGTTGAGGGGCAGGAGTTGGGGAGTTGGGAAGTCTTTCAGACTCAAAGAAACCCTTATTCCTCCACTAGTGTTGTTTGCTGGGAGCCAGGATGGGGGGCATCTCCCTGGCAGCCCAGGGGCTCTGTGGACAGGACTCCATGCACCTGCTGCCATGTCCATGGTCCCCAGAACTATCTTGCTTCTCCTAGGGCTCCCTCCCCCGAGGAAAGGCCACCTCCCAGACCCCATGGGAAGCCTCGAGAAGATTCTGTGTATGCTTGGAGAGTGCAGCCTCTGAGGACTTCATGTGAACACAAAACTACTTTCACCGCAAAAATAGCAATGAGCCTGCGAAACATTTTCAGTGCTACAGGGACTGTCATTTCCTGAGAGTGCTCTGGCCAAGCTCCTCCCAAAGGTCACTACTGGAAGCTGCACACATTCCTGGGGGACAGCTGTTACAGTCCCCATTTCACAAATGTGGACATTGACAGTCACAGGGCTCAGTAACTTGTGTGGTGGTGTTAGATCTCCCACCAAAAAAAAAAAAAAAAATAGGGAAAACTCTATTGGTTTAAGGAGGAAGAGCTGGGCTGGGCCAACACAGCAGGAGCTCATCCTCTTTCCATGCTGGAAATGTGTAGCATTAGAAATTTGAGAAGAATCAGAGTGGCAGTACACAGAGGATGATTCCTATAAAAGGCAGGGAAAAACCCTAGTCCTGGAGAAGCGAAGTAGGCGACCATCTCACTGAAGGTGGTGCTCGGACAGGCTGAGGCAATGTCTTTGAAATTGGCTTGCACCTGCACCAGTGACAGAGCCAGTGTGCCCAGACCACACGGGGCTGGAGACTGAGCCTGTTCTAGCCTAGATACCCCAGCGCTTCCTGCGCTCTCAGCATTGTTCTTCGTGCTTACATCACATTGGAGACTGACTTTAAAAAGCAAGTGTAACTGATGCCCAGTTTGCGGTTTCCCATGCACTGCTCTAATTCACAAGGAGCCACACCAGTTCAGGAGTGGTGGGGTGCAACTGTCATTTTCTTTTTCTATACCCAAAGAGAAACGAGCCGCCAGGCCAATGCACTCCATATCATGGAAGGAACTCAAGTTTCCCGTGGCAGCCATGGGTAGGGGGAAGGGGAGAGGACAATGGTACAGAGACCTTGACTACTTTGGGGAACCTGCTCTGAGTTCTCAAGCTCTTCACAGTTCTGGAACATCGGTCTCCAAACTGGGAACTCTTGAACAGACTCCCTGATGCTTCTGCACCCTGTACCTTCTCCCGTCACCATGCCCAGTCCATGCCATGGGTTCTCTGAACAACTCAGCCCTCAGAACGGGGGTCAGCCTGGAGATGCTGCATTTCTGGCAGACTCAGGTCTCAGTTCCATGTGTGGGTCTCTGGGGCCTGGACTCCTAAATCCTCAGGGACTTCGGAGTGGTCTGGCCCTAGAAGAATGGGATGATGAAAGCAGAAGAGGGAGAGGGACCAAAGAGGAGCAGAGGGGATGAGGGGGGATGCCAGGAGGTTTCAAGCTTTCTGGATAGGATTGTCAGATTCAGCAAATACAAACCAGGATGCCCCGTTAAATTTGAATTTCAGATCAATAAGGATTTTTTTTTAGTGTAAGTATATCCCAAATTCTGCATGTGCCATAGTGCATGCAGTGTTTGGGGCATACTTATAATAAAAAAGTTTTTTTTAAAAAGTATTCATTCTAGACCTAGAGTTCACATTTAACTCCACACCCTGCGTTCACCTGGACCCGTCCAAGTCTCCCCCTCCCACCTGACATCGGCCAAGGGCACTTTTCCTGAAATGTCCCAGCACCCTCCACAGCCTTCCCTACCAAATGAAGCGTCCTCTTCCCCCAGAGCCTCCTGGCTCCTCACCCCCGTCCCTTGAATCTTTCATCCCAGCCCCTGAGTGTGCACTCCATCCCCCCTGGCTGCGGGGCCCTCCCGCCTGGCTGCTGTCGGCGACATCCGCGCCTGTGTTGCTTCGTGCTTCGCAGGGTTCCCCGTCGTGCTGCAGATGTGTTTCATCTGAGCTCAGAGCTTAGCTTCTGGGGGAGGGGCCCGTCTCCTCTCCCTGGCTCAACAGTGCCTAGCTCGGGCAGCCTCAGCGGGCAGCAGGGGAGGAGAGGTCGCTGGACGACGGCAGCAGGAGGGCAGAGAGGGAGAGGAGAAGGGGGCAGGGAGGGGCTGGCAGAGAGGTGGAGGGAGGCTGCTTCCGATCGGCGGGCAGGGGCGGGGTCTCAGCTGGGCTGACTGCCCTCCGCTCAGCTCGGACTCCAGGGTTTAGGCCAGGGCCCTGAGAGTACGAGAGGAGGGGCCAGTGGGAGAATGGAGGAAACCTCCATTCCGGCTCTGCTCACTGCCTCTGCACCCCACCCGAAGCGACCCCTTCCCTCTGTCAGCCTTTGGGCTGGAAGCGGAAACCCATTTCTTGGACTGGGATGTGGGAGTTGGGAGCCGAGGGATGGGCAGGGAGAGCAAGAAGCAAACAGAGCGGAAGAGAAGAGAGCGGTGAGAGATGGAGGCGGGGCCGTCGGGAGCACCTGGGCGGGGCGAGGCGGAGGCGCAGGCTGACCGCACCAGGGCGCCGGCTCAGCGGGCGCCCTGCGAGCACCGCCCCGTCCTAGGTGAAGCTGATTGGTTTGTTATCTTTACCCACCAAAGCATTTACTTTGGTTTGTCGCCCGATCCACAAACACTTTCGAGGAGATGACATTACCGAAAGGGAGGAACATCTGCATCAGCTCAGCGTCCCCAAACTCCTGGGGCAGATGGTAGATGAACAGGTTACAGCCCTCGGGCCCTGCGGTGAGGGGAGGGGGCGGGCGGGGAGGAGGGATGGCGGGGTGGGGGAAGAGAGAGACAGAGGAGAGGTGAGCGAGTTAGGCAGCGCAGCGGGGAGGGCGGGGCGAGGTTAGGAGGGGGGGTTTCATTCCAGATCCAAGGGCGGCCCCGGGTCTGCGCTCTGCTCTTAGCTGTGCGCACGGAACCTCTCTGTGCCACGGTGGCCTTCTCTGCAAAACGGATCGGTAACAGGGTCTGGCAAGGAGGTGCTGCAGAGGGGGAGGGCGGGGAGACGCGGGAGGGCCCCAGCTCGCAGGAGCGGAGAGAGTCACCCTGAGGCGGCCCCCTCGTGTGCTGGTCTCAGCTTCACTCCCGGCTCTGGCTCTGGGGCCTGCATCGGGGAGGGGAGGAGCATCTCCGCCCCTCCTCCTCCCTGGCCCCAGGCCCAACTGCCCCGCCCACATGGGTGAGTATTCGGCCAGGTGCACCCTAGCCAGTCTCATTATAGGAAAGATCCATTTCCTCACATAAGACCTGCCACCGCTGCAGCAAACTGCGCCAGGCTCTGCTAAGACACACTTTCCACGCGTAGCACTTACAGCAACCCTGGGGTTTAACTACTATCATCACTGCCCCTTCACAGATGCGGACACTGAGGCCCAGAGAGGTTAAGTCACCTGCCAAAAGACACCCAGCTGTAGGGGCTGGGGAGCAGGATGAGAACCCACCCAGGCTGTCTGCCTCCACAGTGCGTGCTCTTCTACCTGCCTGCCGTGGATCTCAAACCGCCCCCCACCCCAGACCCTGAACATTGCAGAGGTCTCTGGATTTCTGAAATTGCCAGACAGCTGAAGACTTATGTTCAAAATGCTCAATTTTAACTCTTTAAAATGGAAAACTTCCCAAGATGCAGTCTATTTGCTGCTGCCTCAACTAGTGCCTGTCGTGTATAAAGTGGCTGTGGCCATTCCAGCGATGGAGACACTGCCCAGCTGGGGGCTGCCAGGGACCTGATGGGAGGCTGCTGGAAACCTGAGCGTGAACTTGAAAGTGAAGGCTGAAAGGCACTGACGGGAGACCGCCGGGCAGCTTTCACAGCCACAGCCAACCGTCCTGGTTCTGTAGGACCAGCGAGGCTGCCTCATGACCCAGTTCTGGAGCAGAGCTGGCTCTGGACTCTCTGCCCCATCTCTTCTTCCTCCTCTCCTCTCCTCTTCTCCTCCTGCCTCCACCCATCCATCTTCATCCCTCAAGGCCCACAGCCCACAGCAGAGACTCCCCTGACCACTGAAGGCATCCATTGCCCTCCTTGGTCCCTGGTCCCCACCCTGCACCCCCCTTCTGTCTCCACTGTCTCCCAGCACTCTGCCAGAGGACGGCGCATTCAGGACCGGGTGTGAGTGTGCTCTCCTGCCCACTCCAGCTCAGGTGGCCCTCCCCCCACCCCGTGTCTTCCAACCATGCCCTGTGACTGCGCCCCTCAATGCCTCCCAGCCATGGCTCTTTCTCCTCTCTTGGAGGTTTCATCTCCAGCCAAACTGGCCACCCCCTAGGGACAGGGGCATCTGGCCCCCCTGTCCTCTGGCCAAGCACATACCCCCTGCCCCCCTAACCCTTTCTCTTCTGGGCTCCTCAGACAGCACCCCCCATGCTGACACCTGCCTGACTTGGGGCCCTCTCTCCCCAGTTCAGGTTCTGCAAGCTGCTTCCCGAGGATGTCATGGCTACTTTCCTCAAAGGGACAAGGCACCTTCACAGCCTGGGCCCCATCTGCAGGGCGTGAGGCTGAGCCCCAGGAACACTTTCCAGTCCCAGCCTGAATCTGGCCACCCCGGGCCCTTCCTGCGCCCGTTCCTGCATTCACAGAAGTGAGACCATCCAGACGCCTGGATGGGCAGCTCTTTAGGGATGTGAGAAATGGGAAGGCCACGCTGCAGCCATCCCTGCGGGCAGCCTCCTCCAGGCAGTGGGGCCAGGGGCCTCTGGGGGGTTTGGGCACTGTTGCTTTCCAAGCTCAGCTCAGAGACGAGGAGCTGGCAGGGGGGCCCTCCGCAGCAACCAGCATCTCCAATACACCAGTGGCATCACACGGAGACCGACTACGGGCAGGCTGGAGGGATGCAGCCTTTCTCGTCTGGGCCTCACGCAGCTCCGTGGCACCCAGCTTTGGCAGGGCTCCCACACCCAGCAGCTTGTCTGCATGCCAGCTCACCGTATCCACGCTGTGCTCCTGCTGCTCCCTCCCCCCACCCCCAGCCTGGCATGTCTGCCTCCTCATCTCTCTTCCAGGCCTACCGCAGCCTTCCCTACCACCCACTCCCTGTGCTGTGATCTTGCCCGCGTGTGCAACGTGGTTTAGCCAATCCCCTGCTCTCAAGGGGAGGGGTCAGGACAGGGCCCAGCCTGTGCACCGTGGCCAGTGAGAAAGGGAAACAACTAGGGGACTGGGGTCAGGGGGAGCTGAAACTGCTGGGAGATGGAAAAGGCAGAAGGAATCAGATGGAGGGGTGGGGGGGATACAGAGTCAGAGTTGGGAAGAGGGAGCAGGTCATGGGGGCCCTGAGTTCCAGACCAGCAGGAGGGGCCATCATGTGATCATGTGTGTTGGTCAGACGGCACTGGCCTGCCACGGCGTGTGTGTGTGTGTGTGTGCGTGCGTGCGTGCGCAGCAGGGTGAGGACTCTTGAGCCCACAGGGAGCTGACTACAGCCTGAAGCTAGCAGGGAGGCAGAAGCAGGAGGGCCTACAGGCACAGCTCTCTGCTCTGGGCCTGGGCTGGCAACACTGGGGCACCTGGGACCCACCCTGCATGGTTCTGACCTGACTGATGAAGGCTTAGACTGAAGGAGACAGGGCAGGGCAGCCCCAGGTCACAGCCCACGGAGGGCACCAGCGCCATCCCACTTCCTGCCAGGGGGCCCAGGCGTGGCTGCAGTAGGGCACGAGCTGCCCACAAGACACACCCCTCACCCTGCCGCCCCCACAACAACACGCAAACATGGCCACCTTGGCAATGCAACACCCCAGCCACAGTGAGCGCCTGTTTGGGGAGAGGGGGAGGGAGGACCACATACTCACCTTCTCTCTGCTGCTGGGGAATCATCGGAGGTGGCTGAGGAAAAGCCTGGCTTATCTGACCATAGGCAGCAGGGTAGGCGGCTGCTGGAAGGTCAAAGAAAAGAGGCGAGAGGGACAGATGAGAGGCAGAGAGAGAGAGAGAGAGAGAGAGAGAGAGAGAGAGATTTCAGTGTCAGCAGGGAAAGCCGAGTGGCAAGGACTTGTGTGTCAGCCCAGCCACTTAAAATAAAACCAGCTTTAGTCCTGAGTGATGATTTAGCTTTAGTTCACAGTGATGATCAGGAGTGTGTGTGTGTGTGTGTGTGTGTGTGTGTGTGTGTTTGGGAGAAGCAAGCAATCTGAACAGTGGACCATTCACGTGTATGGATACCGCAAAATCATAGCTAAAAGAAAAAAAATCAGAATGCTCTGGACAAGATCCTGCCACACCACCTGGAATCCGCTAGGTGGTTTTCCTGCTTCTCTGAGCTGTGGCTGACTCTGGCTGGCCCCCTCTCACTCTCACTCAGAGGGTGTCTGTGTGGGAGGTGGGGATTCCCCTCGAGGGGTGGACTTGGCCTCTGGGGAGCTGCCAGGGTCATCCCCTGGGTCAGTGAACTGAACTGTTCACACCTATGTGTTGTGGACTCAGAAGCAAAGAGCCAGAGGTGAGACAGGAATGGCCAGCTGTCTTCTTGGCTTGGCCTGGCTCTTGTGGCTGCAGGGGCCAAGATCAGAACTCAGGGGCCCAGCAGGTGACAGTGCTTCCTTGGGGCTACTGATGAGCGAGGCTAGCTTCCACTGAGTCCCCACCTTGCCAGGCAGCCCCGGGGCTGGCTCTCCTAAAGGGCTGGCCAGGTCAGACAATAGGACACAGGCTGGCAGAAGGGACAGTGGTGTGTTGCTCAACCCAGGGGTGGAGCATGGAGAAGCATCGCTGGTAGCTTGGCTGGGCCCAGTGAGCCCAGGCTACCTGCTGGCCCCAGAGCTGTCTCTTCTCACCTCTCCTCCCTGTCCCCTACCTGTATCTGCTCAAGCTCTTCTCTTGCTGCCTGTGTGCAGCTAGGCCGATGGGCATGGGCACCACTCCCCCCTCCAGAGCCCCTTCTTTCAAACTCAGGCATCTGTGCTTGCTGGGCCAGGGACTGTGGAGTGTGGCTTGGTGCTCCTGGCAGCGCGTGGGGAGTTGACTGGCTGTCTCGTACCGAGTTCTGCCCACCCATCGAGACCAGGGCACCCTGCCACTCCCTCCCTCACCCCTCACAGTGCTGAGCCCAGGTCTGGTTTTGGGGAGGGCGGGGACAAAGGGGAAAAGAGGTGGGTGGGCCCCTCTGCCCCGGGCATGGCGAGATGAATGTAGCCGTGGAAGAGCTGAGGGGACACGTGGATACTAACGACCTGCATACTGCTGCACTCCGGCGTAGGCCTGCTGCAGGGGGTCCGCGGCGGTGGGGCTCTGTGCTGCAGGAGAACCAAGGGGGCAGAGGTCAGCAGTGTCTTCCCAAACCGGCCCCGCCCCCACCACGCCCGTGGGGACAATGCAGTGGCCGCACAGCCCATTCCATCGGTCAGGAAGCTCTGCCCTGAGGTATGGCATCTGGAACAGCAGCTCTGAGTGCCTGGGCCCTGTGGGGTACCCCCATCCTCAGCCCAGGTTGCTTAGCAGGGTAGAGAGTTGCGCACCCTGGCTGGAGGATGCAGGCTATAGCTGGGCTGAGGGGATGAGCTGTGGGATTCAGGTGTAAGTCTGTGGGGTGCTAGGGAGATGCCAGAAGGGCTTAGTCATCAGCGACTTGGTGCAGAGACACGGTGGCAGTGGGGAGAGGGTCTGGCCCTGGAGAAGAGCTTTTGAGGGGGGTGGTGCTGGAAACAGTTATTGGGAGGGTGGGCTCCTCCTTGCCAACCCTTAGCAGAAGGCTAGGGCAGTGAGTAAGGGGCAACCTGGAAGATCCCAGCTGCGTAGAAGAAAGGACACTGGCCTGCAGGGGAGGCCTGGGTCTGTTCTCCGTAGGTCTTCTACTCCTGGGCCATGGCTGAGGGGCTTCCAACAGGCACTGGCCTCACAGAGGAGGGCTGCCCATGGGTTGGGAGAAGGGTGATGGCCACAAAAACTCAGGAACTAGAGAACCCAGGACCTTTCTCCTCTGCTTATCCTGGGGTTCTAGGATGTTTGCTGCACAGTGCCAGGAGAGGACTCTTGAACTGACACTTTGGCAAAAAGCTTGGGGCAGCTGGCCTGAGGCAAAGACTTGGCTCACCTCTACCACCTTTGCTGTCTCTGCAGGAGCTGTGAGCAGAACTTTGGTGAGCAAGGCCGAGGAGGAGTGACGTGGGAGTGGGCTGACCCCGGAGGCCAGGGAGGTGGGAGGATACAGATGCTCTTCCAGAGGGAAGATGCCCAAGATGTTTGAGGGACAAACCGGGAAACACAGGCAGCATCCAGAAAACCATCAGGGCTTCTCTGCCTGCGGATTCAGGTGAGCCAGGCTGTGCCAGGCTTTGGGGCCTTCAGACTGGGGAGAATTCCCAAACTTCCCTTCTGAGCTCTTGTCCCTGAGTTTCTCAGTAAAATTCCATTAGAAAAATAGCACTGGATCTCAGTGGAGCCTGGGGAAAAGCCTGGGGCTGAGGTCCCCAGAGACAGCAGGATGGCAGATCCAATAGCTCCTAGGAGCTGGGAGGCAGCAGGGGAGCTGGGCCCACAGGGGCTCTGTGCTGCAATGAAGAGCTAAAGACGGGTCAGGAGGCAGGCTGCTTCCTGCCTGGAGCCATCCTGGTCCAATCCCACATCTCCTCCACGGAGCAGACTGGAGCCATGTGATGCCAGCACTGGCATGCTTGGTGGCGAGGCCTCTTCCTGCCTCCTGCTCCCTCTGCTAGTCTTGTCTGCCTGCCAGCCTCTAAGTCCTCAGGAAGGGAGGCTCCTCCTCCTGGCCTTCCTAGCTGCTCCCTATATGGTGGCTTTGTGCTAATTAGTAAAGGGTGCCCCCTTCCTCATGGCACAGTTTGGCATGGCCAAACTTGTACAACTTCCAAGGTAGCCAGCCCCAGTCCCCAGCACAATGCCAAGAACATGGTAAGAAATCAGTAGCGCAACTGAGGCCTGTGAGAGCCATCCCTTCAAGGGTGCTAGGTGGCAGTCAAGGCCACACTGTATGCTTCCGACATGCTCTTGATGAGTAAGAGGGGGGAAGACAGAAGCTACCTGGGGCTAGGAAATGGAGAAGAGCAGTAGTGGGACCCTTTCCACTTCTCTGCCTAACGACCTCATTAGTAACTGCCAAAGAGTGAACATTTTGAAGGATCTCGCTCATTACAGCGGGCTCCAAACTCTGCATCTAAAGCTGGTAAATTAATTTTTTTAATGCACTACTTTTTGCCTTTCCGTCCCTCCATCCCTTCCCCCTGCTCTGGCAGGGAATTGTTTATGGGATGTGGCAGATTGTTACAAATGGGGGAAAGAAACAGTTCCACATTCCATAATGGAAAAGGCTCACAGATGCTGGTGCGGGTGGGGAAGGAACAGGTTTGTCAGGATCCTGAGATCCAGATGGGACTGGAGGCAGGGACGGAGCGCAGGATGGAGCTGCCCAGATGTGCTGGGGATGGCATCTCCCAGCCCACAAGCCCGAGATTGGTGGGGTCGCTTTCACCTCCAACTTGCAAAGCCCCTCCCTGCCACCCCTACCAGACTAGAGTTTTTATCCTCAAACAACACTGCAGGTCTTCTGGGTCCTACTTCACTCTCTGGACTGTTCTGCCCCCTTTTCTGTGGACCAAGGGGTGCACTGCACTCGAGTGGGGTTAAGGACAGCTCCACATTCAGTCAGGAAACTCCTCCATTTCCTTCCAGTGCAGTGACCTTGACCTCTACTAATGAGACTTTTATGTACCACAGATGTCTGAGCCTCACTCCAAACAGAACCCAGAATCTCTAGGTTTCTGTGGTTTTAATCATCCTCACAGTGGAATTGAATGGGCACTCACAGTGGGGAGCACAACATCACCCCTCTTTCTGTCCTGCCTCAGGCTGGCCCTCTCTGCCCTCTTGGGGCCAAACTCCTCACTATCCTTGCCCCTGCCAGACAAGCTCCCTCCTGCCTGTGAGTGTCCAGGAAAGCCCACCCTGTCCCACAGGAGTGTGCTCCTTGCTCCTTCTCACCTCCCCAGTTCTGCCCATCTGTTAAAGTCCTGAGCCTCCTTCTCCAGCAGCCTCTTTGGGGCTTCTTCAGGCTAGAGAGCTCTGGCTTCATTTCAATCCTTTAGCATCTCAAGTCTGAGAACACTCACTCTTGATCACTTCATTCTGCCTGTCTCATCATACTGTACAGGGGATAGCCCTATGCCCTGCCCTCCTTCTGGCACCCTCCTCTCCTCCAGCAGATTGGGCCCTTGCTGATACTTACAGGGGCCCTGCACCCTCCTCCTCCTCTGCCCTCCAGGACCGGGGCAGCACTCTTCTCATCTCTGCTGACCTCTAACTCCTCCCTAGGGCTCTGGGCCCACCTTCCCCTCCCTGATACCAGTCCATACTCCAGATCAGAGAGAGAACTGCTTCAGACAAGTGCACTCTCTTACCATGTGAGGGGAACAAAGCTAATTTTCCTGTGTGTAGGTCCTGGAGCTGTCCAAGGTGCTGACCACAGTTTTGCGTGCACTGAGGGACTGGGCTGGTACATATCTTATTATTATTATACTTATTATTCCTTTAGTTCCTACCCTTTTACTTCTTATAGGTAAGATTCATATTCAGTTAATGTACAGTTACTATCCTCTCTATCTGGCCATACAACTGCCGCCAGTCTCTTTTCTTTCCTGAGGGAGCCCCTGGAATGGTGTTCTCTCTCACTAATCAAATCAACATCTTTACAAGGGTGGGGTTTTGGTCTCTTATCTCCCACAACAGGCTCCCTAAAGTAGGGGAAGGAGCTGGCTCTGCCTGATCACATTTGGGATTCCACCAAGGAATGGAAAGGAGGCAGGAGCCCATGTGTTCATTATTATAACAGCAAAGGCTGGGACAGACAGGATGAGTGTGCCACATGGGGAAGGAAGGACTACCCAATGCTCTTACCTGGGTAGGGGTGGATACCATTGGCAAACACAGCTTCCGCAGCAGGTTGCCCATTTGCCTGTGGGGGGAGGCCGGTGAAGCCATTCACCCCAATGGGGGACGGGATGCTAGGCACGGCTGGTGCAGTGATGCCCGGAGGGGTGCTGCCACCTGGTTCCAAGAGTATGGAGGCGGGGAGGCAAGCAGAAGAAATGTGAGGAAGACAAACCACCATGCTGTTTCCAAGAGCCTAGGCACAGACTTGGACCTCACACACCAGCTCAACCTTAACTGTGGCCCATGCCTTGGCTTATCTCCCTAGATGGAGTGGCCTCATCCATCCTGATTACATTAATCTTTCAACACGGAGTCTAAGTCCCTACCCAAGAAAGACTTCCCTGACCCCTGGACCAACAGCACATACACTATTCCCCATGCTCTTGGCTTTAACCACACCTGTCTTCCTTCAGAGTCTTTATCAGGGACTCTTGCTCACCCCAGCTAAGTCAGGATGTACTGGTCCTTGTTTGCTCCAGGAGGGGCTGTCTGCCTCCCCAGGAAGAAGTCTGTCTGCTCAAGTGTAGAAGGTCCCAATTCTGGTGTTGCATCACGCTGAGGGAAAGTCTCTCTGAGGATGAAGACCTGGGGCTGGTCCATCACCTGAGCTCATGAGTGTCTCTGAGGTTGAGAATCAGAGCTGCGGGGCAAATGCTCAAGTTGGGCCTGGAGATGGCACAGTCTTGCAGTGTTTAGCTGGGGGAAAGAAGAGCCCCCTGGATGTCAGGAAGGTTACTGCTAGAACCTGCATGCAGACAGCCAAGGCAGCTCAGTGAAGGAGAGCATGTGGTGCTAGGCCAGCCCTTGGGTCTATCAACCAGTTTCTCAACTTTGATACCACTGTCATTAAGAGCCTGACAGTCCCTTGTTGAAGCTGACCTGTGTATTGGAGGGTATAGAGCAAAGTCCCTAGTCTCTCCCCTACTAGATTTAAGCAGCATTCTTCTCCTGCACCAATAAAGATGTCTCTGGACACTGACAGACAAACTGGGGGTGGGAGGAAGCCAAATGGTGCAGGTTGAGAATCACTGGGTGGGACAACAGCCAAAATCAAGAATTGTAAGCTAGGTTGTTTCCAACCCTGTCCTTTGATAATGCTTGTGGTTCCCTCTAGCTTGTTGTAGGGTTTTCTTGGGAAAACCTAGTGAGTCTAGGTTGGGTTAGAGGGAAATGAGAAAAGGGGCTCCGTCTGAGCCTGGGCCAGCTTCTGAACAAGGCCAACGAATGGGCAAAGCTCTTTCCCTGCAGAGAGATGTCATGGCACTTTCTGTCCAGATGCGTGCTGCTAATAGAGATCAGGATGAACTCTTTCCTGATATTGCAAGGCCACACGAGTGAAATTCTCACCACCCTGAAACCACACAATGTAATGTGTGGGGCCCACATCCCATCATCCCTTGGGTCCCTGGTGCTTAGAACATTTTTGAGAACAAGGCCTGCTTGGGCCCAGGATCCTGGTCCACTGGTGGCCAAAATTAGGGACCAGCCTGGACCTGGCTATCGTCCCATCAGACCAGGCCCTGTGTTGCTGCTATTTGCTGGCTCACCTGAGGTTGGGGTCATAGGTGCGGCCGCCAGGCCGTTCATGTTGAGGGCCGCCATCTGCTGCATCTGGGCGGCAGCGAAGGCAGCCATGGGGTTCAGGTAGCCCCCCTGAGCGACTGATGCCATGAGGGCCGCTTGCTGCTGCATCAGCTGGGGCAGAGGGAGTGGAAAAAATATCACGCGCTTCCAAAGGGGATCCCTCCCTGCCACGGGGCTCAGCTCCCAGAGACCAAACTCCTGGGCCCTGAGCCCCAAGGAGTCCAGTCTCCCAGCCACCACCTCCAGAGAACCCCACTGCCTGCCCCGGTCCTCACAGCTTTTTAGAAAGACTCCCACATTCCAAAGTAAGAGTAGGGCAGTGTTGTAGAAGGGAGGGGAAGGGGGCTGGCCCCACAGTGCTGATCGTCCCTGCACGAGGCATGTCACTCATGGGGATGTGACACCCAAAGTGCTAGAGATGTGTTGGATCAGTCTTTGTCAAACTAACTTAAGCTTAGATATCTGTTCAAAATGTGTTCATTGGGAGTCTGCTGGGCACAAGTGACAGGAGACTCACAATGGGACCTCAGGTTTCCCCCACCACCTCTACCACTACCCTATCCTCAGTCAATGCCACAAAGCTGCATAGGGACAGGAAAGGCTGGGCACTGATGAGGAGGGTGAGGTGGGCTTGCATTCTTAGAACCAACATCCTGGCCAACCTCCGTGCCACTCACACAGCAGGGTTGTGGCACAGGTCTGGAGGCGGCTCAGGGAGACGTGGCAGAGCGCACTCCAATGAGGAAGGAGGCCTGGGGCACTGCAGGGGAAGTGTGGGTGGGCAGGGCTTTGGGGCATCTCCCAGGACCCCTGCCAGGAGTGGCCAGAGGGCCTGGGGACATCCTTCCATGAGTGAGGGTGGGGTGAGGGAAGTGACAACCAGAACACCGCCCATGGGCTGAGGGGCACTCAAGCTCACCCATCTTGCTGCCTTGCGGAGAGCCTTCTCCCCAGAGCCTCCCCTAAGAAGCAGGATCACGACCCTCCTCCTGGCAGCCTCCCCTTCCCCACCGCAACCGGAGGAGCCTTCTTCTAACCCCTCAGGCCAGGCCCCTCCTCACTCCCAGGGCGGGAACACTAGTTCAGGGTAGGTGTGCCCGCTCCCCGGGGCTCCAATCCCCAGCCACCCAGGCCCTCACTTACTGCCTGGGCATAGGCGCCGTAAGCCCCGAACGGAATCGCCATGGGGTTGAACATGCCCATCTGGCCAGCCATCTGCTGCATCCGCCGCATCGTGCGCTCCTTGTCGGTGTCGGCGAACTTGACCACCAGGCTGGACGAGGCTCCCTGCGGCCGGGGCTGCGCGTGAGACTCCCGTGCCCCAGCGCCTCAGGGCCCACCCTGCCTCCTCCGCCGGGCGGCACTGTGCAAGGCGCACACAGCACCGGCAACCACTAGAGTCGGGAACCCTATCGCGGCCGGCCTTTCCCGCCTGGTCTGAGATCGGGGGCGAGGATGAGGCAATTCCGCGTCAGGGGCCGGAGGGCGGGCACGACGTGGGCACCAGGACTGGGGGCGCCGCGTCGCTCCCGCCGCAGGGGGCGCACTCACCGGCATGGTCTGGCTGCCGTGGAGCGCGTTGATGGCGGCCTGCGCCTCGGCGTGGGACGAGTACTTCACAAAGGCGCACCCTGCGGGGACGCGACAGGCTGAGCCTCGCCCGGGCACCCGGAGGGCGGATGGCTGCCCCGGGAACCGAGCTCTCCCACGGGAGGGGCCGAGTCCCGGGCGAGAGCAGAACGGGTGAGACCCCGGGATCAGGAGACACTGGGCGACACTGAGCCAGGGAGACCTGGAGCGGCCTCTAGTACGAGCACCTTGCGGTCGCCCCCGCCTGGGCGGATTTGGAGCGCCTCGCGGGCGCCGGCCCCCGGCTCCCTCCCCGCCGCCCCGGCCCCGCCCCGGTCCCGCTCCGCCCACCCTTGCTGTTGCCGTCGGGTCCGCGCAGGATCGTGCACTCCTCGATGTTCCCGAAGGCCTCGAAGAGGCGGCGCACGTCGTCCTCGGACTGCTGCTTGTTGAGCATGCCCACGAAGAGTTTTCTATCTTCTAGAACAAAATTAGGAGATGCTTACCCGGGCCGGGGGCAAGGCGGCGAGGGGGGGCAGGCCCGGGGGGAGAAGGGCGCGGCCAGAGAGGGGAGGGCCACAGGGGAAGGGGAAGGGCTGAGCGGAAGGCTGGGAGGGGGCTCGAAGCTGGAAGGAGAGAAGAGGAGAGGCCTGGACCGAAGTGGGGTTTGGGGGCGGGGTGGCGAGGGGAGGGCAAGGGGCTGTGGCATGCAGGAGCCGGGTGGCAGCGACTCGGCCTCCCCCTGCCTGGAGGGCGGCGCACACTGAGGCTCAGCGCCCTGGTGTTCCGTTCCAGCCCCGCGTGCCCTGCCTCCCTCTTTTCAAATAGCATCTTCCTCGGGTGCCAAGTCTGTCACAGGCCCTTTGCTTGTACTCCATAGGCTCTTCCCCCCGGCGAACACCCCACGCCACAAGGCAAAAGCTTTCTCTAACGTGTCTCAGTTTAAATGTTGCATCCTCACCACTGTCCCACCTTCCATTTTGTTCTGTCTCCGCTGCCTGTTAGTGCAGCCAGGACTTCAAAGGACAACTATGTACTGCTTCGCCGGTGTGGTCGGGTTGGTTTCTCTCTAGCTCCCCTTCCCGACCCCGTCCACAGGTCTGCTCCCTGGGGAAAGAGACCAGGTTTTCTGCAGCAGCAGCAGTGCCTGGCACACAGTGGGCCCCCAGCACAGGTCGGGAATGAACAGAGGACGACAGAATGTGTGTTCAAGGTCATTCCCCCCGCGGGGGGGGGGGGCACCTTCTTTCTGTCTTGCACGTTTTTACCTCTATCTGCCCCTGCCTTGGTCTGGACATTCCTATTTGTTCAGGTTGAAAATTCACCCCTGGGCACCCAGTTTGGGGAGCGCATTCCTGCAGGTGATGCAGCCCCTGGTGCCTGTGAGGAGTATCGGAGTGACGGAGTGATGGGTTGCGTTGGGGCGTGGATCTGTGACAGCAGGGAAATGACTGCAGAAGGGGCTCACAGGCACCTGCAGTTTTTACTCCTGTCACTGGCAGGTGGAATCTGCTGACTCCTTGGCACTGTCTTTGGGGGATGTTTGCTCTGTGGAAGCCAGCGTCATGCTGGGAGAACCCCCAGGCAAGCCACAAGGAGGTCCCCAGCTCACAGCCCACAGACTTGGGAGCCGGAGAGTCCTCAGATAATTCCTGCTCCCAGTCAATGAGTCTTCTGGCCGAGGCCCCGGCATCCTGGAGCAGAGACAGGCCTCCCACACTGGGAGCAGGGACTTGGAAACCAAGGAGAAAGAATAGAGAGGATGGGGAGAAGTGAAGAGGGAGAGGGGAAGTGGCTGGAGCCAGAGAGAGGAATGAGAAACCAGAGCAGGGGAGGGTGGGCAAGAAGGGAGGGCAGAGGCGAAGAAAGGGTGGGGGCCCTTTAGTCCAGGAAGCTGCAGGGTGGTTGTGCTGAGGCGCAGAAGCCAGAACTTGTCTTCCTCTGCCTCGATGCCCAGCGCTCCCCCTCCCACCCTCCCACCTCCTACTTCTCAGCACTCATTTAAGGCTCTGGTTAAATAGGATTTCCACAAAGACTAAGAGGTGCAACCTTGCCCCTGCTGATTCCTGGCCCTCCTGCTTAAAAATTCTATTTCTTCCCTGGGAAAGAAAAAGGAAGGGAAGGGAAGGCACCTCCTCCGCCTGCTGGAGCCCGATTTCGATGCTGGGGCCGCAGCCCCTGCCTTCGCCTCTCCTGATGTCTGAATGTATTCCTTTATTATCATTATGACAGCTTTCTGATTGCATTAAAATTCATCCACACACGCCTTCCATCCAGCCACCCTTTTGCCAGTGGTGGTTTTTTTTTTTTTTTTTTTTTTTTTGCTAATTCCCTTTTCCGGCCCTTGCCATCTGGGTTCACTCAATGCGTGGTTCTCTGTTGCAGGCCTGAGCCCCCTACTTGAGGCCTTTCTGAGTTTCTGAGCATGCTGGGATCAATGTGGGATTGCCCCAGGGAGACTGCAGCTCTCCTGCCTTCCGGAAGGGTGCAAGGGACCAGAGACCCCAGACTGCACTCACTTCCTCCAGGTACTCTTGGATCAGCCCCACCTGCTTCACATGTATGCTTGCAGTGTGCACTTGGCTTTGGTCAGCATGGCAGTGATTCTAATGCTTGCCTTTCAGACCAGGGGCTGCCAGGATGCTGAGTTCACCGGTGGACTCCCTCTTGAGCCAGGCCCACCGGCTCACACCCTGGCTTCCTTGCCTCCCAGCTCTGTAACTGCTCCACCCTCCCGTAGTGTTTGCCAGGAGTCCAAAGACACCCAGGCACAACAAAGGCCATTATCATTATTTAGACATCTCCATTCAGGAGCAAGAGGAAATGGAGCCGCTGTGCCCCCTCCGTTTGCCTTGCCCTGGTCTGGCCAGGAGAGACACTCCTGCAGTGAGGGGACAGGGGGCACAAAGGGGAGAAGTCAGAGGATCCACATCCTTGGCCAAGGCAGGCACCAGAAGCAATAGGTTGGAACAGACTCTGACCAGCTGAGATAGACGTCCCTTTGTCCCCACCCCTCTGCCCACCTCCATCTGGCTACTACCCACATGCACTGTCCCATGCTCTCTTGGATGACCAAAAGTATCACTTGGATGAGGTCTTGGATCTGATGCCAACCTAGCAAAGTCTCAAAGAGTGACTCAGTTTTCCCAGCAAGTTTCCACCCTCTTCCAACACCAGCAGACTCCTTCCTGGCCACTGTCCAGCTGCCTTAACTGGGATCCCTGGGTAAAGGGGACACTCCGATGGTCTCAGCATCCTTGGGGAGGCCTCAGCCCTGAGCCCATGGCCTCCCACAGTTGGGCTGCTCCTTTGAGGTGTCCAGGCAGGTGCAGCTGCGACCGGACCGAGGGAGTGGAAGGACCAAAGATGCCCCTGAGCACTAGGTCGCTGAGACCCCTAGGGGAACCCAGAGATGCGGGAAGCAGCCAGAGGTCCCCTCTTCTGCACGGAGCCCAGCTCAGACTGAAATCCATGCTGTGCTCTCTTTCCACACCAGGACAGAAAAAGCACTAGTAGTCAGGCTGCAAGGGCCATGCCAGGGCCCTGGAGGAGGCACATGCAGCCTTGCTGCCCTCCAGCCCCAAGCCACACATGGGCCCTCCAGGACAGGGGCAGAGCGAGGGGAGCGTGTCCTGGCAGCCACACAGCACCTGACCTCTGTGTGGGACCTGGATCCAAGCCCTGCTTATGCCACAGGAAACAAGAGAGGCGAGGCTCTTTGCTAGGGAGGACCTCCTTGTGTGATAGGACATCCACGATAAACAAGCCCCCAACCAAAGCTAGGGCCAGTGGGACTGCTGCACAGGGGTCCCCCAGAACTGATGTGCCTGCCCTGGAGTGGCCAGCATGGCAGAGCTGGGCAGGACTCTGGATAACACGGAGGACAAGGAAGCTTGGGCAGAGGGGGGATGCCCAGGTGGGGCCCACAGCTGGGGTGGAGACTAAACCCAGTGCCCCCCAGCTTCTCCATTGCAAAGCCTTTGATGCACTGGTACCTGCAGGTGTGAGGCCACACCTGGGGTTCTGGGAGAAAGACTGAGAGACAGAAGGTAGGTACTGGTCCCTACATGGACCCAAGAAAGCAGCTGGGCTCTATGCTCAGAGGCCCCACCCCTGGGGAAGCAGGCAGTCTCTCCTCAGCACTCAACTTTCTGGGAGCTGGGAGTGGGGCAAGCTGATAAAATAATGGATCAGATCCATAGGGAGCCCAAAGGCTATGATTCATGGACTCCAGAGCCTGTCCCAGAGATCCCAGGGAGAGAGAGCAGATGGGTCTGGTGGTCACATCCAGTAGCCAGAAGGGGCTCGCTATGGGAAGAGGAAGCAGCTATACCTTGCAGGCTTCCAGGAGGAGGTGGCTGGAATTAGGATGCACAGGGGACAGATGTAGACAGCTGCAGGCCCACCACAGAAGTTGAACGAAGGTTGAGAGGAAAAGGGACCCCTTTGTGCACTTTCATCTGCTCCCAACCTGTCACCGCTGGGGCCAGGGCTTGCATCAAGAGGACCCTGAAGGAAGCCTGACTTTGCTTTGCCAGCTACCTGCACCCCCTCCCACCAACACGTGCATCTCCCAGTCCCAAGACCCCAGTCTGACTCTAAGCTTTGGTTTCTTGACCTACAAAAATCTTTGAACTTCACCTTCTGGAAGCCACAGGTACTTTTGAAAGGACAGGGGAGGAGCCAACGCTGTGGCATAGTGGGTAAGGCCGCCCCCTGTAGTTCCTGCATCCCATATGGAAGCTGGTTTGAGACCTGGCTGCTCCACTTCCAATCCAGCTCTCTGCTGTGGCCTGGGAAAGCAGTAGAAGATGGCCCAAGTCCTTAGGCCCCTGCACCCGCGTGGGAGACCTGGAAGAAGCTCCTGGCTCCTGGCTTTGGATCAGCACAGCTCTGGCCATTGTGGCCAGTTGGGAAGTGAATCAGTGGATAGAAGAAACTCTCTCTGCCTCTCCTCTCTCTGTGTAACTCTGACTTTCAAATAAATAAATAAATCTTTCAAAAAGAAAAAAAAAAAAGACAGGGGAATCTGGGTGCCAGAATCTCCTGTTTCCTTGCTCGTCTCTCCAAGAGGGAGATGAAGGCCCCTGGACTCCTCCACCCCCTGGTGTCAGGGCAGAAATGGGGCTCAGGCTGGAAGGATTTGTGTGCTAAGAGGAGGGCCCATGCACCACGGTGGAGCCTCAGGACTAGGAGAGGCGCCTAAAGGGGATATTTCAAGGCTGTGTCTTAGCAGCCCCCTGCCCAGCCACATGGGAAGCTTCTTGTTGGCTGAGCAGGATGAGCGGGCCCCTTACTCAGGGGGCAGGCGGGTGACAGCAGCACCACTCGGCTTGCCAGTGTCCTGGTGCTAATGCTCAAATTCCGGTTTAATTTTCAAAATTTGCTTTGCTCATTACCATCGGCATTAAACAATATTTCCTGCTTAAGGGTGGATGGCTGCTGGGGCACTGGGGACAAGGGCTCAGATGGTTAATGCCTTTTATCACCACAGCGGGCTTTTCCCAGCCCTTTCCCTCCAGCTGCAGAGGGAGGCTCCTGGGGTCCCTGGGGTGGAGGGAGGGGGTAAGCAGGGTAAGGTCTATGGCTAGTGGTATGGGCAGGGGGCTTCTGTAAGACCTGGACACTCAAGGGCAGCCATTTGGGAGTGTGGAGAAAATGCCAGACAGTCACAATGACAGAGCTAGAGGCTCCTCTCCTGCAGATTTGTGTGAAAATTGAACGAGCTTAGCTATGTAGATTTTTTTTCCTGCACAGTGCTTAATATGTGCCAAACATCGTGACTGTTGTAGTCCGTACTATTGCTCACACACAGGGACATCAGCTAGGGGCCGGGGGGGGGGGGGGATAGCAACATCCAGGGTTGTGGAGGATTCTCAGGGACACCAACCTGACTGATCACACCAGCCTGAGAAGCCTCACCAAGTGGCAGCCTTCTGGTGACCACTGAGCTGCTCCCCAGCCTCCTCTAAGAGGCCTACCTGGATTGAGCCAAAATAAGAGACATTGTCCCCAGAGCTGCTCTGATCATCCCTGTTCTCCCGATCCAGACAGGTCAAGCTCTCATGGTTCCTAAGGGACAAGTAGGAATCTATATCTGTGCAATTTTTGAGGTTGCCCAACCACCCCACCTGCAAACCCAGAGACTTCCCTGGCCTCTGCCTTGCCAGTCCTGGGGGGACAGTGCACAGCCTCAGACCTGCCTTCCACATAGCAGGCCAGTGGCCAGGGCCAGGTGGCCTCTTCCTCCTTGGAGTCTGTGAACCTGATGCTTGCCCACTATCAGGCTGGTACAGGCAGTTTCCGGCATCGCTGTCCACACTGGACATAAGGGCTTGGGGTTGGACCCCTCTGCAGCCATGGGACCAGGGAGGCTGCCGTCAGGGGAGCCCACGTCCTTTCACCTGGGGCATGGGGTGAAGATCAGGCCTCAGGAGGGCCGTGGCATGAAGGGAATCAGCAAGGCTCTCCTGCCTTCCCCCACCTCAGCACCCGAGCCAGGGAGCAGCTGCGCTGGGAGCCCCCTCCCTCCTGAGGATAAAAGCCTTCCTGCCTGTGAAGAGGCTGAAGGAGACATCAAACCAGATCAAAGGCTGCTGGGATGGGGACATGCAGGGGGGCCGCACCGGGATGCAAATGAAGACCCTCAGTGGCTCTGGCCCCCCCAGGGCGGAGGCAGTGCCTGGCCTTGATCTGTTCCTTCCCCCGGGACTGGTGCTGTTTGATGTCAGGGCTGGGCGTAGAAAGGAGACTGGAGAAGCAGCCCCCAACGTGCGTTCCTGCAGCCCCTCTGCTTCCACACACTCCAGGATGGGCACCCGCCTCCTTTCCCCTCGCTTGGGGCTGCCCAGGCATGACTTCCACCTCATCTCTGATACTGACACGCATGCAAGGCCCTGCTAGCTGCTCTCTGCACAGCAGCCAAAGGGGCCGGTTAACATCCAAGACAGGTCTGGTCCCTCCCTTGCTGCAGCCCCACAGAGGCTACTGCCTTCCTCTGAGAACAAGCCTGAGTCCCTGTATGGGAGACTCCACAGGACCCCACGAATGCCATGTCACCCCCATTTCATTTCTTGCTGAATGCCTGGGGTCTCAAGGGCCTGATGAGTAGTAAATGCCCAGTAAATATCTGTTGCACAAATAAGTGACTCCACTGCTCAGTGAGGGTGGGCACGGAGCTACTGCGGATGTGGCACAGGGATGGTTGCTGACACAGGGAACTCTCCCTGAGCTGATGTGTGAGCAGGGTGCGGGACTGATGAACCCTGCAGGCATGGGTCTGGAAAGGGATCTAAAGGGCTAGAGCTGGACCTTGAAGGATTCATTGGCAGGGTTTGCCAGGGGAGAAGGGCAAGGTGCGAGCATCCCAGGTCAGGGAACAGCAGGTGGAAAGTCCTATGGAATGAGGAAGCAGCAATGCCACACACACATCCCTACCTTCCCTCTTCTCCCACCCTTTGGAACCTAAGCACATTCTCGGAGGTCCAAGGACTCTGAGCACTAGAAGGCTAGCAGGACTTTAGACCTGGGTCCATTCTCCTTCCACTGCCCACCACAGCCTCCCTGGGCTTGGTCTAACTTCATAAAACTCACAGTGCCACAGTTCTTCTTGGACTCCCAGGCCTACCCAACCTCAATGTTACCCCACATCCTATGTGACAAGAGCCTGCAGGGCACACTTCCCACTTCACAAGAGCCTCGGCTGCCCCAGGCAGCCAGGCCTGCCCACCTTGGGGCCCCGTGGTGCCCTGCCCCCAGCTGCAGTCCTGACTCGCTCACTCCAGGAGGGGTGTTGACCACCACAGCAATAGCAAGACTAGTGATGTTCTCATCTGTCCCAGGGTCGCTAGGTCCAGATGGTGAGCACAGCAAAACAGATTAAGGAACTGAGGCATGGAGAAGGTAAGTCGTTTTCCCAAGAATTCACACCCAGCCATCGGCGAGCCAGGACTCACATCCCGGCGCCCGGCGGAAGACGCTGCTCCCTGGAATGCTCATTTTCACATCCCTCCGTCTCCACCAGGACGACTGGCAAAATGCTCGTGAACCACACTGCTGTGGGAGGCCAGGGCTTCAGGTCAGAGCTCAGAAGAGTGCATGGGAAAGGGCTCCCGTGGCTTGCTGCTCAGCCGCAAGGGAGCAGCTCATGGCGATCCCCTATGGCCTGGGGCCGCCCAAGCATGCCTCACAGACCCTACCCACTCTTGCCTGTCCCTCTGTCTTGCCTGGCTGTCTTAAAGTCTCCTGGGGACCCAAGGAGCTAAGACGCTTTCCTGTGGTGTCCCCAAGCCTTCCCCTCCCCAGATCTTGGTCGAGGGGGAAGTAGGAGGAAGGGTCCTGTCTGTCACTCCTTTCAGCCAGCCAAGCCCTCCCCAACCCCAGGCCCCTGTTCAGGGCAGAGGTGTGGCTCCTGAAAAGCAGCTTGCATGGCTAGTCCAGAGCCCACAAGGGGCTTACAACCTCTGTGTAGAGACAGAACTGGAAGTTGGGGTGTGTCCACCCTCTGCAAGGTGGGTCAGCATGGACGTCCTGAGGGGCAGGAGCTGAGCCTTGGGGTCCAGGATAGGTGAGGGGTCCGAAGCCATACCCATCCTACTTGCTGCCTCCTGATCTGGCCCTGGCCCTCCATCTGCACCTGCCTGGGGCCTCCTGGCGGCTCCCGCAGAAGTCACCTTTCACTAGAGCAGTGGCGCGGCCAGCTCTCCAGGTAACTGATTCTACATTTGATGTGCTACATTATCCTTCCCGGGTGCATGGCGCACGACAGACGGGCCCGCAGTTCTGTGGGGACTTCTCGGCAGCGAACCCTGTTGTCTAATGGGGTTTCCGCCGGCGTCTGGCATACTCGCCGGCATTTCGCCCATCACAGGATAATTTATAGCATAATGGGGCCTTTTTTTCCCTTTATATCACGCGGGAGCATAAATTATGGCCAGTTTGTCCTCCGCTCTCAAGGAGACAGACAAAGCAGGGCTTTATTTCAGCGGGGGGAGGCGGTTTCTGCAGGGGCTGGGGGATCCACGGGGAGGAGGGACAAGAGGAAGAAAGCCCAAGGAGTGGGGTTAGCAACATCTCAGTGACAGGGCCAAGAACTGGCTCCAGGAGGCTGCAAATGTTGGGGAAGAAATAAAAGACCCACGTGGAGCTGTTTGTCTCTATTAACTGCAGAGCAGAGCCTCATTAGCTGAGCAGCACAGCCATGCAGTGTTGCCGCCCACACACGACCGTGCCACTGGCCAGCTCTAACCCTAGCCCCAGGCTCACGCTCCTGTGGACCTCCGATCTGCCCCGCTGTAGCCCTCACGTCCCCCAGCCTCACAGAGAGGAAGCCCTCTGGCTCCTGGCCCACTTTTAGTGTTGAGGGTGGGGCTTGCTTCCTGGGAAAGGGGAGCTGTCCAGCAGCTGGTGCTGTCCCCTGCAGGAGCAGTCACACCTGAGTCAGGAGAGACTGGCCTGGGGGTTGCAGCTACCTACCGGGCTTGGGTCTTCAGAGGCCACCTGGCCCAGGCTCCCCCTGTGCGTGGGGAAGTGGCTTCCTGAATTCCTGGGCAGAAGCTCCACCGCCCTCTGTGCAAAACCCAGGACACAGACCCCAACAAGTCTGTCTCTGGTCCTCCCTAGCTCAAAGCCCATGTTCTGCCCCTGGAGCACTGGAGACTGCTCCCTCTTCCTCAGCCCTTCAGAAATTAACAGCAGGTGTCTCAGTCCCCAGCCCTGGCTGCTGGAAAAAGCACCCAGAGGCGTCCACGCATCCAGATGCCTGGGGCCAGCCCTGAGACACACACTCGGCTCATGGGTCTGGAGCCCAGTAGTTTTGGCTTTGACTTTGAGAAGCTGCTCAGATGACAGCAACAGGCAGCCAGGGCTGGGAAAGGCTGCTATGGTCTCTTTTTGCTGGGCCTCTCTCCTCTGTCTGAGACCGCAGGCTCCTGGGCCCTGTTTGCTCTGAGAGGGATGGCGGCACCCACCCTTTCTACCCTGATACCTAAGCCTGGGCACCCCACTCACAGGAGTCATCCAGAAAGACATCAGCCTAATTTTAGGAGGGGAGTTCTCTGGGCTAACAGCAGGCTTACCCCCTCTGATGGCTTTGCAAAATCCCCTCTTCTTTCTCCTCTCCTCTCTTGGCTCCTTTCCCCCTCCATCCATCAGGCCAGCCCTGCTCTGAGAGGGGGGGGTCTGGGCTCCTCTTTCATCTACTGCCTCTTGGTTCCCTTCTCCTCTCACTTTGATCCAGCTACCCTGGCCCTCCTGGAGACACTGCCACCCACCCCCATAGAACTCCCCCGGCTTAGATACACACTGTATCAACTCATGACTGATAATGGACTCCAGATAGACACAGAGATGGATGGATGATAGACATGATTAATAGATGCTGGATACCCAGATTAAATGTTAGATGATAGATAGATACACAGATAACACAGATGAGAGACAAATGATTGCAGAAAGCAGATAGATTTATGATGGATGGCTCATAAGTTGCAATAGGTAAATGTGGATGGATGGATGACCAAGATATTTCTGAGGGCCTCAGGTAAAAATGCAAAAGTTCAGAGAACTAGTCATGGGCACCCACACCTATTGGGGTGCTGGCTCTCAGAAGAACAAGGAACGATGCTCTGTTCAAGACCTGTCTGCTCCCACTCAGGTCGCTGAAATTCCACATTACCGATGGGTTTGTGACTCACATACATGTCAGTCGGGCTGGCTTACTGTGGATACCTGCAGACGCTCTGGGACCCTTCTCAGAGCCTACAGACAGGCAAGACCACCTCTTGAGCCCCTACAATACTTGATGAGGGCCTCTCTTCCTGAAAATAGGGGCATTGCCTATACAGGTGCACATTCCCTAAAGGCCAAAGCCATGGCCTCCAACCCTACACAGCAGGTAGGTCAGTTCTTGGAGTGTGGCAGACCTGACTGGCCCCTGAAGTTAGGTGGTAGGTGTTGGCCTGCCTGGTATATGCAGAAATGAAAGAGACTGAACCATTCATTGCCTCAGTCAAGGATCATGCCCTCAGAAAGGATGGTGATAAGTGACTTGTCCTGAGTGTCACATCAGGGCCAATCATTGCTCAGAGCACTGTAATTTTAGCCAGTCATCCCCATTTCACAGATGAATACACTGAGGCATGAGAGATTTGGCAACTTGCTGGAGGTCCCAGAGCTAGCAAACAGCAGAGCAAGGGAGTGAACCCAAGGGGTCTGGCTCCTGAGATGTCATCTACCACCCCGAAGGCAGCCCTCTTGATCTTCTTATCATTCAGCATGGCCAAGAGGCTCGGGATAGGAAAGGGCAGCATGATTTGTAATGGCTGATGAGCCCAGGAGGGTGGTGCCAGCTTCCTGAAGCCATGTAGCTAACAACAGAGAGGCCTGCTCTTGAGAGCCAAGGGCAGTACTTGTTCACCACAAAGTTCAGGACACAGAGTGGCAGAAAGGGGATCCTCATGTCTCAGAAACTGCACGCCAGCAGTAGTCTGCCGCAGACACCTCCCATTATATACCAGCCAGCGGGGCAGTCAACAGGGTCTGTGCCAGGTGCCGTGTTAGGAGAGACAGAAAAGAGCTCATCCTTGGCTCCGCTGTGGGGGGGGGGGGAGAGCACGAGGGATGCAGGTGCGAGAGAGAGGCTGGGGCTGACCGAGGGTGCAGCATGAAGAGGTTGCTGGCCTGGGGCCCGGAGGAAAGGCCACCCTGCCTCCCTTCTCTGGGTTGGGGTGGCGAGAAGGAAGGAATACAGAGGATGCGTGCACAGAGGAGGGAGTGCAATGGCTTTTACTCAGCTCCATTGACCGTTTGCAAGGAGCTGGGGAATCAGGCTTTGAACCACACAACACAAACCTCCCACCAACCGTCTCCAGTGGGGCGGCTGGGGGTGGGGGAGCAAGCATGTGGGAGCCATTGTGTGTGGAGCAGGTGGTCTGGGAGTGAAGGAAGTGAGAGAAGGTGCCGGATTGCTGGCTGGTGTCCCCCAGCCTGTCCTCCCCAGCCCACAGCAGCCAGGCTCCTTCACAGGGGACGTGCCTTTTGGACGTCCTGACAGCTCAGCGTGGCAGGGTGTTTCCATCCATTCTGCCCACTCCTCACGGCCATGCTTCATTAGAGCATGATTACAGCCCCATTGAATAGGTCAGTTAACTGAGGCCCAGAGAGGCCGAGTAACACGCCGAGATGCACAGGGGCAGCGAGCAGTGTAGGTGGGATCGGAGGCATACTGTCTGACAGCTGCGCCGCGCCTTCCCGCCTTCCCCGTTTTGTGACATGCTTCTGCGCCTTTGGGTTCAGCATTGAAGCCTTTGAAATGTGGTGGCCCTAGTCACCTCAAGCGGCTGATTTGGCCAGAAAGTGCCTTATGATCAAAGGGATCAGATAAGCTTTCAGGCCCCTAGCACTTGAGCATGAAAAGAGGGGATGGTGATGGTGAGAGAGGCAGCAGGAAGGGGTGGAGCCGGGGAAGACAGGTGGAGGGAGAGTGAGGGGTGGGGAGGAGAGAAGGGCTGTGGGGGCAGCAGGGGAGGGGTCTGTGGTGCTACCTGGGTGGGCGGGGCAATTACAGACAGTAACAAGGAGCTATCCCACACCCCCTGGGCTTAGGGTGAGGAAGAGGCTAATGCAGAAAGAGGAACAGAAGAAGGGGAAAGACCACAGCTTTCATCTGGGACCCCCTTGGTGGCCAGAGGGAGGGCTCCCTGCCAGCCTGCACCCTCCTGACCTCCCAGGGCACCGCAGCTGTTAGCCCAGGGCAACGGTGCCACCTGCACTTGGGGTCCCAGGCTCCTCAAATTTAATCTGCTGACTGCATCACAAACGCCTCACTCGCAGGCCTATGTGATGATTTTTCAAATGCATTACAGGTGCTGTTATGATTTTTAAAAATACAAATCCATTTAGAAGCACCGCCATGGAATTCAAGGTAGCTTTTTGTCATTTTGCATTCTCTCAAACAATGGATACTCAAAATGAAACATCTGTCAAGGTGGGTGCTGATGAATTTTTGATGCTGGAAATGGCTCCTTAACCTTGAAAAGTCTGGGGAGGCTGATCCAAGGGGGGGGCAGGGAACTCAAGGAGGAGAAAGTGCTGCCAAGGAAACCCCAGGCCCTAGCTGTTTACCCAGGAGACCTTAGCACGCCCCATCCAGAAAGAGAGAGCATAGTGGAGGCACCTGGCATCGGTAACCTGGCCTCTGGCTTGGTCTTCACTTGCTGCCTCCTGCCCTTCCCTGCAGTGGGATCCTTAAGGCCATGCTCTGATACGGCAAGATGAGATAACTCAGGGAGGTGAGAGGGATGGAGTCCACACCCGTTTTCAGTTAACAGCCGTGAGTCAGCTTCTCTGTTGATGGGCGGACAGGAGCTTTGTGTCTCTTTACTACTGGGAGGGCCTGGCTTGGTGCCTGCCACTTAGCACAAGCTCCATAAACACCGCTTGAATGAACAGTGACAGTAACCGAGTCCTGAAGGGTACATTTAACCTGAGACAGCTCAGGGTGAGGACGGGAGCCTGGGCCCACACCCACACTCGGGGTGGCCAGGACCAAATAGGAAAGCACCTTGGATTTAGTGGCTTGGGGCTTGGATTTGGTTTCTCTATGGCTGTGATCAGCCCTGGGTCTGAGACAGGGGGGCTCAGGCTGCAGCAAGGGGCTGGACTAAAGATTGGCGGGGCAAGGCCATGGGTATTGAGGATCCCTTTGACTAACAGGCACCTGCTCCCAGGGTGGTCAGCTGTACTCACTTTCTCTCTCACATTGCACTGGGGACATCCTTCCCAGTTCTTCAGCATCTGTAGGCATTTTTTAGAACATCTGTTTTTGGCCATCCCTACTCAGACATTCCCCATACGCAGTTCCCACCCTGTGTCTAATGCTCCTAAAACAGATCAGTCCCTTGTTCCAACAAACAAGACCTCTTGCTTCCCGCTGTGTCCTCCCAACTTTCCCACACTGAATCATGACCCCCAAGACCATGGTATCAAGGGATGGGAGCTCTGGGCAGTGAGCAGAGGCAGAGGCACAGAGGCCTGAGCACGCCGACTTGTGTGTGAGGTGACGGCGGGAGGATAGCCCACCAGACGCCAAATCGGCTGGCACCCTGATCTTGGATTTCCCGGCCTCCAGAACTCCGAGAAATAAAAGCTCTTGTTTATGAACTTCCCGCAATGTGGGATTTTGTACCAGCAGCACAAACAACACAAGACTCTCCCACTGAACACCTCGTGCAGGTGCTTCCACGGCACCATGGTGGAGAGTGAGTGCATTAAGCTTTTCTTCCCAGGATGGGTGCATTTGAACAAGGCCCTGCGAAGCCATCATCCAAAGGGATGGAGGTTACGGAGACTCAGGTCAGGCCTTCTCAGGGGTGCATGTGAGGCGGTTCAGGGCAAGGAGACCTTTCTGAGAAGGTCTCAGATCACTGCACGGAGGCGCCCACCCACTCTGCTGTGGGTCGGGCTGTGCTTGCCAGGGGCAGCCCCCCTGAGCTGGAAGTGACCCATGCAGGCCGAGCACGGAGCACATTCCCTGGAATGGAGGAGAGTTGCTGGGTTATTAGCGGTGCTTAATGATATTTGCATAGATTAACAGATTTAATGCAATCACGAATGCCACAATCCCGAGAAAATAATGAAGAAATCCATTACAAAGTCATAACATAACTAAGTCAATACAGTAATAACTTGATCCTGCGTTAGTAATAATTTCATCTCCTGCTGCAAGGCGATTTTATAATGTGCACTGTTTCTGGACATTTTTATAAATTTCACCTTTGTTTGAGATAATTAATTAACAAAATAAAAAAATATACTGCTGGTACTTTATACAGTAAATTAGTCATTAGTCTAAACTGGCAGGCTGTAATAAAACTTATTAAGATGGATGTGCTGGGATTTCTAACTTCTCTTCAAATGGCCTGAAACATCTCACTGGCAAAGCCCAGGGGCTGCCTGGTGGCAGTGGTTCAGACAAACTAGGAGGACTCCATGAAGAGTGGTCGGGTGAGGAACAGGGTGCAGGCCCAGCCTCAGGCCCTCTGAGTGGGTGGGGACCTACCTACTCTGCCCCAGGCTCCGTCAGACACCAGGGCTGGTCTCCTAGGTGTTCCACTAGAAAGCACTACAAAGCAGGTGGCTTAAAAGAACAAACACCCATTCCCTCTCGGTTCTGGAGACATAAAGTTAGAAATTCAGGTGTGACCAGGCTCCCTCCAAAGGCTATGGGGAAGCTGTCTCCTTGCCCCCTGCCTAGCTTCTGGTGTTGACTAGCAACTTGGCTTTCAGTAACTTGTAGCTGCCTCACCTTGCTCTGCATCATCACAGGGCATTTCCCTCGCATGTCTTGTGTCTCTGTATCTGAGTTTCCTCCTCCTCCTGCGGACACTGACTAGTGTCCTATTGGATTTGGGGCACACCCTAATCCAGGATGACCTCATCTCAAACCTCTTTGCAAATAAGATTGTGTTTACAGGTTCCCGCTGGACATGAATCGGGGTGGGGTACCTGAGTGAACCCTCTTGTCGTAGGCATTGAGGGTTATGTGATCACCACCTTTACTCCCCCAGGAAGGCAGTCTGGGGGAGGCACACGGAGTGTCAGGGACCATCAGTGGCTGCCTGGCAGGAGCTTGGTCCTGGAGGTAGGTGGTTTCCTGAGGGTCATCTCATGGGGGACTGTGGCCTCCAGCAGTGGTCAGCACCATGTATATTTGTGAGTGCTGCTCTGGGAGAAAGTCTAGAGCTCCCATCAGATCTTCAAAGGGGCCCAGGTCTTTAGAATGTGCCAATCTCCTTATGACATCAGGGAGGGGAGGGATCACTCTGACCACAACCAACCCAACAGCCAGTCGACTGACCAAGAACTCTCAGAACGCAATTTGCCAGTTTCCAGAAATCTTCCAGTACTCTCCACCCCCGCAGGAGGGCGGGGCTGGGGCTTTGCAGGGGAAGCTGTCATGCCTCTGGCTTTCCCTGTGGCCGAGGTGGCAGGTGGGTGGGCGCAGGTGCTCCCATGGTTCTGGCTGAGAACTTCACTGGGGAGATGGCTTGGGACCGCTCCTCCCTAGGCCAGCTGCAGTCTCCAGCACATTTTAAAATCAGCTTCTACTCTCGTCAGCCCCAGTGAAGTCCTTCATAAAAAATGCCCAATGGGAAGGCATCAAAGACGAGAGCCAAGGCTACCAATGTCACCAGGGACCTCGAGCCCTGCGCACTCAGCTCTGCACTGCCCCTGGCCCCAGTAGGAGATCCCATGCCAGGTTCTGCCCTGCTCCTGTGTGCTGGCCAGGGACACCCACTTGCCATGCAGGGGCCAGGGCCCAGCCTCTGCTCTGGTTCATCAGATGCGCTGTGGGGCCTGTGTCCAGCGACATCACATTCTGGGGTCTTTGCCTTCTCTTGTGTATGCTGTGTTCCACTTGCTTAAGGAGGGGCTCCGCAGCCCTAGGCACAACAGGGGCACCTCCTCCCCAGTGCCCTCCATTCTTTCTCCTAATCCCCCCTGAGCCCTTCCATCTCCCACCTTGACACACCCACTGGCACACCTGCTTCTGGGATTTTCCATTCAGCTGACTTTTCTGTTTGCTTTTAACGTGTTGAGTGACCATGTGATTGATTGTCCAAGTTGGGACCCCTGCTGGGTTAAAAGGGAACACTATGAACAATTAGTCGAGGACAGGAGGTGACTCTGGACTGCTTTTAGGCACCCTGGTGTCCTAGTTACTGTCCTCCTGCTGATGACAGTGCCTCCACCCCGCACTGTATTGGGAGGTGGCTCACAGCCCTCTCTGCTACCTGGGCCCACGCTGAGGCCCCAGCCAGGGGCAGCCCAGCCTATGCCTTCCTATTCACAAGGGAGGCTGTCAGACACCAGAAAGGGCAGGGTTGGGGGCTGGGGAGTGAGTCAGCGTGCACAACAGAGCCCCCACACCAAGGGTCAGGGCAGGGAGCACAATCTCCCCTCCAGCCTTTGCCCACCCAAGGGCCTGGGCCAGGCCAGGGGACAGACTGGCAGCTGACACCACATTCTGTAAGCAGCTCAGCCCTGCGATGGAAGTTAATGAGGAAGACAACAGCAAGGGGGACAGGAGAGCAGAAAGGGAAACCACAGGCCAGGCAGCCAGGTGGGGGCCGGAGACCAGCAGAGAGGCAGAGGGAAGGGCTGTGATGAGCACAAGTCCTTCTCCCTCCCTCTCCCCCTCTTTTTTCCCTCCAGGACCTCAGGGTGGAATTCTGCGAGGCACAGCACATGGAGGGGGGCACTGGAGGTCCCCCTGCCGTCTGCCAAGGCCTTGGGTTCCCCCATTAGAGCTTGGGTTCCCCCATCTCTCTGAGCTAAGCATTGCTGGTTCCAGAACTCCACTGTAAAATGCAACATCACTTTGTGCGAGTGGTCAGCTCCCAACAGCTCTGTGCGCATTAGGGGATTCCATGTAGGCAGCTGACCCCTCCCAGTTCTGTTTGGCACATGCTGTCCTTTCCGTGTCTGTTTGTGAAAGATAAAATTTACAAGCAGTAGGGCCAGTGTTGCGGCCCAGTGGGTAAAGCTGCCGCCTAATAGGCTGCCATCCTATACAAGCGATGGTTCGAGGCCTGACTGCTCTGCTTCTTAGTCCCTGGTAATGAGTCTGGGAGAGCAGTGGAAGGTGGCCTTTGTGCCTGGGCCTTTGCCACCCACGGGGGAGAACTGGATGGAGCTCCTGGCTCCTGGTTTCAGCCTGGCCCGGCCCTGGCTGTTGTGGTCATTTAGGGAGTGAACCAGTGGATGGAAGATTCTCTCGCACACGATCTCTCTCTCTCTCTTTCTCTCTCCCTCCTTCTATCTTTCCCTCTCTCTCTGTCACTCTGCCCTACAAATAAATAAAAGTGAATGTTAAATTATGAGTGGGAACACGCATAAATCTTTAGCATTGTGGGGGTTGGAGTCCCTAGCTTGCTAAATGCCGGTTTCACTTCTGTACCCTGGCTTGCTTGCTTGCCTGCTGTTAGGCCATAACAGACCTTATCCTGGACCAGGAAGGAGGCAGGCTGGGTCCTTGAGAACAAAGAAAGTAAGTTCTCCTGGAATTTATGACCTTCTGTTCCCCACCAGCTCTCCTGGAATTTATGGCCCAATGCTTCCCACCAGTGCCTCCCCAGCATCTCATCTAATATCTATTGACAGACGCTGAGCCCCTACCAGCACCCTTCTGAAGATACAGAACAATTCCCACCTCCCCCAGCTTCCCCAGACCCTATCCAGGCAGCATCCCAGCCTCTTCCAGGGTAGCCAGTGCTCTGAACTTGCTCACCCTCACTTGGTTTTGCTTAACGCTTGTTCTATAATCAGCTCATTTGTGCCTGGGCTGCCCAAGAGCTCAGGGGCAGACCCTGGGTCCTCTGGCCCATTGAGTGGGACCTGCTTTCTCCTGGCATGCAGCTGAGCCTGCTAACTGTCCCCCCTGTGGCCTGAGCTGAGCTTAAGCATCTGATGGCTGCAGCTGCCCCATGGGCAAAGGCTCAGAAGCATCTGCTAGGGCCTGAGCCCAGCCCCCAGCACTCTGGGGGGTGATGGCTGAGCCCTAGGGTCCCAGAGCAGCTTCCGAATTTGCACCAAACAGCGAAGCCTGCAAGTGTGCACCTTTCCAGAAGAATGACATCATCGTGTCAGTTGATTAACATATGATCTCACCACGACAGCTACTGCCCTGCCCCATCCCTGTCCTTCTCTCCTGTGTCACGTCAGTGACCCCCTAACTCTCCCCTGTCTCCTCATAGCAACCAGAGCCAGAACAGGGCTCTGCAGTGTTCTGTGCAAGCCCCCTGGTTGCCCCCAGGTTTGCTCAGAACAAACTCCAGGCTCTGAAACAGTCTGGAAGATCCCGCAGGATCTGTCCTGCCCTCCCCCTCCCACTCCCCCTGCCACCTGCCACTCTCCCTTTCCTCAGAGCTCCCTAGGAGCCAAGCTGGGCCCTGCGCTGCCTTGAACCCCAGCTCCTCCATGCTCTTGCTCACCAGCCGTCCCCTCCCTTAGCTTTCAGAACCCAGGACAACAGGCATCCCTCAGCACACAGCACAGGCCCTAGCAGGTGGCCACGCTTGTTTAGTGGAACAAGCGCAGGAGTGATTGAAAACCTGCCTCCGTTTCCCAGAGGGGAAGCCCAGAACGCTGAAGAACCTCTCGGCCAGGGCCACGCAAAGCTGAGCTGGCTTGAGGGCGAGCTCGCTCCCCGCCCGTGCAGTCGCTGGGGATGGGGAGGTGGCCTAGCTGAGAGCCCTGGACCCAAGCAAAGGGGATGGTGTGGTGGGAATGGAGGCTGCTCTGCTCTTGGGAGCCAGGGCCTCTGGGGCCGGCATGGGAACCAGAGACCAACTGGGAGAACTGCATCAGGAGGGAAGCCTCAGACCCCTCAGAGCCACAGCTTCCCACCTTGGAGGGTGAAGCAAGGGGGTCCAGGCCATAGACCCTGGGAAGAAAGGGCGCAGGAAGAGAGAGGCGTTCTTGAGGCTGACGCTGGGAGACAAGCGCCTGAGGACTTGGCTGTCTCCCACGGCCCCCCTCTCTCCTCCCTGTGTGTCACTTAATGTTTGCAGTTAAGTATTTACAGATACGTTCCCATGGCAACCGGGGCCTCAAAGTTACTCTCACAATTCTGTTTTCTCAAATGTGTTTCTCTGGTGGATTGCACCGAATTTTCTGGAAGCTGGCCAGGCCCGGCAAGTCACACTCCCAGCCCTGTGCTCCAGTGTCTTCTCCCCTTCCCCTCTTGGGCGGGCTGTTGGGGGGGGGGGTGCAGATCTGACTCACACCCTCCTGTGATCTCATCCTGCAAAGCTTCTGTGGTTTGCTCAGGGCCTGGAGCTCAGTGCCCGCCACCTGGATCATCCAGCTTTTTGGATCCATTGCGAGCCCCTTCCCCTTCTCCTGGAAGCATTCTCCAGCTTCCAGGGCCCGGGAGCCCAGGTCTCCCCTTGTTGTTGAAGTCGAACGCTTTCTGTTTCACCTCTGACCCCTGGCACTGGCCAGGGCTGGATCTGTGGCAACCCAGCTGCTGTGGACATTTGCTGGTTGCTTGTTGCTTTAGTTCCCACACCCTGGTATTTTCCCACAGCACTGCCCATGGGGAAGGAGGGGGCCCCTGTCTTTTGCACTCAGCCATTCACTTCCCGAGTGCTGGCTCCAGGCCAGGCACCTAGCAAGGAACAAAGAAGGACCCTGCCTGCTTGGAGCTCATCTCTCAATGGGGAGAGGTGGAACGATGATTGAGAGTACAGCAGGATGGTAGCATGTGCCATGAATGAAATCAAACAGGGTAGAAATAAAACTAATGGAGTGTTAGGTTGGCAGTCGGGAGAGACCTCAGTAAGAAGGACACAGAGTCTGAGACAGCATCTAGGACAGCAGTGCCTGTCAGGGAACAGCTAGCGCAAGGGCTGGAGCAGGGACATTCACAGAAAAGCCACGAGGCCAGGGAGCTAAAGCAAGGAATTTAGGGAGCAATTGTGGCAACAAAATCCTTGGGTCTCTCTCTGAGGAAGGATGATAGAAGGTGCTGATGGGACCAAGTGTGGAGAATGGGGTATGGGGTGCAGGTGGAGGCAGGAGCAGTCGTGGACAGGTAGACAGGAGGCTCTAAGGAGGACAGCGGGAGAGGGCTGACGAGGACAAGGAGTCCAACCTGTGATTCCAGGGGGTCCTGTGCCCCAGTCAGAAAGGGGGCACCATCCCTGCCTGGTCCCTTCTTTCCATCCCCTACTGGACCTATACCACAAGAAGGCAGAGATGGGAGGGGCGGGGGTTTGCTATGGTTCCCCCAGTGCCAGGGTCAGCACCTGCAGGCCAAGGTCTGCCCCTACCAGCAGGAACACTCCTGCCCAAGGCACCTGCAGAGCTCTGAGGACAGCCACCCGCCCCCACCCCCACACTGTAACTGCCTGGGACTGCTGCATATGAGGCAGGTGTGGGGCCGGGTGGGTCCCCCAGAACTCAGCCTTCGTCTGGGGGACAGGGGTTCCTGCTCCCTGCTGCCCCTCCTCCCATTCCATGCACCCTCGGAGCCCCCACCCTACTAGGACTGCCTAGGAGCAGAAAGGCACCAACTCTGCTAGCGGGTCCTTGAGTGGCCGCATCATGGTTATAAATGACTTAAGTCACTGGCCTTTAATTGATGTTGGAGCTGCAATACTGGGGACACAGCACGGAAGACACGGGTCTCTTGTTGCCACGTCCTGGAGCACAGACGTCTCCAGCATCATGTGCCTCCCACCGGCCCTTTCTCCCTCAACTGCTGTTCTCACCAATGCTGCCCACACCTTCCACCTGCTCTGAGCCTGGGCCAGCACAGGAGGTGCAGTACAGGAGGGGAGGTAGAGGTCACCCCAACTCCGGGCAATCTCCGAGCTCAGGTGACACCAAGAGCCGGACAGCACGCCCATCACCTTGGTTTGGCATTGGGATGTACATTGGCGTTCAGAGAGCAAGTTGGATGCTTAGGGGGAATTGAGCCACTTAGGAAAAGTCCCCAGAACACACTACAAGTGTCTGATGCCCACCGGCCCCCATCACAGTGGGGACAGATGAGGCTACCTCTTAGGGTGCCTCCCTTCTCAGAGCCTCTGCCCCCTGTTCCCTGGCTAAGTCCCTGGGCAGAGCAGACCTCCTATGGCGTAGACCCACAGGACTGTAGCCCCTAAAGCACCTCCTTTAAGGACCCAAAAGGCCTCCCACCGCTTCTGTCTCCGGAGCTCTGTGGCAGGGACAGGCTCACTGCCCCGGAAACCCCCTCTGACAAGGGGCCCAACCGAAGACTGAGGTGAGGACACCTGTGAGGGGGACAGGAGTCAGTGAGTGCCTTGTCTGAAGGCGCCGAGGTGACACCCGGGCTGCACGGGTTTCCTGGAGGGGAGTGACTAGGGCTGCAGATGAAGGAGTTTGGGGTGGCTCCTTGGAGGAGGGGGGATGTGAAGCACACAGGCGTTGCCAGTGGTGTGAGCTCTGGGGAGGGCCAGCCCTGCCTCCTGGTCCCTTTTCCTGCGAGCTCTCTGAGCCACAAGAGGCACAAGGCTGTCTGAGGGAGAGGGCACCCCAGCCAGGCCAGGGCAAAGCTGGAGGAGTTGGGAGCAGGGGGAGGGAGAGGCTCCTCCTGCGGGTACTGGGGGGTCCTTGGAGAAGCAGAGCAGGCAGAGAACGGAGGGCGGAAAGGAAAAGCCGTTCCATTGTCACGGTCTTCAGCACTCCCTCCAGCTCTCATTTGAGCCCCAGAGGGCAGGCTCAGCTGGAGGCTGGTGGCAGACGCAAGGCGGTGCCTGTCCGTTGCGTGCCTAGCCTCGGGAGCCTCCTGAGTCCCCCAGACGACGCGGGCGGGGCAAGGGCAGCCCTGCTCCGACGGAGCTGTGTTCTTGCCTCCTACTCTCTGGAGCCCCCTGCAAGGCAGCTCTGCAACCGGGAGCGATTAGCATTTGAAATCCAGGCGGAGGGCTCCTTCCTCCACTCCCCACCCCTCACTTCCTCCAAAAAAGGAAAACAGTCGTTGAAATTGAAAAATGGTGCTCAGTGAAGGGTTTAAAGACATTTTGAATTTAAAATATATTTTAAAGGTCATTTTCGGCAGTAATTATGTTATAATGGCGGGGCTCTTAGCAAAAAGCGGAGTCCCGCAGTAGCATGAGACCAAATGGGAAGCAGCCACAGCTCGCACCTCCCGCAGCCTTCAGAACGGGCGGGAGCAGGAGGGGAGGATGGCAAACTTCTCTTCCAGAGCCAGCGTCGTGGTCACCTCTGGGTCCCCAGGAATAGTTCAAGTTGGTTCTGGCATGGAATGGTCCCCCCAAAGCCTCTCTCCTAGGCTTGCCACTGGTGGGCTTTTGGGGACTCTCAGGATCTTGATGGGACATCCCCCTCCTGCCATGTCCTTTCTTTCTCCTTCCAGACATGGCCCTTTGGGCTCCTGCTGGCTGCACAACACATCCTGGGCCAGCTCACCAGGGGAAGGCTCACTGGGAGGAAGCTCCCCTGGCCCCTCAGTGAGTGCCAGCTTCCAAGGGACCTCACACCCTGCCCACTCAGCTCTGAGCTCCCGCGGCCCCAGTAGGAGACAGCATGTCAGCTACCACCCTGCTCTTCTACGCTGGCCAGGGACACCCCACTATCCAGCCACCCAGCCTCATGTTCCAGCTCGCTCTGAGAAGGCCACAATGGTTCCCTAGTCTCTGTCATCTCCCCCCAGCTGCTCTCAAGCCACCAGCTTGACAGAGTCATTCTACAACTTTACTAAAGCTTTGTCTTCAACACTGCCAGGCTGCCAACTTTTGGAGTCCAACCTGTTCACCTTTGAAAAACCTGGACCTTCGTCCATTTCCTGCTCCAAAGCCCATGGCTCAGGGTTAGCCACTCACCCACTTGGATTTTCCCCTTAGTCCTTCGGAGCTGGCTGGGAGACTGACACTCTATTCTTCCAGCAGGTGGAAGACATGAGCATACTTTTGGAACCTCAACATTTTCTGTCCTATATCCCAACTAACAACTTTGACACCCCGGCCCACTTGCGCCCTCTGTGAGCACATCCTTTCTTTGCAGGAAGCTCACTAGCACAGGAAGCCAGGAACTGTCAACAGACACAGAAGTGCTGCTGTGAACCTGACTGGGGATGTTCCAGAAACGGTAGCTAGGCCCTAGGGAGGCAAGCTCTCAGACCTGGGGTTGGGGGCAAAGAGGGGACAGAGTGCAGGGCCCAGGGAGTGACTGGGGTTGTTGGAAGAGCCCCAAAAGCCCATCAAGGGTGTTGGAAGTAACCAGAGAGGACTTCATGCAGGAGGTGTGGGGCTTGGCTGCAGGGACACAGCAACAGAATAAAGAACCAGGAACAGCAAAGAATAAAGAAATAAGCTGCGGCTTAGGTGTCCCTCAAGCCATGGCACAGGGGAGAGGTGGGTCTGCTCCTGAGGCTGCTGCCAGGTCAGCCAAGCACTGGCTGTGGGGTGAGGAGGGGAACACAGAACCGGACACCCACCTTTAGCCACTCTGCCACTGCGGCCTTCCTTTCAGAGCAGCACCCAACTTGGTGGTGGCCCTGCCCGTGGTCCTAGGGGACCAGTCTCTGCAGGAGACCAGTATGTATGGCCTAGGAGGGAGGACTGGTCAGGCTGCACATGCAGGGGTTGGGGGCTGGTCCCCCGCAGAGTCAACCAGGTCCCCCAGGAGGGAGCATAGCAGTGGTGGTGGTTGGGGTGGCGGCAGGGATGTGCAGCTCAGGACTGAGCCCTGCAGGGGCTGAAGGGTGGAGCAGGGGCAGAAAGGAGGGAGGGAGTGAACTAGAAAAATGCCCAGGAGAAGCACAGCACCAGGCTACCGTGTTATTAAAGGAAAGCATCTTAAAAATGCGAGCCATTAATAACAGGCTGACGCCGCATCGGGGTAATTTATTCCAATTGCGGGGCCAGGATGGAGGAGCAGATGTTTCTGAGCTGCTGGTGTCACTGAATGACACCAGGGGAGGTGGGGGTGTGCGTGGGGGGCTGAGCACCCCACACTTCCTTCGCCCCTTGTAGGAAGGTCTCCTGTACCACCTCCCCCGGGAGACCCCACCCCAGACTGCTGGAAGGGAGGAGGGGTCTAGAGGCTGAGGACAGCTAATTGTGCTCAACAAGTATGGAGATAGTAAACTAGGCTTGGGGCCGGGCAGGCAGGTCCACTGCCCCGGAGTGTCAGTGCCCCGATCCTGGCCTGTGCTGGCTGATGGCACTGCTGTCCAGCCCTGGGGGGACTCCAACTCCTGCACCAAGTCATCCGCGCTGTCAGGCAGAGAGCCCGGGGACCTCAGGGACCTGGGCTCCTTCCCAAGGGGCACCGCCACCCCAGAAAGGGAACCCTGGGTCTCAGCTGCCTTGGTTGTACAATGGAGCCAGAATACCTAAGTCACAGAGTATGAGACAGAAAAACCATGGTGACTGAGGGAGGCCCTGGCCCGAGCCCACGCCAGGAGGCTGCTGAGGTCGACTCGGAGCTTCGATCGGACGTCTTTCCTGTCTTCTAGTTGTTCCACTGGTTTCACCCCCGGTCCCCAACCAGATTGTCAATCCCCTTCCTCTCTGCTGGTGAGGTGTGCCACCGCGGGTCGCCCCTCAGTGCCGACAGGACAGCTGGTGTTGGGACTGCATGGGGAGGACTCTTGTGGCTTTCTTCCCCGCTGGGTAAGGGGCACCAAGGCTTGCACAGCCCCTCCCAGGGGCTCAGCCCAGTGCCTTGGGTGTTGGCCCAGTCAGGGACTCAGGCTCAGAGTCTGGCACAAGTCTCAGGGTTTCTCAGAAGCTTCCAGGACAGAACCCTGCAACAGGTGTGCCCCTGGCCTCCTGCCAAGACCTGGGGGTGGGGACTCCTGCACGGGAGAGCTCTCCTTCCTGATGCCACCTTTCTGACCCAGCCAGCATTGCCCTCCACCTGGCTTGTGAGTGATATCGTGGTGGACCTGTCCATCTTCACTTCTTACTGCCCACGCTCCCAGCCTCCAGCCAAGGACAGGGAACACAGAGGGGACCCAAGCGCCTACTTGGTCCGTGCCCATGGCTGGCCCCCATGGCACGCTGTGGTGAGTGGTGGGTGGGTAAAAGGAGCTAGTCCAAGGCAGACAGGTCTCTTCCCACGGGCCCAGCCCTCATGGCGCCACCATGAGTCGCAGGAGCGGAACGAGGAAGCGCTCCTGTCCCCAAGAGGCCTGACCTGAAATGACACCAGAAGTGACGTTCTGCTAGGAAAAGTTGCTTAAGCGAAGTTCACCTTGCGGGGACAGCATCGATGCACGCATGCCCAGGGAGAGCACAGAGGGCTGCCTTTGCCACTTCCAAGGTGTGGCCACCCCTGGACATGGAGACAGTGGGGGGTGGTTGTGAGACTGAGGTGCCCGTGGGGACCTCCCCAAGAAGAGATGAGGAGAGAAGGGCAGGTGTGCAGGTGGCAGCAGGATGGGGTGGGGGTGGGGAGCGGGGAGGGGCGTGGCTCCCACTCCCAGCCTTCGATCCTCCAGGGGCTCCCTGCCTGATCGGCTGTGAGGGTCAGCGGCAGCTGCCCGCCCTGTGCCTCTGCTCCCAGCAAATTGGACCTGCTCATAGCTCAAGGTTCATTTCCAGTGAAGGAGAAAGTGCAGCCCCGCACGCACGGGGCAATCAGCGCGCTCTGTGATGAATGGAGCCCGTGTCACTCAGCGAAAATGAATATTTCTTTGCGATAATGGCCAGATGGTAGCAACTCTCCGATCCAAATTAAAACATGCATGATAAATGCCAGGAAAACAGAGGAAGACAAAACCCCAACCTGGAGTGAATTCTCTCTATAAATCTTCACCCCCCCATGCCCCCCACCACAGCAGCCCCGCTAATAGCCATTAAATTATTAAGATGTGCTGCAAGGAGAATGCCAATGTCAGTGGTACCGGCCTCGCTGCCCACCCCCGGGCCCTGCCTATGGGACTGCTTTTAGACTGGGCATTCCAGCAGGTTCCCATGAGGAGATAGGGTGGGGCACCGGCCTGGTGGTGCACACAGCGTCCAGCCTGGCCCGGTGGCAGGCCAGCTTTGTCAGCCCTCTGGAAGCTACTGTCTCCATAGAAAAATGTGAAACTAACATCTACCACCTAACACTGCGGTTCTGATGGAGGGCAGGCGGGTGGTCCTGGGTTGGGTGGTGAGGTCTGAAGGTGGTTGGGTCCTGGGTTGGGTGGCTGTAAGGTCTGAAGGTGGGAGGCGCAGCCTGGGGTTCATATTTTACAGTCACCAAGGGACTCCTGAACTTAAAGCCAAACTCCTAAGGTCCCTGCCCGACTCCCTGTCCCTCCTGCCTGCAGGCCCCGCATCTGTTGATCACCATCCTCTTTCATAGGCCCCAGGCCTCCCCATCATCATCTGGGACCCCTCAGATCTCCTTGAGCCACTTTCCTTGGACAGGCTCTAGGCCAGCGGGGGCTACGTTCCTTGTCTTATCTGCTCTCAGCCTGAAATTCCCTCCAACAGGGAGCACCCAACTGCTCCAGCTTGCACGGCCTCTGCTCCCGACCTGAAGCTTGCTCTAGCTCCACAATGCTGCCCACTGCTCCCTGCTGCCTGTGATGTCTCTGGGGCCCACACTTGGCAGAGGCCTGAAGATGTCCTGCCCCTTTGTACACCATCTTCTGGGGGTCCATCAGCTCTCCTGCAGCTGGGACTGACCCTCTTCACTTGAATGCCACTTGCAATGGCTCTTTAGCCTCTGCAGACATGTGGGCCAGTTACCTGGTGTCAGGATGTGGTGTCCAGGATGTCAGCATCACTGGTGTGTCTCTGGGTTGGGCCCCTGTTCATCTCTAGGCCTCTGAAAGGCCCTTCCCCTTGGCAGGCCCCAGACAGACAAGGCCCTGATGATGCAGGCTGGCTCTCCTCCACCTGGGCAGCTCCAGCCTCAGACCCTCTCCCCCAGGGGCGAGGAGGAGGGGCAAGAGGAGCTGAAGTCCATGGCCAGGCTCATGCTCTGGGGCTCTGATGGTCGGCACTGATACTGGAGGACTTCCCCTGGGAACCAGCACCTGGCACAGACCTGCCATGGAGGTCTGCCTGGGACTGTGGCCTGAATGCTGATGCGGGCAGTGTGGTCCTGGAGAAATCACCTCTCCTCTGCCATACAGCTGGGCCAGCCGGCGTGGCTGCAGGTGCTCACACAGGAGGTGCTGGCTGACTTCACTGGCGCATCGGGGCTCCAGTGGCTCTTGTATCTCCTTCCGGAGCCCGAGCCACTGCTGCCACAGGCTCGACTAGTCCCCATATGCCTGGCTCTGGGCCAGCTGGGGAAGGTGCAGGCCCCTCCAGCAGACAGGGCTTGTCTGATCGGGGAAGACTGGGAAGGAAGGAACACAACTGGACAAACAGGGCTCTGGGCCAGGCCTGCTCAGCGTGGGCTGCAGCATGGGAAGGAACAGGATCCCCAGATTCAGACACTGCTGCTGTGTAGGGGTGCAGCTGCCCACACCAGGGGATTCTGGGAGCAATGAGACCCATGTTGCCATGAAACTCGGTCTTCCTATTCCAGAAAGTGGACACTCCTCCCCGGCCCGGCCAACTCTTCTCATCAGTTTCGAATCTCAAGGATGCCACGTATTTGCCTTGCTTATCTCTGGTTTCATGCCTTTGCCCATAGCACAGCCCTTGTTTCTGGTTCTATGCCTTTGCCTGTAACATATCCCAGATGCTTGCTCCCAGTAAACCTGTCATCCCCCGCCCTAACACCTACCCATCACCAACTCCAGGAAGCTTTCCTTATTCTGCCTCATTTTGGTAGTTCATGTGCTCAGGACCACTGTGGACCTGGCCTATTAGCTGATCAAGCGTTGTTAGAGTCCTCACTCCTGTCACCTCCTCTCTTTTTCCCACGGAGTGGACTCTATAAAAAATAAAGTATCGATGGCCACAGCTCACCCACTGCATCCCCCCGCAGCTCGGAGGGGATCACTGCCCACTTTGCAGTGGAGGATGCAGCTCTGAGGGCAAGGTGGCATGGTGGGACAGCAGGGAATGTGGACCAGAGTGACCTGTGAAGCTGAGCCCTGTCCCTCACCTGGCTCCTCCGTGCACCTGTCTGGCATCCCTGGACTCTTCCTCACACACCACTTCTCTCACGCCGTCAAACGCTGTGGACGGTGTCCCTCTGCCTACATGCGACTGTGGAAAGTAGCTTCTGGAAGTCAGTGCTTCTAATCCTGCCTCCTGGGGTCCCCAAGCTTGCCCTGGGTCAGGTTTCTTTCCCACCTGGGAAGCTCTACTCTTGGAGCTCCTCCCCTCTGAGGCCAGGTGCTGCGGCCTCTTCTCATCTCTGGTCCATGTGCTGCCCCTCTTCTGTCCCCATCCACCCACCACAGTGCTCTCTCCATGCCCGTGTGTTCCCCGGGCTCTTCCCACTGGGGTGGCAGACACCAGGAAGATTAGGGCTCACTCACAGGTGCACTGGGAACCACCTGACCCGAAGGACCACCCGGGAACCATCTCCTCTCCCTCATCTCCCCAGGAAGTGGGCGTTGTCCACTCCCAGGCTCGCCCAGTACCCGGGATGTGAGGCCGTGGCGGTGCTGATACGGTGAGACACGAGAGGCTGTGGTCCCCTCTCTCTGTCATTCCTATTCCCGGGCACACAAGCACGAGGCAGCTTTTAAATATCATCCAGAAGCCCATTTGCTATGATTAATATCCCATTTCCCCTGGAACAATCCTTTGCTAAATTAGCCGGGGGCCAGAGGGAATTGGTCAGGGAGCTGCAAGTCTCCACTTAACTTTCCGAATGGATTAAGAAAACTTCAAAAACAAAATTCAGATCAATCAACACTCCCTCCCCCAGCTGAAAGTCCATCTGAATTCAGCAGGTTTGCAGTTAATTATATTTTCACACCTATGGCAGGAGTTACAGATGTATTTATAATGTGTGTCTGCCCAGGAGCCTCCACAGCCCCCTGGGACCCTTCCCCGCCAGCCACTTCCTACCTGGCCCCAAAGACCTTCTCTCTTGGCAAAGCTGCTGTTTCAGGCCCGTTCTGTGTACTAGAGAGGCTGCTTGCATTTAGGAAATTTCTCTTTAAACGGGACTTGGGAGGGGCTGGCATTGTGGTGCAGCAGGCTAAGCTGCAGCCTGTGACATCGGCATCCCATATGGATGCTGTTTCCAGTCCAGCCTGCTCTGCTTCCAATCCAGCTCCCTGCTAAAGTGCTGGGAAAGCAGCTGAAGATGGCCCAGGTGCTTGGGTCCCTGCCACCCACATGGGAGACTTGGGTGGAACTCCTGGCTCCTGGCTTTAGCCTGGCCCAATCCTGGCCATTATGGCCATTTGGTGGAGTAAACCAGCAGATGGAAGATCTCTGTCTCTCCCTTTCTCTGTCATTTTGCCTTTCAAATAAATAAAATAAACTGGAAGAAACAGGGATTATTAAGAAATAACACCCCACCCCTGCAAGGGACCATGCACCATGAGCTACAGAACCTAACAGGTGGAAATGCTTAAACACAAATGCAAGGGATTGTAGCGAGATGCATGTTACAACTTCCCGATCATCAGGGAAGCGGTGCCCTGGATGGGCATCTTGGCCCGGCAGTGAGGATCCTTCAGCCCTTGCACACCTGGTACCTAACCTGCCCACAGCCTGATGGGGCCCATAGCAACCCCAGCCTTCTCCTGAGCATCTAGCAGACCTCGAGCTGACCACAGCACGGACTTCCCTCGCACACTGGCACTGAGTGAGTCTGCAGCAGGTGTACAGAGGGCCTGCTGGAACACGGGCTTGGGGCTAGTTACTGCCCAAAGGAAAGCATTGCCATCTCCAGCTGAAAGCGCTTGGTGGAGCAGCTTTGCTTCTCGAGAATGTTTAGAATCGGAAGGAGCTGGGGACAGGCGTCTTGTGCAGTGGTTACATTGCTGCTTGGGGTGACTTATCTCCTACTAGAGGCCCTGGGTTTCAGTCCTGCCTCTGCTTCTGATCCAGGTTCTCCCTAATGCACATCCTGGGAGGCAGCAGGTGATGGCTCAAGCTCTTGGGTCCCTGCCACCTGTGGGAGACCAGGATGGACTTCCCAGCTCTCGACTTCTGTGTGGCCCAGCCCTGGCTGTTGTGAGCATTTGAGGAGAGAAGCAGTGGTTGGGAGAGCTCTCCCCCTCCCTTCCTGAAGGGGCTGGTGAGAGGCGGGCTCCTGGAATTGGAGGGTGGCACATGGATCCTGCAGCTTCTCTAGGCCTAGGGGACCCGACCCCATGTCCTGGCCAGCAGGGCCTTAGCTGTCTCCAACAAGAGACTGGCTCCCTGAGCAAAGACACTCCCCAGCTGTGGGAGGGAGGCTGGTGTTGGCGCAGGACTGGTGAGGGGAACAGGGAGATGCACCCTCAGGGATCCTGCATGCGTGCGCACGCACACACACACACACACACCCGCACATGGACCATGCCAACAGTTGTTTTCAGGGGTTTCTGTGGGAATCCAGACAGCATGGGGGTGGAGGAGGGAGGGTCATTTTCTACTCCAAGGTGCACCCCTTCTCCTTCAGCAGCTGTTTTGGGGTCCCAGTCACTGCACGCCTCACCTGGACTCCCAGGCAGAGCACAGATCAGGAGCCCCAACTTGGCCACCAGGACGTGGGGGAGCAGGAGTGGTGCTTTGTGCCTGATGACCCAGTAGGGCCTCAGGTTGGGCTCCAGTGCTGCGGCTCGGGCCCTCTGCACCCCCAGGGCTTTCTGTCCACCTAGAACTTTTTCCCTAAGTCAACTGTTGCCTTTTAAGATGAAAATGGACACTTCTGGATATTGAATTTCCCATAAAGTGGGACCCACCACGTGTGCATTTCCTCTAAACACTAACTGTCCTGGCTGAGTAGCTGCAGGGGTCTGGGCCGGAGGCACCCAGCCCGCAGAGGGCAGCAGTTGGGGCCCTGATCTGCTGCTGCCATGGCGCTGGGGCCCCAGGACCTTGGCAGAGGTGTGCAGCTGGCCCTACCAGGGCCCATACCCCTCAGCCGGTCAGCAATAGTCCCTGAAAGTCCTCGCCGACAGCTCGCTGTCTGTGTCTGTTTAGACATAAAATGATGCTCGGAGGAGAAACGAGGGACTTAATAGGATTTAAAAAGCCGCAGGACCCGATGGGGCTACAGATGGTGGAGGGCGGGGTGGACAGGATCTGCCACGGTTTATGGCGGGGAACGCGGCCTCAGGGAGAGCCTGGGAGCCGCGTCACAAGCTCAGTGTCCAACCTCATTAGCCCGCCCAGCGGGACTCTGCCACCGCGCCAGTGCCGGTGCTGCGCTGGGCTGGGGAGGGGGGCGCCAAGGGCGGCCAGAGCCTGGTTTGGCTCAGCGACTCGGCAGGCGGCTGCCCAGGGGGCCTCGAAGTGGACGTGAGATGCTGCACAGACTCACCATCTGACCCCTGCCCTGCCATGCCATACGGGTCTCAGGACCCATGGAGAGAAGAAACGCAGGCTCCTGGCTGGAGAAGTGGGGGAGGAACCGGAAGCTGGCATGGGGTTGTCCTGCCCCAGCTATTCTTCAGGACTGGAGGCAGGTGGAAGTTCCTTTATCCTCTGGAAGCTTCCCGTAGCCACCTGTGCAGAGCCCCTCTCCCCAGCCTATTCTGCCACAGAGAATACTCTTGCCAGGCCCCTTGGTGCGCCTGTGGCTGCCAGGCCTGGGACCCTGGGGCGGGGAGGCCCATGGTGGCCTGCCCTGGAAGCACCCCCCACAATGCTGTTCGTGCTCCCTCTGGAGGGGCTCCTGGGTAACCCTGTGTCCTTGTAGACCGCGTACTTATGCCGGGGCTGCTCACCATAGGGTCCTCCTGGACCTGGCCTCTGTGTGGCTTCATGTGTGACTCAGGAGAAAGAAGAGACCGTGGCACACATGGCATAGATGGGGACAGGGACAGACAGTCCTGGGAAAGAGGTGGCCCCTTGCTCCCCAGCCATCATCTTGCTGGGTCTTTTCTGTCACTGTGCTGGTGAGGTGAACCCGAGGGGCTGGGTCTGTGCCCACCCCCAGCCACTCTGTCCCTGGGGAGGACACTGGTTTTCCGCCCGCCTTGGGTGTGTGGGGCTCTGGTACCTCTGTCAGTGGGGTGGAGAGGAAGCTGCACTGGGGAGGGTGTTCAGGGCAGAAGGTGTGTGAGGCTCACATTGGCCACACTTCACCGTGATGGTTGCTGGGAAAAGTCTGGTGATGGCGCAGGGCCTTCTGGGGCGGGGAAGAAAGCACTTAGGCTCAGCCACCAGGCTCCCCCTGCCTGGCCACTGACCTGCTTGGACACCCAGTTGAGTCCAGTCAGTTCCTAGGCCAATTCAGGGCCTCTCCTCCCCACACCTGACTCTGTGAAAGGAACCTGGTGTGGTGTGGTGGGGACACTTGGCCTGTCTCCCGCCACGCTAGGTCTAGGCAAGGCTGCAAGCTGCACATCGTGGGCCCCTGTGGAGACCAGACTCAGACCTTGAACGTGGATCAGTGCCAGGGGGCAGCACTGGGTCTACCTGCAGAGGACAAGGACGCCAAGCGCACGCCCTAGGGAGCAGTAAGGGCTTCAGGGGCGGTGGCTGCTGTGGCCAGGGTCTGCCTCTCTCCCCTGGTAAAGGGATCGGCTTGCTTATTTTGGGGGTGAATCCGAGTTGAAACACAGCTTGCCCAGAGTGCTGTGTGGGAATTAAGTGGATCCTGCATGCAGAGGGGTGGCGCCTGGGAGGCTCACGCCTGTGGTCTTCCCCTGCCTGATGGGCCCGGTTCCTGGTGGTGGGTGCAGGGCCTCCCTCCCCCTCTTCCTGCTCAGGGACAGGATGGTTGTGAAGTCCTCTCTTGGTCTGGGGTCCTCTCTCCCCCTACACCAGGGTCAGGGGCTCCTGCTCTGATGGACACAGGCCCAAGACCTTGACCTTAGGGTCAAGGCTCCATTTTCACATTATGTCCTCACTATCTTGCCAAGTCTGTACCTGTGAGTCCGATTGCCACCACTTCCAGGAAGCCCTCCCCACTTGCTGTGGGCAGTGAGCTCTCTCTTCTCTGATCTGCTCCAGCGCCGTTCTCTCAAGTCTCATGAGCAGGCCCAGGAGCTCCCTGTCCAGGCTGGCCCTGCCTCTGTCACCTAGCGCCCTGCTTCTCTATTCTTGGCCACCTTATAAATGGACCCAGAGGCCTCACATGCACCTGTGGTACCTTCCCACTGTGCCCTATGCTGGGAATCAGAGGATGCAGAGAGCCCAGGATTTGGTGGCTGGCAGGCAGGAGTTAGAATCCCAGCTCTGCCAGTTTCTAGCTGTGTGGACTGGAACAAATCACCTAGCCCCTCTGTGCCTTGGTTTGTACCTTTAAGTGGGGTGGACACTACCCTGTCCTCAAGGTTCCTGTGTGGATGAAGCAGATTTGTCCAGGTCCCCATCCCTCAGTCAGCTCTGTAAAGAGCCGCCTTCCCAGGCAATGCTCCTCTGTCTAAGCCCAGGGGAAGAGAGGAGGCCCAGTGAGGCTCCCAGCAGGGACGGGCTAGGACCCTGGAGGGGGGACCGCCAGCCTGCACCCGTACTTGGCTGCCCTAGCCTGCAGCCAGGCAGCTGCTCTCCCATTCCCAACACCCGTGTCTCTGCTGCAGACAGCCTTCCCCCAAGAGGGAGGGGGCTAAGCTTGCACCAGAGCAGAAGCAGAGTGGCCTCCAGCCTCAGCCACGGAGCTCTGGGCTGCAGGGGCCAGAGTCCAGGAAGTTAAGAAGCCACCACGTCACACAACAACCTCCCGTCAGCGCTCCAGTCACGTCTGTCTGTCCCCAGACCTCGCTCTCCACTGTGCGTGGGCTGATGTGACCAGGGGGTGTTCTAGAAGCCCAGGATGTGCCTGTGCCCTGGGCGGCGGCCTCCCCATGGGGGAGAAAATCGACTTCCTTGTGCTGTTTGCCGGCACTCAGGTGCACTTGGAGGGCAGTTGGGGGTCCGAGGGCCACATGTATCCCACGTCCTTGGGGGCTGTGGGGAGCTGTGGAACCCAAGAGCAGGGTTCCGGAGCTGGGAGGGGGAGAGGGGCTCCCTGGCCACCTCCTTGTTCCCTCTGGGGCCGCTTCTTGTCCTCCCTGCCTGCTTCCCCCAACTCGCCCCGGTCTTCCCCTCACCCCACTTCTTCAAGGCCTTGCTCCCTTGTCTAGTTCTGACCCTTCTCCCCTCTGCCCTCTGCCTCTCTCGCTTCTGCCTTTGCTCTCTTCCTCCCCTGTTGCCCATCTCACTCCCATCCCTTCCTCCTCTTACTTCTCCTCGTTCCCATTTCTTTAATTTTATTTAATGTTCACCTCCTCCCATCCCCTTCCCCAGAAGACATATTTAATGGCTATTAAATTATTTTAAACCAACTTTCTTAAACAAGAGCAAGTTAGAGAGAGAGAGACTGGTGAGAGTGCTGAGTCAGGGCCATCGTGCTGTTTAATATTGAATATGCAATTAATAGATAGATGTTTAGGTTTGGCTCTCTTCCCCCCCTTTCTGCTGCAGGAAGAACAAAAGAGCTGATTAATCGGGTTCGGGGCGAGTGTCGGCGGCAGGAGATATATGGGAGAAAGGAGATGAGCTAGCAACTTGGACGGCGGAGCTCGGGCATCCCAGGCAACTGGAGGGAGAGAGGAGTTCGCAGCCGAGCTTACCGAGGCCTCGCCGGCAGAGGGCTTTGCAACCTCGCAGGTTCTGGAGGAAACGGCTGGCCGCTGACCTGCCGGCTGCCCTCCGAGGCCTCCTCCATGCCACTCCTACTTCTTCCCAGCTGTGGTTCTCCCTGCCTCAAAGGCCACAAGTGCCACCTCTTGCAAGGCCTTTGGCTGCCGCTGTCTTGGGTGTCCCCACTCTGGAACCTCTTGTCCGAGCTACCCACCCGCCCACGAGTGCTGTCCCTCTGTCACTGCGTCCCGGCCGTGCTGCCTGAACAGGGGCTGCAGGTGAGTTGCTGTGTGCCTGGGTGGTCCCGGGACCCTGGCCCTCTGGGCCTACTTGCTGGATATGGTCTCTGGGAGATGTTCTTCACTAACTAACTGGACACCTAACTAACTAACTAACCCCTCAACCAGCTGGACTTTGACTCTCGGGGAGGTGCCTCTGTGCCCTGGCCCAAGCCTGGTCAGGAAGGGGCCTGAGCCTCAGAGGCCTTGTTGGGGCCCAGAGGGCGGCAGCCTGGGCTGGAGGGCACAGGGTGTGTTGTGGGAGGGCCCAGCCAGCCTGTGGTCACCGTCCCCCCAGGACAGCTGACTCTCCAAGTTTGCAAGTGGATTTTGCCTATTGTACCCTTTGTCCTTCATTTCCTGGTGAACTCTCCGGGAGGAGGGAGGGTAGAAAGAGAGAAATTTCCCAGTGCCTGGCTAGCTAATGGGCAGGGAAGGTCAAGGGGCAAGCGGGCTCTGCGTCTGCAGGGGTGGGGGGTTGGACCTGGGACCAGGCCAGAGTCCAGGGTGATAAGGGGCTGGGTGGGGGAAGCAAGAGTTCCTGGCCCAGAGGCAGAGGACAGCTGGGACAGGCTGGCCAGTCCTGCTCCTGGGCCTTCACGCTGGGTCCTTCAGCCCTGCCTGGGGGCAGGTGAGGCTGGGCGAGCACCTTGGTGGCCATAGGTGGTGATTATCACTGTCTCGGGGAAGGTCACAGCTCCTTGCCACCCATCTCCACTGCCTAACGGGCTGCTCGCTCTGATTTTCCTAAACTTCTCGCAGGCAGCTCCTCCTTCCTGGGCGTCTCCCTGGAGGCAGCAGCCGCCTTCCCTCTGTCCCCCCCACCCCACACCAGGGTGCCCTTGGGAACAGCCAGCTCACCCCCTCCAGCCACCCCCCTCAGGATCATCTCCCTATCAGGGTCTCAGTTTGGCCAGCAGCCCCGAAGTGGTTGAGCGCACAGCGCCGAGCTGAGGCCTGGCAGCTGCTGCTGATCCACAGACTGCTCAGCAGGGAACAATGTCCTCCTCCCAGGGAGGCAGGCGTGCAAGGGGAGAGCCAATGGGGGCTGCAGATGCACTGTTGCAGGAGAGGTGAGACAGGTGCTGTGTTGTGGGGCAGTTCACTGCAGGGAAGCCCCCTGCCCAGGTGGGCAGAGAAGGCCCAAGCTCTGGCACCACAGGCGTATTCTTGGCCATCTCCTCTCCCTGAACTTCCTTCTGTATTCACAGCGGGTGTGGATCCTGGCCAGGGGAGCCTACAGACAAGGCTATGCCCAGGGGGAGACCAGGGTACCCCAGAGACTGAGGCAAGTATGAGTATGAGTGGTACAGCCTGGCAGGCAGCAGGAGGGCAGCTGTCAGCCGGGGACAGAGCTGTCCCTGCCCTGGGCTTCCAAGTCCTCTACTGGGCTCTGCACCTGTCTAAGGCGGGGCTCAGACACCTCAGGCCGGGCCCTGGCAGGCTTCACATTCTGGGGCTGGCATCTGGGGGGTTAGGTAAGGCCTTCCGTGTTCCCTACCAGCCTGTCTACCTGCAGGACACCCACCTTGCAGGTCCCACGCCCCCTGGGGAGCCTGCTAGGATTTGTTCCCTCTGGCGGCCTCATCCCAGGGCAAGTCTTCCGTTTCCACCTCCCAGCCAGCACCCTCTCAACTCCCGTAACAGTGGGGTTTTCCTTAGCGACACAGAGGCAGGCACCCGCTTTGGGGGGGTCTCAGAGGGGCCAGGTATATGCCCCAGGCCATGCTACTTGTTTACTTAGACAGGCATGAACCCACAATCCGGCAGACACCCATCTCTCCCCTGTGAGGAACCTCTCCAAAACCTTATCATCAACCTCCCCTGCACCCACCCGCCCGCCTCGCCACTCCTCTGTCCCTGGCGGGCAGGAGGAGGCAGCAGAAGTCACTGCACAGGGAGAAGGGGGAGGGGGAGGGGCAGAGGCAGGGGCAGAGACAAGTGGGCCCTCACGTGAAGGGGGCTGGCGCGGGCAGCTACTACCTCCTCGGCTCTCGCTGTCCGCCGGCTTCACCTGGATCGGCCGGTTCATCTGCAACAGAGCACAGGGGACAGGGTTACAGCAGCCGGCAGCCACACTCACAGGTACACAGGACCACAGGCCACGCCCACAGACACACCTGCCCAAACCAAGGGGCAACCACGCACATACTAGCCCCTCTCCCCCGGCTCAGCCACCTCCCCGAGACCGCACAGCCCCCAGAGCCCCCTTGCTTCTGATGGCTTCTGGGAGACCCTGTGTGTCTCTTCCTCCCCCGGCTAGCGGCCTGTACTAGCCTGGGGAATCAGAATCCCAGGTTGACAGAATGCCTGCCGCTGCCCCTGGACACTCACAAGGCCCCTGTGTCCCCCACAGCGCACCCTTGGCCCAGCCTTAGATCACTCAGACAGCTGGCTCCCCTGAGATGAGCTGACCTCTCATTGCCGACAGGCCCCTGCCAGGGCTGGGGTGTGGCACTCAACTGCACTCCAGCCCGTGCCACTTGGCAGATGTGGCCTCTGCGGGAACACAGCCAGGACTGTCCCCTGGGGGTCCGTGTGGAGGAGACACAGCTGCTGGTCTCCAACCGCACTCAGAGGCCAGGAGGACTCTAGGAAGAGGCCTGACTCCCTCTCAGGCATCTGTGTCAATGCCATGTTCAGGCCACTAGAGGTCTCTGAACTCCAGGAATCCCGGGCTCGGCAGGCTGTCTTCAGCTTTCTCGCCCACAGGCAGCGGGGTGGGCTCCAGCCCAGAGGTCCCAAGTATATCAATAAAAGCGACAAGGGTCCCACCAACAGGAGTGCACTTTATGCGCCCCCTCCCCGCCCCTGCACAGCTGTCACAAACACAGACCGTGGAGGGGGCAGGGCAGGGCAGGGCAGGGCCAGACACCCCCATTTCAGGGATGGAGAAGCCGAGGCCTGGAGAAGAGCGTGTGCTTTCTGCAGCCCGCCCGCCCGTGGCAGGCGCAGGCTGGGAGCCCGGGCTGCCAAGGCTATTTCTGCGCTTCCGTCCTGCACCGTGAAGCTTTCCGCTGCCAGGTCCCTCCCATACAGGGGCTGGACCAGCCGGTCACAAGCCTCCTCCTGCCTCCCGGCTAGGAGTCAAAGTGAGTTTCGGCTGCGTCAAGGCCACTGGGTGGGGGAGTGTGGGTGTGGGTGACTCAGCAAGGTGAAGACGAGGCCAGGGGAAGGGCAGAGCCACAGGGAGGAAGGGAGGAGACAGGAGGCAGCCTGGGAGCAGACGGTGGGGGTGGGGGGCCACCAGGCCCCTGCCAGCTCCGACAGCAGTGGGTTGTGCATCACGAACTCCGGTCTCAGGGAGGAGAGTGAGGGACTTCCCCACCCAGGCCTTGAGCAAAGGGTCTGGGGCCCACCGGGCCTCTGGCTGTGGGACGAGGGCTCCAGGAGGGAGCTGGGCCACACCTGGTTTCCGGTCCCCTGCTGCTGGGGACCCAGCACCCAGCCTTTCCTTCTGGACTCGCCCTCCTTCCTTGCCTCCCAGAAACCTGCAATATTCCTGTGTCCCGGTGTGGCCCTGTACACTGGGGACACACTTCTCCGGCTGTCTTGCTTGTGTGATTTTCAGTTCTGCCGAGGAGTAAGCCGCCGTGTGCGGGAGCTGGCGGCGCCCAGGCTGGGGTGAGGCAGTGCCGGCAACACCACAGTGCAGGCAAAGCTGTGCCTGATCTCACTGGACCATGGGAGGAGACCAGTGGGAAAACGGCCAACAGGTCGGGTACTGTGGATCATCACATTGAAGACAGCCTCTGCAGTCCCACCCCCACCCCCAGATCGGGCCCCACCACCTCTCAGAGCATCACTGCCACACCTATGTTCCAGCACCCCCACCCACCCACCCACATACACCAAGTCTGTTCCCTGGGCCTGCAAGCTATGGCCCCTTCCCGAGGCTCCTCCCTCTGTTCATTCTTTGAGGGGAGTCCCTGTCTCCCCAAAGTCACAGTGAGGCCTTAGCCCTCAGTGTTCAGGGAGTAATGGAGGCTAAAGGAAGAGGTGAGGGTGGGGCTCCAACCCCGGGCGACTGGTGTTTGTGGAAGGAGAGGAAGAGACCTCGGGGTGGTCGCTCTTGGAAAGGTGGGAGGGAGCAGGCAGAGGTGCGTAACCCAGACCCAGCTGGGCCCCAAAACTGTGTCCCAACGAGGGCCCAATGTGTGGAGATGAGGAAGTGAGCTAGGCACACAGGACACCACTCCTGGGGTCATTCTTAGGGGCGACGCAGGGAGGAAGGCCTGGCTCGGGCAGGAGATTGTGTGGTGAGTTCCACAGATGGGTGGGGACATGGTAGAGCTATCTGGGATATGATGAGCCCCATTTTCAAAAGGACTGGTGGGCACCCTGCCTCAATCCACCATCCCACTGTGCCACTGTCCTTGGTGCCTGGGCGTGTAATATGTTCTGTCCCTTGCTCCCCAATTTAGAGCTGGTATGCCCGCTGTGCACAGGCCCTGTCCACAGCACGGTGCAAGCCCCCCTCGCTCACACACAGACCCATGGCTTCTCCCCAGTGCCAGGGATCTGGTGTCTCATCCAGCCCCCACCCGCTCTCAGCCATGGGCTGGGCACCCATGGGTGTTCCAAGCAGAGTGGAGGAGTAGAACTGGTGGAGTGGATCTCTTGGGAAGAATTTTCACATCCCATGCAACCTTGCAAGGCTGGTGGGAGAGGTGCTGGACCGGAGGGCGGCTGAAAACACAGCCCTGGGCTTTCTTAATTCTCAGCAGAAATAAAGCGCCAGCCTCAGCTGGGGAGATTTCTCAGCTGGAGCAGACTCTGCACAGGTGTCTGGGGCCTGGCGGGAGACCTCCCTCCCTGGGCCACAGAGTCTCCCCACTGTTCGCAGCCCAGCCCTGGTGCAACGTGGCCATCTCCTGCTTCTGCCTCAAGGAGGGAGGAGTGGGCAGCAAGGTTGGGGGGGGGTGGGAGGGCCAGTGCAGAGGTCTGCAAGAGGTGAGAAGAGGAAGGAGGGTGGAGGACTGCAGGGGGCAGCCGCCGTCTCCTTGGCCTCCTTATAACTGTGGCACTGGGACCCTGGCCCTGGCCTTGGACACCCTCTGGAGCCATCTCTTGTTCCTCAGCCAGTGTGTGGGGTCCCCGGGGCTGCCTGCAGGTGCCTGACGGGGTTGTGAGCCAGGGGTAGGTCAGGAATGGCTCTCCTGAGGCTCCTGGGCTTAGTCCCCCCAGGGACACCACCAACCCTTGCGGCCTGGGCTCCCCTCAGGGGAGCAAGGGGTCCTGGCCAGGATCTGAGGCCATCTTTGCTCCCCACTGCATGGGAGGGTGGCAGGCGGGCAGCTCCTTCTCTGGCCCCTTCCACTCTGGCTCTGCCAGTCTTCCCCTCCCCAGCCCTCTGCCACTTTTTGCATCAACACATACCCATGCATTAAACAAGACATTCCATTAATTTCTTCATCATCATAACTTAAGCTGGGACATACCCTTTAAATATTCATTCAGCTATGAAAACTGGGCATTAAAATTTTAATAATGTCAAGCTCATTTGAACCGGGCTCCTTGGGGACGATTACGATACAATTAGAATAAATACGATGATAGAGCTGATCCGGAAGCTTCACCTGGCCGGCCTGACTCCCTGTGGAAGGAGAGGCTTGAGGCCAGCGGGGAGACAGACAGACTGACTGACAGGCTCCCTCTCCCCCTCCCTCCGTTCTGTGCTGCCCAGTCTACGCTCACAGGCCTCTGACCACCACATACCCCACTCCAGCATCAGGGTACCGAGTACCTCTCCCCAGCTAGGATGTGATGCCCCAGTGCCAGTGGCTCCTTTCCCGGCTTTCCTGCCTACGACCTGGGCTGTCTGTGGGCCTCCTCTCTCTCCCCTGTCTGGAATGAGCAGGGCCAACAAGTGGAGGGGTGCCCTGGAGGTCCTAGTACATTCTGCCTGGCTGTCTTCTGTCCCTCCCGAGGGCTGGGGTGGGGATCTGGGGTGGGCTCGGGCCTCCCTCCGGCCCTCGCTGTCTGAAGTCAGTGCTGGAGAGAGCCTGAGGTGTCCACTGTGTACTCAGCCTGCTTCCTGTCCCTCGGGACAGCCCTCACTGCACATGGCACAGCATCGTGGGGACCCCTGGGGAGCTGGGCCCTTGGCCACCTGCCTCCCCAGGTACCTGAGCCTCGGTTTCACCATGGCCCCCAGCACCCTCAGTGCTGTCCCAGAAAGAATGAGCTCAACTTCCGCCCATCTACAAAGCTCCCCTGACAGTCCTCACTGGTCATTCAAACCTCCTCTTTCTCCTTTGGTAAGGCCTCCATGACTCTCACACATGACCTTGCACTACTGCTTTCTCTCTCATTTGTGTGTGTGTGCATGTGACAGTGACAGGCAGAGAGAGAAAGAGACACAGATAGGGAGACTCTTGCTTCTCAAGAAAAAACAGGGATTTGGTCTGTTAATTCACAGACCCCAGATCTAACTTCAGCACCCCACCAGCCCGCAGGGTGCTCCAATCGGAGCTGCCCGGCCGGCTCCAAACCCCAGAGCTGAGGACCTGGAAGACTCTGCGGATACAGGGGCACCTGGTGCTTCTTGCTCCCCAGAAGAGCTCAGCTCTGCCTGAACCATGAGGGACGCATGAAGCCCATGGATTCTTATCTGACCCAAACCTGCAGCCTATGCTGGGAGGGAGGGCTGCTCTCGCTTGCCTGTTCTGCAGGCCCTGGGAGGCATCGTCCTGCTGAGTGCTGAGTGGTCCAGCTCCTCCTTCTTGGCCACCCATGTTGATTTTGGTCTACTGTAGTTCTCATCCTCCTAGGGAACACAGGTCTATGCCCAGCCCCCACATGCACAGTGGTCGTGGTAAGGGTGAAACCATAAGCCCTCTTTGCAGGGAGCCACTGGGGGGTCTGCACCCCCACCCCCGCAGTTTTGCTGTTCTGGGAAAAATGACACAATTTACAGGGCCCCTTGTGCTCAGAGTAAGAAATAAATGTCATCAGAGTAGTAAAATAAAAAGCTCCTTTCTTGCATGGTGTCTCTCTCTCTCTCTCTCTCGACTTGTCATGGTTTTTTTTATTTGCTATTTGATGTCGTTTTAAGTAAAGAAAAACATAAATTTTAAATTATTAGCATGGATTTTGCCATTCGTTTTTATTTTGTGCAATGCCAGTTTTAAATGCAAGTATCACAGCACTTCCCTCGCATGCACAATCGTGGAAATTACACAATTCCTATTTCGCAGCTCGTGCCTGGAGGGTGCCTTGAGCTGGCCCGGAAGAGACAAATGCAAGCCTGACTCAGGAAAGCTGGGAGGGAGGGGCCCCAGGCAGGGAGCAGGTCCCAAGGGATTGCTGTCTCAGGCACTGGGAACCCAGCACCACTTCAACCCGGGCTGCAACCTCAGCTTGGGGCTGAGGACTGCCAGTGGGGACTCAGCCGAGGGTGGGCAGGTGGAGGGAAGCCAGATAGCACCTCTTTTCAGGGGTCCCCCACACTAACCCATGGCTAGACAGGCACCCTCAAAGGCACCTGGGTGAGCAGCTCATTCCTCCTGAGCCCTGGCCACGTGTGCTCCAGTGCTGCCAGCCTGGGCTACCACACGGCAGGTGGGCACCAGTCACAGCCCTGGAGGTAGGGCCTGGGGTGCGCATGGATCTCAGGCATAGAGAGATGGAGCCTCCCGAGAATAGAAGCTCCTAGTCCTCCACATTCAAAGGCACAATTGTAAGATGCTCAAGAAGGCGACTACAGGGCATGGGAAGACCCCGAGTGTGGGGCCCTTCTGAGCACAGTGCCCCGTACCCCTGCACAGGTCACGTGCTCAGGAGACACCTGGCATCGGCCGCCAGCACAGGCATGAGGAATTGTGTTGGGAATCCGGCGTTTGCAGCCTTGCCCAGGTCTGTGTACAAGATAATGACTCACAGATCTATTTTAAAGCAGAGAGCGAGAGATGAATGATGGAGATCTTCCATCTGCTAGTTCACTCCCCCAAGTGCCCACAACAGCCGGGCTGGGCCAAGCTGAAGCCAGAAGCCTGAACCCACTCTGTGTCTTCCGCATGGGTGGCAGGGACTCAAGGACCTACGCTACCATCTCCCAAAGTATGCATTTGCAGGAAGCTGGATCAGAAGCGGAGCCACGACTCGAACCCAAGGACTCCCCTACGGATGTGAGCGTCTCAAGCAGCATCTTCGCTGCCTGCTCCAAAGGTTGATTTTGCAGATGACTTTGGGGCAGTTTTGACGGACAGACTGAGTCTTTTCAGCCATGGGTATGAAAGGCTGGTGATGAGCGTGCAGCCACCCAGTATGCAGAGAGAATCACGAATGAGCTCTTAGGCACCAGATGGGAGTCTCTCTCCAGACTACCCTCATCCAGAACTTTGCCTTCACAGCTCTTGGCAAATCCCAATGAACAAATTAACAAACGATGCAGTTATTGTGGTTGGAGTGCCAGGAAGGGGGGCGGTGGGCAGAGTCTGAGTCACGTGGCCTGCGGAGTTTCTGGGGCACCTAGTAGGTGCTCAGTAAAGCCTGCAGGGGAGAAAGCAGCCGGGCCCTGGGGCTTCAGCACTCCGAGGCAGGAACGGTCAGGGGGGAACGGAACGGCAGAAGCAGCACGTATTATTTGTGGCTCGTTGTAAATATATTAGTGCTTTAATTGCCTCCTTAATAAATCGCATATGGCTCATTCCACAGAGAGGTTTAGAGACTCAAGGGATCCCATCTGTTGTCACCCTAATGTCCCGACTCAAGGACGCCCCAGCGGTCATCGGGGTGACAGCTGCGTGCCCCTGCCCTATGCTCCTGCCGGCCAGGCCAGCTGGCAGTGCCCCTCCTGGGCTGCTGGGGGCAGGGCTGCCTGCGCGTGCAGTGACTCTCGCTCCCACCCCCGCCCTATCCACCTGGCTGCCTCCCAGGTCTGTTTCCCGTCTAGGCCTTGCAGTCTGCATCAGATGTGCCTCCAGGTCCCTTGTTCTCTCCTTCATTGTCTTGTGGTGGCTGTTTGGGACCCCTGTGGGCCATGATGCTCCCAGACTGGTGGATTTATTTGTTTAATGTTTGTCTCCACTCGCTGAGGGAAGACTCACACCCAGCACCCAGCAGGCACCTGGGGCAAAGTGGGTGTTTAACAAACATGGCGCACGCTCGCTGGCTGGCTCTTCTGGCTGCCTCCCCATCCTGGTTCCCCATCCTGGTTCCTCCTGCTTGGGTGCACCAGAGGCTGGACATGGGTCAACCGCTGGGCAGCCTCGTTCCTGGCCCTTTCACGCGGGCACAGTGTCGGCGCAGCTGCACATTTGGATTAGGCAGGGTTTACGGAGGCCGTGATCACCACAATCACCATTGAGAGACACATCCAGTGGGCACAGCCCACACAGAACCCGAGGTTATTGTTAAAATATGCAAATCCACAGCCCATTGAAATGCAAACCCTCCAGATAAGATTTTTTTTAATAAATCTGGTTTCTGCTCCCACTCCCGCCTTGGGGGAGGCTATCTGATGGTTGTGGGGTCAGGACACATCCCAGCACGCAGGCCCTGTCAGCTCTTCACCCCTCTCCTCTCTGGGACCTGCCAGCTTCCTGGGGGTAAGGGAAGTGGGGGAGGGGCTGGGGCCCCCCTTCCTTGAGCAGTAGGGGTCACCCCGGGTCACCCACAGGGGCGCCTCCTCCTCTCCCCGTGTTGACTACAGGCTCTCTCCCTCTTGTTTTTCTCCTTCACCCCCCACCTCTTCTCAGATTCACCTATAATGAAGCTCAAAGCCTTTGTCTCCTCCCCCAGAAAGCCTGCCATGATTTGGTCCACCCAATTACATCTGTTACCCTGGATGCGCTGTGGCCTCTTGCTGTCTGAAGTGATTCTCCAAGGGATGGAGGAGGGTCCCTGAGCCGGAGCCCAGACTCAGGTTGGGCGGGCTGGCTTTGGGCCTGGATGTGAGAAGGCAGGTGTGTGGGCAGAGTCGTGCACTGGGTGGGGCTTCTGTGAATAGTACAGCCCAGAGAGTATGCCATGCGCTGAGGACATGTTCTCCACACCAGGTCCAATACCCAGTTCCAGAGGGAGCCCTGGCCTCAGCCTGAGCCTTCCAGGTACAAGATCCTGGTGGATGTGGGTGTGATGTGGAGACCTCAGCCCAGGTGGCCCCTTTGCAACCCGCACCCCCTCACGGGTCCCAACCCCCCCCCCCCCCCCGGACAGCCTGGGCCAGGGCTCTGCCACAGGCTGCCCAGTGCCCTGCGTGTCCAGGGAGAGGAGGGGTAGCGCCACCTGCTGCTGGTGGCCAGGCTGCCCACACCCCCAAGCCCACTGCTGCTTCCCAGAAGGGACTCCTGCTGGTTTTGGGTTTCTGTCACCCCCTCCCTGGCTGTGCAGTGGGGCCGGGGCCATCTTTGTGGGTAAGAGCTTCTCCCAGTGTGGCAGCTAAGGTCGGGACAGGGGGTGGGGTGGGAGGTGTGGCCACCAGGACGGGACAGAGCCATCCACATGGCCACTCATCCTGGCCGACAGGCCCCCAGGTCCCAGCCAGGGCTCCTGAGGCCCACACCGCCAGGGGCAGCAGGCTCTTTGTCTACAAGCCTCCGTCCGTCCCACTGGCTCCCACCAGCAGGCCAGGGCTGCTCCGGCGAGGGTGGGAGGATCCTTGTGGTCTTAATTAAGATCTGCTGCCGTGGAAACCAGGCTAATTAGCCTGCGCAGGCCGGGCCGGGTCGCTAACCCTCTTCAGGGTGGGGGTGGCGGGGTTTTAAACACAGCAGCAGAGAGAGAATTCTGGAAGAAAGGAGCCCTGATTCAGCGGTGGTGAGGCCAGGATTCGGGTCCGAGCTATGTGGCAGGAGACCGGGCAGTCACTCATTGGCTCGGGGCGGATCCCTCGTGGGGACTGGGTGTGGCAAGCAGGGTCTGGCTTCTGGAAGCACCCGGTAAAAAAGTGCCTGCGCTCCCCCCTCGGCCCCTCCCCCCGCTGGCCCCTCCTCTTAGTGTTTCCATCGTTTTGCAGGAATATGCAACAGTAGATTCTCCTCCCTTCCGTTCCTAAGACCCTGGGCTATTCTTCTACTAACCTGAAAATACTGGCAGTGCAGAGGAGGGGGCGGAGGGGCAGGGCGCACCTGACTCAGGCACCCTGGCCCCCATTGCCTGCAAGGCTTCTCTGCCAGGCCCCACTCCTGCCCTCTGTACCTGGCCTCCCAGCACTGGAGCCTGGCGCTTTGATGGGCTGAACAGCTCATTCATTCACTCATCCACCCATCCATCCACCCACTGCTCCCTGTACACCTTGGTGTGCCAGGCAGTACCACGATGCAGCAAACCTGAATGACACTTCCTCCAGAAGCTCTCTGCTCAGTCCGCCCAAAAGGTGTTCAAGTCCATCCTTCCCGGGCCCCAGCCACACCCTCTGCCTTCCGCCCTCTGCGCAGCAGCGCACCCAATACCAGCCCCACCGCCCTGCACAGCACCTCCTGCTGGCTCGTGGGCATTCGCTCACACATGTGCAGTGATGGGGTTGGACTTCCTAAAACACAGGCGGCCTGAGACCCCGCTGGTCGGCTCCTGTGATTAGAAAGCTGTTTGCAGCCTGAGCTGCCCCCTGTCCCCTCATTCCCATCATTGGCGCTGGCGCCAGAGCCCCAGGGGCTGCCCTCGGGTGTCGAGTTCTCATACAGACCCACACTTCCTGAGTCTCTGTCCATCCATGCTCATGGTCCTCCCTTCACAGTCAGATTTCTGGGCCCTGAGCCCTGAGAGCCCTCACACGGGGGCTCTGGGCTTGGCAAGGGACTCCCTCTCACTGAGATCGGCCCTTACCAGCCCACAGTGGGCTCCTTAGCCTGTGAATCCCTGAAAAAGCTGGCTGGGTGGGAATGAGAGGGGGTGGCACCTCGCCCACAGCTGTCGGATGGAGATCCTGGTCTGTGACACCCACACCCTCCTCTGAGTCAGGTGCTCTGACCCTGCGACTGTGGTCCCTGTGGACAGACTGAGCCCCTGACAGGACTGGGAGAGGGGTCTGGCCTCCCCCTCCCGCTGGCCTGGACCCCTTTTCTCTCATGTGGCTCAAGCCCTCAGTCCCGGGCCTGGGGAGAGTCCCTGGCACGACAAGAGAGAAAAAAACCAAAAAGCCCGCACCGCGCGAATGACAAATGTAGAGGAAATTGCTCCTAATCCCCATGCCACAGCCTGATGACGCTGGCCAGGCACAAACCTGAGTCATTCCAGAAATGGCACCGACATTTGCTCGCTGGAATTTGTTTTGTCTCTGGGCTTTAGATTTAATCATTCTCTCTCCTCTCTCTGCCTCCTTCCCTCCCTCTCTCTCCTTCCTCCTCCCAGCCTCTGCCCCTTGCTCTCCCGTTTCTAATACGAGCCTGCACCCCAGCAGCTCGTCCAAGTCTGTTTTCCTGGCATTAATTAACACAGCTCTGCAGCCTCCAACAGGCTAAATGATGAATCAGGTTAAATTCCAGACAACAGCCGCACACCGCCATCAATTAGCCATCTCCGGGGCAGCTTCATTAATAAGCATCGATCACAGCCTCCTGCCGAGCACGCCAGGCTCTCCGGGTCACGGCCACTGCCTGCGAGTGTGTCGGGCCAGGTGTGAGTGTGAACACGTGTGTGCAAAGGACGGAGTGGGTGGTGTGGGGGCCGCCCGGGGGTGAGCGACTATGACTGCTGGGGCGTGGTCACGGCGCCAGCGTGGGACGTGAGAGCTGCAGGAGCAGGCGTATCTGTGTTTGTGAGAGAGTGGAGGCGTGTGCTGGTGGCTGTGTGTGCCGTGCAGGATACACAGGTTCGGGGGGGGGGGGACTGTGGGTGTGTCTTTGGTGGAGAGAGACTCTGCTGCGCCTCCTTCCTGCCCTCCATGAAGGCTCTGCTCCCCCTCTGCCCTGAACTCCAGGACTCTTGCAGGTGCAGAAGACGCTGGCCCCGACCCTGCCTTTCCCCCCATAAAGACTTTGCCCAGCCTGCACAGCCACAGAAGTGAATTCCAGCACCCCATCGATGTCCCTGCTTTCCTTCTTGGTCATCCTCCCTGGCGGGACCTCCGGCCCAGAGCCTGATGCTCGCCCTGCCCCTACTGTGGGCACCCCGACCTTATGGCTATCACAGCCACTGCCCAGGCACCTGACTCGCACTCTCCAGCTCTTTCTGCCCCTGCAGGTGAGAATCCCAGCGTCTCCCATGCATTTCCACCCTCTGCCTGGATTGTCCCACCTTGTGCCGCTCGAGGGACCCTCCTGAACTGTGGCAGCCACCGGTGATGCCCACGGGCAAATGCCCTCTTCCTCAGCCTGGTGGCCGCCTGCCTCTCCGCACAGCCCCTGTGGCTCCCCCTGCCCTCCAGGCTGCGCTCAGAGAGGGCTGTGGCCGGAACGCACCCCCCCTCTCGCAGGTAGCAGGTGTCAACATCTCCCTTTTTCCTTCCTTACCCTTGTAGCTCCTGGTGCTGCCTCCTGTGAGCACGCGCTGGCCCTGGGCTAGCAGACGTCACCCTTGGTGGGAACTTGTCCACAGCACACCCCCAGGGGCTGCTTTAAGGGGTGTCTGGGGGCAGCCTCCCAGTGCCTTGGGGCAGTGAGGCCCAAGAGCCCCAGGCCCTGGCGCACACCCATACAGGTGAGCGAGCAGAGATCGATGTGGCCTCCAGAGGCAGCCACCAGCAGATCATCTCCTTAAAGGTTAATTAAGACCCCGAAGCCGGTCGGTGTGGCGGGGCTGGTGCTGGTGGAGAGGCGCGCTCCAGACCATTAAACACTAATTAGGTTTGGGAAGTCTATCCAGCTCCGAGGTCTCCTCAAGGCAGGTGCTGGCCCCTTGGTGCCCTTTGAAATGCCAGCGCTGTCACCCCTGACCCACGGTCTAGCCTCTGGGCTGGCCCGAGACCCCAGGCTACAGGCCATGTCCTGTGTCATTTCTCTCCATCTCATTGTCTCTCCCTCACCCTGGCTGTGCCCTGCTCATCGCTCTGAGGCCGGCTCTGAGGCCTGGGGGTCTGTCTGGCTGAGGCCCCCTTTTTCCTGAACCCTCTACATGCACACGGCACTGCTGCCTCTGGCTCGCTTCCTCCTCAGTGGCTCTGGGGCGCTGATTGGAAACGGGGGCACCACGGCCCTCGACTCTGGTGGGCGGCGCAGGCAGCTAATGGTGAGTGCAGACTGGCCTGGGCCTCTGGGTCCCTGAGCAAAGGGGGAGGAGGAAGTGGGGACGACCAGAGTGACTCCTCCCCTCTCCCCTTCTGCCCCATGGAAGGCCCCTTCAGAGATGCCCTAGGCTTAGGGCTTCCCCTGGCCTCACCCCCAGCTTGCCCTGGGCCATCAGCCTCTGCTTCCCTTCTTTCCCAGGCTCTAACCTCATCTCCTGCTGCTGAATTCAGCAGGTGCAGCCCCGAGGTGGCCGCTCTTGATGGCGTTGATGGGAACCCTGCCTCACTCTGAGAAGGCTCCTGGAGAAAACAGCCCTGGGAGGGGCTCCCCCAGTTACCACGACACCACCTCCAGGCAGGCTGCTTCTCAGCTGCAGGGCATCCTGGGAAGTCCTGCGTCCATCATGCCCTGTCTTGCCTCCAGCACAAATGATCTGTCACAGAGGGAACGGATCTGCTGCTCAGTGACAGAAGTGCGCTCACGTCCAAGGGGTGCCGTGAACCAGAATCCTGGGCTCAGGTCTACAAGAGGTGTGAGGCGGAAATCAGTTTTGCTGCTGCTTGCCCCACAATGCTCCTGCCCTACATTACTGACCATAGACCTAAAATCCACCACTGTTCCCATCTGTATCGTCACCCTCTGCCACCACTCCATCGTATCACCTGAACAGGATGTAGCTCAATTCTTGAGCTCATGATGGAATTATGGGCAGAGACGGTGCCTGCTTGGGGTCCCTGACACCCCATCGTCTAGCAGTCCCTACAGTTTTGTGCAGGGCTGGGCACCAGCCCCACAATATCATGGGAACAGCATGGCCACTGGTCCACAGCTGGCAGGAGGTCTTAGCTTAGCCACTGACATCACTATGCCCCTGCTCGTGGACCTCAAGTGCAGGTCATCCCCATTTACAACTCTCTGTGCTTCCGTCTATACCCGTCCCCCGTCTCTGTCTCTGTATGCATGCGCATGGGGCTGTCTGAGAGCAGAACCGGTGAGGGCAGGTGTCCGGCCTGGAGCCCGGGACCCAGCTTCACGTTCCTTTGCATCCCCACATCTTCCCCTGAGGACAACGCCCTGCACCCACACTGCCCCCAGGGGAGGCAGGGCAGGAGATGGGCCGTGTCCATCCCTGGGTCCCTCCACTCACCGAGGTCCCAGCCCCCAGGGGCTCCAACCTCCTCTGACAGGCAGGGCTGACGTGGGCCTGTGTGGGCACAGGAGGCGCAGCCCAATTTGATAAGCACCGAGTATTATGATTGCATTGATTCCCATCATAAATCATCTCTCCTATCTCCTGCTTCTCTCTCCCGCGCCCCAAGTTAAGCCTTGGTGTTTTCTTTAGCTGCTGCCTCTGCCGAGCCTGGAGATGATATTAGGATAATGATGATAAATTTTACCCTGATGCCAAGCCACTCCCTCCGTGTGTGCATGTGTGCGTGTGTGTGTGTGTGTGTGCAGGTTTGCATGTACATACGTTGAGGGTGGGGGATGGGCCTGAGTGTGGGTCTGTACTCATGGACACGTGGATGCATTTGTGTGAGCACACGTGCACAGCCACACAAGTCATCATGGGTGTGCAAGGCCTGGGAGGCCTCTGGCGAGGGTGTCCTGCATGTGACATGCAGCTGTGCCCCTGCCAGCGATGAGCACGTGTGGGAGGCAGCAGGGGAGAGAGCGGGGTCAGCAGGTCAGCAGTAGCTTTGGGGCTCCAGCTACTTGGGGTCAGCATGTCCCTTTGTTTCTCCCATACAACGCTTCCCACCTGCCTTTCACCCTTACTTGCACTGCTCCGTTAGGCCCTGTCCTCCTCGGGAACTTTTGGTGGTACTGCCATCACACAGGTGACTGCCACCATGGCACCCAGCCTAGGGTTGTGTGATGGGGAGCGGTACACACTTTCCTACCAAGCTCAGCTTCCGGAAATCATCCTGACTGCAGTCAACAGCCAGGCCGGCCTCAGGGACCATCCGTCAGTTGGGGGCCACTCTGGCTGCCGGCTCTCTGAGCTCAGGGCTCCAGCCTTTGTCCGCTGGAGTCAGCTCACCACTGACCAAGCTTGGGGCCGTGGAGTGGGTGACAGACAGTGGGTCCCAGGGGCATCATCACAGCACTTCCATGAGGCCCTGGGCTGGGCCCCCACGGGTGGGGAGTCCCAGGGGAGCCTGCAGGTTCTCTGATTTGGGACAGGAAGAGAGGTCAGCGGGGACAGGGCCATGGGGCTGGCCACTCATTCACTCATTCACTGATCCGTGCACTCCATGAGCACTCTGCAGCTGACAGCCCTCTCCTGTCTGCAGTGCCAGGAGGCTAAGGGAGGGCCCCAGTGGTCAGGGGCTCCGTGTCCAGTCTGAGACCCTTGGCAAGCTCATGCGGCACAAGTCTTATTTCTAAGAAGTCTGTCCACGCCCATGGGGATGGGATGGCAGTGACGTGAAGCACGCCCCCAGAGATGAAAGGACTCTTAGCCCACCCCCCACCGGGAACTGACAGCAATCTCAGCACCCTCCACTTACGCAACCCTAGCTTGAATGCCTCTCAAGACAGGCAGCTCACTCCCGCTGTGGGTCGGCAGCCTGTATTAGACACACCCTCACTGATACCAAGCTAGGGTCTGGGTGACCGGCAGCTTACCCACACATCTGTACAGGAAAGGCCTAACCATGCTCCTTCGAAGCAAGCAGGAAAGTAGGCACGGTGATGACAACCCCTTGGTGGCAGGGAGGGGCACCAGCCCTGGAGCCTGCCTGGCTCCTGTGTGGACAGGAAGCTGGGTTGTGGCAAGGGTTTGATCGTAACCCGCAGGGGAGGGAACCATCAGAGCTGGAAGAACCGTGCTTGGTACAGGTGGCTGGTCCCTCCGGGGCATCTGGCAGGGAGAGCAGGCTGGGCTCAGCCTGTGGCATCAGCAGCCCTGGTGAGCTAAGAGGAGCAGCGTGGGAGGACACCCACACCACGCACCCACCTGGCTCAGGACGGTGAATGCTGCCTTGAGCCTGGGCCCACACCGGGACATGAGCTCGGAGGGGCAGACAGCGGCGTGGTCACACATGGGAAACCTGGGCCCTCATGCTGAGGGAGGCGCCTCCGTACATGAGCAGGGCTGAAGGGATCGCAGCTGAGCAGGCTGAGCCATCCCCCTGCCTGCAGGGGCTGCCCGGCGCTGGGCTTGCTTGCGTTTCCCACCAGGCTCCCGGGGCCAGGCTGTGGCCGTCTTGTGGGCTGGGTGGATGGTTCAGGCAGGAACTTCTCCTGCTTGAACAAGGGCACAGGCCTCCTCGTCTCTCCAGGAGAGTCCTGGGTCCGGGCCCATGCTCTGTCCGGCAGAGTCCGTGAGCGGCTCTGGTCTGTGTGCACCAGAGGGGACCTGCCCAGGTAGAGCCATGGCCAAGGACCACTTAGGTTCCTGCTGCCTCTGCGGCTGTTTGATGACAAAGGAAAGGCGCCAGAAAGCCAGAAGCTTCAATGCCACTTGCTGGGCTTACACAGGTGATTGACACTGCCCAGCCTGTTCCCTCCCCAATACCAAGAGAAGTGACAATTCCTCCAGCTGAGGGCTGCTGTGGGTCTTAAATGAGATATTCACAGGAACAGGGAATGACATACTAGGCTCAAGATACCCCTCTTCCAGGAAGTCTGCCCTGGTTTATCCCTCTCTGACCCTCTCTGGGTCTTTGTGCTGGGATTTGCACACTCTCCGTATTTGTGGTCTGTCTGTGTGCTGCATGGTCTCTGTGTGCATGTGCACGTGTGTGGGGGAGTCTCCTCACAAGCAGGAGACAGGGGGACATTGGGCCTCATCCTAGTGCTACCCCCAGCCCCTTTTCTCCTCCTCCTCCAGGGCTCTGAGAGCCATGCCTGGTTATTCTGTTCCTGGAGAACAGTGGTCATTGTGCACACAGACAGGAATTTAGATTGCAGAAGATAGCACTCATTGCATACCCACTCCTCCCCCCACACACATAGGTAGCCTCCCCAGCTCCTCCCAAAGCCTCCTGTTCCCCACCAGCGCCCAGGGGGCTGTGAGACACGCCAGGTTCTCTGAGCAGGTGCAGCCTGGACAGGCTGAGGCAGTAGGGTCAGAAGCTGCCCCATGTTCTGCTTCCACTGCTGTGGCCCTGTCTCTGGGAGCCACTGGGCAGCAGGAGTTGGGGGCAGGCACCTCCTCTTCCTGGTGCCCTGTAGCTGGACTTCCCCCTCTTGGTCCTCCCTAGGGAGCATGAGCCAGAGTGTGGGAGGGGGGGAGCCTGGGGTCCCTGCAGCAGGCTCCTGGGCATGAGACCCTGGATGAGCTCGTCTCCCTGAACCTCTGTGCCTTCACCCGGGGAAAAAGGAGGGATAAGAAGAGATGCAGAGGTGTTGTGTGCTAAGGGGAAAAACCGGCGTGAGCGAGGTGTCTAATTTTACCAGTCTCGTTAGTAAGGAAACCCCTGGGGTCTAACGTGTGAGGGATTATGTGAGCGGCCCCTGTGTCCCGTCCCTGGAGTCCTGGCCACGGCTGTGGGGCCCCGCGGCTGTTCACCGTACTTGCACTTGTGCTGGGCTCTGAGAAGCGTCCTCCCCCTCCTTCCCGTTATTTGGTGAGAAGAGGCAGAAAAGAAGTGTGAATGGGAAGGGCTGCGACACTGTCCCCGTGCATCTGCTGGAGTTTAGCTGCAAGGCCCTGGGTGCCTGTGGGCCCTCCTGCTGTCCTGGGCAGCCACGGAACTCAAGAGGGCGCAGTGCTCCACACAACCACCAGATGGCGCCAGGGTGCAACGTAAGGGTTGCCAGCCTGCGTTTGTGGGCCAGGCTGGGCTTTGTCAGCCTCACGCGCTGTCTCCTGGGACTGGGGGTGGGGAGAGTGTGCACGGAGAGGGCAGGAAGGGGCTGCCTGACTGCGGGCTAGGAAACTGCATGTTTTCGGGGTGGTGGATCTCTGCACGACGCCTTCTCCCTGCAGTGACCAGGCCTTACAATGTCAGCTTATCTGGGAGTGTGTGTGCCACAGAGGGGGTGCCGATATGCGGTGCTGCAGATTCTGTCCAGCCTCCACACTCCCAAGCCCTCACCTTTCCCTCCTGCCAGGCTGCACTGCCTCTGCCTCAGCCTTCTCCCCTGCCCCTGGCCTGTCGCCCCCTGCCCTGTTTCCCTCCCCAGGAGTGGTCTCTCTCCAACCCAGGTCCTACCTATCTGTCAGCGGCTTCTATCGAAAGGCCCACCTCCTCCAGGAAGCCCACATCAACCCCTCGACCTCCCACCACCACCACCATGTTGCCCTTCCTCTGACTCGCCACGGCCTGGGACTGTGGAGTCCTGGCTGTCCAACAGCTGCCTGCCCCGGTGTGGAACAGTCATCAGTCTTCCCGGACAGCTGGGCTCCTGCAGGGCGGGGTGAGGCACGAGCAGGGCTGGCACCTGGAGCAAGCGGGCTGTGGAGGGCAAAGCTGGGCCATGGAGGGGCCCGTTTCCTACCTCACCTGCCCCACGGGGTCCCTGGGGGCCAGTGCCCAGGGCAGACTTGTTGGCTTACAATTGGCAAGCAGCCCCTGGAGTCAAAGGAAAAAGGGAACACGGAGCTAAGTGGCTTCCTGGGTGTCTTTTAAGGCCCAGAGGTGGGCCATTTGTCACTCAGGCAGGTAGGGAGAGGTGGCTCTGCGCCTCGGTGCAGCAGGAGGGACTACATACAAGTAGACCGAGCAAGAACTGGTCCTTGCTAAGCTGAGGAAGGCTCCTGCCCTTGGAGCTAACACAGCCACATTCCCCACGTCCACGCACAGGGCTTTCGGTATCTGTCATTGCGCCTTGCCACCGGTGCCCTGCCCCGCGCCTGTTCCACGTTGGCTCACAGAGGCTCGTGAGCCTGGGCGTAGGAGCTGTCACCATTCCTGTTAGACAGATGAAGGTGTGGCCCTGGGAGGGGGAGACACACCCTGGCAGCCTCTGGGAATGATCCCTAGGGGTGCGCACAGAAAGCCTTCCCGCTTCATGACTCACCACCAGTGCCTAGAGCTTCAAATGCCACGCCCGCTGTGGGCATCCTCTCCCTGTTGTCCAGAGCCGGCTTACGGCCACGTGTGCAGTATGCACGGACCAGGGGAGGGCCGTGAAGTTCGGGCTCCTTGGGAGGCTCTGTCCTGGGGAGAGCTGGAGTCCCCCAGGGTAGCAGCACGGGGAGCTCCAGCCTTAGGCTGGGCCAGGCCTCATCCCGCAGGAAGCGCAGGGAAGCAAGGAGGCAGCCTCGCCCCAAGTCCCTGCAAGACCCTAGGTGGGAGAGGGCGCTCAGGTGGATGAGTAGCTGGGGACAGAGAGAGCGCAGGAGGGTGAGGTCCCGGGCAACACAACCAGGAAGGAAAGGTCTCGCCTGGCTGGCAAGGCTGGGCAGCTGAGAGCGGCTGTGCTCAGCCGGCCTCGCCATGAGCCGAGGGGCCGGGATGTGGGATCCCTGAGCAATGGCTACACCCTGGAGCCCCCTTCCCGCCAGCCAGCAGTCAGCACCCGGTAGACATTCAGCAAACATGTCAATGATGGTCTGGGGTGGTGCCCCAGGCATCCACACTACCCCTACCCCAGCCCAGCCCTGTTCACCAGCCCCTCCTTGGAGGGTGAGGCGGGTGCCTGCCCACTGCACCACAGGGGGTCTGTCCCAGTTCCTGGAGCGGCAGCTGTACAGGTCACACACATTTAATTACTAGTCATTAAAAAACTGATGACTCCAAATGCAGCCTTCCTGTCCCACCGGGGCGTGGAGCAAGGCCCACCCCCCGGCGTCCTCCTGCGGCCGTGGGAAGGAGGGGCGCCCTCTGGCCAGAGCAGCTCCTCCTGCCAGCCCACTCGGTGCCCACTGCCATGGCATCACCCCGGTGCCCCCTTCTCCAGTCTCCTGGCCACAGACGCATCCCTCGGGAGGCTGCGCTCCCAGAACCTGGTGGCTGAAGGGCAGGTTCCCCCGGTGAGGAGGCCTAGGAAGGCAGGCCCTGGGCCCCTGGGGAAGGAGAGAGCTGCCGGTCTCCCTGCTGGGATTCTATGGTGGACTTGTCCTGGTGAGCACGTGCCAGGTGGAGTGAGTGCCCACTGTGCATCAGGTATGGTCAGCCCCGCCCTGAGGGACGGCCCGGTCTGTGTTCCTGAACTAGCTACAGCTCATGCCCCAGAGTGAGGGGCTGTGGATGCCCGGTTCACATGGGGCAGTTTGAGACGGGGACCCTGAGGTCCAGGACGGGAGGCGCTGCCTGGGGAGGGCCTCTGGGCAGGGGGAGCAGCCTGTACAAAGGCCCTGGGGATGGACAGAGCCTGGCCAGAGTGAGAAAGGCTGGGCCAGCTGTTGGGGGCAGAAGGGGCCAAGGCTCAGCTACCCCACAATCCCAGCCTACTGAGCTCTGGGGCGTCCTAAATCATGCGGAACAGAGTGGGGTAGTGGTGGGGGCACCGTTCTGAAGAAGGGGGTGTGGAAGGTCAAGTCCGAGGCAGCAGTGTCCAGCCACAGCGAGACGCAGAGGGCTATGAGGGGACACGAGCTTGTCGTGGGCATTGCCTGGTGGAGCACAGGAGCCTAGTGGGTGAGGGGGTGCCCCCTGAGTCGCCAAGGTCTCCCTGTCACCCCGCCCCCTCCCTTGCCAAGCGGGCCACACGGGGAAGGCGTGTCCATGTCTCTCGCGGGGATCAGTCAGGGAATGCCAGGCCAATTGCTCATTTATCACTAAGGGGGTGTGGCCCCTCCCCCACTACTGCACTTGGCCCTTGGTGCCTCGCTGTCCACCTGTAGCCTGGGTCGTGTCCTGGAAATGCCAGCCCCACGCCTGCCCGGGGAGCCCTGGCAGGAGGGGAAAAGAAGTGGGCAGCTGCGGAGCCTCAGGAGGGAGGAAGAGGAGGAGGAGCAGGAGAATGACGACGACCAGGTGCCACGGAGCAGTGGGACGGCCAGAACCCTCAGTGGAGGGCTCGGTCCCAGATGGGACCGACTTAGGATCTCTAAGCTGATTCCTAGTCGGAAGGGCCATTAGTGTGGCTCAGCGGCTGCTGTGCCCGGGGCCTGAGAGGTTTAGTGTGGGGGCTATGCTGCCCAAGCCCAGCCTGACTGCTGCCCCTCGGGCCTCGTGCCCACTCTCCCTGCCCTGCACCCCGAGCTCCAACCCCTGTCCCCGCCTCTGTTCCTTCTGCCACTCACTCTTCTCTCTGGCTCCCCTTCCCTCTCTCTCCCTACTCAGCCTTCTTGGAAGAGCACAGACATCAGTCTCCGTGTGGCCCCGGCCTCCGATTCCTGCTGGGGAAGCAGGGTTGGATGCCCATCACCTGGTGAGCCCACACAGCACACCAGCTCCTAGGAACTGTCCCCAGCCAGGCTACTGCCGCTCACTTTGGCTCCTTTTCCACTTCCCTCCCACAGGGCCTCTCCCTCCCACCAGGGCCGTGCATGCCCCCACCGGGCTCCTGTCGCTCCTGTCGGTCCCACGTCACAGCGGGGACTCCTGGCAGCTTGCTCTGCAGCACTGACTCCCCATTCAGCAGGACTCTGGGTCCTGCAGGCCACAGGCCTAGCTGGATCTCCCCTTCTGCACCTGCTGGGCTGACAGCTCAAGGCACAGGACAGTGGCCTCTGAAAGTCAGAGCCAAGCTTCTTTCTCCTGGCCTTGGCCTTGGCTGACAAACCCATCGAGGGTCCTCCGGCCTCCCGCCTTCATTCTCCAGGCCGCCTTGGTGATCACACCCCTGTTGCGAGCAGGCGCAGCCCTCCCCTCTGCCTCAGGGACCCTGAGCACGCGCTCTGCCCACGCTGGCCCCTGACAGCGCCTGCCCTGCTGAGCACTGACAAGCTGTGAAGGTGCGTGCATTCCTGGGGGGCGACCAGAGCTCTGGGGAAGGAAGGCGACGCCATCGCAGGAGAAGCAGGAGGGAGGCGTCTGCGCCAGCTGTGGCCAGGGGGCTGCTCCCTCTTCACAGAAACAAAGTCAGAAAACTCCAGGACCTGGGGCGGGGCTCCTGCATCCTGCCCGGTTGCTCAGGCCGAGGTGGGCCCTCCCTCTCACCCTGTGCTTGAATCAAGGCTGGGGACCAAGGGTCCCTCTAGGGCGGGGGCTGGGAGTGGGGATCTGTCTGAAAGCAGGACAGAGGCTGGAGACAGTGGAAGCTGCCCCAGAGGGCCCTCTGTTTGGAGCTGGGGGTGGGCGCTACGGCTGGATCCTTTCCAAGGGGGGTGACAGAGGAGGGTGCAAACCGGAGGTGACGTCACAGGCTTCAGGAGAAATGACAGCAGGCCCAAGGAAAACTTCCTTTTTTGGGAAAGCCATACTGATTTATTCCGAGCGTGAAGGATAGACCAACCACTGGGCTGAGCACTAAGGGTGCATCCGGAATAAGCCACAGGCCCCAGCTGCAAACCAGCGGTGCACAGGTGAGTGGGCTGAGACCCGCAGGGCAGCTCTGGCCACACCCCTCGGAGCCACAGAGCAGTGAGTGACTGAGAACTTGCTCATGGGTGCCTGGTGCGGCTGCTTTTGAATCAACAACTAGGAGCTTACCAGGGGTGGGAGGCTGAGAAGGAGCCTGACAGAGGGTGAGGGCTCAGAGAAGAAAACCTACAGTGGGTGGAGCGGAGGGTGGGGCGCTGCTGGCCGAGTTCACAGGGTCAAAGACAGGGTCAGGGGAGCAAGCAGGGTCCCTTGCGTGCAGCCCTGCAGTGATGTGTGGGGACGCGTGCGATGTGACTGCACTTGGGTCAGCGTGGGACCTCCCTGGCAGGAGGGGAAGACCGCAGTCTGGTGCAGTGCTGGGACTTAAGAGAGGGACGGCTAGGGGAGAATTCAGTGTCCAGGTAGGCCAATGAGGGGCCCTTAGCCACACAGGAGGAGGGCACAGGCCTCCTCCACAGTCTGCCATGTGCACAGCACGCTGAGCACAGAGCCCCTGCAGCACTCAGCTTCGTGGATAAAGGCTTCGTGGAGGTGTGTGCCCCTGCACCTGCCTTGCCTCTTCCAGGGAACTTCACCCGGAAAGGGGAAGATGCGAATCACTTTGTTCCAGGGACGTCCTGACTCTGTGTTTCCAGTCAAGCGCCATGTCTCAGGACAGCAGACAGGACCTCCAGGGCACACCTGCCTGGGCACATTCACTCGACCTCAGCTGCTTAAAACCCTCACTATGCTGTGCTCCTGACTTTAAACCAGCATGTCACAGGCCCCTTCTGACCGTGACCCTGACCATGACCCACCTTCCACCCTAAGCCCACAAATACAGCCCCCTCTGAGGCATCACTAAAACCCCCTGGGTGGTGACTGTTTTGTCAGTCAACACAGGCAATGAACTTGACTGGGCTTGTCAGTGGATTATTTCTCTGGGCCGTTCAAGAAATCAGACGACCTCTCGAGTTCCTGTATTTCTCTAAGCCTAGAAGGTTCTGAGGCTGGTGGCTTCTGTCACCCAAAACCCAGGACTTCTGAGATCCCAGTGCCAGTGTTCATGGGGGCTCAATGTGCTGAGCATCAGTGCCGGGAGACAGCAAGAGCCAGGACTCCACACCAAGACAGCAGGCCTGGGGCTGACCTGGCATCTTCCGTGTCCAGTGAACCTCCTCCCCAGAGAGCGGCTCACACTGCCTGCAAGGTGACCCAAGTGCCCCTGTCGGCCACAGGCTTACCTGCTCCCCGCCCCTTCCTCCTCCAGGGTTTTATTTTTGGCCAGGTAATTAGCACAGCTCTTCTCATTAATATTATATTTAAGAAAGGGAAGGTGCTGGTGAGGAAGAAAGGGGCCAGGAGGGAGGGAGCTTCACATGCCAGTAATTGTCTTGACAGCCCATCCCCGTGCAGTGACAGGCGACTTTAAGTGGCCCAATTAGCATAAGAAACGGCTCGCAAAAGTTCTGAAGGCATCGTGTTGATTAATGCAATTTATCTTGCAAACCAGTGGCAGACAGCTGAATCGCTGCTAATGATTATTATATACATTTATACACATTATGTACATGCGGCCTCCTCGCCCAGAGCTCACGCCGCACCCCTCACCTCCCATCTGTGCCCTCGGGGGTCGGGGAAGACTGATGTGGCTCTGAAGCTAGGCCCAGGTTTCCAGGGGACCTGTGTGCCCTCACCTCCAGTGTCCTGTGACCCCAAGTGGCTTATCTTTGATGGTTTTACCCTGAAATCGAGCTCACCCTAGAAACAAAGCTCTCAAGGATACTTTTCACGATGCAGGGTGGGGGCAGCCCCAGGAGTGGCCAGCGAGGACTGTCTGGACCCAGGACCCAGCTCATAGTGCCCCACGGGAACTAAGGTCCATCCACAACACCTTGCTCCTTCGTGAACTGCTGTCCCGGCTGTCACGGCATCTGCACACTGCCAAGACAAGAGCCCCAAGGCAGCCAGCAGGAGGGGTGGTCATGAGGGCTACCAGCTCTGGGCTTCCACCTCGTGCTGGGTCCATCGCAGAAGCTTACACACCCGGACCCTTGGTCCTCAACGTCACCTCCTCCTCTGCAGTAGGCAAGTATCCAGCCTGGAGCCAGGACGGCCCAGCCCCAGAGCCGGTGCCCCTTTTGCCCTAAGCTCAGCAACCAAACTCAGGTCAGCATCTGGAAGGTGGTGCGGGAGGTGAGGAGGGGAAAGTGCTGGCCCGGAGGAGACGGGGCCGAGGCACAGAGGCGGGCTGTGCAGGCTGCACCCAGCCACTGCCTCAGGCTCATGCCCGGGGCCAGGGCCTCAGGACAGCGAGATGAGATCCTTTCTGGGGAGGCTGGAGACCAAGCCCAAGTTGTCTGAGAGAAAGCCTGCCTGGCGAGGCCGGGCTGGGGACAGCGGTGGAGCAGTGTGGTTGGCCCCCGATGGGGTGAGGGGTTGGGGTGGGGAAGGCGGGGCTGGGAGCGCCAGTTGCAGCTTAGGGAAGGACCACTGGGGCTTGGGGATGTAGACGGGAGACAATGGGGACCACGAGAGGGGAGGGGAGGGCAGTGGGCAGCAACGAGGACATTTGGTGTGGGAGGTGCTGAACTTGACCTTAGACAGAAGCGTCTGACTGACCAGTGCAGTGTCGTGCTGGTTCTTAGGCTGAAGTCTGAGCCACAGGTGTGAGTTTCGCCTTCTCCTCCCCCACCTCTGCCCCGACAGGAGCAGGGAAGGTGCTGGATTCTGAGCGCCTGCGTCTCCGAGACAGTGTGCCAGGAATGAGTGTTTCCCTCCCACAGCTGGGCCAAGGAGTACCATGATCCCCATTCTACAGATGGCCAAACCGAAGCACCGGGAGTGACCCACCAAGGTCAGGCAGAGTGAGTGAGAACAAGCTCCACTCAGCCCCATCCACGAGACCTCCAAGTTCGCCATCAGGGGAGTGAGGTACACATTAGACCATGGGTCCCGGCTGGGAGCCTGGGCTAGCACCCTACCCAGGGTGCCTTCCGTGAGCTTATAGCTGGGATGCTTCCTCTCTAGGCCAGGGCCTGGCTGGTCACCACCGAAGGGACCCACGCATTTTCTCCACACACCCTTGGTGCATTTGGGGCCAGACTCTGAGACCCGTAGGCACAGGTGGCCCCAGTTTGGCTCCTGCTCCCCTGACTCCTCGCCCGGTAGTCCTGAGGGGCTGACGGTGGAGGCGGGCGCTGTCTGGGGTGAGCTTCGGCCCAGGACAGCCAGGCCTCCTCACTGCCACGCTGTCTCCAGCCCTCCTGTCCCCGAGCGGCCTCTGAAGAGCCTGCCAGCAAAGGCTCCAGGCCTGCCCTGCCCTTCCCACCATCCCCGCAACTGGCGCTCAGTGAGAGCCAGGAAAATAGCATTTGGGCCCCAGAGGGTCTCGCTAAGGAAGAAGGCTTAGCTTCATAGCTGCCCTCTCTCCAGACACCCAGGGAGGATGCCCCGGGGTGACCAGCTCACCAGCGTGTGCATTTGCGTGCATGTCTGTATGTGCACACGTGGCTGTTTGCACTCCTGTGCTTGTGTGTGCCTGGGTGCACATGCACGTGTGTCCTTGGAAGCCCCTGGCTTGCGTTTGTGCACAGCAAAATGTGTAAGTGATTCTGTCTGGAAGGGAGACATGAGGCTGCCTGGGGACGTGCCATGCGTGTGTGCAGTGGTGGACAGCGGTGTCTGCGAGAGTGTGCCGTGTTGCAGTGACTGTGAGGTGTGGGAGCAGCTGACCACATCTGGGAGCACGACTCCCCATGAGACTGCCCAGCTGTATCCAGGAATGCACATGATGTTAGCATGTCTGTGTGGGCGCACCTGTGCTGTAACACCATCAGCTGCAAGCCCGAAGGGACAGAAGAGTGCCATGATCTTAGGGGTGGCGTCAGTCCAGGTGGGCTTCCTGGTGGAGCTGGTTTCTGAAGCCTGTATTCGTGTCTGCTTTCCCCAGATGGAAACAAGAGGGATGGTTGGGCCCCCTGAGCTCTGTGCCACCACCACCCCTTGGGACTAAATTAGTCAGAAGCCAGGACTCAGGCAGCCCCTGCTGGGAGCTGCAGTGGGGAGCGTGTACTGTGCTCAGGCCTGGGGCCTCCCTCTCCACCGGTCATAGGCGCCAGCCCAGCCCAGAGCCTGTGCCCCAGGCTCTCTCAGGAGGGGGCCTGGGTGTGCTGAGACCCCCTCTTTTCTGCGGCAGCCTAAGCCCACCTTCTCTTTGCCTTTTCCTGCTGAACCACTGACCAGCGGACAAAACCCCCATGGGCATCAAAGGCACGCTGTTGAATTTTGCTTTTTCTAGGAAAATATACTGTGGCACTCATTCACTTTATAAATGAAAAACAGGGAACATAAAACTTGATTTAATAAAGACATCGACTAATAAAATATTCTTCTGTTCTGTGTTACGGTAATTGAAGGGAGAGTGACAAAAGGGTAGGGAGGCAGCAAAGCGAAAGACGGGGAAGGGGTCTGAGACAGGCCCAGAGAGGGTGAGCGAGAGAGAGAGAGAGCGAGAGAGAGCGAGAGAGAGAGAGAGAGAGAGAGAGAGAGAGAGAGAGAGAGGAGGGAGGGAGGGAGGGGAGAGGGCAGACGGAGGTGTGGGAAGAAAAGAGAGCTGGAGACAGAGCTGCTCCCCCCCACACACTGGGCCTGGGTCACGGGATGGCCCACAGTGGCCTCACGTCCCACGTTCGTCCTTGATCACACAGCAGGGACAGAGAGCAGCGAGCTTTTGGTCACTTGCCCGAGCTCCCGGTGAGCCACGCGCTGACTCTGTTCTCGCTGACCCTGGCCCTGAGCTCTTCTCTGGCAGCCCCCATTCAGGGAAGATTCCCAGAGTCTCGATCAGGCCTGAGGTCCCCGCCCCACGCGTCTCCTCCGCACCTCACAGCCTTGGCCAGGGCAGCAGCCTCCCAGGCCTTCCCGCCCCCACCTCTCCCCCCACATGCACTTTCTCCCCCTCCTGCAGGAGTCCAGGCCCAACTTGCCTGTCTCTACCCTGCCCCAGGCCAGGCCCCTGGTTTCCTTCCATCACACTGTGTGCTCCTGATTCCCTGTGGCCATTCAGGATGAGGACAGATGAGGAGAAAGGCCTGGGCAGGACAGGCCACTGAAGCCTACGCAGGGTCCACTGGGAGCCTGGGGAGGTCAGTGAAAGACCCCGGGAAGCTGAGGTTTGAGCTTGGAGCCTGCAGGTCCAAGGGCATTCCAGGTGCACCCTGGTTTGTGTTCTCCCGAGCTGACCCACGTGTGCATCACACCTGGCTGAAGGTGGGCACGGGCGAGGGCTTCGGGGCTGAAGGCCCAGTCTCAGGCTGCCAGCGAGGCTGACTCAGCCATACGGGCCATGGTGCACCTGCCCGTTCCCTGTGTCCTGCTGCCTAGGACCTCGGGAAGGGCCTGTCCTCACGAGGAATGAAGGGGCGGTGACCCCAGGAGCAAGCGACAGGCAGGCCAGGGCAGGGCTGGGAGCTGGGCAGCCCTAGGCCACATAGACCCCAGCGGAGCCTTCTGTTGTGGCCTTTCGGTTGGAGCTGCCTGTTCTCTGTGCTCAACTCCACCTGCCTTAGGCTCCGGCTCCACCTTTCACTTCCACCACTGTGAGCTGTCACCATCCGACCTGGGAATGCGGCCTTGGAGGGCGGGGTGGGGGGGGGTCCAGGCACTGCCGGGCGGGGGGCCTTGCCTGACACCAGCACCCACCAGCTGCTCAGGAACCCTCCTGCTGAGCACAGCCCAGCCCCCCGGGGCTCTTGGGGAGCTCTTGAGTGCCAGGCCCGCCCAGCCCCCGCAGTGTGCTGCGGATGTCATCCCTGTAATAAAGACAAAAGAGGAGGCTGCCCCAGCAAGTCAAACTCTAGAAGTCACTCTCCCCCTTCTCCACTCTCCCTTGAGGACCTGTATTCCAGAGGGAGCCTGGCCCACACCAGGGAGGGAGAGAAGCTACAGAGGTGCCCTGCGTGGCCCCACTGCCTCACTCTGTCACCATAGATCACGCCTTGTTGCTAAGTCACATTTCTACACGGCTGCCCCTCCTTCTCTGAACCTAAGCATAAAATCAGACAGTCTTCCCCCGGCCTTTGGGTCTTTATTTCTGAAGGCTCCCGTGTCACATGAAACTGTGATCAAACTTGTTATGCCTGTGCCTTGTTCACCTGTCTTTTGTTATGGGAGGGTCGGCCGTGTTCCTTAGGATGGGAGGGGACAGCGATCACTGCTTTGTGCCCCTACAGCCGGTAGGTCCAAGGGCCCACCCTTGGGACAGAGGGCGAACTGCCTGGGCTCTGAAGCCACACAGTCCTGGAATTGAATGTCAGCTCCAATACTAAGAGCTGCATGACTGCGACAAATCACCTGGCCCCCTCCCCTGCTCCGTCGGCATGGGGTCCTGTGGGGGGTGAGGATCAGTGAGGACACACATCGTAAGACAGGGCCCAGCGCAGGCACAGCCCGTAGTAGGCGCTCATTAAATTCTCGTGACTATGGACAGCCCCAGCAAGGACAGATGCACATGAAGCCCTGGGACACTCTGCTGGAGGCCCACCCGTGCAGTGCAGCCGAGCCGTGTTGATCTTTGGAAATGTTGCATTTCCTGCCCTGACTCTGCCTCTGCAAACTTACGCATCCAGAGGGCAGAGTTAAACCAACAACAGTGCGCTGGGTCTGGAAGGGTGAGGGCTGGCGGCAGAATGAAAATCACCCAGGGGGGCTTCCTGCAGGGGCTAGCCCGCCCAGACTGGCCTGCCGCCCCCTCCCATCTTCTGGGGCTCCTGCTCTTCCGGCAAAGCTGGGGTGGAGCTTAACAGGCAGGCAAACCCAACTCAGGGCCTGCAGTTGCCCCATTAGCGACGTTATTTAGACTCTTGTGTTAAGGACTTCCGGGGCCAGCACTCCTGATTATGCAAATCAAGCCATGGAGGCTGTTAACAAAATTAGCCTGCTTAGCTCGAAATGGCACCCCTACTTGGCGGGGGTGGGGCGTGGAGAGGTGCCTGGGTTCCACCAGGAGCACAGAGGGGCCAGGCTGGCTGCCCTCTGGCTCCCCCAGCTCCCGGCTCTGTGCTCATCTCTCTCCCTCCTAAGGGGTCACTCCCGCTCATCAAGGACAGTTTAAGTGGCTTTTAAAGCCTGTGCTCTCGGTTGGGGAAAGCCTCCCCTCCGAGACGGCCAGCCAGGGGAGCCGGCTGGTTGATTAGCACAGCTCTGCCGGCAGCACCTGCTGGGGAGGAGCCGGTGAGGCCGAGGGGATTCCTTCCTTCTCCCTGGAGACAACGGGAAGGCTCGGTAGGAGAGAGGCCCAGAGGAGCTTCAGAAGGTGCCCGGGGCCACTGAGGACAGGCCTGGCCACGCTGCTGCTTGAACTGCAGGAAGTGAGAGGATCCAGAAGTCTGGGTTCCCATCCCCATCTGGGACGTGTGGCCCAATTGTGCTTGATCGGGTCCTGGTGAATCGGGCAAGGGACTCAGGGCAGAGCTGGGGCACAAAAGGCCCAGGAGGTGGGGCAGAGGCCTGGACACACCCCCAGCCTTGTCACCACTTCACCGGAGGCCTTTCCCGGGAAACAGGCTCCGCAGGCCAAAAGCACCCAGTCCTGCTCCAGCTCAGCTCGAGCTCCAAGGTTTGTTTGTTCCAGCCCCCGCTCCTCCTCCTCACACCAAGTGGCATTTAAATGTTAATCAAGTCAGGGTTGCAGACGCACCACTCCCTAGCGGCACCCGAAGGTCAAGGCCTAGCCTGAGAGGCAGCCCCACCTCTTCTGGGGTCCGATTTGCAGGGGGGGGGGGCACAGGCTGGGCGGACACTGGGCTCCAAGGAGGGAGTGCAGCCCAGTGGATGGGGCAGGGACCGGGGCCAGGGCTGGGGTACGCTCAGGGAGCATGGTACAGCCCTGCCCTGCTTGGCACCCTTCTGCCAGGCACAGGGAGAATCTGAGGGTTGCCCCAGGCTGCAGAGCGGGACCTCTTGGAGGTCCTCTCCCAGTGTCTGCCTCAGCCTTTCCCTCCTCCCTCCCCCCACGTGTGGCTGGGCAGTGCCCCTGATTGGACCAGCGAGTTGCTGCTGTTCCTACGCGGCGCCCTCAGGAGACCCTGGAGAAGATGCTGGTGCACAATAGGCCCCTCCAGATTGCTCTGGTTCTTCCTGGCTCTTCCCCTCCAATTCTCCCTTGTTGGGTCCCTTCCTCCCTCACTTCTGTCTCAGGTGCACCCTGCCCAGCATGGAGCCAGCCTCTCCTCAGCTGCCCGTCATTCTCCCAGGGCAGAGACGTTCACCCGGCACAAGGCCCCATCTTGGGAGGTCCTGGGAGTGCGGGGAGGGGCTGAGGGCTGGGTGACTTCTGCTTTTGTGCCTCTGAAGAGCCTCTTGGCCCAGGAAGGGCTCTTACCCCTGGGGACATTTTTGCTAACATAAATTTCTCACCTACCAGGGCATAGACAAGAACTAGGAAGGGAGGAAGCATGTTTTCAAGTATCCACAATCAAATGAAAATAAGTACAGACATTCTTCACGTGAGAGATCTCAGGCCCGTCATAGAGCCTTGTAATGCCTGCTTTAGACAGAATGCTAACAGCCTTGAGCATCTGGGATCCCAGCACACAGAGTTTGCAATTAGGACAGGAGGGGTGGGAGCAGGTGTCACTGAAGGGTTGGGTTAGTGGAGGCAGAAACTCACTGCCAGCCGCCCCACAGGGAGGAGAAAGGAAGGGGCAGTCAGACTCTGGTGTACAAAGGGGATGGGTTAGGGCGCACGCTTGGATCAGCGCTCAGACTGTCACTTGGGGTATGCATAGCCCATACTGGAGTGCCTAGGTCTGAGTCCCAGCTCCACTTCCAATTCCAGCTGCCTGCTAATGGTCACCCTGGGACAGCAGGTGATGACTCAGGTCCTAAGTCCCCGCCACCCATGTGGGAGACCTGGAGTCCTGGCCTCCTGGCTTCGGCCTGGCCTGGCTGCTGAGGATGAAGCAGCACATGGGAGTCTCTGTGTGTCGTTCACTTTGCCTTTCAAACACACACAAATTTTATCCCCCCCCCCAATATCTGGATTATCAATGAGCTGTACAAATCTTATTTTCGGGTTTTCAAAGTAAACTACTCACCAAGGCTTCGTGGCCACTGAGGTCACAGTCCCTAAGGCTGGATGGAGGGGCTGCACCTGCGAGCACCCATGTTGGGCAGCTCCCAGCCTCTCTGCATCACTGGCTCGCTCCTACCACCTTGCTTCGCTCTGCTCTGCTTCCCGCCCCTGCCTCACACCCAGGGCCCTCACTCCTCCCCAGGCTTCTTTGCTTGCCCCCCACCCCAAGGGGTGCCCATCTGTCTGCGTGAGGACTGCTGGGTGGGGACCGCTTCTCTCACCGTGTCCCCAGGAACACTCTGTTTCTAAACCCCAGGGTCCCACTGCAGCCGAGACTGAAAAGGGGAAGGCCGAGGAGTTTGCTTTGTTGCAAGAAATCCTTCTTCCTTGCTTCCTCTGAAACGGTGTGTCCAGGGGGTTTCCAATGAGGCACAGCTGCAGAGCTTCCATTCCTACTCTGGGGAGGGAGCCCAGGGACCAGGTGTGTGGGGACCCATGGATAGGCTTGCCATGGGACCCCCCATGCTGGGCTTGGCTTATAGCAGTAATGCAGATGTAGCAGCTGATTGAACTTTCCATCTAGCTGAGGATCGTGGAAAACAACAAGATGGCGCTGATGCCCTGACTCCACAGCTGAGCATGATCAAGTTGCGGATTGGAGAACTCTGTGCATGGACTGTGATTGAATGACTGTGATTGGTTGAATTCGGTATATAAGCAGACCGCGGGAGAAGGAGGGGGGCACGCCAGCTTTCCCCCTTAAGGAATGTGTGTGCCATCTCTCCCCCTTCTCCCGGTCCCCCACTCTCTTTCCCACTCCTTCTAAGTAAAAGTCTTTTGAAGACCGATCAGCTGCGCGCAGCGTCGTTCCTTTTGCAGCCGAAGGAGCTGACACAGGGGCACCTGCCCCGTGCCTTACCAGCCTCCATCTCTCCTTCCTGTATTCCTGTCTCCCCTCTCCTTGACCCTTACTACTGGCGTCTCCACAAACATGTTCCTGGTTTTTCTGCTCCATTTCCCAACCTGAGTTCCTTGAGCTGGAGCAGGAGAGATGACAAGTGTCCTCTCACCTCTCCCTTGCAGCCACCTGGGGACTGGCCCCACCCCCACCTGGGCTCCAGGGCTCAGTCTGGAATGTGGGACACTCAGGCTGCAGCTGGGGAAGAGAGTAGGGAGACCAGGAAAGGACTTGGAGGGTGCACTTGGGGCCAGAGGTGTGGCTGTGCCTGGATGGGTTTCTCCCTGGGGACTGAATCTTCTGCGACTCTGTCCACAGGGGAGCTGCCAAGGCTGGGCCTGCAGGACTTAGAACTAGGAAGGGAGGGATTGCTTAGTAGAAGACCCAGCCGTCCTCCTAATGAGGTACCCCAAAGCTCTCGGGGTTCAGGAAGACTGGGGTGCAGGACAGGGCAGACTGGTGGTGACCGTGAACCCTGAGAAAGGTTGGACAACAGGTGCTGGTGGAAGCAAGACAGGAGAGAGGTCAGTGGGGACCTGGGCAGTTAGCGAAGGCCCCCAGGGTGGCAGGAAGCTGACTGGGTCTCCATGGAGGAGGAGGCCCGGGGAGATGGCAGTGCTGGAAAAGGTGACAGGTTTGTGGGGTAGGAGAGGAGACAGCAGAGAATGATCTTGCTAAAGTAAGGTGCAGGTGCTGAGCGGAAGGAAAATGAAAGAGAGAGGAAGACAAGGTTTGGACACCAAGGACTTTAAAGGCTCATCACTCAAGGCAATGGGCAGCCACGGCAGGCTCTTGAGCAGGGGAGGAGCAGTGTGGGTCTTGCGTCCCCGGGAAGGTGGGAGATGGAGTGTTGCTTGAGGCCTTTCTGAACTCCCCTCCAGCCACTCTGCTGGCCATGAGACTGCCTTGGGAGGACCTAGCATGGCCCTGCCCCTGTCTCCTGCTCCTGGTCCTTCGTCTCTGGGGATGGAGGTTGGGCTCCAAGGGCTGGGTGGGGTCTGGAGCAAGCAGAGGAGCAGGTACCCCCCCCCCCCCGGCTCCCTGAAGAAGGATGGGCAGACTGGAAACTGACACCAGGTCGGCTCTGCGGGGTGACACTTCACAGCACCCTCGAGAACCCTGCCTGGCGCCCAGATAATCAACAGAGGCAGGGACAAGGGACCCCTACTGACAAGGGTTTTTCTGACTTGGCCTGAAGGTTTCAGTGGGGATTTGGAAGAAGGCAGGTTTTAGCTCAGCCCCTTAAAGCTGTCTGACCACGAACAGAACACCTTGAAGAGGCCGGATCCCCCCTTCACTGGGGTGCTCACAAGGAGAAGCCTGCATGGCCGCACCCTTCGCCTGTCCCTGTGCCCTGTACAGATCATGGCGAGGCATCCAACTTGGGCTAGAAAAGGCCTGGGCGGACCCAGAAGGCTGCCCAGCCACCGCAAAACCCAGGCCACACCCAGAACCCACTGTGCCCTGGGCCCTCTGTTCTGACTTCCATCTGCCAGCTCAAAACCTCAGCCAAGACCTGCAGGATGGCCCGGAACCATCTTTGCTAACAAAGAACTGAAGTGGGCCTGGGGGGGGGGGGGACAGTGCAGGGGCAGGGGCTGCCTGGCCTGGACCCCGTTCTTACCCACAATCCTGCTCTAAACACTTGCCTGGTCCCCTCAGGTCAGTGAGACCTGAGGCTTGGTTCCTATGGAGACGGAGCCATGGAGGAGGCGGCTGGAGCTGCAGGTGGAACTTCTCACCCTGCACACAGCCCCCGATGGCCACCATACAGGGAGGGCCTGCGTCAAAGGCACCATTCCTAGTGCTGGCAGACGAGCACTCTGGGCTTGGGGAGGGTCAACAGTGCCTGGGGTGGTCACAGAGTCCCGGATTTGAATCCCAGACCTGCACAGTCCCACCTTTGTTTCTTAAATGTATTATTTACACACACAGAGACTAACCACTGGTTCACTCCCGAATGACCAGGGCTGGACCAGGCGGGAGCTGGGTCAGGCCAAAGCCGGGAGCCTGGAACTCCACCTAGGCCTCCTGTGTGGAAGGCAGAGGCCCGAGCACCTGGGCCCTCCTTCCCTGCCTTCCCAGCATTCTCAGTAAGGCTCTGGATAAGAAGCAGAGCAGCAGGGACTCGAACCACTTCTCCGACATGGGATGGGATGCCAGCACCATGAGCGCCAGCCTAACCCACAGTGCCACAGCAACAGCCCAGTCCCGTGCTCTTATTCTTCCCATCCCCTCTAGCCTCCTTCTGCTTCTGTCTCTTCCTGGTTCTCACTAAAGAGATGGTCACCCCAAACCCTAGTGAAAGTGCTAAGCTCTGTGGCGTGAAGGAGTGGGCTCTCCAAAGCTTTAACCTGGCTTTGGAGTTGAGAACTGGGAGGCTGGGAGCCAGCCCCCAACCTGGGGAGGTGTCTTGCAGAGCTGTGGTGTCTGCAGAAGGGAGTGAGGGAAGCAGGGCTCAGGTGGTGGTGGTGGGCTTCCTGGAGGCAGTGTGACCTGAGAGACGGCGAGGAAGAGCAGGTCGACAGGAAGGGGCAGTATTGACTAAAATTGGTGGAAGTGATGGGGAGACAGTGGGACATGCGGGAGGGGAGAGACACAGCAGAAAAGAGCTTAGGGCAGGAGTCCTTGCTTGGTGCTCCCAACTTTGGGGGGCGTCCCCTGGGCTGGGTGGAGCGAGAGGGGAGGGGGACATGATGCTCCAGGATCCCTTCCTTGCCTTGCATGCTGCACTTGGGAAGAAAAGGACAAGGAAGCCCCGCCCCCTTTTCCACCTGGAGCCCTGATGTTGGGTGCCCCGCGGGTGTAAGATGCAGGCCTGCTTCCACCCTCCCTGTTCTAGGAACAGGGAAGCAGAGGAAGGGAAAATGTAAATCAAATCAGGGAGACTGTTTTTTCTTAAGAGACAGAAAGAGAACGCGAGCACAAGTGACATTTGGAACCATAATACCTTAAAGTCAATATCATTACCTCTGATATTTACTGTCAGCTCCGTGGCGCCGGCAAAAGTAGGAAAGTTCATCCTCCTCCTTATCCCCGCCCCCTCTATGTGCAACTCCGGTGGATGGCTGGGCTGTGTCGGCAGCCCCGCACCTGCCAGTCTTCCAGTGGGGCTGGGGGAGGGGGCTTGCTGAGGAGCTGGGGCCAGAGGGGGGTGCTTGGAGGGGTTCCAGCCACAGCCAGGGGGTCACCTGGGCCCCAGTGACTCCATCTGTGATCTGCATATGATAACACTCTCCAGCATATGTCCCGGCATTCATTCATTCCATGAGTCCATTCATTCATTCATTCATCAGTCCTTCAGGTGAGAACTCAGATTTGTGAGGTCTTGGTTTGCCTCCTTCTGACCCCGTCTCCCTGGTCAGCCCTTCTTCCCTCCTCCTTGACTCTTGTCCCCACCCCTCCCCACTCCCTGTCTTTCTGTTTGCAAAAGCGCTCCTGCCCCCAGCAGTGACACAGCACACAGCACAGGCCTGGGAGCGCCCCAGGAGGAGGCGGCAAGGCTCTGTCTCCCTGCCTTGGTTCCTGGCTGGCCTCCTTCCCACCACCTGTGCCAAGGTCTCGGCCCGTCCTGGCTGCTGCAGTCTCACTGTCCCTCTGCCCAGGGCCCTCGTTTGATTTCAAATCCAATTTTCTGCCATAAACTTCCTCCTCCTCTGTGCTGGCAGACAGCCTGCCTCACTTCCAGCCAGCAAAGTCATTTGTCCAGCCTGACCCTGGGGCTTGGGGCCACCTTGGCCACAGCACCTCCCTCTCCATACACACAAGCACGTGAGCCCAGGCCTGCCTGTCTGGCCTGTGTCCCTGGGGAGCAGCCACATGCCTACACAGGTAAGCTGCCTTGCACACCTGTATGGTCTGTGCCCGTGGCTTGCAGGTGGGTGTGCATCTGTGTGCAACGTTGAGTCACAGCCGGGGTGAGCATGTATATCCCTGGTGCTCACATGAGCTCGCAGACCCTACCAACCTCAGCGGCTTCTGCAGGGGCAGGCTGAGTGACTGGATGGCAGGCCTGATTGAGGTTCATTCAGAGATGTCTTCTTGTCCCCCATCTCTGGAACTCTGATCCCTGTCCCCATCAGCAGCCTCCACCAGGCGGCTGGTGACACAGAACACGGAGATGTGTAACTAACTCCCAGAACACTGCAGCCTGGAGGGCAGCAGGACACTGGGCTCTATCCCAGGGCCTGGGGACCTAAGCCCTCTCGCAGCTTTTGCCTGAAGGCCACAGCCAACTCCCGTGCCTCCTTGCCCCATCACAGCAGTCCCGATACCTTCTGGGCCTCCCTGGGGACACTGTGACTAGGTCCCAGGACCAAGTCTCACCTTTGCTCAGATGGCACAGGGAAGAGGGGTGGCTCCGCGCCCAGGGCACCTGTGTGCTTGCCCTGGGTGTTCTGAGATCTTGGTAGCACCCTGCCCACCCACTCTCCCTGCTGTCCTTGAGAGCCAGGCAAAAGTGAAAGAAGTTGCAACTCTCCAGACACGCTGGGACTGCCTCTTCCGGTCTGTTCTCACCTGGACTGCTACTTCCGCTCCTCTTTGCCCCTCCTCCCCCATTCCACTATCCCACCACTCAGCCACCTGTGGTTGCCCGCTGCCAAGGGATTCACACCAAGTCCTCCAGCTTGGCTCCCAGGGCCCTCTGCAGTGTGGCCCAAGTGCCCCTCCCAGACCCGCCGCATCCTTAACCCCCTCACACACACACAGCCGGGGCAGAGCTCTCTGCTGGCACTCTCCGGGGCCCCGGCCACCACTGCAGGGCCCCAGAGACCCTGTACAGTGTCCTGTGCCTTCTGTGTGAGACCCCTGTCTGTCTCCTCCTCAATGAGGGTCCTGGGTTACACAGATTGCAAGAGAGGGGCCGGCACTGTGGAGCAGTGGGTTAGGCTGTCAGCTGCGATGTCAGCTGATGGAGTGCTGATTCAAGTCCCAGCTGCTCTGCTTCTGAGCCAGCTCTTTGCTAATGCGGCTGGGAAAGCAGCTAAAGATTGTCCACGAGCTTGGGTCTCTGCCACTCGGGCTTCTGGCTCTGTCCTGACCCAGCCCCAGCCATGAGACCGCTTGGGGAGTGAGCCACCTGATAGAAGATGTGTGTGTGTGTTTGTGTGTGTGTGTCTCTCTCTCTCTCTCTCTCTCTCTCTCTCTCTCTCTCTCTGCCTTTCAAATAAATAAAATAATCTTTAAGAAATCGCGGAAGCCTCAGCTCCCCTGCCTGCCTGTCCTCCGAGCAGATCTGGTTCTCTGCTTTGACTCTCCCTCACTTTCCCCTAGAGCAGAAGGTATCTTACACCCTGAGACCAAGGGGAGAGGGACACAGAATGCCACACCCCAACTCCCAGCCCCCACAAACTGAGGACCTGTGAAGGCTCCCAGATCCTGATCCATCAGGCTCTGCCTTCGAAACCTTCTTTCGGCTTGGAGCCATTCACTGCTCCTGCCTGGGGGCCAGCTATCCCACTTTCCTGAGCCTTGGGGAAGCAGCGGAGGGCGGCTGCTCCCAGGCTGGGACTGAAATCGCATTGTGGCCTGATTCACTCTACTGCTCGGGAAGCAGGGTGAGGGCTCCAGCCTCCCACCGGCCCCATGCACCTTGCTCTGGGGTGCTGCTGGAACCGTCACCCTTACACGGTGTGGGGCAGGTGGCGGTCCCCAGGATTTCTTCACACGCAGTAGAGATTCTGGAACCCAGGTGCATTGACAAGGGACATTTGAGATTCCCTCTCCCAATCTTGACCACAATCCCCATTAGATGCTCTTGCCCTGCAGTGTTGCCCTCACCAACCTGCAGTAGAACCCAGGTCCGCAGTGGCCACCCAAGCCTTGAACAGCTTTGAATGTGAACATGACTTGTGCTGACCTGAAATCCAACACCTGCTCTCCCCCCATCCCGGGGGTGGGGGGCGTCCCTGATGCCGCCCTTTGGAGCCACTGCCTTTTCCTTGGGGCCACCCTTGGTGCTCCCAGGCCTAACAGTTCTGGTTCCTGAAACCAAGTGTCATGGGCCATGCATGGGAAGTCTGCTGCCACCCTAACCACTGAACTCGAGCTTTCTCTGGTTTTCCTCACTGGTTCCCAGAACCGACTGGAGCAGCACAGGGTTGAGTGGGACGGGCACCCCCTCTTTCGAGACAGCACACTTGTCACAAAGCAGTCTAAGGTGCAGCCAGGCTTCGGGGCAGCCGCACAGTGTTGGAGGTGGCTGAGCTGCCAGAGAAGCACTTTTCCCTTGGTGACAGCACTGATCTGAAGCCAGGTCTTCCCCTGGGCTGGCGTCTGCTCTTAGGTTCTCGGTCTTGAATGAAAAGCCCAACATCCCTTCCTATTGAACTTCATTTTGTTGGATTCCACACTGCGCTTATGTCTGTTGAGATCTTACCGCATTCTTATTCTGCCATCTAATGGATACACCACTGCTCTTGGCTTTAAGTCATTCGGCCAGTCTGACTGACGTATCTTAAGCCAAGTCATTGATAACAATGCGGACTATGGCAGGACCAAGGACAGAGGCTGCTCCTTGATTCTGGAGACATCTCTCTGGGTTGACACCTGCCTAATTGCCACTACACCTCGGGAACAGGTCTTCATCCAATTACAGACCCGTCTGATTCTTCTGTCATTTAGACGTCCTTTCTCAGTTGTCTGCAAGCTCCTAGTGAGAAAACTCGCTGAAGTCCACAGAACTCAAATGGACCTGTTGGGGAAGGAAGCAGCCATCTGGCCTGGCTTCCGGGGGCCCCCGGTGACACCAAGGCCACCTTTCCTCCCAGCACTCAGAGTCTAGAGGGCCGACACACACTCACTGGTCTGTGTTTCGGGGGACCACCCTCTTCTGCCTGCTGGGATGCAGACTTGAGTCTGGCTCTCCTGGCTTGACAGCACCTTTCCCCCTCGCCAGGATTCTTCAATGATCCTTAACCAAGGATTCAGTCAACATATACTTACTACGCTAGGAGCAGGCAGCAGAAAGTTGAAAAATTCATGGCGGGAGCCCTGGAGCAGTTCACAGGGTGCCAGGGTCCTGGGGTGCTCTGTGGGTCCTTGGGGCCTGATTATGGGCCAGAAGCCCAAAGTTGCTAGCCTCTGAGGATGGGCTTGACTCTCAAGGAGGAGTGAGCGTTTGTGGCCAACTTGTCCTCCCGACAGAATGATGGATCCTACCTCTCCATGTGGTCCTCAGAGGGAAAGCTAGGCACAACAGTAGGCTCCTGGTAGGGGTTTTCTGGACTTGTGGTGGGGCTGAGAGAAGGGAGGGGAGAGGTTGTGTTGCCAGGAGCTGGGATCTGGACAATGCAGCCATCTGACACCCCTATTGAGGCTACAACCAAAGGTTTGACCCAGGTTGGGATGAAAACAGGGCCACAAAGGGTTTGGGGCAGTCCTTGATCCCTGCCCAGGAAGGGGACTGAGGTGCACGCACGATTCAGGGGCCAGGGAGGTCACACACCCGGCCCAAGGGTGCGCCCAGTCTGGACGCCCTGCCTAACGTGCATGCAGTATCCTTTTGTACAGTTGGAGCGTGATACAAACCTAGGCCATTGAGCCTTAGAGGAGATGCAACTCAGCAACAGTCGCGCTGCACATCCCCTTCACCTGCTAGCTCTTCCTGCATCTCACAAGCAGGCTAGGAAGATGCTCTGGGAAAAGGTGATCCTTCTATCATGGGTGTGAGTGCGCCTGGGACACCAGATGCCCGCAGGTGCTGGGCCACAGCAGCTCCATCAGTGAGTGGCAGCAGAGCCACCACCGATTCCCCTCTCCTCCCCTGCCCTGTGCTGCGCTGGCTACAAAGAGTAGGTGAGGATGAGGGCTGGCACCCGAGCAGGCAGCACCCGAGGGAGCACCTCTTCCATGCCCAGAGTCCCGCCCTTCGTTCCTCTGGGGTGGAGGGGATGACTGAGCTCTTGCACACTGCACCTGCCCTGGCCTCCAACAGCAGCATCCTGGACCCTGCCCGATGCAAGACACCAAGTGGCGCACACACAAGACAGCTCTTGATCCGTGAGGAACTCGGAGTGACATCCGCACTGCCAGAGACCAGCCGGTACCCGTGCAAGGGGGGGGTTTTCCAAAAGTTCACACAAAATGTGATGCACGAACTTAACACATATTAGCACCAATGACACCTTTTTAATTCCATTGTCTCATGAATGTGTGAAGCCCCTTCATATTGAATCACTTGGTTTTCACTCCAGGTAGTGAAACTCAGACAGACCCAGGGAGGGTCAGTGCCCCAACACATCCCTGCCCAGGGACAATGGTGGTTCACGTTCAGCAGCGGGTGCAAACTGAAATGTCAGGATGGTGGGAGCTGAGGGAGCCGTGCGGGCCGGGACATCGTGTCCGCTGCTGCAGAGGGTGGGGTGGCTCATCAGCAAGGGCTCCGGCCAGGGGCACGCAAGGCCCAGCTGGGCAGGTGAAAGGGCTTCTCCATCCGCACAGCCTCCGGCGAGCTGCCTGCGGCCTCCCAGACGCCCTGTGATCTATAGCTGCTGGCTGAAAGGCGTGCTTTAATCGAACAATAATATTGGGGAGTGATGAGCCACCGTACATCAGCACTCACCAGATGAAAAATTCCAACGGAGAGTGTGGGAGGTGAGTGATGCGCTGGGAGTGTGCATTTTACCCAAATCGACAGCAATTCACAGGCTGGAAAGACAGCCATTCCCACCGCCCAGCTGCCAAGCACGCCCAGCGGCTGGGCGTGAAGTTTCCTGCAGGCGCCTGCCTCACCTCCCCCCACGCCCTTGAAGCCCCAAGAACATTTAGTGTTAAGAGCGCGAGGTCAAGGCGAGTGCCCTGGGCCTGGCACTGTGGGGTATGTGCTGCTGGCACCACTGGCCAGGGCATGGCCTCACTGACCAGGTGGGATCCCGGGCCCCTGACCAGCCACTCCTCTCCGATCTCCATCTTCCCTGTCTGTTCTAGGGGCTGGTCAGATCTGTGAATGGACTTGGCAGTCCAGGGTGCAGAAGGGCATCTCCCCTGGGCTGGCCTCCTTGTACATGCAGGGCGGGGCACCCAGCAGGGGCTCTGAAAGTCCTGGGGGGTTGCGCCAAGTCGTCCTCCAGTGGGAAACCCTCAGAGAGACCCTCATGCCCCATCTTGCCTGCCTTCTTCCCCCATGGAGGGGAGAAGCTTGATTCTTCCCCCAGCACCAGTTCAGCTCTTCTCTCTGCTTCTTGTTGGCTGTGCCAGGAGCCTGTCTGTCTGAGTGCAGCCTGTCCCCCATGTACAGGAGACGGAGCCAGTTGGTGGGTGGTGTGGAGAAGCCACCAGCAACCAGGAAGTTCAGGGCCACTCCTGGGACAGGCCTATGTCCAGCGAGCACCCGCGCAGTGGGAAGGCAGTGTGCTTGCTGCGTGGTCGGCTGTGTGTGAGTGCTGTGTGGTGTGTGGGCCTGGCCAGCCTTGGACACGTGTCTTCCGTGAGTGAGTGTGTGCACGTGTGCCTGTGATCCATCACTCACTGCTGGCTGTGGCTGGCCTGGGAAGGGGCACTGCCTGCGGGGTGTGGGCACGAGCACGTGGGCCCGCACCGTGCACGAGTGCGTGCTCATGCGTCCTCCAAAACCTCCTTGCCGCAGAGTATAAATATTTATACAGATACCTGCCATAAATCTGCCCGCTTGGCAAACAAATGAATTGCAAAGGTAACTTTGGGGAGTTTTACAAGAGTGCTCGGTGATGGAGTTGAGGAAGGCCAAAGGAAATGAGCGTGAACTGGCTGGGCACGCAAGTCGGCGGTCCCCTCCGTGAGGGGGAGGACTGACGTCAGCCTGGGCTGGACACAGGAATCACCCACCTGGGCTGGACACAGGAATCACCCACCTGGACTCAGCGGGACCCTTCATAGTTTATCTGACCCCCTGCACTCCTGTGAGTTGGAGACTTCTTCCCATACTACAGATAAGAAAGCTGAGGCACAGGGCAGGGAGTGGTTTCCAGGGTGGGCCAGGGCTCACCCAAGTCTCAGTGAGGCAGAGCCCGGATGCCTCCACCCTCAGGCCCTAGGAAATTGAGTGGGAGGTGGAGGGGGAAAGGGGCAAGGGGGGGAGGGGGAGGGGGGAGGGCTGTATGGGTGAAGCTGACCTCCCGCACTCTCTCCTCACTCAGACACTTGTTTTCACTGCTTCCCACTTCCAAGCCCCCTGGCCTCCGGGAGGCTGCACACTCCCGCTCTCCCCATGTGCCCATGGAAGCCTCCGTAATTGGGTCCAAGAGAACTTACTGTGTAGCTAGCTCCCTTGCTTTCCTGTAACAAATTATCCTAACGATGTGACCCGGGACCAGATGTTAATTGCAGTGGAAAGTAATCAATTTCCTTTGCTGAGCGCAGGCTCGTGGGCGGCTTCGTCATAGGCCTCTTAATGAGGAGGGCACCTGGAGCTGGGGCCATGTCCACTGGCCCTCACCCTCCCCTAGGAAGACGAGCCCTGCTTCACCCGGTCCCCCAACTGAGAGCGTCCCACTCTCCCGGCCATGTCCCTCTCGGGGCCACCTGCCTCCCCAGAGTGCCTGTGATTCACCAGTCGGTCCCCATGGATGCACGCTCAGCCCTCCTTCCCAGCTCCGGAAGCCAGTGCAGCCTGCCCAAGCCCTTCCGGCCCGGCTGTCCTCTGCCTGCTGGGACCGTCTGTGGCTGGCCCGGCCGCTGCTTCTCCTGCAGCTCCGCCCCATCCGCAGGTCTTCTCCACACTCCTGGTCCCTCTGGAAGCATCTCAGCCGCCCTGCGCCCTTCAATGCTTCAAGCCAGCACTGTCAGTCTTGGGAAGCCCTGGCAGGCATGAAGAAGCCGGGGCTGCAACTCAGTCTCTCCCTTTCTGTCGCACCGCCCTGCGCGTCCCTAAGAGCTGGGGCGCAGGGTGTGGAACAGGAGGCTTGGGGGCTGGCCTCGCCTCAGCTGGCAAGGGACAAGGCCCCCAGAGTCCCTGCCAAAGGAGCTGCAGCGTTTGTCTGGCTCATCTGGGCGGCAGGGGGAGGGCGGGCTCCACTCTCCTCCGCCTGGGAAGACTTGGGGTCTTCCATCTGAGTTCTGTTCCTGCTGGTGGACAAATCTGCAGTGAGCTCTCTTGCGGACGCCACTCAGTATGCAAGCAGAACTCAGAGTCTCTCTGTAGCTCTTGGGCACAGCTGGGTGTTGAAACAGTATTTGATCTCAGCAGGGCACACAGTAGGGAGGGCCCCGGGCAGAAGTTGGGGGTGGTGGTGGAGGGGAGAGAGGGAGAGGAGGTGGAGGCAAGGAGGACAGAGGAAGATAAAGGAGGAGGATGAGGACTGGCCGAGGCAGCTGTCCTGGGAGGCTGGGCTGGCCTGCGGGTGGGACTTGAGATTTAGCTCCTGCTGTTGGCCCTGCAGCCCCTGTGTCCCCAGAGCCTGAGGTCTGCACAGCTCAGTGGGTTCCAGCCCTGGCTACATTTCCAGGTGGGGAGCTTCAAGAAAAGAGGGTGCAGCAGGGTAAGCCACTGCCTGGGACACCCACTTCCCCTGTCAGAGTGTCTGGTTTGCCTCCCAGCTGCTCTGCTTCTGCTCTAGCTTCTGGCTGGGGCCATCCTGGAAGGCAGCGGAGGATCGCTCAAGGGCTTGAGTCCCTGCCTCCCACGTGGAGACCCGGATGAAACCCCAGGCTCCTGGCTTTGGCCTGGCTCAGCACTAACTGTTTCGGTCATTTGGGGAATGAACCAATGGATGAGAGATTTCTTTCTCTTTCTCTCCCTTTTAAATAAGTAAAAATAAATAAATAAACATTTTTAAAAACAAAGAAGAAACGCACGTGTCCCAGGTCAGTTCTCTCAGAATCTGCACATGGCCTGGAATTTGTTTATGCTACTGGGAGATTTCCCTGGATGCAGGGTAGGGGTGGGGCTGCCAGCCAGGGGGAGGCATTGGGAATGTCACAAACCGGCCCCTCGCACCCTGCTTTCCTGACAACACCAGAGTGCTCCCGGGATGCAGCTCAGCTCACTCAGTCCCTGCGGTCTGGGTTAGCGGTGGGACCGCCTGGACCTGCCTGGCTAGGGAGGACTCCCTCGGCCTGGGCGGGGGCTGAGTGGCTGGGGACAGGGAGTCCTCGGAATAGAGGGAGGGCAGGAAGGAGAGGAGGGGCACAAAGAGCTGGGGGGGGGGGGGGGGACAAAGGCCAGGGGGATAGGAGAGCCACAGAGGAGTAACAGGAGGGAGGGGGCTGAGGCCCCTCCCCCCTGCACCCCAGGTCTGGCCTGGCTCTGCAGAGGGAGAGCCACACTCCTGCTCCCCACCTGTGGACATTGAAGAGAAAAGATCCCACCACCCCGTCTCCCCTGAGCAGCCAGAGGGGGCGCAGAGGGCACAGCCTCTGTACCCCTAGCTTATGCCCATGGAGGGGCATCTGGCCCACCAGTGGCTTTGTGGGGGCTGGGCCCTGGGAGAGGGGAGGAGCAAGGGGCCCAAGGGGGGGGGCAGGCGCTTGCAAGGCCGCGGGATGGTTGAGGACGTACTCCCCTGACTCCACAATTTCCCTGTGAGTCTGCACTCCTATTAAATGGGATAATGGATTCTAAAATGCCGCGGAAAGCAGAGAGTGCTGTAAGATGGGCGGCTTCGTTGTTATTAACAACCGCATTCTTCTCAGAAGTTGGAGAGGAAATAAATCAGACAGTGTTGGCGACGAGCGAGTCCCCGGGAAGCATTCAGAGCCTGGAGTAAACACGTACACACCACACGCCCCAGGTGAGAGATTGCACGGGGTCGGGGCGGGGCCCGGAGAGTCCTGCATACTTCAGGATCTTCCTGCAACTCACAGAAGCCGGGGAAGCGGGTGTGAGAGGCCCGGCTGGCGCATAGCGCAAGGGAAGGGGTGGCTGAAGGGATGCTCTGCTCCCTAGCCGGCCCCGGGGGTGCCTATGCAGGGAGCCAGGAAGACTGGGAAGGGTCCTTGGCCAACACCCCTCAAGCTCCCACTTCATGGCATCAGCTCCACTTGGCACTCTGCAGCTGGATACAGCCCCCCCCCACGCCCGCCTAAAGACCTCTGCCCACATGGAGACCCTCCTCGGTGCTCGGAGGTAAGACTCTGCCACCTGTTTGCCATCACCCAGGTCCCTGGCACTGCTTGTCCAGTCCCTGCTTGGAGACTTGCCTGCCAGAAGGGCAGGGCCGTGTCCCATGGTCTCCCCTGGTGCAGCCTGGGTGCGCACACAGCAGGTGCCCGTACCTACCAGTTGCAGGCGGACTGGAAGGCAGCATGGACAGAGGATGTGCTCCTGAGGCGGGCGCTGTCTTCATCTCGTTCCCTCTCTGGCCCTGCAGTGCCTTTCGTGTCCACCTCGCAGCCCCGGGCGGGACTGGAGCTGCTGAGAAGTTTGTGGAAGCTGCGGTGTGGCTGCTGTGCTAGACAGGACTACAGCGTTACTCTTCCATCTCTTACCTCATTAAGCTTAGCTTCCAATTACATGTTAATGATGCTGGCTGCCTCTTGCAGGCTGGAGTTTACTGCAGCATCTTTAAATTTAATCACCTCCATCATGGCCAGCTCTGGCATCACAAATAAGAGGGAAAAAAATAGTATATTCCTTTGCTCCTAAATGGGCCAGCAAGATCTGGGGTCCTACTGAAGCAAAAAAAAAAAAAAAAAATCCTTTGATGTCTCCCTACCAAAGCAAAAGCCTAATGAATTCCAAAAACTGTCTTCCAAGATCTCACACTGGACTCCTTCTGCTCCCTTGCTCCCAGCTGAGAATATAAGATATATTCCTCATTATGAAGAGTGAGGGTCAGACTCAGAGAAGGACTTCCTGCTTGTGCTGGACACGGGCATAGCTGCAGAGGCTTCTCCTCCCTGGGGTGTGGGTCTTGGAGAGAGGCCGAGAGACACGCTGGATGCCTGGCTCCCAGGGAGGTCTGATGAGGGAGACAGGGTGTGGGGCCCCTCAGCCTTGGGCCCATCCTCCCACTCTAAGGACTGATGAGTTCCCAGTCTTTGCATTCTGGACCTGGCCTCCCTCCGACACTCCGCAGGGAGCCGTCACCAGAATGCGAGGGTCTTCTCAGGTCGTGTCCTGGGTCTGAAGCTGAGTGTGACTGGTGCCTCCTGAAACTGCCGCGAGTGTAGAGACTCAGAGAAGCTACCCTGCCCTCCTCCCAGCTCTCCCTGGTTTCCGCCCCTGCTCCTCTGGGAAAACTCCTTTCCTCTCCAGTGCTGAGTTCTCTCCTGGGCCTCGGGTGGAAGGTCTGTGTGCAAGCTGCCTCTCCCCACTGTTGTCACCAAGCCCATCCCCACTGAGTCCCGGCACTCTATTCCGCCTGTGTGCCCGGGCCTGTTCTATTCTCACTGCTCTTCTGCAAGTCATCCACTCGTGATCCTTCAATGCACCCTCCATCCTGCCATCCCACCATCCATCCATCTATCCATCCATCCATCATCACTCCATCCACCCCATCCCTGCCTCCCTCCCTACTACGTATATCCTGTCTCACCATCTATCACCCATTATCCTCCATGTACCATCTATACCTCATCCATCCATCCATCATCCATCTACCATCTACCCTATCATCCACCAACAACTCTAGCACCTCTCCATCCATACATCATCCCTCCTTCCACCCATTCCTCAGCCTGTCCATTTATCATCCGCCCCAGCCAGCCCGCCCCCAGGACTGAGGATCTACGTGATGAGAGAGGCCCTGCACCAGCGCTGGAGGACTCCTAGCCTTTGAGGGGTCATGTTGGAGTGAAGAGTGGACACAATCTATTAGGCCATTAGGCCACAATCTCAGGAAGCCACCTGATGGCCTTGTCTCCCAGGTAAGCTCTATAGGACGCCTGGACGAGGCCTTACCTTTCATTGGGCTTGGCTCAGAGCCCCTGGCTCTGGGGTTTGCACTCCCAGAACACTGAAGCTGTGTCCCACGGTACGGGGACTCTGGAGGGCACATGGGCTCCCTCTGGCAGGAGCCTTGCTGGGGCACTGGGGTAGCGGCTCAACACTCCATGCCACGGGCGTTCCTCTGGGATGAGAGTTCCTCTCCATCTCTTCCCATTGCCCAGACCAGGACTCTGACGCTGACCTTAGGCAAGGTCCTGTGGCTGATGTGCAGACGGCGGGACCCCCGTGCCCCTCCCTGGGCCCTCTCTCCCGCTTGACCTGCTGTCTGCAGCCTCAGAGAATCCACAGCAAGACCTGTCCCAGCTCAACTGAGCCCCTTCTCGCCTGCAAGCCCTGACTGAATGCTTACTGAGGAGTTCCACGGGGCCTGGACCAGGAGAGGAAGAGGCTAGACCTCGCAGGAGGAGGCCCGGACCTGCAAGGTGGCCTCCAGGTGGCCAGCATGGAGCCACTGCTCCTTCCATGGACTCTGTGTGGCCTCAGAAGGCCCTGGCAAGGAAACTGCACAAGAAAGCACACACAGTGAGAAGCAACAAGTCTAGGGAGCTCACGTGAGCACGGCCCGAACAGCGGTTGACTGGATTCAGGATGCTTTGCTAAATGAGTAGTGATAGTTGCTCCAGCCTCGGAGTGGGGGAGAACGGGGAACTGTGAGATGATGGATACGTTAATTTGCTCAACTACAGTCACCGGCTTACTATTTATGCATCTTATAACATCGTGTGATATATCTTAAATGCAGTTATTTTTAAAGTGGTATAGTAATTAATATGTCCAGAGTAGTAGAGTAAATAAAATGTTAAATTAAAAAAAGGAAACCCAGCAGATATTCACTTCGTGCTCACGGTGGGCCAGGACTGACTGTCCTAAGAGCTGGACGGCTGCTACTGGAGGGCATCTTCGCCACGATGAGATGGGCCGGTTACTGTTCCATGCTGCAGACGGCCAAGTCCAGGCAAGAGAGAAGCTTGTCCAGGCCCTCAGAACTGGCAGCTGCTGCCAAGCCTGCTCAGTCTGGCTTTTGAGCATGCGCTAACCCCTCTCCCACTCTACCTTTCCTGCAAGGCTTTGTGTAGGCAACAGGAAATCCGGGTGCAGACAGGACCAGATCCACACTCACCCTCCAGCACACGCACGCGGCCAGTCAGTCTCCTGATCAGGTTCCACCTTGAGCATGGCAGCCACACACTTGGGCTCCTGCACCTTTCTTCCCAGAGTGGCACCTGCTGGCCCGCGGCTTCCAAAGGTCTGCGTATGCCTTCCGGCTGGGCCACGGCAGGTGATTTCACACACTCACCCACCCACACACACATGCACAGGCATGGGGAAGTGGCTTCTCCTACCGCAATGAAACTGGCAAGCAAACTGGCTCTCTCCAGTCCCTAGCTGCACACGGAACCAGGTCACGAAGACGCCTAAGGCTTATTAATCCCTTCATTGACTCAACAAATGTAAAATATTTACGGTCCAGGTATTAAAACTCCTGTACGCTTTGCTCATAGAAAACCCACTCCAGGGCTGTTAATCGCTAGTTCTCAAACGGGGTGGCCAAGCCACTCCCCTGCACAGAGAAGTAAGCACCGCGACCCTGTGCCTGGGTACAGCGTGGCACCCACACTCCCAGGTGATCCTGGCTTCCGTCACCAGAGCTGGGTGGATGCTGATGGAATCAGACGGCACAAGGGGCGCCCAGAGGAGTGTGGTCCAGACAGGAAAGGCCACCACCACACCATGCGGGCAGCAGACAGCTCTCCGCCACCCTGCCTGAGGACATGTGGTGCTGGGGAGGAAAACAGGGTTTAATATGGAATAAGCAAGCGGGGCCCCTGGAAGGCAGTCTAGAAAGACAGCCCCTGCAGCTCGTGAGAATGGAAGTTTGAAAGTTTCCATGCTCGAAGGAGGCGATTGCCAGGCGGCTTCATTTCCAGATGGCACGTGCGTGCTACAGCAGTCTGTAGCGCACAGCCTCGGGATCCGCTCCTCCTGAGCCAAATGCCACGTGGCATCTGCACACTGCTCCTTCCTTTCCAAAGCACGCAGCGTCTTTATCTCCTTGGAGTCTCCCGATAGCCCTGTGAAGCCGGGAAGTCGCCACAGAGCTCTCGTCCAAGTCACGAGCGGGGCCGGCTCAGGGCCAGGACTCCGGGTTGCTCCTGCACCCCGTCCTTGCTGGCGGGGAGGGTAACAGATCCTTTGGATCCTGGACTCTCCCTGGGCCTGCAAGTCTGCCCTGTCCTTTTCCTTCCAGACACCCCACCCTAGCTATGGCTAATTGTGAGCCTGGGCAGAGGTGCTCAACGTTAGGGGGATAGAAAGAGAGAGCGATAGATTGATTGACTGGGGAGTGATTGATTGATTGATAGATGGGCTGTGCAGGCTGGCCAGTGGGAGGGGGACAGGTCTGGCTCATTCTGTGGCTTATGGGGTGGGGGAGGGGAGCCTCTCTGTCCTTCCTGAGCTGCTAAATGCTGTCACAAAAACATTTATTAATATGCAAATTCTAAGTGGCAATCTGGACCCAGTCGGGTTGTGCTAATTTGCACATTAATATCTGTCTTCAGGCCGGCCTGAGCTTTGAAGAGGGAGGCAGGCAGTGGGGCTCAGAACAGGGACTGGGGAGCGAGGATGCAGGTGGAGCAGGGTGGGGAGGGGGCCCACAGGGGGTCTGTGCGCCATCCTGACAAGGGGAGCTGGGCACAGTGGAGGAAGGGAGGCCCTGTGCTTGGCAGGTGCAGTCTGCAATCAAGACTCAGGTCCAGGACACTGACCCCTGCCCCGGCCGCAGCCTGGAGGTCCCCAGGGCCATGCTGGGATCCTGCAGGGAAGGGGACACGGTAGAAGCCTGGGCCCACAAAGGGTGGCGGTGCAGGAAACACAGCAAGTGGTAGCGGCAGGAGAATACGCACGGGACATCACAGACTACCTCGGCCAGATGAAGGGGTTCTGCCAGCCCACTCGCAAGGACAGAAGCTCTTAGGGTGGGTGCATGGCTAAGCAGCGCCTTCGCATCTACTCGCTCTTCCTGGACCAGGGTGCCCAGCGAGGTGGCTGCTCGCTCCTCTGCCACAGAGCCACCTGCTCCCTACAGAGAATTCACGCATTCCGTGCTCAAGTCCCGAAGGGTCCCGATGATCACAGAACTCACGGGGTCAGTCCCCATCACAATCTCTCTCTGTCCCTGTCTGGCTTTCTGACACTTCTGTGAACATGTGACTGCTGTAATGGCTTAGGCATTAGGATTCATGGCAAGGGGGTTCACGCAGTGGCTTGTCCACACCTCAGCTTGTCCACACCGTGCAGCTGGCCTGTTAATTAGCAGTCAGGCTGATAGTCAACCGAGCCTGTGAGTCCCCTCTAACTCCGCTACCTGCCACACTCTTCGGCTGATTGGCTTCATTCTAATTGGACTCATTCTTCCAGCCCTGCCCAGCCACCTTTCCAAATGCAGCTTCTATGACATTGTGCCACACACCTGTGGTTTTGTTTCTGTAACCATTTCATGTGTGGATCTTATTTTTCCAGCTACACAGAGAACTCTCTGCACACTACCTGGCAGGGGTCAGACACGCCGCTTGTTTCCAATATGTACTTATCAGTTTTTCAAAGCATCTCCATCAATTGACATATTTCACATTCATACATGCCCGTGAAATAACCAGGCTGTTATTTCCAGATATTGTACTCAATATTTAAGTGTGACATTTATTGCTACTTGGAGTTTAAATTTAGAGATTCCTTTAATTGGAATAAACTAAACTTGTAATTCTGAATATGGCCACCTGGGAGTGCTATATGCCTTGAAGTCTACCATGCATTTTGCCATGGGGCTGGTACCCAGAAACCAGGAAATAAAAATACATTTATCTTTCTCACTGCTTCACTGTTTTGATATGTCTCCCATTTTCCCAGCACAGTCCTCTCCTCACCTCTTGGAAAGAGTGTCTGTTCTCGGGGGACCCACAGGAGTCCAAATTGCAGAAATAAACGAAGTGTTCTGGAAGCTTACAGGAAGGAATAATTAGCTCAAAAAGCAGAAGGCTTCACACAGGTGCTCATGTTGTATAAAGGTGTGCAAGGAGAAAAGAAGTGTGTCAGAGTGTGTGTGTGTGTGGGGGGCCACAGAACGAGAGGAGGCAGAACCTGCAAAGGCCCCCAAGACAAGCAGCAGGGAGGGCTGGGAGGGGGCTGTGCTGAGGGAAAGCTCTGGAAGGAGAGCAGGACCCGGGCTGCTTGGCGGCACCAGGTCCACACCACAGCAGGCCCAGGACGCCTCGCCCTCCCGAGAAGCTGATCTGGGACCAAGCAGGTGAGAGGCGAGTGTGTTGGCCTTCGGTGCTGGGGAGGCAGAGTGAGGGTCATGGCGTGCGGAGGGGGAGGCCAGGCTGGGCCAGAGGCAGCCTGGGGCCGGGGCTCCGCGGTTGCATGAGGTACGAGCCTCAAAGTCCTCGTGCTTTGGAACTTCCACCTCCCCACTTAGTGTCCGCAGCGAAAGTCCACATGGAACTTCGGATGGAATGAAATGAACTTGAACAAGAGATTGAAGCATCTTACCAAACAAGCCCATAAAGAAGAGACACCCAAAGGCAGGCCCTTTCCCCACCACCTTTACCCCTTCTGGTCTCAAATTGCTTCCCCTCTAGGGTCTCCAAGACGAGACCTCCGACCACACACCAGCCTCTTCCCCTGGTCCTCACAGCTGGGCTCCGTGAGGCTCTTTGCCTTCCATGGCTTTCCTGCCTCCTGCGGGACATCTCTGTGCTCAGTGACCTCAACAGGAGAGCCCAGCAGAGGAACATGACAGACAGTGCCTCACAGGCAGAGCTGGGCCGCCCCCCGCCCTGTCACAGCATCCCTAGCTGACTGCTGTCCCTGGAGTCCTGGAGGGAAGTGTGGGGGTGGACTCCATCCTTGCCCAGTGTGCAGGGTCTGGCTCCTTGCACCGGGAGCAGCTTTGTGCCTGAGACGTCAGCAGAGTCTGGAGACTGCCCCTAGTTCCCTCTCCTTTCCACTTCACGGGCTCTCAGGGCTGCCCCTGAGGGCGGGGCTGGGCCACCTGAGTCCCAGAGGGAGGCTGAGCCCAGGCCTCGCTTCCTCCTCTTAGGGTGGCAGAGGCCCTCGAATCCTGCCCCAGGGTGCTGGCTGGCCCTGCCTCTGTGGAGTGAGGCCTGGGTGCCCACCTGGAGGTGTGTGGGATCCACGAACTGTGTCCCAGAGTTCTGAACCCTAGACTGAGCCTGGTCCAGGCTCACCAGGCTCTCTCCCCAGAGGATTGCACTTCCTTCTGAACCTCTCTGGAGTCTCTGTGAGCCCCAGCGCTCTGCTCTGGGCTTTTCCTGGCATCAGGAGGGAGGCTGACGGGGTTGGGGGCGGGGGCTTGCCCAGGCTCTGGGATCATGTTGTACCCTAGCAGCTCCCTTGGGGGCTGGGCTGTGTTTGGCAGCATCCTGAGCAGATCATGAACACGTTCTGCTTTCCACCCCAACCCTTTCTCCTTCCAGCTCTAGCCCCAACAGATCTTGGGGGCCGCCCACAATGTCCCAAGTCCCCAGAGCCAAGGCCAGGCGAAGGAGCCGTGGGCAGGGAGCAGCCTGTGCTTGCGCAGCAGAGCCAAGCCCAGCGGAGAGCCTCCGCGAGGAGGAGCCTGGGGCTCTCTCGCTGGCATCTGTCTGGACCCTCCTCCTGCCCGCCCAGCTGACCCCACTCTGCAGCCTCCCCTGGCACTGTCCCTGCCATACTGCAGCACGTGGGGGCACAGCCCTGTGATGGGTAAACTCTTGGGGGCTGATTTTACTGCAGGGAGGGAGATGGGAGGGGCTGGCAGAGGTGGAGGGGGGCTTCTTGGAAGGGGAAAAACGGTGGGGGGTAGTGGCTAACCTCAGCATGTGTGTCAGGCTGGATCCTGACGGTGTCACCGTTATCCACAAAGCCCTGTGGTGGGAACACTGTTCCTCTGCCCCACACTGGCCACCTGCTGGCCTTCCCTCTCTCCTTGCTCAACCTCCCTCTCTTCTTCCTTCCACCTCCTCTCCCCTCCCCTCTCTCCCTCCCTCCCCAGTGCCAGGGGTGCCCTGTCTCAGAAGGAACCTGGCACCATCGCCTCTCCAACTGTCCCACTGCTGGGGCCTCTCTGTTACGCACGAGTTTAAAATAGCAACAAACACCCCTTGGGGTCTGGGTCTGGGTCTGTCATTCATGATCACGATGGAGCACCAGGAGCAGTTATCACAGGAGGCACTGCTGGGAGGGAGAGGCAGCCAGTCCCCGTAGACTGGAGTGGGGACTTCCGGGCCCCCGCAGAGCACACGACAACGATGCCCTGGGACAAGGCCTTGCTCCTCGCCACTTTGTCCAAGCTGCCTATGCCCTCTGATCTGCATGGACCCTTCTGTCCAGGGAGACTTGTCTCTGCACCCTGGAGGGTGGCCTTGGGCTGTGCTGTCGGGTCAGGTGCTGGGAGTTCCTGGGGGCTTCAGGTGCAGGCTGGGACCCTGCACTGGCAGAACCCACATCCCTGCGGTGTGTAAAGGTGGGGAGAAACAGAGAGGAGGGGAGGGGCTGCCAGCCGCGTTGGGAGTTGGGGAAACCCCTGAAATGTGGGACTGGTGCCAGAAGCAGCTCAGACGTGAGAAGACAGAGGGGACGTGTGGCTGGCCCAGGGGCCTCCGAGTGTGGCTTCCAGTGTCTTTCCCAAGCTGCACAGGTCTCCTTGGGCAGCCGGTCAAGCCGCCAAGCACTGCAGGCCACTGGAATGCAGGCCTCCTAAAATTTATGGCTCGACTTTATGACAATGGAAATATTTTTTTAATTGAGGCTTGCACCACCATTACACTGCTAATTTAATTATTCCCTATATTTCATCCATCACCATCTGATCCTCAGGAAGCAAATAGCTTGTCTTCTCGACAAGAAAGCACCAAGTGGATTAAAAGTGCATGTGGCCGGGCTCCGATTTGCTCACAGTGACAGCTGGACCTCAGGGTGTGCCCAGAGAGGCTGAGGAAGCCACCGCCCGGGAGCCCACACCCTCCTCTCCCCTAGAACCACAGCCACCCTCTGCACGTCCCTGTGCAGGCACCGGTGCACACGCACGGTCACACACACTCAGAGGCCTAACCGCCAGTGCACCAGCAAACACCACGCAGCACCCCCTCCGTCACACAGGGAGCCCAGCTGGTCACAGGGCAGTCACAAGGACGCTGTCAGGAGAAAGCCTGGCTCCCTCACGGCCCTCATGTGCCACACGGGCCTACTTCTGCACCGGACTCGGGGCCTCAGCCTGCTGAGTTCTGCCCAGGAGCAAAGGAACAACAGCCCTGCTGTTAGGGGTTGCCCTGCTGACCCCTGAGGCCAGCTGCCCCCATGCATGTAGGTGGCAAATGTTCCCTAGTGGGTGCCATGTGGACACCCAGTGCATGGGTTTATGGAGGAATCTGGAGATGTGTGGCTGGGACCTGTCTTCTCCCTTCTGTGCCTTCCCTGATGGCTCCCAGAGTCCCGGGGAACCACGTATCCCGGGGAACCACGTGTGGCCCCCTTTATTGCTCTGCTGGGCATGCAGGGCCTGGCTGTGCAGGTGAGTGTGTGAGAATCCATCCTATGGCTGGGTGGATGGGCCTGGCCCAGGTGAGCAGAGGGCAGGGGCACAGTAGGCATCTCTGGAGGTAATGTAGTAAACACTGAATGAATGAATGAACGAACGAGTGAGCCAACAGCCAGAGCAAGAGCCGCAGTGGGAGGGGCTGCAGTGGCCTGCTGGAGGGGAGCTGGGCGGCAGTGAGGCTGCAGGGTGCTGCAGGGTGCTGCTGACAGCAGCTTGTTGTCTTTGTGAAAGCTCCAGTGCAGGCCAGCACACTGCTGACCTTAATGGGATGGAGCTGAGGGGCAGGGCCCCAGGGAGGGGCCTCCTGTCCTCCCTGATGTCTGTGTCCTGGTAACCGTCAGCTGTCACAGGAGCCCAGAATGCGGGGGCTGCCCCCCTCGCTCATGGCTGGTCTCCGGACAGGGAACGTGGGGACGAATGGGCAGGGGATAGACTCCCCTGGGGAGAGGGCCCTGGATCCTAGTCTGCAGGTGCCTCACTTAGGGTGCCTCCTCTTAGGGTGGCAGAGGCCCTCGAATCCTGCCCCAGGGTGCTGGCTGGCCCTGCCTCTGTGGAGTGAGGCCTGGGTGCCCACCTGGAGGTGTGTGGGATCCACGAACTGTGTCCCAGAGTTCTGAACCCTAGACTGAGCCTGGTCCAGGCTCACCAGGCTCTCTCCCCAGAGGATTGCACTTCCTTCTGAACCTCTCTGGAGTCTCTGTGAGCAGGCAGGGGGGAGATGTCTGTTTCCTGCGAGGGGCACAAGGTGGAGACCTCAAACCTTTGCCCCCCAAGGAGTAGCACTGGTGCCCATGCCTGCAGGCCTTCACCTTGGCGTCCCTTTGTCACTGCTGACACCTTCACCAAGCCCTGTCAGCGCCTCTCCATGGCTTGATTCCTGCGCAGAGCAGAGGCCATGCGCAGTCAACACTGGTTCCCAGTGCAGGGAGCATGCCCCGGGGGCCGAGGGCAGGGCCCTGGGGAGATGCTGAGAAGGGAGCGCACAGCTGCTGGGTGGCTGTGGTGGGTGACACAGGCACTTTGGACTGTGTGGTTTCCACTGTCTCACCCCACATCCCAGGGAAGGGTGAACCACACTGCCTGGGCTGCGTTTCCGGGGACCTGGGCTGAGTCCTGTAGTGGGGAAAGTGAAAGAATGAGTTTTGCCCCCAAGAACAGCCTGGTCCTGGTGAAGTTCCCAGCTGGGGCCCCGAGTCCAGCAGCAGCTCCAATACCTATGAGGTGGAGACTCTTCAGAAAGTTCATGGAAAATGGCATTAAAAATACAAGTGTATTTTGGTACCATTTTTTGGTAATAAATGTAAAATGTGTGCTATGAAAAAAAACTATGCATAAATTTCCCCTCATTGTTCCATGAACGATTTAAGCACCTGCTTGGGCCCTGCATTCAGGCCGCCTGCCCAACCACACCCCAGGGGGCCTGCCGGAAAGGGCTTTGGAAAGTCACCCACGACCATGCCCGTTTCAGCTCCTACTGCTTTGGAGTTCGCACCTGGCCATCTGTTGTGCACAGGGGGCTTCCCGGGAGAGCACCGTGGGTCCGCTTGTATTTATGGGCACATCCTAGGGAAGGGATGTTAGGGCTGCCCTGCTGGACGTGACCACCCACTGAGCTCCAGGGAAAGCTAGGAACCCAGGGCTGGGAGGGGGAGGGCAGGGGACAGCCACTGCCAAAGCCAGAGCCTGCCTTTCTTGACAACAACAGGGGCTGTTTCCTGCACTTGGGAAGTCTCCTAGTGCTCACAGGCAAAGTAGAGGCATTCCGCAGCAAGCTGGGGCCAGCCTGGCGGCTCTCCCTAGCGGGACATTTAATCCCCGCCCCCAAAGCGCTGAACTCAGAGGCTTAAAAGACGTACTCTGCAATTCACAAACTCAGATCCAAATTGTTGCAGTGACGTACAGGGGTGTGCTTGTGTGCACATGTGCACAGCCGCCCAACTACTTGTTTTCCAACGTCTGAGGATGCTTCCAGGAGAGGGTGAAGCAGAGCATAGGGTTAGGAGAGGAGAGGGGAGGAGGAGGAGGGGGAAAGAGGAGAAGGAGGAGGAGGAGGAGGAGGAGGAGGAGGAGAGAACCAGCCTGCCCTGCCACTGTACCTGTTTCTGCACCCTGCAGGTCCCCTGGGAGCAGGGGCTTCCCTGTCACTGAGTCTCCAACAGCCCCTTCTCTCTCCGCCCCTTCACCTGTTTCATTCTTCTTCCCTGCCCTTCTCGGCGCCCAACACGGAGAATATTTTGATCACCTCCCCTCCGCCCCGTCACTCCTTGGGAGCAGACCTTGTGTCTGCTGCCTGCGGTGCCCGGTGGAGCTGAGCAGGGTCCCGGCACCCAGCAGATGCTCAGCACCTATGGTGAGCACAGGCCTGGATTGGGGGTTGCTGGTTGGGTTCCTCTCACATGCCTACTGCTGCCTAATCAAGAGGTGTCCTGCGTGGGCTGTGCCAGGAGAAGATGCCCTTAGAGCTGCCTGGTGGAGGTACCGGAGGCGAGAAGCCGCTCAGAACCATGGAAGTGTGCCGTATGGGAACAGTTACCCAAAGGCGGTGTGCTTTGCTCTCCAGGGATTATTAGGTTTGTGGAGGATCCCCCCGAAACTTCCTCTGAGAACAAGCTCTTAGTCTTTCATGGGAATCGGACACACAATGACCCTTCGGGGAGCACCTTGCGGTCAGGAGGGGCTGCAGAAGTACTTCTGGAGGGGATGCCTGGGTTTCCAGGAACCAGACATTGGGCACGGGCGCCCAGGTCAGTGTGGGTGCGTCTGGGCAGCCCGAGGCCCCATCCCCCGACCTAAGGGGCGATGATAAGCCCAGCAGCGACAACGAGGAGGTGTCTGTGGGAGGTCGGGCCTCTGCTCCAGCCCGAGGCCCCGAGTGGGTCTGCGCTCTCTCCAGGCATATCGCACCGCGTCTCAGCTAACTACCTGCTCCAAGTGTCAGCAACCTTGGAGGGTGGGGTGGGGGAGCCTCAGACGAGAAACGCGAATGAAATTGATAAGTGATGTTCCTTTACAGAGTTTTTTTTCCCTCTTAATTTTAGGCAACATCAAGAATTGCAACTGCAAAGGCCAAGAGAAAAAAAAAAAAAAAAAGGAACCCCTCCTCCATACACACACACACCTCCCCGGAGCGGAGCGCCAGCGGCCGGCTTTGGGATTTGCATGACAAAAGCACTCGACAAACAACAACAAATTGCCAGCTTGTCGGGGGCCGCGGGGCGCGCGTTCCTCCGGGCGGCGCTCGGCTCCCTGGCCCACGGGAGGGGCCCGGCGCAGCTGCTCGGGGACCGCCCGGCGGCGGAGGGCAGCGGGCGGGACCGGCCTCCTTGGCAACCGGGCGGTGACAACGGCCGGAGCCGCGGCTCTGCGCGGCCACCGCCCACTCGGGGCGGGTCGCAGGCAGGCGTGGGTGGGGATGCGGCCGCCTCTGCCGCCCAGCTCCACGCCGCCGCTTGCCCCTAGTCGCAGCCTGCGCCTCTCGGCACCCAGAGCGGCACCCTGCCGGCGGGGCATCCGCCAGAGGCTGGGCTCGAGCCCGGAGCCGGGAGCCCGCCGGCCCCTTCTTGCGGCACGGCGGCCGGCTCCCCCCACACGAGGCCCAGGCAGATGGCTGGCCAGGGCTAAATTGATTCATAATGATTTGTGTCTCTCCCCTGCCCGGCAACGGGTAACTTTTCATTAAAGACACAGATGTCTTAATAACGCCATGCCAGGCACTCCCACGGCAGTCCCGGCACTCCGCTGGAGACAGATGTGGGGTGGACCCATGGCCTAGCTCCAGGCCCCAAATATTTGAGGCCCACTCCCCCCCCCCTCCGGCCATGGCAGTCCCTGACCTGCTCAGGCAGTGGCCTCTGGGGCCACCTCCTAGGCCGGGAGCTGTGCCCACTCCTCTTCCCATAACTGAGTCTCTCACTCAGTGCCTACCTAGCAGGTGCTGGGCAGGTTTGGAGAGGGAATGAGAGACACCCTGTTGGTGTCTAGCCCAAGCCATCTGTCATGCTCCTCTCAGTCTCCCCCCAAGGGGTTCTGAGGGGGTCATGTCATGAGGGGGTGTACTCTGGGGTCCCCACAGTGTGAATCTGCCACTTGCAGGTTTGCCGCCCTGGGGATTGACTCTCGATTGATGCCGAACGGCAATCCAACTGAGCCAGCCCTGCTCGCTGGGTTGCAATGACACCAAGTAGTCCATTAGGACCGGAACCCGTTCTGATGCCCACGAGCCGTGAGGAGGCTGGCACTGGGGCACCCTGCCCAAAGTCCCCGCAGCACTTGTTGCCAAGTGTGAACATCCAGGCTGGGGTCCAGGGCTCTCCCAGCCCCCTCCAGCCCGTCTTACCCAGCACAGTCTTTCTGCTCTGGCCAATGTCTGCTCCCCTGTGGCCGCACGCCCACTGTGGATCTGAGCAATTCTGTTTCACATCCTAGAATCTTTGCTCTCCACAGATTCACCCCTTCCTATCCTGTCTTCCTAGGTAAGACCCAACCCAGGGTTCCAGGCCAGGTTGTGGGCCCTGTCTTGTCCTCGGGGGACCATCCACCACACCTCTGACTTCTTCCATTTCCCTGGAGACCCAGCAGAGACAAACTGGGGTGAGTTTGTGGGGCACGAGGTTCGAAGTTCCTGTGCTCTCCTCCCATCAGCACCCTCAGCGGCCGCACACCCCTGTGATCCCTGGACTTGGATACCCTTGGGAGCCCCCACCCCAGCAAGCTTCGTCACAGTCCAGCCCCTGCCGCAAGCCTTGAAGACTGTGCTGTTACAAATGGGAGCTGCAAATTCTTGTCCTCACTGTGCTGCCCTTTCTCCATCTGTAAATTTCTGGCTATTGAGAACATACCTCAAGATGGTGGGTGGGACTAGGCATTCCACAGACAAACAAGAGAGAGCAGACTGAGTGGTGGCAAAAGCCTGGGGGAGTGAGCAGCCCCGAGAGCGGGAGCTTACGGGGTCACTGCCCCATCCTCTGCCCTGAGCCTGGCACGCAGTAGGTGCTTGGTAAATGCTGGTTGAGTGACGGCACCTGCCCTGTCCTGCCAGTGCCCTGGGAACAAGCAGCGTGGGTGAGGCAGGTGTCTGGCCAGGGCTAGGAGCCCAAGGTTGGGATGGGTCTGGGGCGGGGGATTTGGGTTCCTCACCCCACACCGTGTGGGTTGTGTACCCATGACCTCAGCATCATTACGGGGGGGCCAAACCAGCAGGTGTGTTTTCACCGACATCCCTCCTAGAGGAAGCCAAGGACCCATCTTTCCCACCTGAGCAAGCGTCTCCCCAGCAGGCGTGCCCCTCTCGTGTCTTTTGTTTTCCTTAACGAGAGCGGCAAGAGCCAGGATTCCGTCTCTGAAGGTGCAGCCTTGTGTCTGGATGTCTTCATTTCCGCTGTGCTATTGCTGTGCCCGCCTGTGCTGGCAGCTGGGCACCAGTCCTCGGGGGCCCAGCGGGGAGAAGAGTGTGGAGCTCCTGCAAGCTACAGCTTGGCCCACACGGCTCCATCACCCCCACTGCCCACGACCCTTATCCCCTGCAATGTCACAAGGCCAGGGCAGACATAAAGCAGCTGTTTGGTGCTTCTGACTTGGCTCTGTCCCTGGACTTCTCCACTCCCTGCAGTGCCCACACCCAGCCTGACCTCTGCTTAGAGACCCCATAGAATGCATGTGGTCTGGGCATCCTGGCAGACCCCTCGGTCATGCAGGGAAGTTTGCCCGGCCCTGGGAAATGAGTGTCTGGTGCTGGGTGACTGATCCACCGCGGGACTGGGGCAGGACTGCTGGCTCGTTCTGGGAGGACCACGTGCCCTCTCTAAACTTCTGTTTCCTCACCTGCAGATTGAAGGGATTGTATGGGCTCTCTACCCTGGGCACCGAGGGACGCTGGGGAGGTCCTGGGGGTGCAGGCCGGGGAGCCTTGGTTCTGCGCCCCTCACAGCCACTTCCTAGCTTATGGCTACACAGGTACTCAGTCCAGAAACCAAACATTGCCTAGTCAATGCGTGTCTCCCGGCTGATAGCACATTTTGTATTTGCCAATAATGTTGCCTGTCTTTGAAGCCTGGGAGGCAGCCTGGTTGGCTTTTGTATCAGGGAAGAAGTCCAGTGTTCACTGGAGTCTGAGTCCAGGGCTGCGTCTCAGAGTGTCCCAACGCCTAGGAATCCTGGGGGCAGACCCTGGGGTCTGTTGGGATGTGCTTTGTTCTTCACAAGGTCGGCTCTGCTTTTCAATCAGGGGCTGATCCTGAGCTCAGCTCCAGGGTCAGGCTGTCTCCTCCCTCCTGGCCCTCCTCCCCAGCCCATGGCCAGTTGATAGTGGCAGCAGTGGGCCGGCAACGGGGCTGTAAAGGGGCCCTGGGCCCATTCGGAGTGTGAAGGGCAGGTGGTTCAGGGAGGACAAGTGGTCGGAGTGAGGGACGGAGCTGTTGCCTGCTGCTGGGAGGGAGGGAGGGAGGCAGGAGAGCATGTACAGCCTGGGAGGCCTGTTTTCCATTCGCTTTAATAACAGTCCTGGCTGTATTACTTCCTCGTCTAAAGTCCCTGGAGCTTGGCGGTCAGAGGGAGAAGGGATTGGAAATGCGGGCACCGCTGCCAGGGTGACGGTGGATGTGTTAGGGCACCATGGGGCAGGAGGAGCTTCCATTGCTGTTGTAGAGAAGGAGCTCCTTGCTCAGCCTGTGGACCCCTGCACAGGGCTGCTTGGTGCCTGGTCCTGTAATGCGAGGGGCCTCTGGGAGTAACTTGCTGTTGACCTTAAGGGAGAATCTTGCCCAGGGCCAGGAGTAAGGCCGCAGTTCCCAGAGCAGGTGTTCTGAGGCAGAAGGCTGCACAGCTGCCTCCATTTCAGCCTCCTCCCTGGCCGTCTGCAGATCTCCCGAGGAGACCCACAGGGGGAGAGGGCCAGGAGAAAGTGCCGCCCGACACTGTCCTGGGCCTGTGTCCACAAAATGTGGGGATTCAGGAGGGTGACAGAGCTCGGCAGGCAGAGCATTATGCTCGCGGTCACCGGAGTCTTGAGCCCAGCCACCTTCCAGATGCCTTCTACCAAGAGGTGCACTGGGCGTGGCCAGGTCCTGTCCGGTCCTCTAGTGGCAGACAGGTTTCTGGATACCCCCAGGGTGTGCATGTCCATTGCAAAATCCCTCACACTCCACCCACTGCCGCCCCCCCCAACCCCCACCTACGAGACTTCCCGGTTCATGTCAGTGTTGTTAGAGCTCCTGTTGATCCAAGCACTGTGCCAGACGACAGGGCACCCAGGCTGGATACTATACAGGGGAACGTGCACAGGCGATTTCCATTCAGAAATACCCCACGTTCTTCAGGGCCCCTCACTAACAGGATGGAGGATCGCGAGTGCAGAGGGCCCCACATCACAGAAGGGCGAGCTGAGTCAGGCTGAGGGAGGGAGGAGGCGCCAAGGGAAAGGCCGGCACCGGCACCAGAGGCAGCTCCTGAGATGCTTTCGTGTGACCTGCTAGGCTGTAGCACTCAGGTTACTCAATCAACACTAATCAAGGTGTTGCCGCCATAGAGTTCTGTATGTGTGGGTAACATCTTCAATCTACATCGCCAATCAGTCGGCTCCAAGTAAAGGAGATTGTTCTCAATTAAGTGGGTGGACCTCATCCAATCAGTGGAAAGGCCTTCAAAGGAAAACGGAGGTCTCCCTGGGGAAGAAGGCATTTTCCCTCCCCACTGCTGGCTGCATCAACTGGTACCTGAGACTCTAGGCTGCTGGCTTGCCCTACTGGTTTCCGGCTTGCCGTTCTCCCCACAGTCCCAGGAGTAATTCCCTGAGATCAATCTTTTAATATATGCGAATACTGCTTCTGCTTCTCTGGAGAACCCTGTCAGATACACCTGGGCTCGAGACTGTGTCCAAAATGATGGGTCTGTAGCTTTCACGTTCTTGCCGCAACCACTATTTAGAAGCAATCAGGTGGCTGCTTTCTGGACAAGGCAAAGGACCAATTGCAGATAGTTAGGTGCAGCCCTGTCTTCAAGCTGTTTCCCGAGGCACTTAAAACAACCCTCCCCTGCACTGAGCTGACCGTCAGCCCCCAGACTTCGTGCTCTGAACCCACTGTGTGCACTGGATTTCAGAAGGGCAGCCTGGATCCACTGTCCCAGACCTGAAATGCACGAGGCTCCCTGGAATATCCGTTTTTTCTTTAAATTGACTGGTGTCTATTTTACTGTTCTGAGCAGATGATGTTCTTTGTTGATGAGAGAAATTAGGCCAAATCCAACTTTTCCACAGATGGAGAAGGCTGAATTATTTATCAGAGGCTCATGAATTTGGTTCTGGCAAGTGGCAGGGCCGAGGGCGGCTGATTTGTGTTTCACGGTACGGACAGCTTGATCCCAGCTGGTCCTGGGCCTTTCCTACTTGTGCTGAGCCCGATAGGATCCCAGGGGCTGGCTCCAGGCACAGTGTAGGTGGTGGGGAGCCTTCCTGGGCTCTACTGGTTCCCAGACTGCTGTGCAGCAGGCAGGGCCTTGACCAGCTACTGGCTGCTCAGCATTACTGGGCCCCGGCATGATCGAGGTGGGTCTTCTCCACCCAGAAAAGGAGGTGGTGAAAATGCAGACGTTCACTTCTCTTCACCCACCAGGCGACGTGCTTTCTTTTAAAACTGAACTGCCAGGCCAGCCGTGTCTGACAGCTCAGTAAGCACCTGTCCAGTGAAGGCCCCGTCCTGGGCCCTGGATGAGCTGGGCCTTGTCATGGAAGCAGGAGTGAGCTCTGTGTCTGTGGGGAAGGGTGTGGGAAAGTGTCTTTCAGCGAGTGACTGGCCACCCCGTGTGCCAGTACTGACTCATGCTGACCGAGCACAGGTTACAGGCCAGCTGTGCAGGGGTTCCTTGGGGCCTCAGACCAACCCAAGAGCCAGTTCTAGGGGCAGTGTGTTCAGAGTCCAGGAACACCCAAGAGCTCATCTGAGATGTCTCAGCCAGTGAGCCATGGAGCCTGCCTAGGCAATGTTCCTCCCCATACAAGACGTGGATTTGGGAGTTCGCTGGCACTGACCGCCGGCCAGAAGCCCGTGACCTTGAAGATGCCTACAGTTGAATGGGGAGCTGGAGAAGGACCAGCCACGCTCAGCCAGGGCTGGCCTCTTACCTTCCTGGGGGCAGCAGGCTGTTAGCCCATCGAGTAACACTTGCACTGCAAGTTCAGAGCTGGCTTGCCTCTGGAGCTGGCGTGATCCCGGCTCTTCTTGCTGTTCAGGTGCATCTGCAGGCTCCTAAGCCTCCGGCCTCCAACCTAACTCAGAGTGTGCTGTTTGCCGGTGGCCTGGGACAAGTCACTGTTCCCCTCTGGGGCGGATCCCTGGGCTCCAGGACTCCCTGTCTCTGGGCTGTCTCCCTCCTGTATCTGGGGTGATCTGTAGGGGGCCGTGCCTCTTCTAGTGCTGAGCTGTGGAACAAACGACCCAGTGGGAATGAGCGCAGAGGCTGCTGAGGTGAGTCTGGGAGTGTTTGGTTTGAGCTGTTTTAATTTGCACTCAGGTTTAATTACCACCTGTCTTCAAGGCTGCCCACGTGGGAGGGCAGCCGTCTGAGCCTCCAAGGATGCTCGCGCCTGCGTCTAAACACAGCTTCCACTGTGCCTGCCTGGAGTGCAGGCCCAGCTCCCCAGTCCGTCCACCTGCCCTCTCCCAGGGCTTCAGGACCACAGCGCCCCCTCACCCCGGCAAAGCTGCCCCTTCTCTGACTCCCTCTGCCCTGGGATCCACAGGACCCCTGCCCTTCTCTCTTGTGTTCTGAGGAGAACCCTTCCCAATCCCTCCAGCTCAGGCAGACAGGGAGTAGATGCGGCCTAGGTTTGTCTTTGTTTCTGCAAACAGCCAGACTAATGGGTATGAGTGGAGAAGGCAAAGAAGGAAGGGAATAAGAGAAAGAGCACTCGCAAGTTCAAGCCCAAGGGAACTTCTGACATCCACAGTGATCCCCCTAGCCGAGCACCCATCATCCCAGGACCCGGTTTACTCAGCCCTTGGGGCTGGCCAGAGCTGCTGCTTCTCGTCTGCGGGTCCCTGTGCACTCTCACCACCCATCAAGTCCAAGGTTTCTTTCCAGACCAGCTCAAGTTCTTCCTCTCTTCCAGGCTCCTTCTGGCCCCAGTCCCGCCCACCCTTTGTCCATGGTCTGAGCAGGCCCTGGGCCTGGCGCACACAGGATGGTACCTCATGGCTCTGAGTGGAGTGGCAGCCCTTCCCTCGCTGGGCAGGCTGGCCAGCTCTGGGCCAGGCAGGCAGGCTGGGAGGCCAGAGTGGATGGGGGAGGGCCTGGGCAGAGGCAGCAGGAGGAGGGGAAAGAGGTGGGGAGAGGCAGGAAGGAAGGCACCAGGAGGGGCAGGCAGCGGCAGCGGCAGCGGCCGGGTGAGCCAGCCAGCAGCGCTTACCGGGCTAACTACAGTCCCAGGACTGCAAATGACTCGGGCCTGAGTCAGCGAGTTTCACCCATAATTTCTTAAGCATCTGTCAGGCCAGTGCCTCCCCACCCCCCTACCGCGAGAGGAGCAGCCGCTTCAAAAGCCTCATTTAGCAAATGAGGAGAATATTTAAAAATAACACAAGGAGTCACCCTCCATAAGGCGAGGCCACCCCGCCTCCTGCTGCTCTCCCCACCCCTCCCCCCTGCTCAGCCAGGCCCATGGAAGGGCTGGGAACAAAGTAACTGTTCGCATGTGACAGTGTATGACAAGGGCGGGAGTGTGTGTGTGGGAGGGCACGTGTGCCACTGGGACAAAGACCTGCGGTTCGGGCAGGTGCATGACACCTGTGCCTGGCTGTTTGTGCCTCGCCGTAGGTGTGAGGTGAAGGGCTGTGGCTTGTGACAGGGTGTGACGGTGCAGGTGTGTTCCGGCATCCTGGGTGTTCTCACTTGGTAGAAGGGTGGAGCTGGGCAGGGGCGTGAGTGACTGCGTCAGCATTTCCATACATGCACATTACATGATGCACCATGGGTCGAGCGTGTGTGACAGACAGGAACAGAAGCACGTGGCCTTCCAGGCCATCATCCCCTCTTCTGAGATGGTCTCAGTGACACAGACAGCCCGAGACTTGTCTCCAGTTCTCATTTCCTGTTCTCAAGGTCTACGTCTTGTCCTTGGCTGTAGGTGCGGATGCTAGCCTTGTCCCTGCCGGAAGCCATCCTTCTAGGAGGCAGATGGGGTGACCTAGAGCCAATGTCTTCCACGTGAAGTGGGGGCTCTGACCACCATTCACCCATGTCCTCCTGGGGCCCAGCTGGGCCTTCACTCGCCTCATCTTGGTTACTCCCCGTGAGAACCGTGAGCAGGTGTCACCAGCCACATTTCATAGGTAAGACAACTACAGCAAGGAAGGGTCGAGGCACACGCCCAGGGCACAGCACACAAACACGACCAGCTCCTGCTCAGCCTGTGGCCGCCCACTAGCCAAGGGGAAGCAGTGGTAGAGGCCTCTCTGCTCTGCCATCACACACACGAGAGGCCCCAAGTCCCCGAACCCCAGGGCTCCTTAGAGCTGGGCGCCTCTGGAGTTCTTTGGTCAGAACAACCTCACGCTGACAAAGAGGTGGGAATGGGAGGCAGGGGAGGGAAGCTGATGCCCTGCCGGATGGAACATGCCCACACCTGGGGCCCAGGGCCCTCTGCAGACATCACCCTAGCCGGGCCTGGCCAGCCTCATCCTCTAGTCCCTCGTGCTCCGGCTTTGGGAGCTGTGCTCACAGAGGACTCGGGGATGGCCCAGCAAGGCTCGGAGAAGAAGGCTGGAGAGTGCACGGCCTCTGGCAGTAACAGTCCTCCATCTGGGGCTGGGCATCGCCCACCTCTTGTGCTATGCTCTTTTCCTGCCCTGGCATTTTAGTCCATTCTGTTCTGCTCTCGAACACGTCTTTTCTATTTGTCCCACAAGACAATCCCCGGTCCCCACCCCCAGTCCTTGAGCCCAGGGGGTGTCCGCTTGTTCTGAGCTGGTGGGGCTGGTATCTGAAGGCAGGTCTCCCACGTCCACTGCCCTTCTATTCTGCTTCTTCCACAACTCCTCCTAAGATGTGTTTCTAGAGGCTTCCTCCGCCTCACCATGCTGTCACGTTCATGTACTGCTGAATGGCTGGTCCGGGTGGTCTGCCAGGCCCCTGGCACGAGGCCTCCCTGGGCATGGGGCAGTTCCCCAGGCAGGGGCTTGTTCCACAGAGGTGATCACATCTCCCCCGCCACCCTCCTCCTTTGCCAGTGCACCTGCTAGCTGAGATCTCTGCTCCCAGCCCTGTCCAGCCTCTGGCCTGCACACCAGTTCTACCTTTTCCTCTTCTACTAAAGGGGGCTCTGTCTCAGGGTCCAGGAGTCAGGAGGCCCTGAATAAGTAGCCTCCAGGTGTGAGTGCCATAACCCAAGGCCACCCATCTGCCTCCAACCTCAGGGAATCCACTTCTCTTACAGAACGGGGCTGAGAGCTGACACTGGGGAAAGACCCAGACAGCTTCTGATTTAGGAGCCTGTGGCTGCGCCCTTGCCTTGTGGCAACACAAGTCCCCTCTACCTGCAGAAGGAACAGGATGGTGAGTGGCAGCTGGGGAGGGAGTGTGGGCAATAGCAGCACAGGAGTTCCTGTCGGTTCCTTTCACACATCAATTCTATCACTTTAGGCCAGACCTCGGGCGGGGGTGCTGAGCTGGCCCCTTCCGGCAGGAGCGGAAAAATCCGTCAGGAGCCCAACGTATATTTTAAAATAATTCACATGCAGAACACCCCATGCTCCCATTGCTTCATCTCAGATCTGATTATCCGCAGCACTCTCTCTCTCTCTTTTTTAATAAAAAATTGCTATAAATCTTTTTGTCATAGAAGATATAAGATGCTGGCTTGCTGGAGAGACTGCCTCGCTGAGTTGTTTTGTAGGTTGTTTGGTGCCCTGATCTGGTTTTTAAAAAAAAACCTCCCTACAGCTCAAAATGAATTTCAAAAGAGGAGTAGAAGAGCTGCCGCCCCCCACCAGGTTGGCATTACACAGCAGAAAAAAGTGAGCATGTACGACTATGCCCACCCCACGTTCCACCCAGGAACCCCCCACACACACACCTGTGCACACAGTCCAGGCCAAGCTTGATGGCACCAAGGGGGCAGGGGGGATGCCCCAACATAGCCCCCGCGGCGCTTCATTAAAGACACTTGCTCTATTGGGAAGAGCCCTTTGCCTCCCACTTCGCCTCTGTTCCTCTGGTCTGGACTGACCACCACGTGCTGCTGACCCGCTGGGCTGCTGGGCAGAGGGGCCCCCAAGGCTGTGCACAATAAAGAAGCCATGGATGGACACTTTGGAAGGCAGGATTTGCTGGGAAATTACTGTCCCAACTAACTCGACCCCTGTGTTTCTAAGGCCCCAAAGCATGTGGGGAGAGGAGATCCATCTCAACCATCTCTCAGATGCTGCACTGGAGGTCAAGGTTGAGTGCAGCACATGGAATTGGCCCTCTCGGTGCCAGGCCCTGCAGGCCTTGCATTGAGCAGGTGCTTGGCAGGTGGACCTCAGGGAATGAGGAGGTGGGCCCTGGGGAGAAAAGCCAGGAGGAGGGCGGGGAGAAGGGTTGGGCAGGATTCAAGGTGGGCGTGTCTGGAGGGTAGTGAGGAAGAAGCTCAGGCTGAATAGGGTGAAATCTTGGGGGAGCCACGGTGCCCGTCACCTGGCTGTGCAGAGCTGGCAGGCCCAGCCCACTGTAGACCCAAGGGAGGGTTGCATGATGAAAAAAACACCACTAATTCTAGGGGCCGTAAGTCTGCCACTTACTGTTCTGTGAGTCCAGGTCAGTTTCCTTACATCTTTTGCCTCCGTTTCCCCACTTGCAACATAGGGATGAAGGAGCTCTGTTCAGGCACCAGGACACACAATGCTGGGCACCTGGGAAGTCTCTGACGATGACGCCACTCCAGGGACTGGACTGTGGGTGTCCACTGTGGTTCCTGCCAGGCCCTTTTTAGAACAAGGTGGGGTCTGCCAATGCAGCCCACGAGAGCTGGACCCTGCACCTGCCTGGTTCCAACACCTGTGGGCTGCTGCAGCAAAGCCCAGCAGTCTGGCAGCTAGCACGTGAGAATGGACACCAGACAAATGTGTGCGTGAATGCGTGCACGTGTGTGCATGTGTACTTCTGCACTCACGTACCCAGGTACACGTTTATCAAGAGCTTTGGGCCCACCACTGCAGTTCACCTGGTTCAAAGCCCACAGCCCTGCTTAAAGTACACAGTGGAAGGCAAGTCTTGACCCGCACCTCCCTCCTTCCGCCCCTGCCTCTGCTCTCCAGGACAACACCCTGCATGTGCCATATTAGATTCCATTTTGGTCCCATTCTGATAAGCAGGAGATTAAATAATGAATGGGATTCCCATTAGCTCGATTTTTTTTGTAGCATATTTCAGGCAACCTTTTCCCTTTTTAATCAAATCTGCGCTGCACCGTGGAATATTTTTACATTGATTTGAAAGAGAAGGATTTTTTTTTTACAGGACTGGTTAAACTAGCACCCCTGTGTGGACTGAAATGTGTCCCACCCAGAGGATTGGAGCTGAAAGACAGCAAGTGGGGTTTGGGCAAGACCCGATCTTGTTAGCTCTTCCTGCCTCCCCTTTTACCCACCTCCCTCTTGTCCTCGCTCCTGGCCAGGGATCTGGGCTCTTGGACTGATGGCTCAGGGAGACCAGTGGCTCCTTTATTCTTACTAGTAGGCAGGGCTGTTTATTAAAATCTTATCCCATCCCACCCCTGATAAGAATTAGGGGCAAGGTCCATCCTTCTTTGTCCAGCCTTATTTGTTGAGTTGAGATCACTGATTTCCTCCTAGGAAGACCTGAGCCACATCATTACAAGGGACCAAGTACCCACGCTGATGCTTGCTTGTTTGCTTGCTTGTTTGTTTTTTTGGGGGAAGGATGTGAGAGGAGAAAGCCTGGGGATTCCATGCAGGTTTGGCAAACCAGAAGCCCTCATCATGCTCTGCTTCCAGAGTCTTCCTCTAGGGAGAGATGGACAGACCCAGTTGCCGGCTCCTTCCTCCCTGGTTCTTCTCGGGATTTCCATGACTACTTTGTGTCCCAGCTCTGCCTAGGCCCTGCATTCAGGGGTGCTATGTTTATATTGGTGCCTCAATGGCGCCTGGAGCAGGTGTCATCCCTACTCCATCTAGAAGAGTGAGGCGTCTGAGGCTGGGTACACTCAAGGCACCTGCCCATGGGCCTCAGGTAACAGATGTGAGAGGCTGAATAGGATTGAGATCAGACTGCACGGTCTAGCTTTTCCAAGTGCAAGGCCTCCTTGCTTCCTGCTCGGTGCAGGTGGGGTAGTGTCTTTGTCTCCTTCTCCACCTGGCTCTCAGCCCATGTCCAGCCCTGGCACTGGGTAGCCCCTTTGGCCTGCATGAGCCTCTCTCTGGACAGCAGGGGGGGAGATCTGCCTCATGCCCTGTGGGGATCCCTGTACCCAGTCCCAGAACGCACAGGCTGACTAAATGAAAGGAAAGCAAAGCAGCCAGGATGGGGGCCCGGCCTGCTGACTCTGCTCAGGCATCCGAAGGGCGCTCATGCAGAAGGAACCTGGGGCCTGACCTACATCCTCCAGCGCTGGGCAATGCGGCTCTCCCCAGCGGTTTGATTTCCCACATGAATAGACACCTTCTCTCGTGGGCTAGCAGAGAGGACTGGACCAAAACTCGATGGGGGGCCGGCATCTCCCGCCCCTTGGCTGGATGCCCTGAGAACCAGGAGCCCAGGCGCAGGCAGGCAGTGGGGAGGTCCCTGCTGGATATGATGCCCTGATTCCCACCGAGGGGCCAGCGGGGACTTGGAGTTGGGAGGGCCCGCAGGACTTTGCAGTCCCCGCACAGTAGCCTGCTATGCTGTGGGCTGTCCCCTTGCTGGAAGCAAGCTCTTTAAGCTCAGCTAGAGTCCATCGGCTCCTGCTCTTGTACCTGGGAGACGTCCAGGAGACAAGGGAGCGGGCACACCTCAGCTTGCACCTTGCCGGTCTTGGTTCCGAGAGCCTGGCATGGGGCTGCCTCAGGGAAAGCCTGGGTGTGCAGAGTGAGGGAGACCTTGGCGGGGGCTGGGGTGGATGGGATGGGTTAAGGCAGCCAGGGCAGGGTTTGCTTCCTGGCCTTCCCTTTCCCACCCCCAGAGCGCTGCGATACTGGGGAGGGGGCCGCAGGAGCGTCCACCTGAGACCCACGGCAGGACACCTGCGTAGTTTGCAGAATGGATCACATACTCTGCCCTGCCTGGGCCTGGCCAGCTGGCGTCCTGGCTCCCTCTGGGCACCACAGACAGAATTTGCTCTACAAAGTGACCCTTCACACGAGGTGCCTCAGGGCCGTGCACACCCACAGGCAGGCAGAAAGCTGCTCTCTCTGACACCCTGGTGGGTTGTGAGAATCAGGAGAGAAAGGCCAGGGAGAAAGACAGGGCGAGAGATGGCCTCAGGGCCACTTTTAGGTGTTGCCTGGACAGCGCGGCGGCCCCTCCCTGTGTGGATGTGTGTGGGGTCCCCAGCGGGAGCATGACACATAAAGGACAGAAAGGGGAGATGAAAGTGGCCCGGCGTGCCCTCCCCCTCCCACCCGGCCCCTGCCTCCCTGGCAGCCACAGCTTACACAATCCCTGGCTCGTGTTCTGGCTCCAATTAATCTCCTCTCTCCCCTGTCTCCTTCCTTCCCCTGCTCCTGAAGACAAGGAAAGGAGAGTGTGCCCTTTTGGCTGATGCTTCTGCTGAATTATTTGAGATGAGACTTTAAACTGGTGTTTAAAGGGCCAGAAGCCCAGGCCTCTGTTCCTTGGCACGTGAAGGTTTGGGACTGCAGGCTGGTGCAGGCAGCCTCTGCTCTCCTGCCCACCCTCTACCTGTGCTGCCAGGGCCTCAGGCTGGTGGAGCTGCCAGTGGGACCTGCCATCGTGTCTGTGTGTGTGTGTGCGCGTGTGCGCTGGTGGGTCCCTCTCTGCAGAGGCTGTGTGGTTTGGGTATGCGCACTACATTTTGCATGCGTGTGTGTGAGCACAGCTGAATGCATTGGGGTACGTGAGTTAGCATGTGCAGGCGCCAGGCGGGCGCTGGAGAGGCCAGAGGAAGGCGAGGACCTCAGAAACTCAGTTAGGAGTTTTGGACAGTGTCTGGCCTCATGGGGGACTGAAAGTTCTGGCTGACATCTCCCTCCTTTCTAGAATTCTGCTTTCATGAGGTGCAGAGACAGGGAGAGAAGCTTCTTCCCAGAGACGGAAACCAAATGGCCTGATATTCAGGGGAAGAGTCTTGAAATCTATTCTGAGTCCAGAAATCCAGACAGGCCAAGCCTATCCCTGTGTGTGTGTGTGTGTGACTGCAGCAGTGAGACTGTTTGTTGGACAGAAACTGGTATCACATTAGCCAGTGGCTCCTGGTCCCGTGCCATCTGTGTGTGTGCACGTGCATTGTAAGGATAGTAGGGGTCCAGCTCTGGCCAAGCCATGTCCGGGGGTGTGGCCACGGAGGGCATTGGTGATATTGACTGGCAGGCAAGAGAGTGCCTACCTCCTTCTGGATCAAGTCCTGACTCCCTCGGCACCCCCTCTTTGCCATGTGTTAGTTTTCTTGAGTTCTTTAGCTCAGTTGCTCACTCATTCTCGTATTACTGATAAATCATTTGCAAGGCTGCCAGCCAGGTACTGGGCAAGGGGAAGGCTATGCCACGGAATGCCTCCGAATCTGCTGCCAGACTTCAACTCATTCCCATTCCAGTTCACCAGAGGCTCACTGGGCACCTACTGGGCTGACAGTCCACCACTGGACAAGATGGACATGATACCTTCTATCACGGAACTTATAGCTCAGGGTGGAGGGAGATTGCTTATGGTGAAGTTATAAATCAGAATGTTGGGCACTGTCTGAAGATACACAGGACCCCCAGGCTGGAGTTCACTGAGACACATATCTTATTCCAATCACAGTGGAAGCTTCCAGGGGGCAGGGACAGTGTATTTCTTCTTGCCATCACCTCCACAGTTCCTAGTCCAGGTCTGAATTTTCATAGAATGTGGATCGATGGATGCACAGGTGCATGAATGGGCAAACGGAGGGTGGATGTCATTCCTGCTGTAACACTCTGCTGTTGCTTTGGAAAATTTGCCCTGATCAACTGGATCAGAACTCAGTGCTGAGTGGTGTGGTAGTGACACTGCCTGCCCATGGCTCACACTGAGCTGCGGGGGCTGGGCCACGGGGGCTCCCCTCCCCGCCCGGGCTGTGCACACACATTATTGGCTGGCTCCTCAATCATGCCTTTTCCAGCTAGCTGCTCCTGTCACAGCACATCTTGTTAGCCCTGGAGGCTCAATGAAATGGAAATTCATGTTTAAATTTAAAAACAACATATTGACCCTGGGAGCCAGCGATGTCTACATTTTTAATAACTTACTCAGGATGAAGGCTTGGATGAGCATGCATGTTTCTCCATGTTTATGTGCCTGCATGTGTTCATGTGCATGTGGACATGTGTGTTTTATAGGGGCACATTTCTGCATTTGTTGAAATGGGTATCTGCAGGTGTGTTTAGCTGTGTCCTGAGCATCAGTGTATGTGTCTGGGGGGAGGGTGGGTGGAGAGTGTCAGAATTTGCTTTGGACCTCTGTGGTTAAGGCAGTGTAAGGATATATTGTGGGGGTTAGAGACGAGGATCTGATCCTCCCTTCAAGTTGTATAGTTGAGCTAAGTGTCTACACCTTCAGTACCCTGTGTCTGCTTCGGAGGGCGAGGGGCTACCCAAAAACTTCTAGAACACCCATACTAAAGGTGTGTCAGCGGTGATGTCACAATCTTCTCTCTCCAACCCGGTCTGATCACAGTCATCCTGTTTCAAGCAGTGCCTTGTGACACTTTCTCTTCTGCTTTCCAACCTTATATAGCAGAGATACGTGCCAAGGCATGACAAGGACTTGGCAAACACTACCTAATTGACTGAGAACTGTATGATGCCAGGCCAATTTCAAGATTTTTATTCATCCACCTGTCCATCCATCTATCCATACACTGATGCTTGCAATCATACATCCATCCTTCTTCTCATCTACTCATCCACCCATTTACCCATTCTTCTATCCACCTATCTATTCATTCATCTACCAATCTATCCATTTATCTACCCACTCATCTATATGTCTATTCATCTACCCAACCACCTATCCACTCCACCATTCACACACCTATCCATCCAACCATCCATCCATCTATCCATCTATTCATTCTTGCATCCATCTCTCTATTCATCTACCAAATACTCATTTAGGATTATTCATCCACCCACCCACAACACCCATCAACCAGTAGGTTCATTCTACTAATATTTCTTTCTTTCTTACTGTATTCAAAGAGGTAAGAGACAGCTTCCATTCTTGAGATGCCTACATCCTCCCAGGGAAGATGGAATGTGGTGGAGACCAGTGTAAGCCAGGGCCAGAGTGCTCTGGGGAGGGCAGGGAGGAGAAAAGAACAGGTGCAATGGGTGGGGTCAGGAAAGTTTTCCTGAGGTGGGTGGTGGCTGAACTGAGGCCGGAGGGCTGCATGAGTCTGATGGAGAACGGAGACAAGGAGGGTGAGAGGGAAGGACAGGGGTCCTCCTAGTTAGGTTAAGAGAACAGTGAACCACCTGGCTTGGCCAGTTTAAGGAGTGCTAGTGCAGAAAACCCAGCCTGGCTACCTGTTGGAGGACTAAAGCACTTTTTTTTCCCATCACCTTAGGAATCCCCCTAGGGGAGATTCAGGGAGACACTATCATCAATCCCCTCTAGATGGGAAATTTAGTCCAGGCTGGCTAAGTGTCTGGCTCAAAGTCGCACAGCAAGTTTGTGGTGAAGTAGGGGCAACAGCCAAGCTTCTGGACTCTTCACCTGGGACTTCCTTCCCAAGGGTGTGATAAAGAGCCCGCCCAGAAAGTTTTGTTTTTAGAGTCTTATTTTTTAACTTTGAGGGAAGTGGGAAAGGGTCTTTGGGTACCAACGTGCCTTCTGTTCCCTACTGCAATGTGACATAATGCCTCGGCAGTTCCCCTAATATTCTGCTGCATATGGAGCCTGACGGTTTCCACCATCGAATGTGACAGGCTGGGAAGATTAAAAAGAGGAGCTAAACTAGCAGCAGTTGGAGATGAGGAAAAGTAGCACATTTATGAATAATTTCAGCTGAATCCTCACAACACGACACTCCCTGGACAGAACACATTCATTATCTTATTCACCACGACTACTGCAATATTAGTGATTTGTTACCAAATCAATTATTAATTCATACAGGAGAACGAGGCTCTGTCACTTAACTCTTCTCTGATCACTGGGCTCTGGGTGGGGCAGGGAGGGAGAGCAGTGAATTTAACCTTCATTGCCTTGTTTGGTCTCTTCTTGAACTGGAGGGCAGCCAGCGGAGGTGGCAAGGGGGTGAGTAAGAGATCTGGTCGAGGGTTTATCTCACACGCTTCAGAGTCCCAACCTGAAAACCGTAGACTGCGAACAGGCCACAGCCGTGCAGGGCATTTGAAGCCAACCCAGAGCAACCCTTCTGTACCAGCTGGCCCTACCCTGGCCCCAGTGTTTCTCCTCCAGGGGTCCCCTGCCCCCCACTTCTCTACTCTATTCAGCCCCCATCCTGGAACTTCTGAGCCCTTAGATGGATCACACAGTTTTCACGTGAGTGTCTTATCTCCCAAATTGTCTCGGCACCTGCTTCACATCACCTTGGTCTGCTCTTTAAAAAGGAAAATGCTGGAGCCCCACCCCTGACATCAGGAGTCTGGGGCTGGGGCCTAGGAATTGGCCTTTTAAAAGAGGAGCCATGGCATCCCTGGGAACGGGCTTAGCCAGCCTGGGAGGCCCCTATGTCTTCACAGATACCGAGTCTGGGCTGGTCTTTTGGGAAGCTGTGGGGCAGGGACACTGCAGTGCATCCAGATCAGCAACGACCATGGCCTTTCTCTCCCTCCTCTCCCTACCGGATGCCTCCGGATCCTGCCGGATGCTGAGGTGGGCTCAGAAGCAAGGCAGGTGGTAATGGTAGGGGTGGCAGTATCTCCCTGGGGGACAGAGAGGGCAGGAGGGGAGGAGGGGAAGAGGAGGAGGGGGACGGAGAACTTGAAAGGAGAAAGTAGAGGGGAAGAGAGGGTGAAAGAAAAATATTGGAGGGAGGAAAAAGGAAAGTGGGGAGGGAGTGGGAAGGGAAGAGGGCAGAAGGGAAAAACCAGGAAAGAGGCGATGAAGGAGGGAGTGGGGAGGGGAAGAGGGCAGAAGGGAAAAACCAGGAAAGAGCCGATGAAGGAGGGAGTGGGGAGGGGAAGAGGGCAGAAGGGAAAAACCAGGAAAGAGCCGATGAAGGAGGGAGTGTCTTCACATCAAGAAAAGCTGCTGTAAATCTCGGTGATTCTGCGAAGTTGCAGCTCCGTCTGGGGTTTACGGACAGATTAACCTGCCTGCTGATGGGCTCCAGGCCTGGGCGCTGGGTCTGCGAGGATACACCTCCAGCTGCACGGATGGCTCGGCCCCGAGTGGGAAGGGCAGCGCAGGCTGCCACCTCCCCAGCCACAATGCCTGTCCAGCTGGTGGCCAGGAGACAGAGCACTGGCTCTCCGCTTGGCCACCTCCTGAGCCCCCCAACCCCATCCACGTGTCCTGCAGCTGCTGGGTCCTCTGGGCATCCCTCGTCCCTACAAAGCCCACTGGGAACTGTGACGCACGGAGGGTGGTGTGGAAGTATCGCCTGCGATATGGAGTCCTGGGGTCCACAGCTTGCGTGTCTGAAGGATGTCGTCAGAGCCGCTGAGCCTCAAGGTCTTCAATCCCTGCTCGCACCCATCAGTTTCGAGGCTGACACTTGCCACCCCCTCGATGAGCCTGCTGTCCCGGAGGTGCCACCAGTTACAGGCATCACAGAAGTACACCTCTTCCAAGGCACCAACTGTGCCCTCCCCTCCAAGCTCCGAAGCCATGAGGGTCGCAGAGGTGGGCAGCCTGCGGCCCCAGCTCCATGGCTGGTAGTTCCCACCAGAGAAATGAACCAGGGGAGGAGCGCTGGTGGAAAATCGAATTTCTACGCAGCCCAGCCGCTTCAACCTTGGCCAAGCACGGGCCTCTGACTTGCATGCAGCTGTGACCCCGAGCCCTCGGCATGCCCTGGCCACTCGCTCTTGGTGTTTGTCTCCCCACTGGCTCTGCTGTCTCCTCGTCAGACCTCCTGGGGCCCTCAAGCCTCCAGCTGGAGCCTTGTTCTTAGTTTCAAGGCCTTTCCAGACTTGGGCTCCTCCTTGCCTCCATCCCTGTGGGTCACAGCCGTTTTAAAAAGAAAGGGACCTGGAGAACTCCTGACCCAACGCTGGGAGGAGCAATGCAGAAGGACCCAGGTTCCTCCCACTGTGTGTGACAAAAGTCGGGTGACCTGTCCTCTCTTACATTTTCCTCCTTTCCAAAAATGGTGGCTTATCCTCTACCTATCTTGCAGAATTGCTGAGGATAATAAAAAGAAATATCAGGAGGAAGCTCACTGACCAGAGACATTGAGTAACTAGATAAGGCCCACGGCGACTCAGATCAGCAAAGGGCTGCCTGCTGTTCGCAAGCACATATATTCCTTGCGAGCCAGGCCACTGTCAGAGCAAAGATTAGGTCTTCAATTCCTTCTTGAATATTCTGGCTGTCCCTGTGCCTAGCATAGCCTTGCTATACATGTCTGTGTACTTCAGGGGACAAGAAGGGAGGGCCCTGCTGGGTTTCCTGGCAGCTGTGGCCTGGGTTCCAGGAGTGAGCTCATAGGACATAGGGCCCTCCCCTCCTCAAGAGTGGGGGCTGTCCTATTCCCGTCTATTTCCTCAGCAACTAGTGCAGAACGTGGCAGCCAGGAGGGCTCAATTAACGTTACAGAACATATAGGCCAATTGTTAATCAATATTGGTTTTACTTTTCCATGTTTGATTGCAAGGGTTTACAAATGAATTGCACTTGATGAAACTGCATTTGTTTAAAATGACTCCAGAAATACCTCTGTGGTCACAACTCAAGAAAGATGTACTGGGGAGGCTGTTACTTCTGGAATGTTCTACTCAGGGAACCGCTGGCACTCTGTGAGTCAGCAAAACAGGTGGAGGAGACAGGGCCAGAGCTGAGGTCTGTGACCTCAGAGGACCTGCACAGCTGGAAACCTGCCTCAAAGATGTGGGAACTAGAAGGGGAGGCCACACCTGAGGGGGGCCATCTGGTCAGGAAGGACTTGCTGCATCTCTGGCCGACGGACAGACGCCATCCCAGTCATCCTTGGGACGGGTGCGGAGAGAGTGCTTGGAGGCCCTGCTGGGGACAGACTCCAGGTTCTGCTACAGGACCTGCCATGCAGTGGAGGGACCCCTGCCCTCCAAATAGCAGGAGCTGGGGGGCTAAATCACACCCAGTGCCCAACGGCAGGCAGCAGCTGTGCTGGGCAGTGTGGCCTCATGGTTAGGGTGTGGACTCCGCAGCCACAACCTCCGGGGTGTAGATCCCAGCCCCACTTCACAGTGCTCTCAGCGAAGTGGCCGCAGCAGGGGGTGTTGGGATAGGAGTCCTCAGAAAGGCTTGGTGGAGGGTGGGAGAGCGCAGAGCACTGTGGGAGCCAAAGGGAGGGGGCCTGCACGCTGGGGCCCCCGGTGTGGGGTGCTAGCTGTCTGTCTCCTGGCCACGTGGCAGGAGGGGATGCTGGTGCGTGCCTGAAACACAGCTCAGCTCCTGGTGGGCAGCAGGGGACGTGCTTGCTCCATGAGGCTGGGGGGCTGGGGCCTAGTGGCCATACAATGCTTCATCAGACTGGCACTGCAGCAGCTCCACAAATGCCAGGAGAAGAGTGTTCTGAGCACAAACCGCAAGCCAGGTAGATCCAGCGACAGCTGGGCGGAAAGCCCTGCCGGTGCCCGGCTCCGTGCAGGTCCTCCCTGCCTACCTGGGAGCGCTGAGGGACCACAGGGCTGAGCCTCTCCCTACCAAGTACCTGGTGCTACGTCTTATTGTCTCGTTCCTGGATGTTCCAAGTCTCCCTTTCTCCCCCACTTCCTTCTTCTTGCTCTTTTCCTTGGCTGCCACTCAAGTGTAGGACCTGCTGGGTCTTCAGTCCTGACCTTTCTGCCTCTGACCCCAGGCCTCCCCCGAACCTTGCCAGGGCACAGCTCCCCTTGTTCTGCCAAAGGTCTCCCCTGCACCACTGCTGGGGCAGGGATCACCAGCGCCCCCAGAGGGTTGGACAGGAAGTGCATCGCAGGTAGGGCTGCAGCCAGGACAGGGTTCACAGGCTCCCAGCTGCCTCCCTGTACAATGGCTGGCCTGGCTGTGGGGGCCGTGGGGTCTCCGTGCCCTTCTGAAAAGCCAGACGACCTCCTCACAGCCCCCCTAAGAGCCCATAGTGCTTTCTTCTTTCCCACGTCAGCTCACACGCATCTCCGACTGCCCCTCAGGAAGAAGAGGCAGCCCTTGGAGGCCCACCCGCAGCCTGCTGTTCTGATTAACGGCCGCCTCCGCTCTGATTGTGTCATGTGTGTGAGTCATGTCTCCCAGCCAGACGGTGACCTGGCCTCCTGCTGCAGCCACTCCCTGCCCCCTTCTGCAGGGTCTCCGAGGCCAGGGCACTCCGTGGAGCCCCCCGGCTGATCACAGCTCGGAGACTCGGGCATGAGGGTGCCAAGCCAGGCCTTAGCTCTCTCTGTAGAGAATGGGCTCGTGAGCAGACACAGGTTCCAGTGACCTGGGACAGCCCCCGGAGCCTGTGAAATGTGAGCTGGGAAACATCCGGCTCTGGCCTAAGGAAGCTCAGGCCGTGGGGAGAACAGGGCCTGATTCTCTCCCCAGAGGGCGATCCTCACACCTCCCTCCCGTCACCTAGCGCTGCCTTTGTACAAAGCGGCAGAATGAGAGCAAGCATTGAGAAGAGATGTTCCTGGAGCCTCACCCCTCAGACCCCTCCTTCTCAGAAACCGGTGCTCCCTGTCTAGTCCAGGTCCCTCCTGCTGTGAGACCCGCCCCTTGATGCCATGCTGTGTGCAACAGCAATGAGCTCCGGAAGACAGGTGGGCAGCGGCGCCTGGGTGCAGGCGATGCCTCCAGGATAGAGGAAAGGGCCAGCAGGCCTGTGGAAGGGGACCAGACACCAGGCCCCCTGCTGCATTCTGGTCTCCTCTCCACTTGAGAGCTCAGCAGGGCCGGGAGGGGAGGGCAGCCTGCCTCGCTCTGGTGGCTTCCAGCCAGGGGCCAGCACTGTGGCCCATCCAGAGAAATCGCTGCCTTCCCTGGTCCCAGCCAGGTGGTCTGGGAAACACACAAGGCAGTTATCAAGGTCCTGGTGGCTCCTGGGACTCCTCTCCCCTCACATCCCTTGTAGCTTTGGCTCCAAACCCCTGTCCTCATGAATGCAAAAGGCCAAGTTAGCCCCGCAGGTGTCAGGAGCAAGTCGGGAGCCAGCAGGAGGGAGCAGGTGCACCTGAAGAAGAATGTGAGCGAGGGAAGGTGTGTGCCATGTGTGTGGGGGAGTGTGTGCAGCTGTGTGGACACCTGTGCATGCTGGCGTGAGTGGAAGAGAGGGAGCTTGGGTCTGGGGCGCTGTCTTTGTCCAGTTGCCCTGGTTACACTCATGGCCATGTTCTGGTCAGAGACCACCACCCTTCAGGATTTTCTCGGTGGAAAAGGCTTCTGGGTCATCCTCTGGCTTACTTCCCCAGTGAAAAGGACACACCACAGTGCCTGCCCCCAGTGTCTGCCAAAAACACAGCCCGCCCCCAGCCACACCGAGCTCTGCTCACTGAGGGCCAGCACAGGGCTCACCTTGACACCTTGTTTCCAAAGCCGCGGTCTTGGCTGTTTGACAGGAGTGGGCGAGGGAGCAGCTAGCGCACCCCACACATCATGGAGCAACTCCATTCCTGGAAGGTCCTCGCCTCACACACACACACACACACACACACACACAGCCCCCTCTGCCCCAGACAAGCCAATGACTTGCCCGGATGCAACGTGGAGAATTCCAGCAGGTGGGCTAGATAAGGAAGCAGACACAAGGGTTCCCTGTGCTTGGCACTGAGGACTTGACCCAGACTCTTCAGGTCTTGTGTGGTGTGGCCTGCAGAGGGGGACTTGTTTTCATGGCCAGGATGGGAGAGGAAGACTGCCTGGAGGAGGTGGGCTGGGAGGTGGGTTTGCAGGGGAGCTCAGAGGTGGAGCCTGGGCAGTGAGGATGACTCCTTCCCATTCTCCCTAGGCCACTGACTGTTCTCTTCCTCCAAGCCCCAGGGCAAATCTCCAAGTCATGGCAGGGGTGAGGGAGTGAGGAACCCAAACAGTGGAGGTAGCAATTTCCTGGTGACAGTCATAGCCTTGGTCTCATGAGGCCAAACCCTCTCCAAGCCCTCTCGAAGAAGGGAGGAAGGCTGCCTGTCCTCCTCTTCCGCATCTCCGCTTAGAGCCTTCAGGGGAATGCCTCTGGGGGGCTCCAGGGAACCAGACCCTGGCTGGAGGATACAGATCTCACTGGGTGGGAGGGGTCATCATGCTCTGCTGACCTCCACCCTCCAAAAATAGCACATCCTTGGTCAGATGCCAAGCTGGCCATATACTGTGCTACCCAAATCCAAGCCTCTCCATATTCCAACCTTCTAAGTCCTAGGGAGAAGTGTCTTCCTTCAAGAAGCCCTCCAGGACTCACACCGCCTGGCTTATTATTGAAACGACTCCTACTCCATGAACTTGGAACGATCTAGCTCTCGTCCTCAATGCACGGTTCCTTCAAAGCTCTGGACTTTTATCCCCAGTGAGTGGCTAACACCTTGTGGTAGACTTCCCTGCGTGACGAGATCTAGGGTACAGAGTCCAGTGTGGCACAGTGTGCTGAGCCCAGGAGCAGCGCTGTCAGGGCGCGTCTATACGGCATGGATGAGTGGCAGTTTGCTAAGGAGGAAGGGTGTGAAGGGCTCACAGAAGTGTGTTGGGGTTGCCAGCAGTACCCGGCAGGCTGCAGGTTGGGAGAAAGCTCTGATCTTCCACCCGGCTGCTTTTATAGACCCTGTCTAGCCTGCCCCGGAGGGTCTTGGCCTGGCTCCCCAACCAAACACGTCTTGCCTCTGGCGCTCTGAGCTTCACGTAGCATTCGTGAGTCCAAGCAGCATTGCTTGTGCTGTCACTCAGCCGGTGCAGCACTCTGCAACCCGGGACCTGGCTTCCCGGCTGCCTTGGAGCAGTGCCTATGGCCACACTGAGGGTCAGTCTCTGGGGAGACTGTGGATGAGAGGCCGGAGAGGTCACTTGCCTTTCACCCAGCGCGGCTCTGGCTGGCTCCCTCTCCTGCACTTTCTCACAGCTCCTCCCCACACCCCCACCCCATGGCTGGAGAAGGAGGACCAACCTCAAGTCCAAGGACTTGGGCTCCAGGTGCTCCTGACCCTGCCACGCCCTGGCTGGCTGCCCGCTGCTCCTTACTCTGTTCAGCCCCTTGTTCTCTCCTCCCCAAGTCTGTCCACTGTCTGGCGCACCCCACCTGCCCCTCCCAGCCCCTCCCCCTGCTGCTCTCTAGAAGCCCGTGACCCTTCTCTGGTCTTTGGTCCATAGCTCCTTCCCCCTCCCCCGTCGTGGGACTCAGCTGTCACATGTGAATGTGCGTCTCCTTGCAGACTCTGGAGGACACAAAGAACTCCTCCTGGCTGGCTGTGTCTCCCGGGCTGCTGAACCCAGAGCTGGGCAGCCTGAGGACCGCAGCCATGACTGGAGGAACTCATCCTCTCCCGTGTCCCATGACCCCTGCCCCAGGAGGGGCTGACGGCTTGATCACAGGCCTGAGGCTGAAACGGGGCACGGAGGCAAAGAGAACAAGGCCTTACCGGGGCTCTCACCTGCTGCCTGCTCAGCTGGTAATGAGCAGGGCGCCAGCCCCAGCCGGGGTGACTCAGGGGACCCCTCAAGGGGAGCCTTCCAGACTGCTCCCCACCGATGGGTGGAAGACTCTACCCTAGAGTACCTGAGACCTGCACAACTCATCCTCAAATGATTTCTTTAAAAAAAAAAAAGTACAAGGAAGAAGAAAAATGAAAGTGCGTTGCCTTGCGACGGAGCTGACATTGATTGCATCAGGGAATAGGCACTGACGGGGAGGACAAGAGTGGCTTCTTGGGAGAATGCTGGGGCCGGAGCCGGGGCCCCCGGCACAGGCTCACCCGGCTGCACCTGTGAAGGCAAAGCTGCTGACAGATGCCCTGAGGATGCCTCGCCATCTTGGAGGCAGATGGACCTGTCGCCCCCGAGGGCTGCTGGCTGAGGGGACCTCTGGTTACACATGCAGCTCTGTCAGGTGCAGGAGGTGGGGCCTCCATAGCCCAGAAAGCACCATGGCCAGGGAAGAGCCTGCTCCTCTGCTGATTCTGCCGTGGGCAATTGCCAGAGAGGCTCAGGGCACATTGTGGGGAGGGGCAGTGGCCCCTGGGGTCAGCCCAGGACATCACCTCCGCCACAGCCTTACCCTGGGGCTGCTCTCTGGCTATGGGCCTGTCCCCCTACCTCCTATAGCACAGGATCCAGTTCCCACGTGGCCCCACCCCCAAGCACGGGTTCTGGCCCGTCTCCTCCCACTGCTGAACTTGGCTCTGTGACTTTCCCACCAAGAGTCCTGATTGCTGCTCTCAGATGGAGCCCTGATAGCCACCTTCAGTGTCCCCAGAAGTGGGTGAGTAGACAGGACCCTGGGCAAGAGGTAGAACTTCTGTCTGCTAGGATAAGTCAGGTCTACTCCCTGGCCTCAGTGCCGCCTGGGTAGCCACCTGTCCAGCCCCAGCTCTGGTCTGAGGTTGCAGGCTGAGGGGAAGCCAGGCTGTCCTGAGACCGAGCCTTCTGGGGGGTGCCCAGGGCCACACCAGGCCTTGCTGATGTCTTCACGGGGGGGGGGGCTGAGCTTTGGGAGAGTCCCTGGAGAAGGAAGTCAGGGCAGCCCACGGAGCCGTCACAAACTGCCAGGAACTGAGTGGGCCAACAATGGCCTCTCAGTGCCGGTGGGGGGGCCAGGGCAGGGTCCAACTCGCCCAGGCACCTGCCGCCTTCCTCCTGCAAGGGTGCCGAGGCAACCTGCCCAGGGGCGCTGCTCCTTTCAGAGTCTCATCAGCACACACGGAAAACAATTTGCCGGGCCGTGTTGCGTCGCCGCTGCCGTGTGCGGTTTGCTGCACGTTAAATTCATTATTTTAACAGGTCAATGCGTCTGACAGATATTCATTTGTGGGAGATGAGCACGGCTGCTTCTTTAATCCCTGCGGATTACTCGGCTCTCCCGAAAAGCGATACCAGCGACTTGCAGAGACTTTAATCTCAATCACTCCAGACTGTTTACAAGGAGTCAAAAGCAGGGAAAAGAGCCATGCCCATCCGGGGACAGAGGCTCAGCCTTGGCATGTGTTGCGGTGGGGAGCGAAGGTTGAAGGGGAAGTGGGGCACCCCAGGTGAAGCCCACAGACCTGGCAGCTTGGAGCACAGTCTGGCAGGGGCGTGGGGAAGAAGGCGCCCCTCTTCCATCAGCTGCAAGCTGCTCCCAGCCCCAGGGGCCATGCAGAATGGCGGCCTGGGTGGCAGGTGCTCCTGCGGTCGCATTCTGGATGCCTTCCTGTTCTTTAAAGTCTCAACAGCCCAACTGGGCAATGGACAGGGCCCAGTGTTTGTGAACAACAGGGGGATGCTTCCACGTGGGAAGACAGACCCCAAGTCCCCCAGAGCTGCTCCTCCCTGGGCAGAGTGGAGTTTGCTCCACAGACTGCTCCAGGCCCGTCCTAGGGCTGCTGACGTGGGAGATGTGCCGAGCTGTGATGTCTCCGGCTGGGTGCCTCCAGGGAGCTAGCCTGACCCTCAACGCCCCCCTGGTGGCCTCTGGGACCTTCCAGTCCTGGCCTGTTCCTCTCTGCAGCCCCTCCTCTCACCCCTACCTCCTCTTCCCTGCCTGTGGTTTCCCCTCTGCCCCTGGGGAGACACTGCTGTCTCAGTTCAGCCTGCAAGGGCTTCCCTCCCTGCCCCAAGGCCTGGGTCACCAGCTCCAACTGCCATCCTGAGCCTGTCCTCAGCCCTGAACTTTCCCTTTCAGAGTCGCTGCTCCCTGCACGGGAGGCAGAGCAGAGAGAAGCAGGGCTTCTCTGAAAGCCCCAGTCCTTGCAGGGTTCTCTGTGTGGCTGCGATGCACAGGGACCGGCGTGGGACCAAAGGCCTACCAGGCAATGCTTTGCTTTTCTCCTCAACCCCCAGAATATAAACAACCAGATCTACTGGGGCTGACATCCTCTGGGGAAAGTGTCCAGGGGATGTGAGTGTGCACACATGGGTGTGCGAGGGTGGGTGTGCACAGGCACACAGGCACGCATGTTTATATGCGTCTGCTGTATGTTCAAGCTTTGCCTGTTTGTGAGTATGTTCACCCATGTTCCAGGGGCAGTGGCTACCTGTCCAGTGAATGAGTAATTAATTGGTGGGTGATAAAGCAATTAGCCCTAGAGCTTTCGAAAATAATGAACGAGGGTCCTGTAGATGTCAATATTTGAAAATACTAATTTAAGGCCTATTAGCTGAAACAAATTTTAATTAAACAGGGAATAATCAGGGTGATGAGAGGAAAATAAAAGATTTGGCCAGTGGCTGAGGGCCCTCCCGGAATGCATGGAAAAGGGAGGGCGGGGTACGACAGGGATCTGTGGTCTGAACCTGGCCAGCTGTCACCTGGGTGATGAGCCAGAGGTGTGGATGGTGAGGCCATGGCCCTGCTCTGGGTGTTGCAACTTGTCCGTAGGAGGACACAGTGGGCCTCCAGGGAGGTTCTCACGGGGCTGACCATAGGGAGGAAGAGCGGTGCAGAGAGGTTTTATTCTGCCTTGTGTGTCTCTGGGGCGTGGCTGAGTTTCCAAGGATGTCCCCAAGGTGTCCTGTGGGGTAGGTGGGTCAGCCTGCCCCTTCCCAGGAGCGTCCACAGTGCCTGTGCAGTCAATGTGATGCAGAAGCTTTCGCTGGGACTCATCATTTCTGTTTCCCCAAGCAGCATCACCCAAGAGCGTGGACTCCCAGCCACGCACCCACTCTCACCCTGTCCTCAGAGAGTCTGCAGTCAGTGGGGGCAATGTGGGACAAGGGGCTCGCGGGCGACTCCCAAAGCAGGAGCTGCAAGCAGCAGCAGCCTCCCTGGGGGTGGTGTGCCCCCTCGTCCTGCTGAGCCCGTGGCCCTGGGGCTCACAACGGCTGAGACAGTGCCTTACCCATCTCCGCATCCCCTCAACAGCATTTTTTTTATGACAGGCAGAGTGGACAGTAAGAGAGAGAGAGACAGAGAGAGAGAGACACAGAGAGAAAGGTCTTCCTTTGCTGTTGGTTCACCCTCCAATGGCCGCCGCAGCAGGTGCACTGCAGCTAGCCCACCGCGCTGATCCGATGGCAGGAGCCAGGTGCTTCTCCTGGTCTCCCATGGGGTGCAGGGCCCAAGCACTTGGGCCATCCTCCACTGTGCTCCCGGGTCACAGCAGAGAGCTGGCCTGGAAGAGGGGCAACCGGGACAGAATCCGGGGCCCTGACCAGGACTAGAACCCGGGGTGCTGGTGCTGCAAGGCGGAAGATTAGCCTGTTGAGCCACGGCGCCGGCCCTCAATAGCATTTTGAATCTAGAGGGCAACCAGCTGAACCCAGCTGGTCTGGTGGGCACATGGGCGGTGTCTTGTTCACCTGGGTACCCAGGACCTAGAGTGGTGGCTCCAGGCAAACGATTGCTGAGGCCTTGGCCACTGCATCCCTGGGTGGACCTGGGGCCCCTGTGTCTCCGAGTCGTGGTGAGGGAGCCTGGCTCGTGGCCCTGAAGGCAACAACCTCAGCGGGTCCTCACTTTATCACAGGGGCTGGAGACGTTGCTGGTGACGGGGGCAGTGCTCCTCTGAACACATAATCCGACACAGCACCCTCCCCACTGCCGTGGGACCCCTGTGACCCTGACACTGCGTCTCTGTGTTCGTGGTGTGCCTTTGTGTCTGTCTGTGTGTGCATGTGCTTGTGCGTGCGTGTCTGAGTGTGTGCCCACTTTGTGCATGCTGGGGAGCACCTGTGTGTGTACTGCTGCCTGTACCTGTCAGGGTCCCGGCGTTTTCCCGTGGGCAGCGCCACCCCATGCCAGCACTTTTCTCCCCTCACTGCCTCAGCTCTAGCAGACAGAGGCAAGAACTCACCTCACACCACCACCTCTTTGTTTGGCCATTCATTTATGGTTCGCCAGGTTCCCAAAATGGTTTCAGGTGGAGACCTTGGTGAGGGGGGGCTGCCCCGAGGCCGTGTGCAGGGGCATTCCTGGAGGGCTTGCTCCAGGAAACCCACACAGCCACATCTCCTCTTTGGACTGATTTGCACTGCGGACGGACGTCACATGGGGCCACATCCTCCCCCACCCCCCGCCTGACTCCTGCGTCAGCCACACACCTGTACCTGCAAGTGACGCCCCCATGCAGTTTCTTGAATCCTTGCCTAGCTCCTCTCTGAAACCAAAATCCCCCACCTGCTGGCTCCTCCTACTAATCACACCTCCTGTCTGGGGCCCCTCCTCTCTTGTCATCTCTCCTGGGAGTCAGTCCGTCTCACTGCCCACTCCCCTCGCAGCCCCCTTCCCTGGAGGTAGACCTTGGTTAGGCACCCTGCCCAAAGCCATCCACCTGGCTCTGAGTTTGCTTTGTGGGTGGGAGAGACACAGCTTTCTGCCCCGCCTCTGCCCCTCCCCCTCAGCAGCAGAGCAGGGAGGGGGTGGGGAGGGGGCAAGCACTCCGTCAGCTCTGGATTGAAAGTTGCATAATAACCTGGGGCCCCCTCGGAAACTTTTCATCTCCACACGCAGACTGATTAAATAGCAACAAAAATAAATTATGTATACACAGGGTTGTAAAAGCACCCAGGGACCAGAGACTTGGGGTCTGTGCCTCATATAAATGCAAATACTGTAATAGCATTGCCGTGGGTTCCCCTCCCCCACCCCCACCCCCATGCACCTGGGGCGGGGAGGGTTGCAATTGGCAAGGGTGGTGTGCGGTGGGATAACAGGCTCAAGCCTGCAGGGGTTTGAAACAAAACCTGAGCCGGGCACAAACTCATCCCAGCGCAGGAACTGAAGGGGCAGCTGTGGTTTAGGGCTGAGCTCTCAAACAAAAGGCTGCAGCCAGCGGTGTGGTGCGCATCTTTCCTCTGCTGGGCAGGGAGCCAGGGATTGTTCTCCGGTCTTCACACCCCCTCCCGCCTCTGTCTGATCTCCTCCTGGTAGATAACGGGGTGGCTGGCAGGGCCCCTTCTGGCTACTGTCTCCCAAGACTGAGTAAAAGTGCATGCCCCCAGAGCGCTTAGTCCCCACCCTCCCCGGAGTGCCTGGGGGGACAGCGGCATAGGGGGGATGTTGGGGGGTACCTCCACCCAGGGGAAGTATCTGCTGCCTCTCCTCCGCCCCTGGGGATCCCAGCAGGGTGCTGGCAGCTCACAGCTCACGGGAGCAGCCCCTCCGCTTGTCCGGTCTGAAGGTGTTTTCACTGCCCTGTTCCTGTCCCCAGTTTCCTGCCTTAGGCCAGGCTGCTGGAGGCTTGTGTCCAGGCCAGGGTCATGGAGCCAGTCAAGGGAGGGGAGGACTGGAGCTGCCACTCAGGATGGATGTCATGGGTGAGCCAGGAGTGGCCACCCCTATCTCTGTTCCCCGAATGTGCCTTATTTATCACCAGCCCATCACCGGGTTCCCTCCACACCCCTAGCATACAGTGGGTGCCTAATTAAAACTGATCCTTTGATGATGTTCTCAGTCTTTGCAGAGAACAAGTGGTTCTTTTCCCGGTGGGCTTCCCAGCCCCTTTTGACTTTTGTGTTCCTGTTCCATGATGTAACTGCCATCTCTCCGTTAGGCTACAGGGAACCTCAGCAGGCGAGAGTCAGTGTACTAAGATTCTGTTGTCCAATCTCCCTGGCAGGTGAGCACAGCCCTGTCTAGCACTCCAAGTGCCATCTTATCCATTCTCTCACCTCACGTTGCTAACACAGGGCCAGGCTGTCTGGGAAGGTAGCATCATGCCCAACCTGCAGATGAGGAAGTTGAGGTCTCAAGAGACAGTTTGCCCTCAGAGCCCTCGGCTTGTATTCTGTGGGAAGGCTGGGAAGGCATGGAACACGTTGCCCCATCTGGAATATTTAATTTCCCACAGATTGCAAGGCACTGGGGGCTCAGGGGATGCCTGCTTCTGGGCCTGGGCTGGGAGGCGAGGCTCCTTAGCCTTGCGTCCCCTGTGGTCCTCTCTCTGGATTCACTCCTCCAGACCACACACAGGTACCTAACGGCAGCAGCACTGGTAACTCTGCTCCAGAAGGGCCCCACCAGCTCATAGCTGCAGCAGGCAGTGTGCTACTGTGAGGGTCACTTGACAGTGCGGGTGGTGGAGGGCATGGGCTCCACAGCCCGCCTTCCAGGTCCCCAGCAAGAGTGCCCTCACCCCCAGCCATCCCACCTGGGCCCAAAAGGTGGGCTGAGGGCATTCGTTCTACTGGCTCTCTTGGACAGACCGAATCAGAGAACAACGAGTAAGAAAAACCACGGAAACCACGGCAGGCCACACTACCCTCCGACCTTGTCGGCAACGACAAAGGGCAGCAAAGGCCACACCTGACCAGGCAAAGCACATCCCAGGGGCAGAGGGACTGGGAAGAGCTGCTACGAAAGGAAGCAGGATTGCAGCGGGCTATGCCCCGGAGACGGCGACACTCTCTTGTCTTGCATGGATTGGTAAAAAACGTCCATACAGACAATCTCACTACGTGTCCTTCTCATACCTGGGAAAGAGAGAAGCCACTTCCGCCACGCTCCTTGTCCTGGAGCATGCTGGAAGCATGGGCCAACACCTGAATGGCCACTGGTTCCCTGGTGGGAGGTGCAGGCAAGCAAAGATGGGAAGAGCTTTTGTGAGGGCGCAGGGAGCAGATCCTAGAGCAGGTAGGGGAAGGGCCCCAGGATGTCTAAGGTGCATTCTGTCCCTAGGATTTTACAATTCGGTCCCTCTGAGAAGGAAAGGAGAGACAGAGAAGGGGACACGGTGGCAATGTCTGGGTCCTGCACGGTGGCTTGCTCTGTGACTGGCTCCTTCAGGAATCGCAGGACCTGCAAGAAACAGAGTCGAGCCCTCACTCTACCCAGGGCGCCACAGAGAGCATGCAAGGCGCCAAGGGGTGGACCAAGACTAACAGGGCTGGGTGTCTGACTTCATCACCCTTACAGATTTGTTGGGGACAAGAGAAGCTGCACACAAACTCTGACACATAAACCATAAAAAGCAAATTAATAATGCAAGACTTAACTAATAGTTCAGAGTAAAAAGAGAAGCCTTGTTTCGAGGCCATCCACGATTAGGTGCCCAATGAGGAGGACAGACAACAAGGCCTGGGGTTGCTCTGTGGGGGAGGCGCCCACTTCTGCTGCTGGGCTCCTGGGACTCTCTGGAGGCCACTTCTGATATCGTCAGTCTATTAACTGCAGTTATGACCATAAGGATTTGACTCCAGGGACTGCCCCAAAGAATCACCACCGTCCGGAAGCCCAGAGTTGTTCCTGTGGCTACTCGGGGGGGTGGGGCACTGTCATTAGTGACCTTTATGGGGAGCGTCTTGGGTGGCTTCTATCTCCCAGGGTAGAAGCCGACAGAGTGGGGGTGTTGTCATGGCTCTCCCTGGGAGCAAGGCTGGGCGCCTCCTGACTCCAGCAAGGAGGATGTGGAGATGGAAGTGGGCCGTGGGGCAGGCTGGGGTGCCCCTCGCCAGTGGGTTCAGGGGGACCCAGGTGCCCGGGCTTTGGGGAATGCATCACAGTTGGCCTGGCAGCAGCTGGCCCGTTGCCGCCCAGGCCACAGCTGCAGCCATGGCCCTCCCTGGGACAGGTCCCCACACCACTTCCTTAGGTCTCCCCAGTGCTTGGCTTGTACCCGCTGGCCTTCTAAACTCCCTCACACCTCTCTTCTTTGCGCAGCCAATACCCTGAGCCAGGAAAACGGGTTCCTGGTCTTCCATGTGATGTGTGATCTTCCATGTGGTCCTCTGCCTCCTCCAAAATCCTGCAGCCCCACATCTTCCCTATGCTACCCTTTGGGGCTGGGGGAGGCGCAGGCCCTGGCCGCAGCCCATGCCTGAGGCCTGAGCATCCCTGTGTGTGAGCAAAGCCCCTCCTGAGTTCAGCACACATGAGGGAATTTTTGCAGTGGAACTTTGTCCAGGAGAAAAACATGAGCATGAGGAAGCCACAGGGACTCACATGAGATACGCGTGGCTGTGCAGTGACCCGTGCGTGGCGCTGCTCCCCAGCCTGACTGCTGTGTGTGCCCTGCTGGGCGTGTCTGACACGGAACCGCCCTGCTGTCTGCGTTTCTGGGCCGAGGTTGCTCTTCCGGGCTCCGGCCACCTCGCCTCCTCCCTGGGTCCCTAAGTATCTCCCCCTTGCTTAGGAAGGTCTCCAAGCCCCAGGTAGCTCGGCAGAGCTGAGACAACTGACAGGTATTGAACTTAACAAACGCTCATGCTCTCTCAGCTCAGCATCTCAGCAACACCCACTTCCCTGGGTGCTCTGTGATGATTCATTGCGCGGGTGCCTTCAGCCTGCCCCACCTCATCCATCCCAGCAGGTCACCGCAGAGGCGGCTGTGCCCGCCGTGGCAGCCCCAGTCCACACCCCGGCCCCCTCGTCCACCCTAGTGAGGCAGAGCCCACAGAAGCCCACTGGCCCAGGCAGAGCCCGGAGGGGTGGGGAGGAGGCGCCCAGGCCTGGGGTGCAGCGGTAGAGGATGGCTGGTGGGGGCTCCCGGTCCAGCTGCAGGCTCCCCCCATTCTCCCAACTCCCTGTGGGCTGGCTTGGGCAGGAGGGGCAGCTGGCGGCAGCCGGAGTGATTTCACATCTTTGTTGCTGTAGCTGCTGGGCCGAAAATAGTCCTCTCTCTCAGGCAGGCTGGCTCGGAGTGTGAAAAACTCTGCTCCCGGGGAGTGGCAGGAAGCAGCCAGGGAGCAAAACGCACCACAGGCCTGGCGCTGCCTTGCTTACCTGAAGAGCAAATGGCAGCCTCAACTCTCCCGCAGCGCCAACTGCTGCGGTAGCTTCAGACAGGTGAGCACCCTGAGCGAGCTTCAGCTGCTTCCACGTTCAGCCCCGCTCCTGCGCTGCCTCCCGACAGGCCTGGGGCTTCCTGCCTGGGGGCTGCTGTGCCAAAGCCCCACAGCAAGCAGAGTCTCAACCTCTGGTGACTCTGGACACAGCTGGAGCTGCCCTCGGGTACAGACGTGGAAACAGGTTCAGAGGAGTCAGCGGGGCTGCCCATGGTCACACAGAGAGGAAGACGCCGAGGTGGGGTCGGCCGCCGGCTGCCCAGGGAACTGTCTGCCCATTTGCTTCCCCAGCAAAGAGTTCAGGCTGGAAGGGGCCTGGGGGTGCTCACCGCTCCCGGCTGTGCTGCCTGGCGCTTGAGTTCGGGGGTGCTCTCCCCTCTCCCTGGAGGCTGGTGGAGTTGCCGGGGCTTCAGGCACTTTCCTGTCTCTGTCCTGGGACCTGCATCTGAACTGCATGTGCATGAGCATGGCTGACTCTGTCTATTCCCAGCACGATCCCCAGCCTTCATTTCCACCCTAAGGTACACCAGATAATTAAGTCTCTCTCAGGCCTCCTCAGGATAATGCAGATTAATTTATTATTTAAATCTGAATAGAATATTAGCTCATTGTCTTACTAGTTGTGATAAATGCTGGTGGGGGCACAAGATGGCAATCCTCCCACTTTCCACTGCCTGGCAGAATGGAAAGACCCCATGCATGGGCCTGGGGAGCAGCTGGCAGGGTGGGTTTCAGGCCCCCCCTGGGGTTGCACAGGCGGCCTCAAACATGCACCCCTAATGGCTCTCTGAATGTGAGCCCACTCTGCATCCCACCTCAGCCCAGCCCCTGCTCAGGAAAGAAAGAAAAGAGTGTGCAGCAAAGCAGGGAGGGACTGGAAGCGAATTTCTCAAGCTGGAGGCACCCCCTCCTCCTGCTGGCAGGTGACAGGGCAAGGGGGCTGAGCAAACACACTGGTGTCAGCTTCCGACGGCCCAGGGATGGCTCCCGTCAATCTGCCCTTCTCAGAAACCAGGGATAATGACATCTCCACTAGATGATCCAGAGAGCCTGCTTGGTGGGGCTGGTGTCCAGGGAGGTCCTCAGCGCTTTTCCACCCCACCCACCTGTGACCCCGAGGCCCAAGGTCAGGCATCAGAGTGGCCGCCTCTCCCTGGGATGCGCACTTGCTCTTCGGCAGGAGCTCAGGTGAGGATGCGCTCAGGCCGGTGGAGGAAGGACTTGTCCCTGCTGCCTCTGTTTGCCCCCAGAGCTGTTCTCTCAGCCTCCCAGTCTAGGCCGCCAGGGACAGTGCTGGTAAGAGGGTGGACGGCCGGACTGCAACACCAGCCTGGGCCTTCCCGTGCATCTTCCAGACAAGTGCCTGTGGTGTGGGCTGCATGCGTGTGTCCCCCCAGATTCCCTGGGCTGGAGCCCCGGCTCCCAAGGTGATCATACTTGCAGATGGGGCCTTGGGAGGTGACAAGGTGTAGATGAAGTCACCAGGGAGGGGAACCCATGACTGTCCTTGAAAGAGGAGGAGGTGATGGGAACCTGCTCTCAGCAACAAGGGGGCCGTCGCCAGCCAGGCAGCGAGCCCTCCCCAGACGCCCGACCTGCCACCACCTTGGTCTTGGACTTCCAGCCTCCAGAACTGTGGGAAATCAATGCCAGTTGCCGAAGCCACGGAGTCTTTGCTACTCTGTGATGGCAGCCCGAGCTGACTGGGACAGACCCACTTTACACATGTGGAGGCTGAAGCCTGGGAGGCCAGGTGACTGACTCTGGTCCCAGAATAAACGAAATGACTGGCGTTCCAGGCATCCATGCGTGACCCACATACAGGGACCGAGTGCCCATGGCCAGGTACGGGGCGGAGGTGGCTGTGATGTGCTCCTGTGCTCAGGGTGCTGCACGGTGTAGGCCTCTCGATGCAGACAGAGCAGATACATCTCAAGCAGCTGCTGCCCTGGCATCCAAGGAAACCGAAGCCCGGGAGGCCAGGGCTTGGTGGCAGGGAGGGACGGTGCCGGCACCGTCCCTCCCAATGCCACACACCCCACTGCATTCGAAGCTTCCTCGGTTGCAGCCGAACTTGGGATCAGCTGGCTCCTGGTCATGTTTACCCTGGTGCAGCCTCCCAGGTCTGGAGCAGAGCAGGAGCCCTTGGCATAGAAAGCACAGGAGCCAGCCAGGAGAAATATATGGGACACATCGTGTGGCTGTGGTTTCTTCACACCACCCAGTCATGCAGCTGGCAATTAATTTCTCCTATAAATGAAACACCTTTCATATCACTTTATCTGGAGAGCTTGAATTGACAGCAGTGGGTGTAATTTATACATACTTTTTACCCATCTGTTAGCTTCAGGCTTCAGGCTGCTTGTGTTTTTGCCTCCAATTCTCTCCCCAAATTGAAGGGATTAGGTTAGGATTAGGTGAGTGTTTTAACCAGATATTCAGAAAGATGGATGGCGAGGCTTCCAGACGGCTAAGGCCCAGGGGAGGCCTTCCCACGGCGGTGGCCAGGTGGGGCTCAGTGACCTGGGAAATTGCCTCTACCTGAGCGCCAGCAGCTCCTGCAGCCCAGATGCCGGAGCTTCAGGAGGCCTCAGGGACGCCCCAGGCCCGCCCCCTCTTCTACAGAGGAGAAAGCCGGGGCCCAGAGACGCCAGGGGACTGGGGCAAGGTCGCACAGCAGGCGAGAGGCAGAGCTCGGCTCAGCTCGGGGTTTGGCTGCAGTGAGCGGTGGAGCGGGGTAGCTCTCTGTCACTCTGAGAGGGGTAGAGGGGGCGTGGATGGGAGCCTGGAAGTACTTGGCTGGCCAGGGCACACGGCCTCCTGCCCCTTTGTGCCCATGGAGGTGGAGTTGCCATAAAGTGAGATCAGGACCAAGGCAGAGCAATTTCTGGAGGCCTTTTGCTGATCATGTAGGTGTGTATACATATGTGTGCCTGTGTGTGCAATAACCGGGTGCGTGTGCACATGTAGTAACTGCGTATTAATTGGATGCATGTGCATATATGTATGTGTGTATGCCTATATGACACCCACTAGGGCTGTACCACTCCTACCGGCCATCGACAGCCCTGTTAGAGTCCAGCCGGCTTTATTTTCTTCGGCACTATGTGTCATCTTCTCCCAAGGAGCTTTGTCTACCTGACCACTCTGCAAGCCTTAGGAGCCAGGGCTATGTTGGACCCCTTGAGCCCTCCACACCCGCCTCAGCCCATCTTCTCTTGGAAGCTAAATCCTGGAGCTCCTGGGTGGGGATGGGGTGTCCAGATGCAGGCTGGTTTTAGAGGCAGGTTCAGTTTGCATGACTGTACAGCACCTTGCCACCTCTGGCCTAGGCTGGGAGGGGTGGCTGTCTGCCTATCTCTGGGGACAGCAGCTGTTGCCTGGAGCGTAGCGGCCCATTCACTGGAACATTCACAAGCCCTCCTCAGGCTCCTAGGATGTGCAGATGAATGCTGCAGGATCCTCCCCTGTGAGGTTACATGCAGGCTCCGGCCCTGGGACTGGAGCCCTTTTGCTACTGAAGGCGTCCACGGCTTCTGCCTCCTTCCTCACCTTCCCACCTGGGCTCAGCCCTGGAGCCATCAGCAGCGAGACTCTGTCTGGTTAGAACCAGTAAAATAGTTTTGTATTACAGCAGGGACCTGGGGAGACTTGGCCATGAAATGTTACATTAGACCCAAGGTGTCCTGTACATGCTCCCGGTGGAGTTCTCCAGGCAGCCTTGGCTGGGGGGCCTTGGCGAGGGGGAACGTGCCGGAACTACCAACCAGGTGGGGAGGAGGGGATGCTGGGCCGCGCCGTCCCCCTGGAGCTCGGAGGACATCCGAGAGAACCGAGGAGGAAGGGCAGGCGCGTCCTTGCCTCCCGTTCAGCCCCACCGGGCCTTGCTGGCTGTGGCTGCATGCCCAGGCTCACCTCGCCGTCCTGGGGCAGCCCCCGTTGCTCCTCTCCCACTGTGGGGGGAGCACTGCCCCCTCGCCACACCACGCGTCCCGGGTTTCAGCTCCAAAAATACAGGCACGGAAGGACGGGAGACACCGAGCCGAGGAGGTGAGCCCCGCAGGGAATAATTAGTGGATGGCACAGGCTCAATTGAAAATACAACTAGCCGCGTCCCGTGGCGCAGGTGATTAGTGCGGTGAGTGGCCCGGAGGGGGAGACAGGATGTTGGCTGAAGTCTGCCAGTCTCTCTTCAATCTAGCTCCCGACCCACCCACCCACCCACACCTAAGCAGCCCTGCGCTCTCCAACCTGCCTCATCAGCCACCCACCTGCTCATCTTCTTCAAGACTGAGGGTAAACCTCGTCACCCTCTGAACCCTGGCTCTCCTGTTACAAATAGAGCTGAGAATTCTCCCCTCATCATCATTTAAAGGGTCAGGTGGACCTGAAGATGATCTGCAAGGTGGGTAGATGCGTCACGACTGCCATCGCCACCACCACCATTGTGCTGGCCACTGCCGACTGCAGAGAGCTCTGATCCCCGATGCCAGGGAGCTGGCTGCCCCCTGTCTCTTGCAACCCAAGCAACACATGGAGAAAAGCAAACCCCAGGCTGGGGGCTGTAAAAGCATCAGTGGCCAGGCTAGTGTTAGAAAGACCGCAGACAGATGCTGGCTGCCTGTGTGTGTGTGTGTGTGTGTGTGTGTGTGTTACAGTGGGAAGGCCTCGGGACCTGGAGCTTTAGTGTGAGTATGCTAATTGTTGGGAGGGAGGATATTATTTACAGTAACGGGGCAATTAGGAAGGAAGGGGAGGGGGAAGGGAGGGAGAGTGGTTTGGCTGGGGCAGCCGGGTCCAGCCCCTATAGCTGCGGGTGGTGTGGCAGCCAGGGGCCATTATCCCAGGCAGGGCCATCTGCCTTGCGGTCACCCTCTAGCTTGCAAGGTCACTCTCTTTTGGTGAAGGAGCACATGACACAGAAGGGGACACCTATTCACCCCAGGGGTTTAGGAGTGGCAGTCAGACTACCTCCCCGGCCACCACTGCACTTATGGTCCAGGAAGGTCAGCCACCTCTCTCAGGAAGCCCTCCTGAGGGCCCACTGCAACACACACCCATTTCCCCTTCCTCTGAGTGCCCTAGGATGCTCCTGTCTGAACTGCAAAGACCCTCGGTGGCACCCTCTGGCACCTGGCATGGGGCTGGACAGGCTGCTGGATGAAGGGAGAAAGAATCACCCAAGGCCCAGCAGCCCGGCTCAGTGGAAGCAACAAATGAAAACAACCGCCATGGTGTGGGGCGGGGTGGGGGTGGGGGCAGCCCCGGCCTTGCATTCACCTGTCTGGAGGCTGCGCCTAGCTGTCCAGAAATAAAGCTGGAAGTTGAGAACCCACACTCACCACGCACCAGACTCTTAGATCTCAGATCCACTCCAGCCAGTCACTTGAGAATACTTAAAACTGTAGATCTTAGGAAAAAAAACCCATCTTCCTTTTGAAGCAGAAAATGGTCCATTTGCAAATTAATGTCTGGAGGAGGGGAGGAGGGGTCCCTGGTGTCAATGCCTGAGGGACTTGACCCACAAGGCAAGGTGATTCCCTGGGAAGGCAGCCCCCACTCATAGGGTACGTTCCTGAATATGGGCCTGTCCTCCGCACATAGGAGAGGAAGTGGCTGGGCAGCCAGGGGCACAGAGCCACCAGCCCGGGAAGGAAGGAGGATTCTGGCAGGGGAGGCACCTTGGTGTCCCCAAGGAGCCCCCAGACAACGCTGCATACCCTCCCCCTCAGCATCCTGTAAGGCTCTCCTCCCTTCCCCCAAACCCCCTTCCCACCTGCCACCAACCAGGCTGCCTCTGGGTTCCTTTACATCTTGCCTGCGCCCTTTCAAGATTCTACCCAACGCTGCACTGAGCCACTGCTTACCACGCTATCAGAGTGCAAGCTCGAGTCCCAGCTGTTCTACCTCTGATGTGGCTTCCTGCAGATGCACCTGGGGAAGGCAGTGCATGATAGCCCAAGTACCTGGGCCCCTGAACCCATGTGGGAGACCAGGAGAGAGCTCCTGGCTTCAGCCTGGCCCAGATCTAGCTGTTGTGGGCACGTGGGGGGGGGGGGGGGGCGGTGACCCAGCGGCTGGAGGATCTCTCTCTCTTTCCTCTCTCTCTAACACTCTGACTTTCAAATAAATAAATACATCTTAAAAAAAAAAGATTCTACCCGATCCCCCAGCCTTGCCTGACTTCTGCACATGCAGCCAAACAATGCACTTGATGCGATGCTCATCTTCCCAAACGGGAGCTCCTGCAGGGAGAGAACTTGCCGTCTGCAATCCCTGCGCTCCTGTATGGCCAGGAGGGGTGGGAGAGTGGGGAGCAGAGTCTCTGGCGAGCTGGACCCAGACTACAGGGCCTGGCAGAGGGCAAGGGTCTACCCTCCTTGCCTCTCTTCCCTTTCCTTTGCTTGCAAAAGTGCGAGAAAGAAGACTAGAGGGATTATCCCGCTTGTTTATGAAAGCAGACTCTAGCAGCAGCTGCCCCTCCACCCTGTCCCACGCCGTCCTGGTACCCGCACTCTCCCTCTGCACAAAGGCTCTGGGCTGGCAGGAAGGGGGCCCTAACCCCCTGCGAGACTGGAGGGAGCGCCTCAAGGTGTGTGCACGTGTCTAAGGCTGCAGCCGCGACTCTCCTAGCAGGCTGACGTCATTCGTGGGGATGGGGTGGGGGTGAGGCTTCATTCCCTGAGTGTCTGCGAGGCTCTGTCCCTGGCAGCTTCCGGGAGAGGGGCCGGGCTGCCCTGCCCTTGGCTCCCTCTTCGTTACCGACACGGAGTCCTGAGCCGGTTACTGCTGTCCCGAGCTCAGTCCCCACTCACCAGATATTTGCTGCTCACCACGCAGTGCCCAGCAAGACGTCAGCTCGAACACTCACTGTGCTTATTCTGAGTGCTGAGCCCTAAAATAGATGCTCAAAATGTAGAGGTTTCTGAAGCTGAATATAGGACCAGTGATGCACACGCACGTGTGTCCGCCAGACTCTCCTCATGCTCCGTAATCCCTGGCCTTGATCTCAGCACCACCACTTCCTGGCTGTGTGGCCTGGGACCAGTCAGTCCACTTCTCTCTGCTTCTATGCTCTCATCTGCAAAATGGGTTGCTGTGTGATTAAATGAGTGAACACATGTCAAGTGCGGGACCAGTGCCTGCCATACTGCTATTTCTCAAGTTCCTACTACATGCAACAGACCTTGGATGCGATGCTGGATCCCCTTCTCTCACCCCTGCCTTGATCCCCTGGTGCCTTTCCTGCACGTGGGGCCTACACCCCCGTGTAGACTCCCTGTGTGGGTGACCACAGGCGGCATGTTCCTGTTGGACTGCAGCGCAGGACACAGGAGCCCAGAACATGTCTGGGGACACTGGGCAGTCAGAAAGGAGCTGCCGGAGGCTTTGACAGACTCCACGAGAGAGGCAAGGATGGGAGGAGGCAGAGGGTGTCGTCTGAGAGTCGTTGGGGGCATTGGACTCCATTTCTGGTGAGGTCACTTATGAATATTAAATCCTTTGCTCCAGGCTCCAGAGATTCCCACTGCCCTGCCCTGCCCAAAAGCCAAGGTTACAGACATAATAAACAAAGCTGCCCTTCTCCAAGAGAAAAGCGTCTCATCCAGTATGCACACATGCACACATGAGCACAGCCCCCCACCGCGACGAGGCACCGGGCAGCATGGGAGGAGGAGGGGAGAAGGCCTTTCTGCACTGTGCACGGCCCTGCAGGCTCAGGATAGGGTGTGTGGACCAGGCTCCAGTTCCCTCCTCTGCCTCCCCTCTCAGAAAAGCGAAGTACAAACCTATAGCAAGCTCTCCAGACAATAACAGGAGTGTCCAGGAGAGGGCGCTGTTGGAGCGTCCTGTTGGGGCTGGTGGCCTGCGGCGGGGCTCACACAGCCTGGGCCTGGGAGGGGCGGTGTGATTGTAAGGTGGTGCGCTTGTTACACCTGCAGAAAGCCCAGGGCGCTGCCTGTAACCAGCACCTCCAAGAGTGGTGGACTAGGGTGCCTGGTGTGAAGACTGGGGTGGCGCCTCCTCCCACCTTCCGCACCCACTGACAGTAAGGCGGCAGGAGCCACCAGGAGCCCAAGGGCCCCCACAAGCGTATCCAGGGGACTTGCTTTCTCTCCTCCCCCAGGGGACAGCAGTGGGGCCCAGCAGGAGTTTATCAGCCTTTCAGGAGGCAGAGTCCCCAAGGGGAATTTGGGGGGCTGCTGGGCAGGGGTCTGGGTCCGTTGGTCCTGGCACCGGCATCCAAATGTGTGTGTCGCTCAGGGCTGTCACCTCTAGAGCTGCCGCCAGACAGCCCGGGGCTGAGTTCCAAGGACACAGTGATTAAGATGATTAAGCAAAGGAGAGAGCTGGAGTTGGGAGGGAGGGGGAGAGAGGGAGGCAGGCACACGGACAGTGCCACCGCTGGGTGACAGACAGAGGGAGGCAGGCGGAGGGACGGGGAAGGGACAGACACATGGGCAAGGACTTGGAAAGAAGGCGACTCCCCGAAGAGGAACGGGAGGGAAGAACTGGTTCATGCTGTGTGACTCCCCCAGAGCCTTCCTGAGCCGCTCCAAGAGGGACGAGACGCAGGGAGCAGACAAGGGGACGAGGCGGCAGGGTGCTAGGGAGCCTCCTGCTGCCTGTGCACCTGCAGGTCTCTCTCCGTCTTTCTATCGCCACAGCCGTCCCCCTCCTCCCCCTGCTCCTCCTCTCTGTGAGCGTCTACTATATGCCAGGCACCACACGGGCACCACTTTTATTCTCTTAGCATGCCTTCCAGGCAGGTATTAATATCTCCACTTCATAGACGGGGCGGGGAGGCTCCGAGTGGCAAGAACCAAGATTCTGCCCCCTGGCTCTGTTGATGTCATCTTCCCCTCCAGCGGCTGTGGCTGCTCCAGAGAAGGTTCCACACAGGGAGGGTTCGCTTCGGCAGAGGGAGACCCACCCAGGAGTGAGGCTCTGTCCAGGTGTGCTGGCACTGGGCTGTGTGTGTGTGTGTGTGTGTGTGGGCGCGCGTGCGCGCGCACGACACGAGGGCTGGGCAAGGCACAAACCCAGCAGCCATGCCCACTTCTGAGCCCTCATCTTCCCCCTGCAAGGCCAGCCAGCACTTTGCAGGGCGTCCAGGGCTCCCTCAGTGAGCCAGCAGGTCAGATGGGTTAGGCAGCTCCTACCCACCCGTCCCGTGCACAGCCCAGCTGCTGGAGGGGCTGGGCCAGGCCCAGATGGCTCACTCCAGGCCGCCAGGGTCTTCGCCTGCAGATGCTCCCTGGAGGACATGGACAAGGAGCTGATCGGAATATGGGGACAGAAGACCTCGCGCTGCTCCCAAGCGCAGGCTTTGGTACCCACTGCCAGCCGCTATGCACGAGGTGGGGACAGGAGCCGCTGATTCCCTGCCATCACGCTGGTGTCCTGGCTGTCACTGAGGACCCTCTACCCCAACCTCCTTGTGGCTGCGTCACTACCTGTGCAACGTGGGCTCAGCCCCCGGGGCGTCTGACTGAATGCAAAGCCCTGCCCTGTAATGAACACACCCAGCACAGCTCCTGGCACTCGGGAAGCGCTTGGCAAGTCGTAGCTAATCTCTCTTTGATCATTAGAGCTGTCGTTTATTATCCTTCTCCCTGCCGCTCCCCATTCCCTTGCTCCGCGCCTCTCCCGCATGGTCAAGCCTGTTTTCAGCGGGGCCCCACGGTGTTGCGTCCTCCCTGTGCTGGATGGATGCCTGAGAAAGGCACAATGTTCCCGTGGGACAGGATACACCACTACCGTGCCTTTCCCGGGCGCGGCAAGAGACACCCTCGCTTCCACCACTCGTCCACTCCCTCATCCATTCACTGTGACCCGGTCCCTCCTGGGATACCTAGCAGGCGTGATGAGTTGCAGAAGCAAGGAAAAGTGCAGATGTCCTGCCCGAGCAGCCGAAGTGTGGGTATGCATGCGTGGTGGTGTGTGCTCACGTGTGTGTGGTTGTGTTTGCGTGTGCTCGTGTGCTCGTATTTGAGTGTGACTGCTGGGGCCCTATTCCCAGAAAGCTGATGAAATGGCACCAAGGGCTGCCCATGCAGCCAGCCCAGGGGCTTGGGAGCCTATGACTGGTCCCCGAGGCCTGAATCCTCATGTGTCAGAGTACATCCCAGCTGTTGTACCCTCGTGAGAAGCCTCAGCCTCACACGTCCTCTGCTGGTCCCCGCAGATGCTGAGCAGGGAAGGGAAGTGACTTGTGCAGTGTCCTCCCCGCTCCCCCGCCCAGGTGCTGGCCATCCCAGCAGGGACCGGCGCCTCTCAGGGTCTGGCTCACCAGCAGCTGGCCGGGGGCTCCCTAGGAGCAGCCCTGGACCCCAGCACATCGGTGGCTACCAGAAGGCTCGCAGCCCCCTCACAGCTCAGCTGCAGTGCGTCACAGGTGTGTGTGTGGCGCGGGTCTCTGCCCCCTCCACCCCTCTGGAGTTTGACTTTCTCTTCAGATCTGGGGGACGCTTAGTCAGCTGCTCAGTCCCTCCTCCTGTCATTGGTCACTTCTCTGCGTGGGCTGCGTCCCCGATGGCCAGCGCTGTGGGGCGACCCTCCCTGTGCGCCCACATATGAGCACCTCCATTTCTCCTCAGGTGCGAGCCTCGGCCTAGGGACCTGGTGGTGCTCTGTGTGTCTCACGTTAAAAGCCATGGGAAGCGTGAGGTGAGCCAGGGCGGACTGCTCAGAGCATCGTGTGGTCGGGACGGGTAACTCGTGGGATCACTATGGTGCTGGTGTCAATGCTTTCTCTCCTGAACCGGGGTGTGTGTTTGTGGGGGGTGGCTCTGCTTGTCCCCAGAGGCCTTGGGGTGCACAGGTGACAATCTGAGCCCTCATCTGGGAAGGAGGTGTTGATCGGCAACTGCATCACAGAGGAGGGGGGTCCTCCCCATCCTGCAAGCCACCGTTAGCTGAAGCGCCACTGCGGCTGGGACCTCAGTGCCCTGGAGAGGGGGTGCCCAGCTATGAGGTGCTTGGTGACTGGCTGACTTGGGAGGGGGTGGCAGTGATGTGGTAGCCGCTCAGCGGTCTGTGCAGGAGCTGGGCCCCCGGCAGTGCTCCGGCATCTGGGAGGCTGGTGGGAACTGCCATGAGCTGACCTGACCGCCTTCAAGGGCACTGCCAGGAATAGCTGTGGCCACCCCGCTGCCCGCGTGGTCTGGCAGCCTCAGAGTGCCCCATCTCCAGGCTGCACTGCCCAGGGCCCGTGCAGCCCCGCTCCCGGGCTCCCAGGCGTGGCGTGGTTTGGCCCTGGCTCTTGAGAATACATCACAGCACCTTCCTACAGCTCGGCCCAGCAGACTCTGCCCCGCCCATCACGTGGGCCTGGAGCTGTGGCCTCTGGCCAGTCATCTGGATACAGAGTCCACTGGCTGCTCCATGTCAGCTCGAGGCTGGCCTCACCTGCTCCCAAGGGGTCTGTCCTATCAGGACTCCCTGAGGCACAGAGCCCAGAAACAACACCAGGGAGCTGCGGTGACGTGCTGAGTCCCCACTTGCCAGTAGCAGAGCCGGGCCACCAGCCCACAGCTCTCTGACCCTGCCCAGGTGTCCACAGGAAAGAAACCACTTCAAGACTGGCAGTCGGGGAGGGCTGCAAGGAGGAGGAGGAGGGGGAGGCACCTGGATCTTCCTGGGCAGTGGGATTTGGGTAGAGGAAGGATGTCATCCCGAGTCATGGGGAAACAGGTGTCACCTTGGATTGAGAGTGAGTGGACCAACGTGGCCAGCACGGTGGGATGGTGGAGGACAGGGAAAGGCAGAGAGGAGAGGCTGAGACCGTGCGGAGTCCAGGGTGAGGGACTGAAGGCAACGGGAGCTGTTAGACTCCAGGCAGGCAGAAGGAATTCTGCCACCCATTCCTTCAGCCCTGCAGGGTGCACTGAGGTCCCTGCCTCGGGGACAGAGAGCCACACACAACCTGCAAGCCAGGGTGTAACTGGGTGGGGACGCAAATGGCAGGGCAGAGTGAAAGGGAGAGGGCTGCTCCTGGGAGGTGACATCCAAGAGGAAGCTGGGAGGGAAGGAGGGACTGAGCCAAGTGAGCATCTGGGAACAAGGCTTCCTAGACAGAAGCAATGGCACGTGCAAAGGCCCTGAGGCAGACATGGATGGCCAGCTGGAGGCACAGCCACCTGCACTGTGGGGTGAAGTGTCCCACCAGGCACCCTAAGCAGGGATCCTGTCTGCCCCTGGCCGAGGGCAAGCAGAGAGAGCGAGAGGGCTGAAGGCACTGTTCCAAGGTGGAGAAATAACTCACACATAGCAGGCAGCAGAGAGACCTGGGGTGGGGGTGGGGGTGGGGGTGGGTGGGTTGCAGGCTTCCCAGGGGAGGTAGGCAGGAAGCAGGCAGAGTGAGCAAGGGTGCGCAGCTGCAGGGAATGTGTGTGTGGTTGTGTTTGGGTGTGCAATGTGTGGGGTCATATTTGTGTGTGTCCACGTGTGCAGGTGTGTTTTCATGTGAACATGTATATGGTCCTGCTTGTGAACGTGTGTGTGGTAGTGTTTGTGCATGCGTGTGTGTCTGGTCGTGTCTCAGTGTGCACGTGTGTGTTTGCACGTGTGTGTGTTGTGAGGAAGGAGACAGAGGGGACCTGGCTGCCTGCAAACAATGTGTGTGTGGATGGGGAGAGGGCTAGGCGGCTGTGGCCCAGGGCTCTTCTCTTTTCTGTAAGACCGAGTACCCCTCTCTCTGTCTCTCTCTCTCTCTCTCTCTCTCTCTCTCTCTCTCTCTCTGTCTCTCCTCTCTCTCTCTCTGTCTCTCCCCTATCTCTCTCTGTCCCTCTCTCTCTCTCTCCCCTCTCTCTCTCTGTTTCTCTCTCTCTCCATCTCTGTCTGTGCCTGTCCTCCACCTCCCTGCAGCCTCTCGCTCGGGAGCAGGAAGTGGCCTGCAGGGACAGCCGTGTCCCTCCCGCCTCCCGCTTCCCTGCCCAGGTTTTTTCTCAGGCTCCTTATTCAAGGCAGATAAAGTGCGTGCAGCTGCTCCCAGCTGAAGCGGGCCTTAATTGCACCCCCGTTGCCATGGCGATCCCTGATGATCTCCGTGGCTGGAATGCTGCCCTCCTGATCTCCCTGCTGGGGCTCCAGCAGCCCCGCCTCACAGGCCCCCACCGGCCCCCACACGGGGCCATGAGAGGGCTCCCCACGTCCCCGCCCCTCCCCTCAGGCACCGCTGTCACCATACCCGAGGGCTTCTGCTACTGACTCACTGCTCCGGAGCGCCTGCATCCGGAGGACACACATGCACTCCTGCCAAGAAACAGGACATTCGTCCATTACAGCCTCCGCCTGGATTTTGGGGTCTGGGGAGGAAGGGGAGGGGTGACAGGACCATGCCTGGGCTCTGCGCCCTCACCTGTGGCTCTGCCTGAGCCATACTCACCGCAGGGGGGGGCAACCTGTGGATTGCACTTGTACCTGCGGGAGCACCAGGACGCTGGTGGAGGGATGGGCTCCAGGGCTCCCTCAGGTGCCGTGGCTCAGCTGAGGGGGAGCCCCACCCCAGAAGAGCAAGGGGTAGTTGGGAGGAGCCCTGTGGGCACCTGGGAAGAAGGGGACGTGAGGGAAAGCTAATGGGGAGGCAGCTTCCAGCAGCTGGGGGGCCCAGGCACGTGACAAAGGAGTGTGGTGTGCATGTGTGTGTATGCATGTGTGCCTGCACATGTGTCTGTATGCATGCACGTGTACATGCTTGTGCAGCGTGTGTGTCCCTGTTGTGAGTCTATGTGCATGTGTGTGCCTGCACGTGCAGCGTCTCTGTGAACATCCATGTGTGTATGTGCGTGAGAGCACCGCATGTGTGATGCATGTGTGTGTGTGTGTGTGTGTGTGTGTGTTGTCCGCGTCCCTGTGTACACTCCCCCACACAGGACCCCGGCTGGAAACAGGGCTGGGTGACACTGGCATGTGTGTGTTCACAGCTCAGTGGCTCCTGACAGGGGTCTCAGGGAGGGCAGCTGTACTTAGAGCCCAGTCAGCACACCCCGGGGAGCCATCCAACATGGAGTGGGACAGCTTTGAGCAGCCCCAGAAGCCCCTGGCACCACCCCCTTCTCCCGCAGAGCAGGCCACCCCAGCTCTTCCCTGGCTGGGCCTGGCATGGAGGGGGCTCTTTGTATCAGGCTCTGATGGGCCCACTCAGCCTCCTTCCCCATTGAGCACACCCCCGGGTGAGCCTGGCGCAGGGGGGGGCCCAGCACTCTGCACCCATCCGGCCTTTCTTGCCATCCGAACCCTGTCTGCGCCTGCCACTCGGGCTAGCTGTGCGGCCTGCCTGCCGGTGGGGAGCAGGGCAAGGCCTTTCAGAACGGGGCTCCCCAGGACTGCCCCGATCGCTGCCAGCTCTGGTGGCACCTCCCACCCCCGAGCCACGTGTGATAATGCAGTGACAATGATAGCAGCAGCAGGAGCGACAGCCACTGCTGATTCGTGGCCAGCACATGCCGGGTGCTGAGGGTGGCACTCGCATCGCTGGTATTAGAACTCTCTCAACCCTGGGCAGAGACCTGAGCCTGCCAGCCCTGAGCCTGGGGAGCAGTTCAGCCCCCTTTTGGCTGTCTGGCAGGCCCCAGGGGCTCCAGCGTCCCCCCGCCCCGGGCCTGTGTTGGAAACAGAGCCACTTTCTGGGGAGGATTCTGCAGGAAGGTCTGGGCCTGTGGCCCCCCCGCCATCGCAGCCCCGGCCCACTATTCGGGGCCGTCCTCCCTTTCCCAGAGACTCCACAGTGAGGAGCGTTTCCAGGAACGTTTGCAGAAAGGCTTGCAAGGGCCCATGCTTCTTATCTTGACTTCAGTCACCACCGGAACTTCTCCCCTTTCTCACCCCCAAAACAGCTGCAGAATTTACCTCTGTGCAGCCACGTGGCACCTGGGACCCAGCATAGCCCCGAGCCCGGTGTCCCGGCCCCAGCGCTCTGAGACAGGGCCGGTCCATCCTGCTCATTACCGGCCCCCAGGATCCCCGGTCATACCCCCTCCTGCTTCCTACACACACTGCTCACCTGGCCTCTGCACCTGCTGCCTGCCCTCCCAGGATGACACACCCCACCCCCAACGGTCCTTTTATGGCCCCAAGTATTTGCCATGACCTCCAGAAAGCCCCTCCCTGGCCTACAAAAACACTGCCCCCTTCACACAAAACTGACCGCGTCACGCCCTTTGCTGAATGATGGGTGAACAGCGCAGGCAGCGCAGAGGAACAGGTGTGTGGGGGGACTCCCCAGCCTGTGGCCCAGATGGGGCAGGATCCAGGTGGACTTGGAGGACCTCAAACGCAGGTGCAGGCACTGATGGAACAGGCAGAGTGATGAAAAGAGAATTCCCATGGGAGCTGCTGCCCCGTCTTTTCTCCTAAGGAGTCCTCACCGGCAGAGCAGTTTCCTCCTACAGCCGGAAACAGATGGCCCAGGCCAAGGGCGGGTGCTCTCCCCATTCCTCCTCCCACCCCATCAGATGGAATCCAGGCCCAGTCACTCAGGCCACCCTTGGGCCTTGCCTGGGGTCAGAGGGGATTGCCCTGGGCAGCAGGGAGGAGGCAGCTGTCCCAGGGGCCATTCTTGTCCTCTCACATTCTCGGGCCCTGCGCTCCTCCCTACTCAACTCTACTCCAGTGTTGCCTTCAGACAAAGTGATCTCTCATGTGATTAAGGGGGAAATGGCTGGAAACAGCTTTGCAGAGGGCAGTCCCCAGGGAAATGGAGCAGCCAATCATATGCCCTTGCACGCCCACAGGTGGCACTGAGGCGCCAGGGGTCTTGTAGGCGACCTCTCCCAGCTTCCCTGCCACGAGGGGCCCAGGTTCCGTTGTGACGATCTGAGTCGGGCGCCAGGCACCTCTGGCGGCACTCAGTCAGCCACCCCTGCTGACCTCCTTCCCAACCCTAGCACCTGAGCCGACATGGTGTCCCTTGGCCTCACTTGTGCATCTTCTGCCCTTATCTTCCAGGAGCTTTGAGGAGGCAGCAGCGTGGCTCCCTTGTCCCTGAGCTCACCCACAGCTTTGCTCATAGCCCGGCCTTTGATAAAACTTGTGCAGCACTGTAACCCATGGCTCTGTTATGGGCATCCACCAACGTAGACATGTCCGTCAGACATCCCGAGAAAGAAACGGAGCCCGGCTGGCCAAGCATCCCTATTCTCAACAGCATGCTTTGTTTAATTAACTGTCTCCGTTGGGGGCTGTTCACACACTAAAAGATATTTTTAAAAATCGCATGATTAACCTTGGGAATTAGAGCCAACTAAACACATTGTTTCCATGTCCACCAGGAAGCAGCCACTGGATGTGCTAAAGCCCCAGAGGAGGAGACAGAGCAGCCGTCATTTGACTACCTGAAGGAGAGCAGCCATCAGTTAACTATTTGGAGGACAGTGGTCATCAGTTAATTACCTGTGGAGCAGCGGCCATCAGTTAACTACACAGCCCATCCTGGCTGAGGGGGTGAGGGCTGCATGGGAGGACACAGGCCCCATCCCTGCAGTCCCTACAGCAGCACACAGGTCCTTATTCCTCCTCCCCCACCCATGGTTTGCATTGCTAAGTGGTACTTTGTGGGGGAGGGAATCCACATTTGTATGTATTTCTCTGCCTCTCCACTCAAAGACTCTGGGCTTTTGAATATGAGAGCCTTTTATTTTCTTAAAACTGCAGCTGTTTTCATTTAGTCTGGTGGATTGAACACAAAGGTGGGGTGAGTGCATGGGAGGTGGTGAGATTCTCAGGCTCACTTGCCCACACCTTCCAGGCAGGAACCAGGGCCCTGGGGCTCCCGTCCTCTTCCTGAGGCCTCTGTGGTTTCAGAACAGCCCTGGTCCCCTGCGGCAGACGGGACCCCAGAGCCTCAGTCCTGCTCTGCTTCCTCTCTGGCTGCCTGGCTGTCCCTGCCCCCTGCTTCTCCCTGTTCTCTAGACCCTCTCCTCTGCCTCCAGGGCAGGCCCCCTCCTCTTTCCCTCCTGTGGCCTCCTCTCCATCATGGTCTTGGAAGGGTCCTCGGAGGGCTGGCCTGCAGCGCAGGACTGTTGTGCACCTGGAAAGACAGCCTGCCCTGCTGGCTCAGGGGTCTGCCCTTCCCAGGTGGGCTGAGGGTGGGGTGAGGGTCCGCCCTGCCACATGCAGGCTCTGGGTCAGCAGCCCACCTTGTCCTGCCCTGTCCAGCCCTGCACCTCTGATAGCCTTCTATCTTCTTGAAGGGCTCAAGGCCACCTGGCTCCATGGTGACTCCGACTCCCTTGGCTTCAGGGCCGTATCCTGTCCAAAGGGCTCCTGCTGCCACCTTCCACTGAATTCTCCTGGGTCACTGGCAGGATGGGTGTTCCTGGCTGCCATTTCCAGAGCCAGGACGGCGCCTTCTTGTGGACATTTGCTCTGGGGCTCGTTCCAGATGCCCCACAGCTGTGTTGTTCTCTGAGCTGCAGTCTGGTGCTCCTCTTCTCTGGGCAAGGCACAGGGCCCCAGACCCAGGCCTGCCTGCTGGAGGATCCAGCTTCATCCTACTGGTCCACTTCTCTCCGGGTACTTGGATACAGATGTGTCCCATCCTCAGAGATGGGCAGTGTGAGCCTGGCCAATGGACTTCTGTCTCTGGGCCTTCGGTCCCTGGCCTTCCTGGAAGCATCCCTCTCTGGGGGTGGGTGTCTCTCTTGTGGGAGGCCTGGGGTAGCTGCCCCCACTCTGCAGGAGCAGGGTGAGAGAGAGGGAGGCTGGTCCTGTTGCTGGGTGTGTGCAGAAGTCCAGCTGCTTCCTGGAGAACACAAGGTCATCCCAGCATCTTGGGCTTCCCTTTTGGGGGGTTGAGCTGGCTCCACATGGCCTCTGTCCTCTAGGACCCACCTGTTTACTGCCTCTAGTAGATGACCCAGTAGTCCCGAGTCACATTCTGGGCCATGGCTGAATGTATCGGGCCTTCCTCTTCCTCTGAGTAGTCTCCCCAGAGATCACCCACCCCCTCCGGTAAGGCACCTCCTGGGAGCCTCTTTGGGCCCCGCATACCCTGACACCCTGGGCTGAGCATCCTGTTGGGCCACGGGGAGTGGGGACAGCTTGGAGAGGAGACGGGGAGGGGGTTTCTACCTACCCACTTCCCAGGAAGCTGCAGAGCATACCCAGGGAGTCAATAGGAGGCACACAAAGCCCTTGATTTGCTGCGAGATCAAGGGTCAGCCTGAATAACTCATTAATTAACCGAGCAGGGCTTCCTGCTATTGACAGGGCCTGGGAGCTCGGCCTGGGAGCAGACCTCACATCTTGCAGCGCGAAGACCGTCCCAGCCTCCCTCCTTGCTCTCTCTTGCCTGGCGCCCACCAGCCTCTTGCATCTCTGAACCCCACTTGCCCCCAGGAGGCTCTGGCCGGGCAGAACTGAGAGTGTGGCCCTTCTGCTTTTCATCCGGACCTGTGAGCTGCCTTCTTGTCCCCATCCCTGTGACCCCTCCAGACGCTCATTGACATAACAGGACGCAGGTGCTGCGTGGCTCCCACGCACCTGCAGATGCTGCTATTGGCTGCCGGTCACCAGGGAGAGGGCAGGTCAGGCTGATTCACACTGAGATGTCAGGAGAGTGGGTGGGAGGGTGGTGACTTCATTTTAACCAGGGTCATGTCAGTGTAAGCGCTCCTGATGGGACTGCAGGCACCAAGGGCAGGCTAGGCAACAGGACATTTTGGGTGAGGAGAGCCCTTCTTGTTGACCTCTGGGTCTTGGAGCAGGGCTGCCTGGGCTGCCCTGACTCTGGGCAGCTCGGTCTCCCATCAGGGCCCAGCTCTCTTCCCTGGTTGTGAATGTCGGAGCACGTGCTGCTGTCACCTCCATGTCCATCTCTGTCACCTGAGCCTCCGAGCTTCCCACGCGCACACTGGAATGCCAGCCTCTGGGAGTAACGTTTGTTCTAACCCAGAGGCACCTCTCATGGAGCCTTCTCCGTGGAGGAGGCTGGCCAGCTCATTCCATTGCTGTTCCTAGAGCACCTGCTATCACCCATCACCATGGAAGCAGGGCTGCGTGATCGGGCGTTTCGTCCCCCGGCATGGACAGAGGTCCTTCAGCCTACTCTGTTGGGCGCACCAGACAAAGGAGCCCACGCTGCAGTTTGCGGGGCCTCTGTGATCGCTTGCAGAGCTCATCCTCCGGCTGGCGTTCGTGGAGCCTATTGCTGTTTGCAGCGTCTGCTGTTTCTTGAAGCGCCTGTCATGTCACTGGCTTCACAGCCTGTGCTGTTTGTAGAGTCCATTGTTTGTAGACCTGGGCGGCGCACACAGAGCTCATCACTATCTGCAAAGCTTGCTGCTGCCACCTGTAAGGCTTGTTGGAGTTTGCAGAGCCTGATAGTGCGTACATCATGGTTTTCAGAACCTTGCCGAGTTCCTCACTGGTTGTAGAACCAGACACTGTTGGTAGGCTCTGTTGTCCTTTGCAGACGCCAGCTTGGGAGGCTGAACTCATCAGTACCCATAAGGCTCGTTGCTGTCTGCAGAGCTTGGCTCTGCTTACAGAACCATCATTTCTTGCAATGCACCTCCTGGCTGGAGAACCTGCTGCCATTCAGGACTCATCATGGAGAGTGGAGCCCGGGAGACTCTGATTCTACCTCCTCAGCCTGGAATATCTCCCTTGTGGTGAGTTCAAGGAAGTGAGCCCATACACTGGGGTTCGAAATGTTTTCTTGCACCTGTAGGTTCTGGATTCTCTCCAAGGTGGCTCTGAGTTCAGGTGCCACATCATTCCCCCTCGCCCACCTCTGTGTGCCCCCAGGACACTGGCTCCAGGCTCAGACTCAGTTTTAGACCCTCTAAAGCCAAGAGGCTCCAAGTTCTTTCCTTCTGAGAGCTCATGGGGCACATCACTAATTCTCCCATCTTCTTTGCTCGGAGCTCTTCCAGTCGGGTACCTGGATTCTGTTCCTTTTGTCTGCTCCCCCTCTTTGGCATGGATGCCTAATGTCACCTGTAGAATTCACGAACAAGCTGCCCTGGCAGTGTGAGGAGCGGGGACTGGACAGGAGTTGATGTCACGTGTCAACTCCACTCTGGGACTCTGACCTCAAGGCTATCTTTTCCTATGGGCTTCTGCACTGGATGGGCTGTGCTCACATGCTAAGGGGATCTGCTGGGAGTCTTGGCAGCCTCACAAGGTTGTCTTTGGCCATGGCTAGTATATCCCACCCAATCCTGGTCACCTTCGGATACATTTAGTCCCTAACACCACATTCACCTAGGAACCCCGTACTGGGCTGAGTGTTTACTGTGGGGACACAGACATGTCCCTGCAAGATGGGTTTGGATGACATGAGTTGTGGTTTGTCATGGTAAACCAGAAAGATGATCAAATAACAATTTACACGGACTTCTTAACCAAAATCTAGCTGTTCCAAATCTGAATAGATGGGCAGCACTGGTCAAATGGGATGGAACAGAAAGACTGACCTGATGTCACAGGGCTTCTTCGGGAAGGTTCCTAAGTCTCGCTGCCGCACAGGGCACACTGTGTCTGAACACCCTGTGTTGAGACTGTGTGAAATTCCTAATCCCATTGTTTCTGCTCGGAGAAAGTCTGTGACATGAAAACCCATAGCACAAGCACATCTCCCACTTTCCAGAAGAAACATTCAAGTCGCCCCTGGGTTCAACAAGAAACACAGCTCCTCTGCTGAGTGAGGGGCTCCGAATCGCCCTCCTCTCTGCCACAGGACCCCCCACGGAGGCCCCAGCTGGGAGCCTTGCCTGCACCAACTACTAACTGTGATTGGGTCTGGATTTCTCCAGCTTTGTCTGCCTCAGTGCGGCGGGAGATGGCCATAGGTTCCGGAGCAGGCCGGAAGCAAATTCTTTCCCTTTAAAACCCCCGTTTATGTCTTTTGTTCTTAGGAGACAGTGAGCTTGGGATGTGTCTCACTGTTGGCTTTGTCCAGGGGGCCCGAGGCGGCTGCTGCTCAGGAGATAATTCAGAGTGCTAATGGCATACAGATGCATGCTAATTCATGTGCACACACACAAATTAGGCTGCAATTATCACAGGAACTATTTGCTAATGCTGGTTACCATTCGAACCATTACTCAGCATTGGTTACCGCAGACTGGCCGGTCAATACAGCTCAGCATGAGGCCTGCCTCTCAGGCAGTCTTGGAACAGAATGGAGACCTGTGTCACCGTCAACTAACAGCTGTGGGTTGATTCAACGTGGGAGGTGGGTTTCCCAAGGTTTGCTGCGGGAATAGAATGAGCCTGCTGGAAAATGACACTCAGATCCCATGCGGGAAGCCAATGCCAGCCACAAATGCCTACAACACAAGGCATTCTGTGTGTAGAAGACAGAAAAAACATCAACTCCATTCAACAGCTCTTCCCTGGTGTCTGCTGTGTGCCTGGGAGCCAGGGGTCTGGAAGAGAAGATGTAGCTTCCCCATGACTTCTAAGACAAGAGCTGCTGCTCGGGGGCCGCTCAGTGACCACAGGCATGGAGGCTGACTCCCTGTGGAGTCTGCCGGGGTTCATCAAAGACCCTGCAGAAGGCAGGCTTGAGTTTATTATCAAGGACGTGGGCAGATTTTGGTGCAGGTAAGGGGAATGGTGGCATTGTACAGAGCCAGAACCATCCTGCCAAGCCGCCAGTTGTACCTCAGAATGGTCAGTGGCCCCCGGGGTCACAGCAGGTGCTCCTGCTTGGGGAGTGGCTGTTGCCCACTCCTCCTAAGGCCCCACAGAGGAAGGTGTCCTTGTGCACCTGTTGCAGGTAGGGAGGAGAAGGCCAGCATCCGGAAGAGATTAGCTCTAAGGCCACAAGGTCGGTTGGACTGGAAGCAGATGTCTGAATGTCTGACTGCTGGTGAGGACACTCGGGAGACCAAGGTACTACTGGGGAGGGTACCCAGAGTGGGTAGTCATGGTGGCACTGTTGGAAGGGCTCCTGGGGGCCCCATGTACACCCTGCTCACCAGGGTAGTGTGATCCAGAGACATGAAGAGGCTGGTGCTTGGCCCACAGCGAGCGGCAGCAGAGCAGGGCGGGTAATGAGCTGTGCTCTCACTATGAGCACTGTTGATCCAGGAGCACCCGAGAGCCCGACAGAGGCAGGAGGATGAGCTGGACACTGCCCCCGTCTCAGAGATGCTCCTCTGACACTGCCTGTCAGCCTCAGGCAGGGAAAAGGAGACACAAGTGTTCTGACCTCCTGGGGGTGCTCAGTGGCCCCCAGTGGGCACTTTGGGCAGCAGGCAGGGGTTCCCGCTGCTGGCTCCTGGTGGCACCCCTCTGCTCCCCTGCAGGCCTCCTGGTCTGGCTGGCTGGGTGTGGCCCTTCTGCTAATCCCTCCCCTGTGGTTCTTCCCCTAGACAGTGGCTAGGCAGGCGGGCTCTTGGCCACTGGAGATTGGAGTCCACAGTGAGGCTCTCAGTGGCCACAGCCCACACCATGGCAGGCGCTGGCATCCACTCTTCTGTGTGGAGCTGACAGCTAGCATCTCACGACTGGTGGGAGAGGAGAGTAGGATCCTGGGAAGATGTCACCAGACCCATTCAGGGGAAGGAAAGGGGATGATGGCGCAAGGTGCACACACAACTGCAGTGCCCCCGTTCTCTGTTGGGCGCTCTCGTCCTCAGGCCACTGCTTTGCCAGGAGACATGATGGGTACAAAGCAGTCCCTAGAGACCGTCCTCAGTGTGTGTAGGATCTGCACAAGGCCTGGCTCTGACAAACCCAGGCTGCAAACCAAACGCGAAGAAGAATTCCAAGACAACCAAGACTTTGGCATCCGCAGAGCCCGAGCCCCAGGGCGAACCCACGGACATGGTCTTCTGCAGGGCAGTGTCGGGGGAGCCGCTCACGTGTCAGGGAAGCTGGGGGAAGCTGGCTTCCATGGGTCAGAGAGGGAAGAAGCCCTCGATGGGCATCAGGTCCCCAGGGTATCTGTGCACCTGTGGCCTGAATCAGGTTCACAAAGGACTTCTACAGCCGCTCATTTCGGGGGTCCCTGAAATGAACCCTGCAATGAAGTGGGAAACGATTCTTCCCATTCCTCAGATGAGGCTCCCGGGTCACAGGAAGTCAGAGCTGAAAACAGAGCCAGCTTCAGGCTGGGGCAAAGGGTCCTGCCTGCTCCTGCTCTCCCCTTTCACCCAGACACCAGCCCTGCAGGACCACGGCTCCCCAGGGAGGGAATTCCTCAAACGCACCTCTCCCGGCCCTGCCCCCTGCCGTTCCCCACTGGGTGTGTGTAGGGGGCGGGGTCCCTAGCTCCTGCTCTGCTCCCCACCCCCACAGGGCACTCCTGCCAACCTAGTGATTTTTTTTTTAAACTTTGTGGGCAGTCTTCCAATCTGCCCCCGCCCAGCTGAGTGTGACATTTTCCAGTCAGATGTCTACCTCTCTCGCCAGAACCATTTAGGGCCGCTAATGAGGCCTCCCCTGGTTTGTGGTAATAGTGCCTCTTGTCCCCACCCCCACCAGCAGCACAAGACATTGGCCACCCCTAGACCCCCAGACCCCTCCTCCTGACCCTGAACTTGAGTGACCCTTCCTGCCAGGCCCCTGCTTCCAGGGCACATTTACAGAAATGCCACTCAGCAGAACAACCCAAATCAAATGAACGCTAACGGGAAAGCTGCTAGCTTCCAAATTAGCGGTGCATAATTAGTTTCATGCACAAACCTCTGGAAAGCACGGGGAGCAGGCTGGTGAGACAGAGGGAGTAGTTTCCGCGACGACCAAGAGGAAGAGCAGGAAGGGAGTGGGAGAAGGCAGGAGGGGGCGGCGTGCTGCTGGAGAGGGCCCGGCTGAGTGGGGCGCGGTTTGCGTTTGTAGAGCAAAACCCGCACACTGCCTCTTATGTGCTGGCCTTTCTGTAGCCTGCAACCCACCAGCGTGAGGCCCTTAAGACCCCCAGTGGGGCCCAATCCCCTGTTGTTCCCCAGCCTCCCAGTCCTGGTGTAGCTTAGCTCAGCCAGGCCTTTCCAGGCCCCTGGCTGGGGCTGCAGAGGTGGCCACTGGGCACGCTCCCGCTCCTGCAGGAGACAGGTACGCATCACCTGTGTCTGTCCTGTGACTCAGGACTCTGCCTGGGGGGACCTGCTGCTTGGGCATGGGGGTGAGTTTTGCAGACAGGCTGGTTAAGAATTCCAGAGTTGCCAGCACACCCGGGGTCACAGAGCCACCCTGCCAAGGTAGGCAGCACGCAGGTGGGCAGTGGAGAAGCCCACTGCAGCTTGTCTGGCTGGTTACCTGGGGCCCTGGGGCTACAGTGTCTTCTCCACACTTCCAAACTCAGCTCACTCAGCCCACCCCACCCCGGCAACCATGCCCCCAGCAGGATCCCGTAAAAATCCTCATCCTGATGCTCTCAGGCTCACTCGAGGGATAGCCCCAGCGGTGGGGGTCTCCCAGGAGCTCCTGGGCTCTCCCATGTCCTTCAGGCCACCTGTCACACGCACTGCTCCTGGCCAGGTCTTCACCTCCGTGGCCTTGCCTTGGTTCCTCACCTATCAGCTGGAGACAACAACGCCTGCCCTCCCTTCCTCAGGGTTTTCTGAGATCCATGGCATCAGCAGATCAAAGGGTTTCTACCGGGGCAGATGCCACTGCTATGACCAAGGCCCTGGAGGCGAATGCGGGTGGAACTTGGGATGGCTGCTGCCTCTCAGGTCGGGGCCCGGTGGAGTGTCCAGGTTGTGATCTGCCCAAGCAGAGCTCTTTACAGGCAGGCATGCGGTCTTTATTGCTTATTGTATATTATTTATTTAGTCTTAATTTATAATTGCTTGATTGCCAGAGGATCTTAGTGCCATGGGGAAAGAAATTGTGCTGCCCAGTCCTCAATAAAGAATGCTTTTCCTGCCATAAATAAACAGAATATCCAATCAACTACCCATCAAACCGCCTGGTCCTGGCACAAGCAAATGCCACTAATGAGACACAACACGCATTAGCTTAATGCTCTACCAGGGGAAGCAAGCCGGCCTCTGAGTGCCCGCCTGGGCCAAGGCCGAGGACTGGAAGGGGTGGCCCTTCATGTGAGCAATGGGAGAGGAGGGATCCCCAAGTGTGAGCACTGGGCTGGGCACCTCCAGGAACTGGGGCTTGTCTCAGTGGGGCTGTTGGTGCTGATTCACTTTGTTTTAGGACAATGGGCATTGACAGTGGGCCGGGGAGCTGTGGGTACCATCAAAGAGTCTTGTGTCTGTCCAGGGAGATAAAATGCATGATATGAACAGAGTGCCGCACAGCCCATGTGGTCCCTGCAGTGAGTGCCATGCATGGGAGCTGGTGTGGCTGGGGTAGACAGGAAGGGGGGGGGGATGTGACTCCCTCCTTGAAGAATAAACAAGCATTGGAGCTGGGGTGTGCTCAGATGGCAGCCCTAGCTAGGAGTGGAGGGAAGGAGAGCACAGCGTGCTGGGAGCCAGGGGCTGGGGTTAGGAGGCTGGGATTGTTTGTTAACACCAGCCCTGTGATTCTGGGAAGATCAGCAGGCAAGGTCCAAGGTCACTATAGACCAAGTTTAATCGGTTTGCCATCCCACCTCCAGGACTGGCTGGGACCAAGCTCCAAGAGGGGCCGGCTCAGCTCCCTCTTGCTCTTTCCGTCTTGTTCTTTATCACTGTCAGCCGCTCACAGCCAGGCCTGAGACGGCCGCCCGCCCCGGCAGAGCTAGCTCCCCAAAGATAAGATGAATGTCTTCAGGCCACAGAGCTGAGATGTTCTGGAGGAAGTGGAAGAGGAGGAAGAGAGAATAAACACCCACCGCATTAATAAGAGTTTGGAAGAGGCGAGGGGCTGAAGCCAGGAGTCTCCAGATGGCGTTTAGTGAAATGACAGTTGGATGCTTAGGAGGAAAAATGGAGCCGTGGTGCGCTGGGAGCTTTGGTTTTCCCGGGTGGGGGAGGGGGCTGTGGGCTCACAGAGCTCAGAGTGAGGCCTGCACTGAGGCCAGCCTGAACAGAGCCTGTCCTAGGTCCTAGCAGAGAGGGCAGAGCACCTGCAGGTAGAGAACCTCAAGAGTTCCCACAAAACAGGTCTGGCCCGGAAGCGCAGGTGTACACCCACCCACCCATGCCAAGGGTCTCACAGCTCATGAGAGCTTAGCAGGCCAGTCCTGTGCCAAACCCAGATCCAAGAGACCTGCAGGACCCAGCCCTTGCCTTCAAAGGGCACACCTGTCCAGGGACAGGTGGATGGGTCATGCTAAACTTGGGTAAACTGAGGTATGCACAGGGCATTCTGGGGACATCTTGCCCAGCCTTACCCGGATTGGGGAGAGCTTCTTGCAGAAGGAAATGGCTAAGCTGAGTTTGGAATGAGGACCAAGGACTGGCCAGGGATGAAAGAGAAGACCAGGCAACGAAACCAAGGGAGCAAAGTGTGGCTGTGCAGCCACATGGGTGACATCTGCGTGAGTGGTGAAGAGGAGGCAGGGTGCCGGTCCTGGCAGGATGTGGGGCTCAGATGTCACATGCCCCTGATGCAGAGTGGACAAAGGGACCCTCTGACTCCAACCCCTTGCCCACATGCAGTGTTGTCGGGAAGCAACCCTGGATAAAGGTTTTTCTTTCCTCCCTGGTCCAGTGCCTGAAACCCACCACCGGAGCACCTCACTTCTGTGTTTTCCAGAACACTCTTATCATGGTGCTCCCCACAGGCACATTCTCAGCCCTCAGCTGGGGGCAGGTGTCTGGAGCTGGAAGGGCCCTGACATCTGTGAGGTCCAGGGGGTGGCAGCCATTTCTGTGACACAAAGGAATTTTGCTCTGTGCATCCTGGGCACAACCCGGGGCAGCTCCACTGGGGGCAACTTTGGGCAGAGCCGGAAGCAGACAGTACTGTTTGTCAGCACTGGGAGTTATGTGCTTGGGACAATCAGTGTCAGGACAGGGTTGAAGGCCACTGCAGCCCGGCTGGGGGTGAGATGGCAGAGGGGCTGGTGTTGGGTGGAGCCCAGGGGACTGCCTGCAGACAAGGGAGAGGGGAGTGGGCAGACAAAGGGGAGATGGAGAGAAGGAGAGCTGGGGAGGAGCTCCAGGCTCCGGAATCCATTCTGTTTCCATTCCCCCAGTCACACAGCTGCCAGGGTTCAGACAGATGCTGTGATTAGCATTTTAATGCATTTCAGAGGACCTTGTCCAAACTGCTCTGGAAATCAGAAATCAAGAGTTTATCTTCAGCTCTCCCTATAGACGTTCGTTCTCTTTCAATTCCAAAGGAGCCGGAGGAGTCATGTGCACATGCACAAGCCATGCGCCTGTGTGAGTATGTGACTGCATGTGCCCTGGTGTGTGCAGTGGATGCGAACAAGCACACACATGCAGCTGCCTCCGCGTGTGCACGTGTGTACCTTACACACGTGTGGACATTCTACGCATGCCTTTGCAGTGTAATTCCATCCAGGACCATTCACATGGAGGAGGGAGAGCTGCCCGCTGGTTGGAAACAGGTCAGTCCCAAGTGACTCGGGCTGTCAGGGCACCTGGGCCTCAGGTAATAGGAAATGCATTTCGGATGCAGCGTTGGCTGATTGGCCTGATCCTGAAGCAGTGTTTCAAACAAGGCAGTCCACAGGATTTCAAGCCCTGTGGCCTTCCTGGAGTTAGCATTCTACTCCTTTGAAGGGCAGCAACATCCCAGACCTAGCCTCCAGGATGTTCGTTAGAGCCGCAGCTGGGGGCTGGAGCAGGCTGTGGGAGCTGGGAAGCCAGGAGCCTCTTATGACACCTGTGTGTGCAGAGTCACCCTGAGGACCTGCCTGCCTCCCCAGCTTCTCCTTCTGCCATCTCAATCTGGCCACGCCTTACACCTGCAAACCCGGTCCCCTTTGAGCTGGCTGTCACTAGCCATTCCATTTACTGTGGATGGAAGGGTCTCTTTCTCCTGCCCTGGTCACTTTCCCTGGACATACTGCCCCAGACATGGAGCACACAGCCCCAGACACATTCCAGGGACCTCATTCTCAGCCAAGACCAACCAGACAATCACTTCCCTTCTTGAGGGAGAGGTGCCTGCTGGCTCTGCAAGTCTGCATGGGATGTTAGGGAGCTGGGTGTCATCACTGGGTCCTCTAGGGTCAACTAGAACTCAAGATCTTTAACCCAACCATGCCAGCTCACTCCCTGGTGCCTCTCTGTAGTCTGACAGGGCCCCTTAGGGTCAATGTCTACTCAACCTGGATGGTACAGACAGCACTGTGAAGTTGGGGGGGGTGCATCTCCTGGGGGGGCAGGGAAGCAGCAGACAGTTCCTTGTGAGTCTGTTTAATGTAAATATATCCTCTATTTATCTTTGGCTGTTAATCAATTCATGCATTATTAGAAAATCCCTCATACCAGCAGGCCCACTGCGTTAGATCAGCTCGTTTTAAGAGATTTCCTGTTGGCGGGATTCAAAGCCCACACCTGCAGCCGGCCCAGGCACCAGGATTTCACTAAATGCCGCGGACAATTAGATCAGTTAACCTCGCAAATTAAAACAAGCACATCGTATTAGCTCGGTGTGTCCTTAAAGAAGTTATTAAGTTCCCCCAGATAAACCCTTGAATAAGAATGGAGGAAGAGGGCATGCAGTGGGGGCAGGAGCGAGGGCGGACTCCGAGGCCAGGCAGCAGGGTTACCTCTGTGGACTGATGGGCTGTGGAGGGATCGGCTTCTTGCCTGGTGACCCAGCAGGAGTCAGAAGTGTGTGCAGAAGCCCACGCAGGTGCAAGCAGCAGCACACACCCCAGTAGCACGGCTCCATGGGTTCAGTGGGCATGGAAGGTGTCAGAGGACAAAGTCCACTCCGCCTTCTCACAATGCAGGAGACCCTGGTGAATCTCTGCGGGGCTGAGCTCATGAATGGAGGTTATGCCCCTGGGGCAAGCCTTTCTGGAGGGGCCATGACCCCACCCCTATCCCTGTGCCTTGCATCTATGAGATGCTGAATACTTAAAGAGTCGGGTAAAGTCTTTGCAAATTTCAAACCCACCAAGTCAGAATAGAGGGCAATTCGGACTTTAGGAGGAGTTGGTCTTTGCAGAGAGCGTGGATCAGCAAATAAATAATGTAGTCAGAATCATTGTCTGCGTGTCATTTACTTAAAGTGTTTGCAAGGTGCTTACTAGCTCTCCATCACTGTGCTATTTACACATTCTTTGTGTCTGTCCACGACAGCGGGCTTGGCAGGACGTTAGCTTTGAAGCAGTGTTGGGTCGTCTGCTCAGAAGTCACAGACCTGCACTGAGCGCACCCTGCAGCACGGCGCTGGTGGAATCAGGTGGCTTTCCCGCTCCTCTGAACGAGGGCACTTTGTCCATCCCGAGCCTCTTCCAGACAAAAGCCATGGTGCAAAGCCGAACGGCCTCGCCGTGGCGTCGTGGCAGGGCTGTGTGGGACCACGGCAGGCCATTGCCTGCTCTGGGTGCCTGTGTCTCCCAGGCAGTGTGGAGGCGGCGGTGTGGTGTTGCTAAGGCCCTGCCCACTCTCCTTTCCTGAGGTCCCTGACCCTCAGGAGTGACACATAATGGCAGAGTAGAGGCTTCTTCACGGGGCACACTCTTCGAGCGCCCAGGAAGAGGAACCAGTGTTTTCTGACACGTGGGCCAGGCCCCAGGTTTCCAAAGTGGAGCAGTAGTGAAATCGCTAGCAGCATTTGCCATGGGTGAATCCCAGGTCAAACGCTGACTCTATGACTGTGTGTGTGTATGTGTGCGTGTGTGGACTCTGGCTTTAGGATGCTACAAATCTCAATTTGAAATGCAAGCATGCAGTCAGGTGTCTGCGGAAAGACCCTCTCCTCCAGCTGGGATTAAGACTTTTGAGTGGTCGGAGGGATGCCAATGCCCCCTCACCAGCCCATCTCATGGGCAGGCCCTCTCCATGCACCTAGATCCATGCTCCTCCTAAGGGCAGTGCCCAGTGCCCCGCCCAGTGTGGTGCAGCTCCAGGAAGAGATGCTGAGCCTCCTGTGCCACACAGCGCTCCCAGACGGCCCGGGGCGCCACGCTGCTGTGCGCGGTCTCAATCCGTTGTCCTCTAATTGCTTGGCGTGTATATCTTTTCTCCTCTGCAGGAGGGAAGCCCCGAGGGGCAGCCGCTCCGCGCCCTCTCCTCGCTTCCACCTGCCAAGCAGCACCTAGCACGGGGCCACGCTCCTGGTGGGTGCTCAGGAAACACTTACCGAATTGAATTAGAAACCCTCTCTCAGGCTCGGAGCGGTTCCAGCTGTCGGATGCCAGCTGCCAGGGCTGCCGCGAGAGGCGGAATGCATATTCATTTCAGATCCTGTCTCTCTGCCTGGAGGGTCTCCTGGACCCGCCGGAACCAAGGCGGTAGCCAGGACGCCATCCTGTTCCTGCTCTCCCTGGAGAGGACTTTGCATCTCCTGGGCTCCCCTCACGCAGTTTCCAGGGTGCTGCCCTTTGGTGAGGGTTGGGGTTGTGAGCGGGGAGTGCAGAGGGAGGTGCAGGTCTCATGCGGGGAGCACTGAAACCGCCTACCACACTGAACGAACACTTCACAGGGGACACAACGTGGTGATCCTGAGCCATCCTTTTCCAGCACAGCCTGGAGGTAGGTCCTCAGTCCTTGACTGGGAGGGGCTGGTGGCCTCTGCTGCTGGCCCCCTGCCCAACCCTTCAACTGACTTCCATTCAGTGGGGGGGGGGCATCCTGAGCTAGGCTATGCTGCTGGAGGTTCCTGCTCTGTACTGCAGGTCACCTGTCCTTTGACCGGGGCAGCCAGCCAAAGCCTGGCGGGGTCTGGTGTATAAACCCCCAGGTGCCACAGACTCTCAGGGGGCAGGCTCTCCCCTCCATGGGCAGAGGGGAGACAGAATCATTACAGCAGCAGCAGCAGCGGAGCGACCCTCAAGGTGCAGGTTTCCTGTGTGCACTTAGGGTGCCTGGCGTTTTGCACACACTACTTTGCCCCTGCACGAAGTCACCCAGACAGCCCAGACTGAGATGAGGAAACCGGGGCACAGAGAAGTGAAGTGATTAGCCCAAGGCCACACAGCTCAGAGTGGTGCAGCTGGGACTGGAAGTCAGGCTGGCTGAGTTTGGGGGCTGTGCCTGCCTAGTGCCCTGCTTGGCAGTGTTAGTCCCCGAGTCCTGAGGGTCTTGAGAGAAGGGGAGAGCGGGAGTGTTGCAATGGTCTCGGGAATCTCTCCAGGACAGAGGCTTTGGCTGGTGCCGACCGGTCTCCATGCTGTGGGGACTTTTCACGATGGGAAAGCAAGGCCCACCCCAGCACCTGTACTGCACCCACTTCCCCACAGGGCTCAGACCAGGCCTGATTCTCCTGTGACCAGCAGCTCACTCCCTACCAGCACAGCCCAAGCCACTGGGGGCCAGGTGGTTGGATGGGTCTCCTGCCTGCCAGGAGCGGAGGCCATGGAGGAGGGTCTCCCAGGCAGGGGGCAGATCTGGCCAGCCCGCACCGCGTCTGGCACCTCCCTTGCAGCTGAGCTGAGCTAGTTAGGAAGGTCAGTTCCTGTTTCGGAGCACTCACTCCATGCCCCCTTACATCAGACCAGAAATTGTGTTTCCGTCCCTGAAAAAGAAAGTTGGCACCACCACCGCTGGCCCTGAAAACTCTCAGAGGGCCGGTGGCCAACCCCGTGGGGGTGGGGAGGCACCATGGAAGCCTGGGACGTGGCGACAGCTGTCTGCGGCACAGTGTCCTGGGACGCTTCAGTGTTTGTGCGACACACAGAGGTGTGCAAGGACGCAGGTTCAAGAGTAGACATAAGTGCGGTACCCAAAGGGCTGAGCCTTTCGTCCCCTCCGCCCACGCATCCCTGGACTCTGAAGGCATGTCTGCAGATGCGAGAGGTGTGCTGGGTTAGCCGTGCTGTTGTGGGGAGGAGGCCCCTCCGGACACGCTCTGAGCCCGCCCTCCTGCCTCAGCCTCAGCGTTGGGTCATCACCGTCTGAGAAGGCAGAGCTGGTTGGTTGTGAAGGCGGCGGCTGCTCTGCCAGCCTGTTTTCCATAACCCCTGCGCATCTGCACCAGACTGCACACAGACTCTACGGGTTACCCCAGCACCGTCCATCCCCACGTCTCCTCATTAACAGAAGCCCAGAGCTGTTCCTGCCAGACAGGAGCTGTGATACCCCCTTTCCCAGACTCCTTTGCAGCCAGAGTGGCCCTGTGACATCATGCTGGCCAACGAGACATCCACAGACATACACAGACACTGGGGAAGGGACCTCTGGGAAATCTGCATTCCTATTGAAAGGGACGGGACGGAAAAGGCTGGACCCGCCCTGCTAGGCTGCAGGTGTGATGCACAGAGTTGGGGTTGGGGCAACTGTTTCATAACCAGGAAGGGACGCTGACCCTCACCTTGTTCTAGTGCCAGGCCAGCAGCAGGCTCCAGACTCCACCACGTGCACAATGGAACCAAAGCTCCGTTTGTCAAAGCCACCACACAAAACATGTTTCTGGCAGGATGGTCACCGACACCAAAGCTCTGGGAGCGAGATTCAGGGGCTTCCAAGGGCACACAGCATGATTCTAGGTCAAGCTGGGGCTGGGATCGACTGCCTTCCATGCAGACCAAGACTTGTCAATGCAAAGACAGATGAGGCACGCGGACACCTGTGGGGCCACCATTCTCAGTGACACCGCTATGCTCACCCTGGGGCAGCTTTGCACAGGGTTGGTGAGCCCTGTCCTGGGGTCCTGGTCTCATGTTCCTTTTCCATACAGTAGCACTGATGAGGCTTAGTCCACAGCACCTGTGTGTGTGACGCTGTCTTGGGCCTGGCTCATGGCAAGTGCTGAAGAAATGGTAGTTGTCAGCATGTCTAGAAGGACTGGACTCCTTGAATCTGTCCTGTCTGGGAATACGGAGCTATGTTCAATCTGCAGCAGAGGCAGGCAGTGTCCTGCCCATATCTCCTGGCCTCCCTCCGCCCATGACAGTGACCTGCCCTCCAACTACCAGAGCCTGCACTGTGGACTCGAGGGCTTTCTGTGGACCCAGAGCCTAAGTTCTGCAGACCAGAGCTAAGGAATTAGTGGCCAATGGGCACTTCCTCAGCCAAAGCCTGACTCTCAGAAGCATGATGGACACAGGTTCTAGAGTCCCCCCACGGGATTAAGCACCAGCCAGGGTGGGCACAGGCCGGCTGATAACATGTCCTTTTCCCATTTCTTCTCTGGGCGGTTGCACTGACTCACTATGGACCTGTTTCCTGGGTTTACTGCCCATAGCTTCCCCCCAGTGCTGCTAAAATGCGTATCTAGAGTCACTTCATAAGCCTCAGGTTGGGCCAGTGGTCATCCAACTCTCTTTGCAGACAATTTTCCCAGGATCTTGTGCAAATGCTGTGGGGAGCAGTCTGTGTGATGTGACTCAGGCAGTCTGGAGTGAGGCCCCAAACTCTGCATTTCTGTCAAGGGCCCTGGTGATGCTGGCACACTGGTCCAATGTCCAGACTCCAGCCAGGGGCCAGGCCTCTGGCACTGTTGACTTGTGGAGGCTCAGACAAGGTTTGGAGCAGCCTGAGAGTGCTTCGCGGGGGAGGGCAGGAGCTTGAGACCAGAAGTCCTGAATCGCTGGGAGGAGTCCCGGGAGTGGGCCGGGGACACCTTCCAGGGAGGCAGGAGTCTGGGCACTTGCTGGTCCTGAAGCCATGCCTGTGTGTGCAGGCTTTTAGAGTGGCTGATCTGCCCGGAGTTGATGGGAGCCTGCAGGCTGCAAGGGACTGGAGTGTCAGAAAAGCCTTCCCTGTTCTCTGAACACGGTCTACTGGCTCTCATCCTGGGCTCCGGAGGGGAAGCAGCTTCTCCTCGCCCCCAAAGCCTTCCCCTCTTACTAGTGGCCTCTCCCTCACACACATAACCAATTCCTCCCCAGGTGTGGAGTCCACAGCCACAGAGTGAGGTCATCGCCACTCGTGATTGTCTTCCTCTCTTGAAATGGAATGGGATGTATAGTCCAAATGGCACATTTGAACCATCTTATGTTATTATTATCCCCTATTATTTCACATACGAGTTAGGATCACACGATTTTATTGTGGCAAAGGACCCCAAAGGTCAGCTACACTCACATCATAGGTTTGTCATTAATGACAATCTTGGATTATTTATGGCAATACAGAGGGTGTACACGTGTGACAATAGCAGACGGAGTGAGTCAAACTCAGGGAAGCCAGGTGGCTGGTGCCACGCCATCCAGCCAGTTAGTGTCCTCTAGGGGGCCTGTAGTGTTGTGGAGGGTGGAATGGTGTGCGTGGCATCACTGCGCCTTGTTTGTGCCAGGCACAGAGGTGGGCACCCCAGGCTCACCATTAAACAAGCTTGTCTTGTGCCCACTCCACCTCCAAGAGAGGAAGCCATTGTATGGCGCCCTCTGGTGTTCACATGAGGACATACCACACATTTCTTTGCTCACACGGGGCACTTGAAACACGGTAGACCTGGGGGAACCCAGAGAGACCTCATCGCCCTTAGTTCTAGACATTTTCTCTTTACAGCAGCTATTTCTAGAAGGAGCAAAGAATAAAGAACAATATTTTTTTTTTTTTCTGTCACTCCCAAGGTTGCAGATGCTGGCTGGCAGGAGGCATCCCACTGCTGGTTAACAACACTGTTCCTGGCCTGTGCAGGCCCATGTACATGCTGTCTAGCACAGACCCTGTCCCATCCTAAAAGACAGCCAGCCTGAAGCATGAGCTCACGCGGACATTCTGTTTCTCATTTTTCTGGCAAAAGGTTTGCAAAGCCTCCAGCAGTTTCACACGGACTCACGCAGCCTCAGACATGCATCCCTGCTCAACACACACCCATACTCACACCTCTGCTGGTTGCCACTGGCCAAGGCACCAACCGCGCAGCACTAGTTTTACACAGCTGTCTTTTCCAAATACCCCTGCAGGGCGAGCTAAGCTGAATACTTTCTAGAAGGCCCTTGAGGCGAGCCGGTCTGAGAGAAGCTAGAGAATGGACCTGCTGCAAGGCTCCGGGAGATGCCAGTCAGCGAGGGTGCTCAGCCGAGACAGAGGGGCTACCGCCCACCCGCTGCCCTCGCCCCGGACCAGCTGCAGGCGCAGGCGCAGGTGTGGGCAAGCATTAGGGTCTGCGATCCCAAGGTGTGGGCTCTAGAATTCATGGAACTGCACAGCACCCAAGGGCAGCGCAGGGTACGTGGGAACTGGCAGGTTCCCGCTGCACAGAGGAAGTGAGGTCGGAATCGGGGAATGACAGGGAGAAAAGAGGAGCTTGGAGGAAGGTGACGTGTTTGGGCAAGATCCACGCAGAGCTGGAGGTCTGTGGCCTCCCGGCTGAATCTGGTGGACAGACAGAAGCCTGCAAGGGTTCAGGCAGTGAGGTCTTTATCCCAAAAAGATAACCTTGGCCTCCTGAGGGAAAATGTATTTGAAGGGTGAGGGCTGGGAAGCAGGAGGCGCGGGCGGCAGTGCAGGCCCCTCCAGCGCATGGGGGTGTCCTCAGCCGCTCTCACTGGGCCTCCGACGCCCTTCTCCTCACCAGCACTCATCAGCCCTGAAGATATTTTCTGCATCACGAGCTGCTTCACACTTGCTTCCCCAACAAGGTGATCAACTCCTTCGGCAACAGGCCATGTCTTACTCATTTCTGTCTGACGCCAGACGCCCCACCTCCACTGCCTCGGTCCACACGGGGCAGGTGCTCCGGGCGATGCAGCTGTGATCACAGGCGCACCTGGGCAAGCGCTGCAAACAACTGCGAGACGTCTGTCTGGTCTCTGTACCAAGAGGCCTGGGCGGTGGGCAGGGGTGGGCGTGCTGGGGGGCCGGAGGTCTGGCTGGCGTACAGCAGCCAGAGACATATCTGCCTCATATTTTATTGCGCTTGTCACTCGTGGCGGCGGGTGCTGGAGCACGGGAGACACTATCGTCCTTGCTCTTGCGTTCTCCCCTCGCCTCCCTGTCGTCTTAAGCAATGTGAGTAACGCCGAGTCGATTACTCTTAGAAATATAAGGACTGTCAGAGCTGGAAGCGCCTCCAGGGGCCATGGGGACCCCTTCTCCTCAGGCCAGAGGCCGTTCCGGGGAGGGTCTCACGGCTGGATCGGCTGGATCGTGGCAGGCTGGACCTGGGGCCCCAGACTCCCTCTGCCCCTTATCTCCCGGGTCCTCCTGTTTGTTTCCTCCTAGTCAGGGAGTCAGAGATGATGACTGGGAACAGGGAGGCTCTGTGGTTCTTTCAGATAAGCTCGTTAGGGAGGCTTCCTAAGCACAGACTGTGCCCAGGCCTGGGCTCTGTTGCGGGCGTACAGAGAAGATGTGGTTCCCATAGGACTCAGCATTACTTGCCTGAAAGTGGAGACTCCCCCAGGACAGGACCTGTGTGGGCAGGACAGGGGAGAAGGAAGTGGGACATCTGGGAGTCAGGGAGGGAGCAGGCAAAGTCCTGGGGAGGGGCGGCCGAGAGAGTCAGTGGGACACAGGCTGGGCAGAGGGCTGACATGCAAGAGGCTGGGCTGGGTCTGAAGGTGCCACTGATGCAGTCCCTGCGTCCAGCTGACCTTCAGTCTCTGGGTTTAAAGGACTCGACCTCCCTCTTAGAACCTTGGTGTTCCCTTCCATGTAATGGGTCCTGGTGTGTCATGTGGTATAGGGAGGGCTGCTGGGGAAGTCTGGGTGGGGCACAAGCCTCCCAGACCTGTTTCCTGCTGGGGCAGGGTGGGCCTCAGGGATTTGCCTTCTGGGCTCACCTCCGTCACCAGCAAACCCTCCACTCGCCTCTCAGATCACAGATTCCACTCCAAGACAGCTCTGAGCCAGGGGTGGCGCTGAGAGGGGCTGCTTGTCCTACAGCCTCTGCCGTGAGCGTGAGGGTGGCCTGAAGGCCGGCCCCCGGCTCTGATGCCTCCTGCGGCCTTTCCGTGCCTCCGGGCTCCACCATTTGAGGATGTGCCTGCCTTCAACCCAGCCCCCGAGTGGAGGAGACCCCGTGAGCAAGAGAGGAGCCCCCTGCTCCAGGGGCCACGCTGCCCTGCCTTCCTGCCCACCCTTGGCCTTAGAACTTCATTCCTCTACCATGGCAGGACCAGCCTTTGGAGCCAGCTAAGTCCTTGTTGTGGGGACTGTGCTGTGCACTCCGGGACACAAGCAGCTCCCTGGCCCCTGCCCACTGGATCTCAGTAGCCTCTCCAGACAGCATCAAATACCCTCTCAGTTGCACAATTGAGAACCCCAGGGCTGGAGGGGCCTCCAGGACTCCAAGACCCTTGAAAGTCTTTGCCCTCCCAACGGTGGGAGAGCTGCAGTGCAGCTTGAGCCCCCACGCTAGGGGTGAGCCGTGTCCTCGGCAGAGGGGATGAAAGTCCTTAGCCCCGCTACCTGTGAATGTGACTTATTTGAAACGAGGCCTTTGCAGATGATCAAGTTAAGATGAGGTCATGGGGGTGGGCACCTGTCCAGTCTGACTGGTGTCCTTTCAACAAAGAGAGCTTGGACAGAGAAGCAGACAGTGCGCACAGAGACCCTCTGTAACCGAGGCACGCCCGAGGCTGCCGGGAACCGCCTCTCCCTCACGGCTCTCAGCAGGAACCAACCTGCCAGTGCCCTGATTTGGGACTCACAGCCTCCAAAGCTGGGAGACATCACTCTGCCGTTGCTTGAGCTGCTAGAACGAATACACTTAGCTGAGGGGTGTGTGGTCCCGGCTGGGACCCTAGGAGCTGAGGCCTAGACACAGAAGGTGGCAGGGGGCTGCAGAGAAGACGTAGGTGCTGACGGGACCCGGACTTACCGCACAGAGACGAGAACCCAACCCTGGGCCTCCAGGACAGACAAGAGGAGACACATCACATCTCTAAAATGAAACGCTTTGATTGCGTCAATCACTAGAAGTTGTAAAACTACCCCCGAAGAATTAACAGCCGCCATCCGTGCTAACTACATCCATCATACATTCGTCTTTAGTTTCTGTTATCATATCACTGTCTCTGGGGACCCCTGTCTTGTCATCATTTGCCCTTTATAATTTATTCATCTCATTCTTGCCTGCATCCGTTCTACTTATCATTCATCTTTACAGTTGTACATAAAATGCAATGGGCCCTCCCAGGGTAGAGCTGGCAGGGAAGCCCCTGGAAGGCTGCCCGGGGTCCCACCCCAGCCCCCCCCCCAAGAGACGGGTAGTGGGGAAGAGGGAGAAAGGAGACTAGAGGGATGGATACAAGAAGAGAGGGGGAAAACTTCCCGAGGAGAGAGAAGACAGGAGGAGACAGAGGCAGGGGGAGAACCACAGAAGACACGGTGGTGCCAGAAGCCCAGCTGGGCGCTTTCTTTTTAAAGTTTTCATGTTCACATTTTCCCTGGTAAACTCAAAGGAGGTCACACTGAACTTCCACAGCTGTGACGTGACCTGTGCTGTGGGGACCCGATTAGAGATAGAGACGGCAGGCACCTTGCGTGTCTGCTGGGCTGACTCCTGGTGTGTGTGTGTTGTGGGGGAGCCGGCTTGGCAGTGTGTGAGTTTGCTTGGTATTCTGGGGTTGCCCGAGTGAGGACACAAAAGCCAATCTGTAGCTAGTGAATTGGAACTTCAATGTTTAGCAAGCAGACCCAGCTCCCCCTCTCCACTCCTCACTGCCTCCAGGACTCCTGCTAACTGGACCCTGCTCCCCCGCCCCCCTCCCTCCAGGGCCACTGCTTGCTGAATCACCCCAAGGTCTCCAGTCAGAGCCTCTCCCCAGAGACCCCACATCCCCAGCTTGGGAAGCAGATGAGCTCTTCCTGGAAGGTGATATCCTGTAAATCCTCAGAGGCTGGAGGGGCAGGGACTAAGCACCCAGGGCCTATTTTAAGGAGTGGCATTCTTCCAAGAGGGCTCTTGGGCACACTTGGGCTGCAGGTGGCTCTCGGAAGGGCCTCTGCTGCCCCATGGAAGGCTGGCCGGTCAGTTCACAGCTCCTGGTCTGCCGTAATGGCCTCATCTCTGCGCTGTCTCTCAAACCTCAAACCTTACCTGACATTGTCACCCTGCTCCCAACTCTGTCCCCTTCTTTCCCATATTCAGAACAAAGCCTTTTAGTAACTCTGCACCCCACAGTCACCCCAGTGCCTTTGAATTACCAAAGCACCCGGCAGCCTGGCAGAGCACTATCCTGGGCTGTGGTGGCACCCAATGCTGTGGATCTATTGTGTGACCTTGGGCACACTTCTGTCTCCTGTCGGGGAAAACTGCAGTATAAAGTGGATACAAAGACAAAGCAGTTAGAGTGCTTACCATCACGTCTGTCATGCGGTAAATGCCTGATAAATATTAATTGTGATTACTGAGCAATTGTCCACACTGCTCAGTTTATAAAAACACGTGCTGTCTTGTATTGTTGAATGTGTGTGTGTGCGTGTACGTGTATGCGTGTGAACAAAGTTTCTGTTCCCAACTCTATGGGCGACTCCAAAAGGGGAATGTGTCTTATAGGACCCCAGCACCTGCTACGTGGCACACTCTCAGAATAATGCTTGGTGAGGGGTTGAGACACTGCCCTTTGCTGACTGCTCTACATGGTGGGAATGGATATTGAGAACAGAAGGGGATGGGATGTAGAGGAAAGAATGAAGTGGAGGGTGTGAGAGAGGGAGAGAGAGAAAGAGAGAGAGAGAATAATCAAAGGGGAACCACCTAGATGCTAGCAGGTGTTCCAAAGACCCTGGTGAGGCCTCAGGATTTTGCAATCTCATTCTGCAGAAATCATAGCAAACTCAAAAATGACGATGCATTTGTGATTCTGGTCCCGGGGGGTTGACTCTGTCCGTTGCTGGAGGGGCTCTAATTGGGCTGACTTCCAGGGACACCGACCTCTGATGTGTAAGGCCAGCCACTAGGGTCTGGCTTCTGAGTTTCCACTTGTGCCAACCCCCCTTTGTACTCCCCAGGTGAAGACACGTGTTAGGGGTGTCTCCAGTTCTATGGCTGTTGTTGCTCATGGTGATGGCAGTGGTGTGTGTGTGTGTGTGTGGCAACCACAGCACTATTTTCCCTGCTGGCAACAGGATGCCAGTTCCGTTAACTGGCTGGGAAGCAGAAGACACTGCCTGCACTCTCCCTGTTCCTCTCCTCAGTGAGAAAGTGGAGGGCTGATTTTAATGGATTGACTTTAATGGATTTTGAAGCTGGAAAAGTGCCTAAATTGCTGAGGTTACCAGTTTTCCAGGTTCTTTTTCCAATTTCATTCTCCTTAGTCAGACACAGAGTGTGCTCGTTGGGGCACCTGGTGTGGCCACCTCAGCCAAGAGGTCCCTGCCCCCACCCCATCCTGCAACCAAAGAAGCAGCCACGAACAGCCTCAGCCTGAGAGAGCACCTACTACTTGGTTGGGTGACAGCATTCTGCTAGGTCCTGTCCCTGCACTTGCTAGTGGCACACTTTCTCTGATCTCGCGGTGGAGAACTGGCCAGCAAGAGTAACACCAGTTCTGCTTTCTTTCTGGAATCAAAACAACTTGAAGGCATAATTTTGCCTGGTAATTTTGTTTTTCACTTGTGCAAGTGTGAACGTGTGCAGGAACGCTGTGTCCTAGGAGCTCTGAGCTGCAGTCCCATCTTGTCTCCCCAATCCCTGCTGCCATGGGCTGTGGCTGCCCAGAGAATTGTGTGATGAGGGCCCGGAGGCCATGGCCTGGTGAAGGCGCTGACGAGAGGACAGCATTCCAGCCACTTCGAGGAGACTCTGAGTGATGACTTAGCCTGCCATTGGCCTCTCTCCTCAGTCCTCCCTTCTCCCCTCATACATTCATGTTTCTTTTTGCCCTTTTACTGCAAACTTGCCCAACTTGTCTTTGTGATTTCGGAAAAATGCCACTGGATGTCCCAGTATGACGGATTAGCACAGATTATGGGGAACAGTGTTAATTATCGGTGGAAGGGGGGCCAGCGTGTCGCTCCAATGTGCTCCTGATTTCCCCTGGGCCTTTCTGCCTGGTAATAAGCCTTCTTCAATCTGGCAGGCCCCTTGGTGAAATCAGCACCACGGACAGTGATATTGATTGCGTCTGAGAAACCATCACAGCTGCTCAACCAAATTACCTTTGATATGCGACCTTTAATGTAATTACTGCAACATCAAAGTATTTCTATAAATTATTAAAGAACTAATACACTCCATCATTTAGCTGTTCTATTATATGTAAAATAAACAACCACAAGTTAACGTTAGAGCCCGAATAAGCCGCACTTGCTCCTCAAATTCTCCCAGTTGCTGCCCCTCCCCCTTCAAAGCCCGGAGCTCCCCCCTCCCCGCCCCCAACACCTCTCCCCCACCCCCTTCTCCATCTGATTCCAGCTTTCAGCCATCACGAACCTCCCCAGCAATCTCTCTCAAGCTGATGAAGGGCCGCCCAGAACAACGTGGTATTTTCTATTCCATTTGGGTGGCTCTGAAAGATCTATCACAATCTCCCCCAAAACAAAGTACCATAAACACTTTATTAATCAGCACAAACCTTTCTCAGAAGCCTTTGATTATCCTACAATATGGCTTTATGCTTCGCACATAACATGGGGCGATGCGGGGCATATTTCTGCCATCTTATAGAGGGCACCCAGAAAGTAATTACTATAATATATGTGCACGGAGCCGCGCCGCTGAATAACCAACCGGGGAACCGCCGCCCTGCCGGAGCTGGGCTCCACGCAAAGTCTGCACGCCGTTCCATTTCCATACATTTGCATCCGCGGGTGTTATTAAGATGACTCAGCCTCTGGTTTGCAATCACAAACACCACAACACAATACAAAGGCTGTTTCCACGGAAGGGAGGCCAGTGTCATGCAGCACTCCCCAGCCCGAAACGGCTAAAGAAAGCGCTCCCACGCCAAGCGAAGGCAGGCCCCCGCCCGAGGCTGCAATCCCCCTCAACCCTACCCCCACCGAGGGGCCTCCGGCGGCCACCTGGTTAACCTTTGCGGACGAGGGGCGGAAATGGAAACGTGTGTTTACATACGGGCTGCTTGGTAAGAATGTAAACATGCCTGTGCAAGCATGGGTGTGCATATCCATAAAACACACGTGCTTCCCCGCAGGGCTCCCCCGGGGGAGCGAGAACACCGTATATTTATAAATTCTTTAAATTATGCCCGCAAACACGCATCTTTCCATTTATCTCTAGATACCCGGCAGCCGTATATCTCCCCCGCCCCCCATCTCTCTGAACCCACAGGAGAGACCGCGCGGACCCTTGACCCGAGGAACACTTCTTATTTTATGGTGATGAACTAGCCTCGATAATAGCCATGGCTGATATCACACCCAGTTAGGGGGGCCATAAATAATTCTCTTCTCCCCCGCACAGAAGCTATAAACCAGGGCCGAGGCGCGATAGTTTATCAAAGACGAGGGCTGGCTCCTTAAATAAACCGCGGTGATCTCACTCGGCGCCGCCGGCTCGGCTGCGAGCCCCCTCCCACGCGGCCCCCAGCACGGGCGCAGCGCGCGGCACGCTCGCTCGCTCGCTCGCTCGCACCCGCCAGCGGCCCGGGCACCGCCGCCCCCCGCCCGCCTCCCGCCTCCCGTCTCCCGCGGGGCCTGGGCGGCGGCGGCGGCGCGAGGTCTGAGCCGGGCGCCCCTGGGTCGTGCGCGCGCGCGCTCGGTCTCCCGCAGTCGCCCCCTGCCGGCGCGTGGGCCACTCGCGCCGCGGCGGGCGCCACTTACCCCGGGCAGGGTCTTCTGCTCGTGCAGCGCGCTCTGGGCCTTCAGTGCCGACTCACGCTCGCAGTAGGTGAGGAAAGCGCAGCCTGGGGAGGGAAGCAAGGCCCAGAAGGGTCAGTGGGGCGCCCCGCGCCGCCGCGCTCCCGCCGCCCCCGTCCCTCTCCCGCCTCTGTCGCCCAGCGCACTCCACTAGGCGCTTTCCTACCTCTGGGCGTTCCGGGCGTCTGTCTCGCCGCCCTCCCTTGCTTTTCTAGCTTGCTCCGTCCGCGCGCACTCCCCACCCCGCATCTTCCCGCTCTCCCTACGGGTGGGTCTGTCGCTGTCCAGGTGCCTCGGGCGACTCTGCCCTCCCTTCCGCCCTCCCTTGGGGGCTGCCTCCGTCTGTTTCGGCCCAGCCTGTGCACCTCTCAGAAGGGACTTCTTGCACCCTCACCCTGGCACCTCCAGCCACCCTTGACGGCCCTCAGGACCCCTGGAGGCTGCTCCCTCAGGCATGGGGACAGACCTCTAAGGAGGACCCAGGCCAGCAGACCTAATAAAACGAACGGAACCGTCGCTGTCTCCTGTGTCCCCTGCCCCAGTCCCTGTGTGGACGCAGTGGTGGTCTTTGCAGCCTTGCTAATCAGGGGGCATCTCCAGCTGCCCGGTTCTTGTGCACAGCCAGAGAGACCTGAGGCTCACCTGCCCTCTGCCTCTGTTTCCGGGGTGCTCCTCCCACCCCACGCCTGGCCTCTGTCTCCCTGTCTGTGTTTTGGGAGGGCTGAGCAGTGGCCACGTTGGCCCGTCTGATTCAGCCACTGAGTGATTCTAACCAGTGCTGCGCCATTGCCTCCTCCCCAGGGTAGTCGGTTAACTCGGGAGGATTTCTGAGGCTGGCCCACAGGCGAGGCAAGAGCCTTTTCAAGGGCCCCATGTCCACGTCCCCTTTCTCTGCTGCAGATGTCACCGACAGTAGCCAGCCTGGAAGCCATGGGGCAAGCCCTAAAGCCCACCTTGGCTGAAGCAGGCTTGAGTCTGCTGGGGAACCGTGGCCCCAGAGCTGGCACTCTGCTCTGGGTGCACCCCTCTTGTTCCTGTCTGCCTCCCCAAACAACCTTCACGCATGTCTGTCCCAGTTCCTGGGCTCTCAGTCTCCCCACCTGCTATGCCTTCTCTCTCCATGTTCACTTCTCCTGACTCTGTCCATCTTTCAAGAATGTGATAGTTCTGCCTCCTCCAGGCAGCCTTCCTCAACTGCTGGAGTCCATCCCTGGGCAGCCACTGAGCCCTTCTTGTGGCCCTTTGTTTCCTGTGCCTAGCCTTGTGGCTTTTGTTCCGGAGGCCAGCAGGCTGCTGGTGCCTATGTCATCCCTGTCACCATGGGTGCTCCCACTGCTCTCTGCTGTTCCTGACTCTCCGTCCAGCGAATGTCCAACAACACCCTCCCCCCTTCCAATAGAGAGTCTGACCCTGCCTCGCTTCCCCCCTAGCTTCAGAGAGAAGGCAGGAGGGCAGGGTGTGTGTGTGTGTGCCGGGATGCAGAGCTGGGGACAGATGCCTAGGAGGCAGAGGCGCTCCCTTCCCTGGGCCTCGCTGCCTTCCTCACCTCCAACTTGGCCAAGGAGCCTGTCTCTCTCCCTCTGCCTCATCCCTCCCCTCGGCCAGACCCCGCATCACCCTCCTCCCTCCTGGTCACTGCAGACGGTTATTGATGCAGACACCGGGGACTGAGATGAATAGCGGTCAGAGGCCCTCGTGACGTCGTCCCGCGTGCTGCCGCCTGCCTCTCCCGGGGGCGTCTTTCCTCCCGTCCCCTTGTTGGCCTTGTCCTTTGCCTGCAGCCAGGAGTCTGCCACTGCCTCAGCTGTACACAGGCAAGCCAGCTTGGGACAAGGTCAGGGGCAGGCTTGGAGGTGGGCTGCTGGGAGGAGGAGGAGGAGGAGAAGGGAATGGCCATATTGTTTCCAAGCCCAGGATAACAAGGAAAACATTCCAGAGGAAAAAAAGATCTGTTGCTTTTGTCCTGCTTCTGGGAATTGCAGTCAGAGCTTTGGAGAGAGCTCCCAACTCCTGCAGAGCAGAATCTGACAGGGACCCCCGCCACTGGGTGCCCTCTGCTGAGCCTTTTGCACCCTGACCTGCCTTACTCCCCGGCCTCCCATTTCTTTGGCCTGACAATGCTCTCTCATCGTGCTCTCTCCGCTGTCCCCTGCAAGGCAGATGGATGACGCTGACCAGGCGAGCCCCTTCCCGTCCCTCTCTCTGAACCCCAGTATCCTCATGGATGCAAAGAGGCAGACATTGTGCCACCCAGGCAGTGAGGAGGAAGCCCCTCTGCAGAGCTCACTCACGGCCCACCTCTTGTGCCTCTCCGCTCTCTCTTGTGAAGCAGGAGGGGAGAGAGGCGCAAGGTCCCTGCTTCCCCTGTCGCCCTGGGAGGAAGGGCCCTTCTTGTACTTCCTCTTCAGCAGGTTGAGTCGGATGCGGCACCAGCACCGGGGCAGATTAGCAGGCTCACTCAAGACTCTCTTGGAAACGCAAACATGGGGCCGGCCCAGCAGTTCTTAACGCCGACTTCAGGCTGGTCTGGTCCCTGGTGGAGGGAAGCTCCCTTGGGGGTGGGGGTGAGGGCAAGCAGCTTTGGTGGGGAGAGAGCTGCAGAAGGGGTGTTTGCCATTATGGGATGCTGTGGATGGCAAGATCACAGTGGGCTGGGGCGCTGGCCAAGGTGTGCTTTGGCGTGGCTGTGGTGAGAAGGGTGTCCAGGTCCAGCCATTGGACTCGGACTGTCTCGCATGTGTAGGGAATGTGGTGAGGTCCCCGGGAGCCCCACCCCGAGCAACTAGCCTTGACCTGTGGCTCACGGGGCTTCAACAGGGCAGGGGTTGTGACTGTGAGCTGGGGTGGCCTTCAGGTGGCCTGGGGTGGGCAGTGTTGGCTGCAGCCCGGCAGTGTCAGCATCAGCCAGACTCACTCTGCTGTGAGGCACTGAGGGGTCCCCAGGACCTTGCTGCTGGGTGGGTGGCAGGAAAGGCCCTGTGGGAGCTCTGGGGGCAGGGAATGCCACAGCTGTGTCACTGTGCAGAAGAGGGGCACTGGCACTGGGCTCTGGCCTAGGGGGCTTGAGAAGGGGACATCCCTCCTGGGGATGGGGCTGGAATTCCCACCTGAGTCCTGACCCCACAGGCAGAGTGCACCTGCTCTGTGCTCCCGGAGGGCGGACCGAAGGTCCACTGTAGAACAATAAACAAACAAACAAAAATTGAAAGCCACCTACATAGTAAAAACTGGAAAACCACTTAACTGCCCCTTAGGGCAGGAATGTTTTTATTTTAACTGTGACTACTCTGCAGCAGTTAACAAGATGAAATGATCCTAAAAGCACCGACATGGGAAGTTGGGCAGTGCTGTACTCTGCGTGTGTGCCGTGGCGACACCCCGGCTTCTCCCCTGGCTACTGACATCCACACCTCTGTGCCAAGGACGGAGGCTACAAGTCACATGGAGCGAAAACAGGGAGTCCGGGAGAGGGCGGGGCTGCCTCTCATGACTTTCACTTGTTTCATTGGCTTTGACACATTTAGACCCAGAATGAATTCATGTATCACTTGCATAATTAACGTTAAAGAAAAAGCGGCTTTAGCTGAAGGAAAGAGGAGGGTGGACTGGAAAGGAGGTGGGTGAAGTGGGGACCCTGGCCTGTGTCACTGGGCTTCAGCTGCCTACCACACATGTCACTGGTGAGGCTGTAGGGCCCCTTCACCGAGTTCCCTCTCCAGCTGGAGTTAGAGGGTATCAGCCTAGGAGCTGAGGCAGGCTTTTGCCACCCAGAAGGCGGCACACGTTAATGGTTTTGGTCCCTTGGCCCTGAGTTCCAGAGGTTGGTGTTTGAGGTATGAGACTCATGATGGAGTGGATGGGCTCCCCATCCAGGCTCCCTTCCATCCTCCCAGGGCCCTCCCAGCTGTGGGATGCTCATGGTAGGAGCCAAGGGGAGAGCGGCACAGGTGCCATGCCCAGGGCTGAGTTAAGACCTCGCTCTGTGTCTGATGGCTGTCCCCAGCTCGCCACCTGAGGGTCAGCATCCTCTGTCCTACCCCTGCTGCAGCCTGGCATGCAAGGTGCGCTTTGGAGGTCTCTAGGGTTGGGGGGGGGTGGTGGGTGCAGAGAGGACACCACACACCACAGCCCTGCCAGCAGTATTGACCCCTGGGCTCCTACTCCATAGTGCACAGGGCCGACCCTCTGGCTCATACTGACCTGCCTCTCTCTGCCGCTCTCTATTCTACTGTGTGTGGAACACTCTGGCCCTGCTTGGCTGCCTAACCTCCTCGTGCTCACTGTTCTAAGTCACTTGTCTCTGCCATTTACCATGCCTTATGTCCCTGAGTCCGTCTATGAGGCAGAGACGAGCCCTTGTGGGTCTACAGGGCTGACTAGACAGCTAAGCTCCTAGCGCTGGTGTCTGGGGGCTGCAGCACAAGAGGATAGATCCAGGACGGAGACCATGATTGGGGCACTGGAGTGGGCTTGGGAGGCATCACAAGGGGCAGAGTAGGGAGGAAGAGAGGAGGAGGGTGGGGCCCGGAAGGTTGGAGTCAACCAGGGAGAGGCGGGAAGAGCAGATGTAGGTGGGTGCTGTTAAGGGCAGGGCACAAGCAGGGGTAGCCGCTGCCCTCTCCACCAGGGGTAGCCTGTGGACCACTGCTGCCGCCTGAGAAGGTGGGTGGGGCCCCGGCCACGTGGGGGAAAAACACAGCGCGGCAGAATTAATTGCACGGAGATGGCAGTAATTTACAAAGCCCCCGTGTGCGGGGATAAAAGGCCCTTGTCATCGTGAAGTGAAGGAAGTACAATTTCCTGCCCAACTCAGAGCAGCGCCGAAGCCTGGGGTGCAATCATCACGCAAGGGAAGGCTCCCCGTGCCACGCACTCCCCCTCCCGCCCCGGCCGGGCCTTGGCTTCCTACTAATTGAATTACAGAATTAGCCAGAGGAAGGTGGTCTGAGAATAGGAAGATCTGGACTTTAATAAAACATCACATCCTTCAGGCCTTGTGCTCAGCTGGCCTGGGGGAAGGGGGAGAGAGCCAGACCTGGGGCAGAGAGCGCTCTCTAATCACATGATCTTAGGAGGTCCAGGAAGGGCCTCCTGCCCCTTCACGCCTGGCCATCCAACTGCCTGGTGCCTGCAATCCTACCCTCAGGGCATCCTTTCTCAGCTGTTCCTGCCCCAGGCAGCACTTGGGACTCACCTGGAGTATTTTCCAAATAGGTGTGGCTGTTGCAGGATGCTCAGCCAGCATCCCTGGGGGTGTGTGGGGGAGGTGGGGTGGGGAGGAGAGTCCACCAGCTGCAAGGAAGGTTCCTGGTGTTCTGAGGGCCCCCCCCAGACTCTGGCCCTCGGGGTGTGGGTGGGCCAAGGCAGCCCACCGGTGCCTTCTGAGCAGATGTCCATTTGCCTGAAGAGGGCCAGACAGCCACAGAGCAGCTCTTGTTCTGGATGTGCTCCCAGCCCTGGACCTGCCTCGAGCCTGCATCTCCTTTATGACCCTGCTGTTGGATCCCACTTCTCAGGGAGGCCCCACATGCCTACTTGGACCACTGTTGTCCAACCTCCTGTGGATTCCTGTGTGGTCTCACCCTCCATCACTGCCCATGGCCTGCCCCAGGGTGAACTCTGTTTCCCCATTTCATTGGTGAGGATGAGCTCTTGGGGCTCAGCGGGGCCGCTGATGGACAGGTGGGCCCTACCTCTCTCTACTCCCCTGTCTGGGTGCCCTGTCACTGGCTGGCCATCCCGCCATCTCCCCAGGGCTTTTCTTTGCTGCTCCTGTCCCCAGAGGCCTTTCCATCCGGGCCTTCCTCCCTCTTCCCAGAGGGCTGCTGGCTGGTGCAGTGGTCCCCATCCGCAGCAAACAACTCAGCCTTCCTCTTGCTTCTCCAATCCCACTGGGCTAAAACCCCAGCCAAGAATGTGACCCTTCCCTCTGCTGCCTGTCCCCTTGCCTTGCTCCCTTGGAGCCCGCATGCCCTTCTAGGAGTGGCTTTGTCTGCCTTCCTCCAGGTAGCCCTCCCTAACTCCCCCAAGCTTAGAGCCTTGCTGACCTCCCTCTCCTTTAGCAGTTAGAGAAACATGTCTGTTTTCCTCACGTGTGTGCATTTGCCCGTGAGGGAAGTGTTCTTGTGATGAAGTGTTCTCCGACAGGAGTTACTAACTCCAGGACCTGCTCTTCCCCCCAGGGCCTGACAGCCTAGAATGCAGCTCCATTGTGCCTCTGGCCTTGGGGCTGATGGCTGACTTTGAGTGTGTGGTCTGGGCAAGTCAGCACAAGGCTCAGGCCTGGTGGCTGCAGCCATCCGTCTTCCTCACTGCAGGCAGCAGGCCTGGGGGTGGGGCTGCAGGGGTGGGGGAGGGGAAGATGGATGGCTCCCTAAGCCAGTGGGCCAGGGGTAGTGCCTTCAAGCCCTGGGCCTACGCTGTAAATATGAAACCCCAGAGAAAGAATCGGTTCATTCAGGAGTGTGCATGCGTTTGGGCTGAGTTAGGGCCATGGAAGGGCCATGGGGATGGGATTGGGGGTGGGGGTAACACAGAGACTCTCAAGGTTCCCTCAGCCCCTCCCACCCCCTGTGTTCACAAAACAGAGGCTGGCAGGTGCTGGGGTCCTGGCTTAGACTGGGGCTCCCAGATGACACAGACCTGCCCTCTCTTCTTGCTGGCACAGGGCAGCGTGTTGGGAGCCAGGGACCTCACTGGTTCAGGACAAGTGGCCATGGGCTCCGAGTGGTCAAGGAGCAGTGGGGGGCTCCCTTGCTGAGTGTCCCTTGCTATCGAGGAAGGTGTCTTTGCGGCACGGTGCACAAGGGCAGAAGGTGGACCTGACATGCGGATGGCTCCACTCCTTGCTTGGCAACCAGCTCCTCGGGTCCTGGAGGGGGCTGATGACATGGGAGGCTTGGACAGGTGGGGACCAGCTCAGGGCAGGCGTCAGCCTTGCCAACGCTGACACCTTTGTTGTTGGGTTTGTTCCTGAGCCCCTTCTCTGGGTCCGCAGCCCTGCTGGCCCCCCAGGGAGATCAGGAGGGACCCCTCGCCACACACACACCACGTTCCTTTGGCAAAAAGCTTCTACTTGCCAAAGGGCTGTCACGCCCATGAGCTCATCATTCCGACACCTTGTGGCAGGCCCGGAGGCCCGAGTGCTATCAGCCTTCCTCAGCTTCGGTTGGAGGACGCTGGCGACACAGCCATGGTGGAAGGAAGTGACCGGAGGTCTCCTGATAGGATCCCTTGCAGCGTCTGGGGACATTGTGAATGTGGGCTGTCCTCAGGGGGACACTGCGGTGCCCTGGTGGGAGATGTCCTCCACCCTACCCGTGGCCTTTGCTCCTCCTGCAGGGACCCGAGTGGCGCCGGCCGAGGTGGTGGCTGACCTCCCCGGACCAAAGCTGCCCTCTTGGACATTGGCGGCAGTCACACCGTGGCTCTTCTGCAGAGGGCGCTTAGTTGGGCATCAAGGTTGGATTTCAAACGCAGGCAGGGCATCTGCTGCTCACACGAGTGCCAGGAGACATTGTTTGCTAAGCCCAGAAACTGAACTTTGTTCCTTTCTAATTAACCTGCCCGGGGAGTACAGAGCTTTCCACTTTGAATTTTGTTAGAACAGGGTGAGAAGTCAGGCATGGCTCCGTGGGGAGGGCCCACTGGCTCTTAGAGGCCCTCTTGGTGTGACTGCACCTGTGTCCAAAGCGCGTGAAACAGGCACTTGGCAGGGCCAGGCTTGTCCCGCAGGGTGGCACAGGGACACCGCCTTCTTCATCCCCCACAGCTTCTCGCCTGCCTGCTGGGGATGTGGGGCCTCCCGGGCTGATCTTGGCCATTTGGTGTATCCCCATCTGCCCTGCTGAATTCCTCACTATAGGGGAATCACCAGGAGCCCTATCTGAGCCCGTAGTGGCAGTGCCATTCGTGGTAGTGTGTGAACCTCTATACCCACAGAGGGAACTCAGTAAATGTTTGCTGGAGCTGTTGCTGTGGTATCGAGGGTTAAGCCATCACTTATGCTGGCATCCCATATTGGACCGCCTGTTAGAGTCTCGGCTGCTCTGCTGCTGATCCGACTCTCTGCTTACATGCCTGGGAAGGCAGCAGAAGGTGGCCCAAGAGTTCGGGCCCTTGCCCCCGCTGTGGGAGACCTGGGTGGAGTTCTGGGCTCCTGATTCTGGGCTGGATCAGCCTGGCCACTGTGGCCATTTGGGGAGTGAATCAATGGATGGAAGATCTCTTTCTATCTTTCTCTTTCTCTCTCTCCCTCTCTTCCTCTTGCTCTACCTTTCAAACAAACAATCTTTTTAAAAAATGCGTTAGGTTGCATGGAATTTTCCTAGCTTGAGTTTCACTTGGAATTGAACTGGTTAAATTGAAGTAGGGGTCGTTTTCCCCATATAGGGGGAGACTTGGAGGAATCTCCTCCTATTCCCAAACCTGAAAGCCCCTCCTCTGATATGCCCAGGGAGACAGCTCTGCCCTCATGATGTCCTGTTGGGTGTGTGGGGTGAGAGTAGGGGCTCACCTCTGGGATCGCCTTCTCCCCACCACAGCACCCTCAGTGGCTTCTTAGCACAGACCTGCCCTGTCGGCTTCACTGCTAACTACGTTTCCCCCACGGTCGGTGTCACCCCAGGGCCTTTGCCTGTTCTCTTCCCGCAGCCCTTGATGCTGTCCTTTGGCTCCTTAGTCCTCTGCCCGGTCCTCCTACCCTGCGAATGCCATTCAAGCTGCAGCTCCCTGGCTTCCTAGCCTTCAGACAAACCCTTGCATGTCCCTGTGTGAAGACCCCACACGTGCAGGGCTGCACAGCTTTCTGCTGCCCCAGCGTGGGAACTCTGTCATTAGCTCAGCCTCACCTCCGGAGCTGTCCCTCTTCTCGCATTCGCACCTTGGGCACACGGGGCCACTCAGGAACGCACCTCACTTCTCTTCTCTGGACCCTTCCTAACAGGCTCTAATTAACTTTAAAGAACAAAAATTAAAAATGAAAAAAAAAAAAATAAAAGCACACCCACCAAGAAATTCTAACTTAAGCATTCAAGACAGGCTATTTTGAAAAGACCGATAGCCAGGAGTCCCGTGTGCAGGATCAGTGTTTGGAAAATGGGATTTTCTCTTTAAAAGCAGAGAAACAATCACCCGCCATCCATCCTGGCAGGCCACCGTCCCCCCGTGCTTTTGGCCACGCCAGCCACTCGCTGGCTGGGCTTGGGGCTTCCTCTCGGGTCACTCGGATGGGGTCAGTCTCAGGCATTTAGCGATATTTAACCCAAGGGCTGTGGCACAAAAGGGGTGACAAAGCGTGGCTGGGAGTCTGGCCTCAGGGAGTTAATCCCTCCAATGCACAGTGGTCTGCTGGAGGTGTTACCCACTTTGCAGATGCGTAGGGGCTCTGGCTTTCACTTGCTGGTCAGATGGTCCCAGTCCTGGGAAGGGCTGGAGCTACTCCAAGTGACCCCATACCCACTGCTGCCTCACAGGGAGCAGCCGAGGTGAGGGAGGAGCTGTGGAATGGGGAGGGTGAGCTCGGGGGGCGGGTGGGACAAAGCCCAGCATTCAGCTCTGTGTCTTCTCTTTCCCAACCACAGGTCCATGAGCGCTCTGAGACAGAAACTGAGCCACACATCCAATTGACTGGGACACAAGACCCAGAATCACATTGAGAGTAGAGGGGCTGTCACCTGTGGATGGTGAGAAAGGATGCTGCCTCCCTGCCTCCCTCCCTCCCTCCCTTCCTCATCCATTTGCTGCTGGCCACAATTTGCAGGAGGATGAAATACTCATCTTTTGCTCTAAAACAGACCCCATACTTGCAAGGCCAGGAGATGAGTGTGCAAAAAGCACACTTTCTAGGCCGAGGATTGTTCAGGGACTATTGGTGGCACAAATAATTGTCACTGATTTTTGGTTCTATTCTTGGACATTATGCTAAGGACTTCTCACAGATGGGCTGACTTAATGCAATTCTAAAAATAGTTGCATTATCATCTCTGCTTTGCAGGTGAAGAAACCAATGCACTCAAGGACTAAAGACTTGCCCAAGGTCTCACCACCAGGTCCCTGGTGGAGTCAGGACAGGCTGCCTGCAGAGCCCATGTGCTGAGTCCTGGGCTCCGGAGCCTGCGGAGGAGGTTGCTTGATTCTGCCCAGGGAAGGACTCCGGAGTGAGCCCCATGAGGGGAGCCTATGCCAAGAACAGGGCTGCGCAAAGATAACGCAGGCTGGGTTTGCAGTGATCTGGAGTGGTCTGGGAGAGCTCCGTCCCCTCCCAACCTGCAGACCTCTTCCCCAGCATCTTCCAGTTTTCTCTTCTCCCTTTCCTCCTTCCTTCCTTCTTTTCTCCCCATGTCCTTTCCATTCCTCCCCCCCCCCTCCTTCCCCTCCTTCTTGCCTTGCGTATTCCATGACTGGAACCGCATATTCTTTCTTTTGTTAACAATATTTGTGTATGTGAGAGGCAGAGAGATACAGAGAGAGGAGACACATGCACACACATGCATGTGCACTCGTGCGCACACACACACACACACAGAAAACTCTCATTCATTTATCTCTTCTCCAAATGCCCACAGTGGTGGGGACTGGGCCAGAGCCTATGCTGGAAGTTGGGAACTCAATCCAGGTCTCCCATGTGGGTGGAAGGAGCCCAGTTACTTGAGCCCTCCCTGCTGCCTCTCAAGATCTGCATCAACAGGAAGTCAGAGTCAAGAGCCAGAGCCGGGAATCAAACCCAGGCACTGTGATGTGAGTCATGGGCATCTTAACTGCCCTCTCCCACCCTGCCTTTCCCTCTGCCATATTTCTTCTTGGACTCCTATCTAATTCTCCTTCTTACTGCTCCAGGCTACACTGCCTTTCTCATCCCTAGACAGTGTTAACCCTGGACCTCAAGGTTTTGTTCCCTAGCCACTTGGTGGCCCTGGGAAAGCCACCCCAGCCCTGTGGCCTGACTGTAACCAGCTTCAGGATATCTGGAGTCATGGGAAGTAGGCCTGGTTCTCACAGTCGCCTGTGCCTTGTACTGGGAGCCCCTTCTGGTTTTCATGTCCTTTCCTGGAACTTGGGAGATGGTGATAATGACACTGACTTACTGGAGCTGTGGAGGTCCAGCAGAGAGCCTGCTGTGTAGTTAGGGGGTATTACCATTGCCGCACTCCTCAGCAGTCCCAGTAGAGTTGGCATGCTTAAAACTCCTTGCAGTGTGACAGTGGCCTTTACATTCTTGGGTGCTTGTCCATTTCTCTGACCATAACCCGCCTCCCCTCACACACTCAGAGAGGGAAAGTTGCCCCCTCTGGGTTCTCTGCATAGCATGGGCCAGCCATGGGGGCTCAGAGTGGCTGCTGGTTTGCGCTGAGAGTTGAGATGAGCGTGTGTGTTTTGTTTGCCTCCTGTATCTAATATGCTAATGATGGAGGCAGTAATGAGCTGGCAGGGACTGAGGTAGCAGAGCTGGCTTCATGCTTCCCCAAAGAGGCTCCTTGGTGTCCGTGTTTTCTTTTATGCCAGAGGTGGTCAAAACCCGGGGAAGAAAAAGCTGGGCGTTTCAGACACTCACAAGTGGTGCAGGTTCTGGCAGCCCTGGGATGGGACAGCCTGGGCACGAGGTGGGCCCTGAGCCACCCTGGCCAGGGAGACACCCAGGCCATGGGAGAGGAGGAGGGAAGAGACCCAGTGCGAAGGTAAAGCCCGAGATTGAGCGTCCACATCCATGTGACCGATTGGCTTCTCGAGAGCACTCTGTGAGCTCCCTGATGGTGGGACTGGCCCCATCTGCCTGCACAGGACCTCACAGGGCATCAAGGGATGGGCAGTGGTTTGCATGAGATCATGGGCTGGCGGTCCAGATCTCTCTGGACTTGTTTCCCCTTTCTGTGAAATGGGTAGGATAATCCCTAGCCATGAGTCTGTGTCCCCAGCCTTCCCACACAGTCCTGGCGCCAGAATGGGGCCTCAGAACCTGTCCATCCATGGATGCATGAGTGAGGACAGGAGGGGATGGGAAGCATCTGTCTCTCACAGAGCAGGGACAGGAAGCGAGTGTAGTACAAGGCTAGACAGTCATCCGCAGACCACACTCGCTTGGGTGAGTGAGGACAGCACAGGTCTCTGAGTGGCTGCAGAGCCCAGTGCAGTCCTGGGGTGGGGAGTGGGCCACCGTGGTCAATGTGGAAGGCCCAGGAAAACTGGGTAGCAGGCAAGGTGTGAAGCAACAGATGGACGGAGATGTGTCTCCAGGCTTGGCACCAGATGGAAGGGATGGTGAAGCCGCTCCTGTGGGGAGGTGAGGCCGAGTCCATCCTGCCTGGGGGACAGCGGGCAGTAGCCCTGGCTTGTCTGGAGGATTTCAGTGCTCAGTCTTGGTCCTCACTGACCACAGCAGGGTCTGGGGCTGGGCAGGAGTGGGGCAGGGAAGGGGTTTGGGGGTCTGGAACCCAGGCTCAGGGAGCTGTGCCAGGCTGCGCTGGCCCGAGACCCAGCACTGTTAACATCCACGGAGGGTCTGGCTTGCACAGCCGACACCGTGTCTGCCTCTACATCCTCAGGTTTACCCCTTCTCTTGGCTTCCTTGCAAATTTTCTTTAGGCCCTTTCTTTGTCTTGGCTGAGCTGATTGGACCCTGTGTCCAGGAAAGCAAGCAGGGAGGCTGAGGCCAAAATGCAGAAGCCCCAGGGCAAAGTGGATAAAAGATGCAGCTGGGGGTCCTCTCTCCCAGGCTGCGGAGACCCTGGTCTGAGCCCTGCCTCAGCTTTCTACACCCTGTGAGCTGCGGGGCTGACCTCACAGGTCCTCAGAGATACCACACACGTGGGCTGCGCCTGAGAGTAGAGGTTTCCAGGGCCGCAGTGAATGGGAGGCGAGAGCAGCCCGGATGCCGGTCTTGGGGAACCCACAGCATGGAGCTGTGGACAGCAGGTTGGAAGCTGCAGTGACTTCTGGAGACCTGGCTTTTTTGCCTATAAAAAACCCTACCGACACAGCACCTGCTAGGAAAATCCAGGGGGTGAAAATGGGAAGGAAGAATCAGAGCTCTGAGTTTTAATTCTGCATCTACTTGTTCCTTTTTCACTTGAAGGGCCAGGTAGTGCCAGGTGGAGCCCCCAGCCCCTGACAGGCCTCTGAGGTCTGCTGCTTCAAGAGGTATCCACAGGTACCTGCTCTCTGTCCAGCCCTGAGAAGGAGAAGAAAGACCACCTGATCATGTGCTACCCAGCTTGGGAATGTGGGAGAAGTCATGCCTCCCGGTGTGTGGCCCAGTGACTGAGGTGCAGATCCCAGGGGCCTGGAGGAGGCAGGGACAGGGAAGGGGACCTGGGAGCCTTCCTGGAGGTGGGGAGAGAGGTGCCAGGAGGGGGAGAGAAGGGCCTTTCTGGGGCTTGGGGTGAAGAGAAGTGTGGGGCCCCTGTGCCAGCAGAGGTAAGATGGAAGTTCTTTAAAAACACACTCTGCCCTTCCTCTCTCTGCCCCTTCCTCTTCCAACCACCCCCCCCCCCGCCCTGCTTTCCTGTCTTCCCCCTCCAAGGTTCTGCTGGGGGCACGCAGAGGCCGAGTGAGAGGCAGCAGCTGGGCAGGGGCACATCCTACCTCTCCATGGTCTCAGCTGTGCAGGCTGCCCCCACCTGCCATGGCCAGTGCCCCCACGAACCTCAAGCCACCGTGCTGCCCGTTTCTGTCTGTGGCTCTATATATAGCGGTGGCGATGCACACTCTGGAATTGGATTTGATGTAGCCCTCTGGACTCGAGCTAACTTTTGGGGAGTAGTTTTCTTGGGAGCCTGCCAGTCCAATTCCTCCCTCATGAACACTAATTACCGCACAGACCTTCTCCATGAAATCGGTGCCGAAGCCATTTCCATCCAGGCGGCTCTCCAAGACGAAATTTTTCTACTGGGAACCGACAGCCGCAAATAAACCTACCATCTACTTAGCAACAGAGAGCAAGAGCAGCGGGAGGCGGGAGGGAGCGGGGAGGAAGGGGAGGGCTCGAGTCTTCTCTTCCTCCTGTTCTGTGTTTTGCAGAAAGGACAACATCATCTCTCCATGGGAAGGCGATCATGAGACAGCACAGGGGCCCAGGGGCAGGGCCCAGGCCACCTGAAAGGCCAGTGTCTGTTCCTGGTTGCTTGCGCTTGGCCGGGACCCCACTGCATTGCTGGGCACTGCTGGGCACCTGGGCAGCGGGCACTGTGACCTCTCCCAGTTTCCTTCCCACCCCTAGCCTCTTTCCACTGGCCATGCCTAGCACCCCTGGGCTTGCCTTACGGAGAAGCACCTCTGTGCCTCCCTCCGCCTGAGGAGTCAGCACTCATCACCCAGCACCCAAGTCCCAGCTCAGTGCTCCTGGGTTCTCTAGGCACCATCAGCCTCCTCTGTTCTGATCTCCAGACACCTACGCCATGTACCCAGCGAAGGAGGGAGCTCTGCCTTCCCTGTTTCCTACCCAACCAGGGCATCAGCTACCCTAGGAGGAGGGGGCACCCAAGGGACTGGGGCCAACTGGTGCCAGGTGGGGTTGGTGTCACCACCTACTTGTGAGTAGATGCCAGAGCCTGCGTTTTTCAGGACAAGCCTGACGCTGAGGGAGGTCAGAGGGACTGTCCCTGGTCACTGACCACCTAAGACGAGGGCTGGGGTTTCCAGTGCTTGTGTCTGTGTCCAAAGGCCCAGGGCCTGCACTTCCTCCCCTCACTTTTCGCTGGGTGCTTCTGGGACTTTGCCTAGTGCCCCTCCCCCACATGCACTGTCTGCCTCCAGGGTCAGTCCAGGGCTCTGCGCAGCGCTGTGCCAGGAGCACTTGCATCCAAAAAACAGGAGAATTTTATTTCCCCAGGAGGCTGGTCAAAGCCCAGGGCAGGCGCGGCGAGCTCTCTCGACCACTGGCCGCTTGCCAGGCCCCGGGCACTCCAGCCGATGCGACCTGAGCGCCCTCCGAGCCTGCTCTGGGGTCGGGGGTGCTGCTCCAGCTTTGCCCTGTTGGCAGCAGAGCTGCTGCCTGCTCGGCGCAGCCCCCTCTGCACACTGGGCCTCACTCTGGACCCCTGGCCTCAGCTCAGCAAGCACCTCTCCCAGAGTCCTTAGCTTCTGTTTCCCGAGTCCTGGGCCCCAGCAAAGTCACTGACAGGAGCCTCCCACGCTTCTACCACCAAGGCCTGGTGGATCTCACTTCTCCGGGTGAGATGGGTGGGTGACAGTGCCACCCTGCCCGGGATGCAGAGGGTTAAATGAGAACACAGGTGCCGGGCAGTACTCCTGGATCTGTAGGTAACACTAGTGGCTGCTAGTGTGACCGCGTGTGCCACGTGCCAGAGATGCTGCGTGCACTGCATGCTCATGCATGGTGTGTTTGTGAAAGATGCATCGAGCCCAGGAGGGCTGCCTGAGTCATGGTTGTCATTCACCTCCACTGGGGTGAGAGTCTTCCTCACAAAGGAGGGACCCCTGAGGGTGGTGCCCACAAGGCTGGGTGTGGGTGGGTTGCCTGGAGCACACCTTCCTGGGCCACAAAGAGCACCTGGGCCTGGCTGACACACAGGAAGTGCCCAGGGGGACTCTGGTCTCGAGGATGAGAGGGGGCGATGGTCCCCACTGGAATTGAGACCACCCCCACACACAAGAGTGCCATCCTGGGGGCCCGTGCTATGGCATAGTAGGTTAAGCCTCTTCCTGCAGCACTGGTATCCCATATGGGCACCAGTTCAAGTCCTGGCTGCTCCACTTCTGATCCAGCTCCCTGCCAATGGCCTAAGGAAGCAGTAGAAGATGGTCCAAGTGCTTGGGCCCCTGCACCCATGTGGGAGACCTAGAGGAAGCTACTGACTCCTGGCTTCAGATCAGCCTGGGTCCAGACATTGCAGCCATTTGAGGAGTGAACCAGTGGGTGGATGATCTCTATCTCTCTCTTGCTCTCTCTGTCTCTTCCTCTCTTTGCAACTCTGCCTCTCAAATAGATAAATAATTCTTAAACAAATAAAACAAGAAAGAGTGACCTCCCCAGCTGCTGTCAGAGCCCACGCCAGCTACGTCTGAGTGACTTCACTGGGTGGGGATGTGGACCCAGAGTCTGGTCTCTGTCCGCTGTCCTTTTCAACTGCTCTTATGTGTTCTAGTTTTGTTTCCCTGCTTAGATTTCTGGTTAATTTTCTTTACAAAAATTCCAACTTCCTTTTAGCAAGGCTAAGCTAACCATGGGGGCTGCCTTGGAGGAGCATGGCAGTGGGCATATCTGTCCTGGCTGGAGTTCAGGTCCAGGGGACTTTGGGGGCTGAGAGGTCCATGGGCCCAGAGTCAGGGAGGGAGGACTGTGGGAGCCTGGCCCTTCCCAGGGAGCATTGCTGGGGACAAAGAGAACATGGGGCTGTCACAGGTGTTTGGAGATACGGGCTTCAGTGTCAATCAGACCTGAGCTCCTGCCTTGGGGCTCCTGCTTCCTGGCTGTATGTTGTCAGGTAAATTCCTTAACCTCTCTGAGCCGTGCAGTGGATCCATAGTGTTCCCTGTGTCACAGGCCTGATTGTGACATAGATAAAGCTCCCATGTGTGCACCTGTGGTGATGAGACTGAGCACAGGAGTCCTTGGGATCACCCAGCCCTCCTGGTTGGCACTGGGGCACCGTCTTTCCAGGAGACTGAAGGCTGGCGGCCTCTGCCCCTGGCCAGGTGCTCCCTCCCAGGCCCATGCAGAACCATGGCAGGTTGCACCACACCTCCCCACCCCTCCCCGTCTCCTGTTCTTTTGCATTTCCTGTTCCTTCTCTCTGGCGGGCCGCTGAGCAGCAAAACAAATCAAAGTTGCCTTCGTGTCTTGGAGCCTGCGCTGCTCCCACGAAGCGATCCCTTGCTTCCCATTACCCACCCCAATAACTCTTGTATATGGAGTGTGAAATAATTAGCGGTGGCAAAAATAATTTAGGAAACAAGAAGAAACTAATTGTATAGGCTTGTTTGGGGAAAACACAGCCGCCCAAACCCACTGTGGAGGCAGATGTGGGCTGACCAGCTCCCTGTCGGGCAAGGCCTTGGACGACTGGCAGAGGTGCCCCGTGCCATGCCCACTTCCTCTAGCTTCCTCCCTAAGGGGATGGCTCCAGCTGTAGCCAGGACACGTACTGCCATGGCTGTGGATGTGACCTCCTAAAACACATCTGTACCCCAATGCATGCCACCCAGAAGGTCATACAGGGAGGTGGAGTCAGCTAGAACAGACTCCTCTGTCTCATGGGCCCGGTCGTCCACAGAGGTGACAGGGACCCAACCACTTGAGTCACAACATGTGCCTCCAGGATGCGCATTAGCAGGAAGCTGGACTCAAGAGCCAGGGCTGGGAATTGAGAGGAGGGACTCTGATGTGGGCTGTATCCTAACTGGTGTCTTAACCTCTCTGCAAAACGCCCATCCCACCTGCTGCTTCTTGCTTCTGATTCCTGTATCCAGCATGGATTCTGATTGGTCATTGGTATTGACCTCCCCTGCTCCTCTTGACACTGGCCAAGGCCCTGAGCTGGGCACAGCTGGGGAGGAAGCCTGCATGGCCCTGGCTGGGGCTCCCACTTCCCAGAACCCTTCCCCTAGGATTTGCATGTGTCTACACGCCTCTTCCTCCAGAAAGCAGTCACACCTCTTCCTGCACAAGCGCCTGCTGTTGGGCCCTATGACAGCATGCTAAATTGTCCCCTGGCCTCTGGCTTCTCCGTCTCAGGCCAGAACGGGGACTGTGCAATGGCCAGGTTCTGATCTCTCACTTCCTTGCTTTGAAACTTGCTGTGACTTTCCATTTCCTCCAGTCACCTCCTCCTTCCCAGCCTTGCCTCCCCGGTGACACGGATCTCTGTCACTGCCTCAGTTACATTGCCAAGTTCAAGGGATCACTTTGCAGTCCTGGCCCTGGGCTGGCGAGAAGGCAGCTCTTTGAAAGCACATCGGGATTTGTTCCTCCCTGCTTCCTGTTTTACTGTTTCACTGAAACTGTCCTCCCCGCTCCACTGTTTGTGCCTGGAACCTAATCTCAGGGGCTCCCGCATGACTCTTAAGCCAGTGTGGCTTGTCTGGTCCTTATTTCTCAGAGACACCGTGACCTGCTGAGTGTGGGGCCTGGGGCCATAGGCCCTTGGCATTGAACCTGTGCAAGAATGCTCCCATCATTTTCCCCATACATGCCCATCCTTCTGGGTTCCAACACAGGACGATCAGCAGCAAGTCAGAAGCCTGGGAATTCTGCACCCCTCGTCTTTCATCCTCACTGATCCCACACCCCCACAGCCTTCTCCACAGTGGATTCCTCCTCTCTGCCCTGACTCTACTGCTGCCCCGGTCCAGATCTTGCCATCCCTCCTTGAGTTTCCTCTCCTGCAGCTCCCCAGAGCTGTCTGCCACCTGCTCCCCAGGTTTCCTAGGCAGGCCCCATCTGTGCTTCTTTTTCCCTCTCCCACTTCTTTTCCTGATTTGGCTGAATTCTGGGGTGGAGCTGCTGTGGCAGGTGAGACATCAGGGCCCTCATAGGCCAGCCGGGAACATTGGAGGCTGTGGGAGCCCGTGAAGACTCTGGCTGGTAGGCCCCGGGGAGGACGCGTGTGCCTGTATCATCATCTGGAGTTAGCCCATGGGATGAGCTCGGGGAGAGACTTGGAGGCAGGAGGGTGACTCCCCAGAGGCCGACCCCTCTGGGCTCATTTGCTGTGCTAATTACCTGATAGAATTACAGGGCAGGTGTCCAGGTCTTGGGTTGTGGTCTCATCATGAACTCAACAGCTGAGGCCTTTTGTGGGATGGGGGTCAGGTGGAGCACTAGGGAAATGAATGTGGAGCAGCGGCCCCCTCACCTCCTGCTGGGCTGATGGATGGCACTAAGTGTGCATAGGTAGGACATGCCTGTTCTCCAAGCTGACAAATGCCACAGGTGCAGCTGCGAGGGACATGCGCCAGCTGCTCCCATCACATCTCAGTGTGTGCTGTTCAAGGTCATGCTGGGAGCTCAAGTGGCCCAGTGCACTGGGGTCTTACAGCCTCCTCACAGCCGCTGGTTAGTGCCCTTAGCTAACCATGCCATTCTGACTGGGGACGCAGGGGTAGGAGTGCCCTTGCCTCCCTGCCCAGCCGGCTTTACCGTGCACCTGCTGACTCGACCCTGAGACCATGTCTCTGTCTGCTGCTCATCTGCTCCTAAGGCCAATTCTCCCTTGCCCTCACCCATTCTCCTGCCTCCTGGGACTTCTGCTTACACTGCTCCTTCCCTGATGGGTCTCCCTACTTTAAAGCCCCATTTGAACTGCCTTGGGATGGCACCCATCTCTCACTCATTGTGGGATTCAGGGGTTCAGCTATCAAAAGGGGTTTTAGCTTGTCTTTCCTCAACTCATTTATACAAAAATTAATTAAATGGAAGAATATTATTAATTTTATGTCCTCTCTCCAATCAGAAAAAAATCAGCACCTGCAACCACTTCTTTATAGTACAGTTTAGAAGACACTGTTGCCACATGGAATTAAAATTTGGAATAGATACTTTGAGTTCTGCAAAAAGCAGCATGAAACTGGAACATCCAGGCACTGGATGCTCAGGCCATGTGGGAGAGCCATGTGTGGTACGGTGGTAAAATCCAGGAACTTGCATCTGAGTTTCCAGCACCTTTCAGTTACGTGACCAAGACCTGACATATCTGAACCTCAGAATAAAATGGGAATACAACTTATCAGACAGTACCTTCAAGGATTAGGGAGGGTTTGCATAACTTGTAAGGAACCCTGTTACTCTGAATCAAATCAAACACACTGAAACAGACAAGTTAGCTCAGAAATTTATAAACAATGACTAGGCATCAGTCGTATGATTCAGCAACTCCACTCCAGATATGAGCCCCACAGAATCAAAGATGGGCATTCAAACACACCCTTGTTCATGTGTGTTCACGGCAAGGCCTTTCACCAGAGCCCCAGTGTGGAAACAACCCGTGTTCTCACCCACTGAAGAACAAATGAACAAAATATGGCATGTCTAGCCCTGCAGTGGGCTATTATTTGGCCACAAGAAGGAAGGAAATTCCAACATATGCCACAAAGTGGACGAACCTTGAATACATAATACCCAGCGAAACAAACCAGGCATAGAAGGTCCCACATTGCATGGTTCTATTTATAAGAAAAAGCCAGAGCAGGTAAATCCAAAGAGACAGAAAGGAGGCTCATGGTTGCCAGGGACTGGAAGAGGTGTGAACAGGAGTTACCTTGTAGGGAGGAGAAAATGTCTTGGAGCTTGACAGAGGTGACAGTTGTATAATGCAGACACTGTACTAAAAGCCACTGAATTGTACGTGTCAAAGACCAGGCCTGTCCTCGCCACAGCCTGACAGATGTCACTCACTTGCTGCAGGGACCCCATCTTCCCCAGAAGTGGGCACTGGTCCACTATCCAGGCCTGGCTCCTTGGCACTTGGATGTCTCAGCTCTGGGCTCCTCTGTTCCTCTGGAGTTTTGGGGCGGCCCCAGCAGGCCTGGCCTGGCCTCAGAGGACTCCCTCATTTCTTTGGGGGCAGCCCTGTGCAAGCTGCCCTGCCTTCTCCAGTTCCCCCATACTAGAGGACCCTGCCAAGGTCCTTGGAAGGCCATCAAGCTGATGTTGTGTTCTACCCTTACAGATGGAGACTTGACTTGCCCTTGACCCTGGCCCAGCTCCCCTACCTGCCAGTGCCTGTGGAGGAAGATTTCACATTGCCCCAGTTCCTGCTGGTGGGATGGAGCAGCTGAGTTCTCATCCCCGGGCCTCTGTGTTCTCTTGGACCTCTCAGGGCTCTCTGCAAACATTTGTCCCTCGTTTTCTCAGTGCTCCTACCTGGCCTGCCCACACCTTATGCCTCTCATCACATGACAGAACAGAAAGTCAACAGTCAGCACTGGTCCTGGGCTGTGCCTGAGACTGCCCAGATGTGCTGCCTGGGTGAGCATGGAGCCTGACCCCTCGGGCACACCCAGCTCCACGTGGTGAGAGCTGGGTCTCCTCGCCTCTGTGTCCTGAACAAGGCTTGAGCCCATCACCATCAACCCTGAAACCCTGTGTAGAACCCATGCTCCGCTCTCAGGGCCTGGCCCTGTGTGGGCTTCCCTCGGGACATGAATCCCAGACTGCATTACCCACACCACACCTTCCCTTCTCCAAGCTCAGCCTGGGACACTCTTGGCCCAACAGTCCCATCTGACAGGTCTCAGGCTCCTCAGACTGCCAGTAACTCCCAGATGGGAGTCTCCTGGAGCTGTGAGCTCCACAGGGGCAGGGCTGGGTGTCTGGGGCTCTGTGTCCCTTGCAGCACTGAGCCCTCAGTATGTCGGGGAGGCGAGTGGGGAGGACTCTGTGTGACAGGCTCTGTGGACAGTGGCCGGATGGCTCTCCTCAGGCCTCTCTACCTTTTCTCTTTCTCTCTTTTTTTTAAACCTTGAGGGAATACAACTTCAGCATCCCCACCCACTTTATAAATACTTTGACAAATGGGCTCTCTCCTGCTACGCTTACCCCAAGCAGGGGCATCTGTCATTCTGGAAGGCAACTGTTTACGGCCCTAGCGCCCTTTACTGCAGAGTCAGCGGCTGGGGGCGGGGGCGGGGGAGGGGGCGGCCAGGCCAACTGCAGTTCATCAGGCCCAGCATTTAAAAAAAGAAAGAAAGAAAGGCAGAAAAAAACCCTACACAACTCACAGAGTAATTGCCGTCTCCTTGGCAACGGAGCAGCAGTCTGGGCCCAGGGCTCCGCCGTGGTCCCTGGGCAGGCAGGCCAGGGACAGTGGGGAGTGAGAGTGGCTTCCAGCCTCCTGTGGCCTTGGGAAGATGATCTGTCTTCAAGTCACCCCCACCCCTCCCAACCACCTTCCTTGCTTCCCATTGGTGTCCGGGCCGTAGCTCATAATGGCTGGGCCAATGTCCTCGGCCGAGAACTCAGCCGCCATGCGGGAAGCCTGCTGGGGCCCGGCCAAGGAGCGGTCCTCCCAGACGACTTCCCGCAGGGCCTTGGAGCCCTGAAGGTGCCCTTCATCCCTGAAGGCGGCTCTGTCTCCTCTTCCTGCTCCTCTCGCCTCATTCCCTGCTTCCCCCCCCCCCCCACTTGCTCCTTCTCTTCCCTTCTCTGTCTTGCTTAGTCTCCGTCCTCCTCCTTCCATGTCTTCTCCTCCCGTTCCGCTTCCTCTTGTCTTCCTCCACCTACACTTCCACTCCAGTTTCTTCTTCTTCCTCCTCCTCCCTTCTTTACTCTCTCCTCTTTTCTGTTTGTCTCATGGGAAACTCCCTACTCCCTGGGCACTCTCTGCACAAGGGGCTGTGGGCCCATGGGAGCCCAGAGCTGAGGCGTTGGGAGTTCTGGGGAGGGTGGGGTCTCAGAGGCTGGGAGCGGAATGGTGGGGTCTCCGTGGCATGGGCATCCAGGCAAAATCAAGGAAAAATGCCTTCCTCAGGGGGAGAGAGGAGACGCCACCCACTGCCCAGCACCCACCAAGCACTGGCCATGAGTGGCCTTGCTGTGGAGACTGAGAGCAGAGCAATGGCCCTCCCTTCTCTGCCCCTTCTGCTCTCTCCTCCTCCAGGAAGCCTACTCGGGCTGTGCCAGTTGTACCGGCCCACCCCTTCTCTGCTGCTTGCCAGGTTCCCTCTGTTGTCCAGGAGGTGGGATGGCCTCGTCCTCATGGGCTTCCCTGTGGCATGATCGCTTGTGTCTGTGGATGGACAGCAGCATGGGCCTCCTCTAGTTGTGGGGAGTGGCTTGTGGAACCACTGGGCAAGGGCGCGGGCCATTCCCAGTGAAGCGATTTTTCTCCATCCTTAAACTCACTCCAGGCCCTCCTTAACCTGGAACGACCTTCTCATTCTAGTTTTATCTACTGGGCTTCTACTGAGCACCTCTTATTACTACTGCTCCCAAGACATTCCCCTCTGATCCTCATCTCCCGGCTTGTGCTCATGCTGATCCCGGCACCAGGAATACCCTACTTAATCCTCTCTCTATCCAACCTGTGATTTCAGGCCAAGGTCAAATGCTCCCTCCTCTCTGGAGCCTCCCTGAAGTGCTCATGAACTTTTCCATTCCTTTTCTCAGTACCTCTCTTGTGTTGTCCTCTGACTGGTCCTGAGGCCTGAGGTTTGTCCGTCTTCCTGTCCATGTGTCCCTCTGACAGGTGTGGAACGGGCACACCTGGGGTCACTCATGGCTCTGCCGAGTCCGACAAGCATAAGACACGCTCCGGAAGACAGGACTGGGACGTGGGTCTCTCTGAGCTACATTGCTCCTTGGACTTTCTCCTCAGTGGAGCCCTGTGCTGCCTGGTCCCGGTGTTCAAGTTCATCTGCTTTTGGCCCCCCTCCCCTCACCTCAGGGGTCCTTGACTCACAGCTGACGAGGACAAGGGCATCAGGACGGGAACCAAAGCAGCTCTGTCTTCTGGCCCAGGGCATCCCCATGGTTGGAGGGTCAGGGCTCCTCCATAGTGTGGCACATCACTGGGAAACGTTAACTGAGCACCTACTGTATACATGGTACTGTGCTATGTGCTAAAGAGAGGAGGAAGCAAGTGTCTTCCCCAGGCCTGGTTTCTGACCTCGGAGAGCTCTGGGTGCCCCTGCAGAGCAAGGCAGAGCCAAGAACAAGCCGACCACGTGAGAAATCAGAGGAAAGTGCTCCCACCTGGGCCACTCACGGTGACACTGATCTAGTGAGTCCCTAGCCCCAAGGGCAAGCAGCCCCCATGGCAAACAGACGACCAAGGAAAGCACAGGGAATTAGAATTTTCCAAACTGTCTGGTGGTAATAAAATCTGGGGTGTAAAATGGGTTAGGAAATTTATTTTTTCAATATATAATTTTCCCCCCTCTCTCCTGAAAATCCACATATCTATTCTGCTTCAGGTTGGGGCTTCTTTAAATGGTTTTATTAAAAAAATCATTTACTGTGGGGTTTTCAGTTCAACTTTAACTGGACCGGGTGGAAATTAAAAAAAGGATATTTTAAAAATAAATTATATAAATTACAGCCCTAATTATAAAGGAACTTTTAAAAATGTATCCAAGCATTAAAAGAAAATCTTTTTTTTAAAAAAATGCCCCATTTCCCTGTTCCATTGCGGGAGTGTAATTTAGATACTTTTAACAAATCCTCGGTCTTGGGAAGAAGCGGGCTCTCCAGGCCCATTTGCCTGCGTCTCTTTCTGCGTGCTATTATTATTTGATAACTTTGGGCTTAAATCTGCATGAGAGCCAATTATCTCTCTTTGTCATCAGGCAGGCTTGCTGTTCAGCAGGGGTTTTTATAGTACAGGCAAAGCCTCGCGGAGCCGGGAAGGGGGGGATTTCAGATTACATGGCCCCTTGCCTCCCCCAGTGATTTTCCCTAGTCCTTTCTGTGTTTCTATTTTTCATCATTCCCAGAGGCAACAAGTTTTCCTGCTCCCCAATCCTCTCCCAGCCTGGACCCCCTCTAGCGGTGCCTTGCCCATTCTATCAGGGTCTTTGTCCCTCTTTCTGTCTCTGGCTGGCCCAGGCTTCCTAAACAGGAGAAGTAGTGATCATCATTTCTGGGCCCAGAGCAGGGGGCATACAAGTGTAGCAGAGGCCATGGGGCTGGAGGGAGACCTGCCTCACGGAGCCCACAGTCTGGCCGGGAGATGGATCCAATCCGCCCCAGGAGCAGGAGGGAAGATGGTGGTGGAGGCAGTGAGTCCGCAGTAAGCCTGGACGCTGGGAGCGCTGGTTTTGCCTTCGAGCTGGGGCTTGGGGTGCTCAGGGAGAGCTCAGGTCAGTGGGCAGGGCTCCAGCTTTTTTCTGTCTCTAAGAAGAGTGGGGAGGTGATGATGGACAGGAGAGCTGGAGCTTTGCCGAGGGTGGATACCCTGGCCAACAAGACTAGGTGCAGTGCAAAGGCAGGATCCGGGCTGGGTGAGAGGACTTCATCCCAGTGCAGGCAGATACATGCTCTACTCTCCTCCACTGTGGCCCCTACACCTAGACTGGGTTGGATACCTGGAAGCACTTGATGCACATTGGTGGAGTGAGTTAATGGATGAATGAATGAATGATGGGGGGTGTGAAGGCAATTATGTACAGAGGTACAGGTGGATTCAGAGGGTTTAGGGTGTTGGGCCTTATGAGTTCCAGATGGCAAATTGCTGTTCCTGGCAAATAAAAGTATTTACTGGCTTCTTATCCTCCTACGGCCTCCCGTCCACCCTGGAGACCTGGGCACACCACGGCTCCTTCCTCTGTGTGGAGCCTCTAAACTGTCCGCCTGGACCACCCTTCCCACCACTGTTTGGCATCACTGCCTCTTGGAACTTCTTCCTGGACCCTGAGTCCAAGCCAGGTGCCTGGCTGGCTCTGGTCCCCATTAGGAGCGTGGGAAATACAGAGCCATCATCCTAGCCATGGATGGACCCTTATCCCCATATAGTTGACCCAAAGTATAAATGACGCTTAATGAACTATGGACCAGGCACCGGGACCAGTGTTTTATATAAGTGACCAAGGTGTCCCTCCACTGAGGCTTAGCTTGGACAGATGACTTGCTCAAAGCTCAACTCCACATATGGGCAGGGAGCCCATTTAGAACGCAGGCAACTCTGGCTTCACAGCTCACAGCTTAGCTACTTCCATCCTATTACTACGCTCAGGGAGGGTGGCTTGCTGTGCTCCTGGGCTACATTGCTGGGAGTGTCCTCCCTGTTTGACCCCGGGGACAAACATCTCTTGGCAGCAGGACAGTAATGTGGCCAAAATCCAGTGTATGTGTTATTCTGAGGTGTTGCGAGAGGTTGGGAGGATGGTGCTTTCTCCTATGGTGTGTCACACACATGTCACACATGAACACACATGCGTGCAGATGTCCATGCTGGTATATGGCTGGGGAGGGCATGGTTGGCTCTGGAAGCTTCTGCCTTCCACTGGTGCTTGAAGGAAGGCTGGTGCTGGACCAGCTGAGAGTCTTGAACTCTGTCCTCACTCAGAGGAGGCTCAGAGCTCCGTAGCTCTAAGCAAAGGACTTGCCCTGTGCCTCAGTATGCAAGTATGTGTATGGGAGGGTGTTTACTTTGGTCTTCAAGTGAAGACATCCCAGAAGGTCATGGAAAGCAACACGGTTTTGTGCAGCTAGGCATTAAGCATGGCATGCTAAAGTGTCTCGGGCAGGGGAAGGTGGGTCTCCCACGAGCTGCCTGGCAGGGTGAACTCCACTCACCTTTCCTAGCATTCAGCCCTAGCATGGAAGGTTCCTTATACCATCCAGGTTTAGCTGTGAAAGGCCCAGATAAAGCAAGATGGTTGGTCATCCCCTTATCTGACCCCCTCTGCAACACTCTCTAGGTTGCAGCTCTTCAGCCTGGCGGTGGGCAGCTCTCTATCCACTTTCCCCTGTCTCCCTCACTCTCAAGTCTGAGAAGGGGCTCAGATTGGGTCCCTGATGGAGCTCAGCTGGGTGATGAGCTAGCTCAAGTCCAGGTTGGGGTGTAGACTTCTATCACACCTTGCTCTTAGGGCAAGGGAAGGCACCTTGGACCCCAGGTTTGGGATTCCCTGTAACAGATCACCCAAGCTCTTCTAAGGTGATGGGGCGGGGAGGCTATGTGTGAGGAACTTGTGCAGGGGTGGGGGTTTGGACTTGGGGTGAGTCTGGTGCAAGAAAGGGTGCCAGGCCTGTAGTACTTCTCTCCCTGCAGCCCCAAAGCTGGGTGGGGCCTGCTCATGGGGAGGCCAGCTGACCAGCACCCTTGCCTGGCCCCTCATTCCTGGATCCAGTGCTAGTCACACCTGGAAACCCCATGTCCCGTGGGGAAGGCCCTCATGGTGGCTGCTTCCTGGTTCCACGCTGCTGGCTGGCAGGCAGGCGGGTGGGCGGGCAGGCACAATATTACCCCTAAGATAAATGAAGAAGAGTTTCAGCCCTTATTGGATTATAGTTTTTATTGAACTTTATAAATTCCAATTAGCAGACCCCTGGGCAATAAGCGACACGCAGCCCGCAGCTCACTTTATAGCGTGATTATGACCCTGTTTATCCTTCCCTGAACGAGAAGTATTAATGGAGGAAACGAAGGAAAGGAGACTTGAGAATACATAAAAGCAGATATTGGTGACACTGAGATCAACAGACAGGGTCAGGGAGAGAGAGAGCACCCTCTGGCTGATGTCGAGGAGCAGAGGATCAGACACTCCGAGAAGTCACATATGCAGAGCCACAGCGAGCCTGGATGCCCTCTGCCCTCCCAGGACATGAAGCCTCCAACTCCAGCAGGCCACTGTGGTCAGGGAGCAGCCCCCACATCCCTGCCCCACCCTTGTCCCCACCTGGTCCAGGCCCAGGCCATGTTGTTCCCATGAGTCTCACTTCCTGCCTGCTGACCCCTGTTTGTTCACTTCTACTGCTGGACAGCTCACAGCGTCCGGAGGCCCTCGCCTGCACAGCTGAGCACTCCAGGGCTGGCCCAGCGGTCCTTAAAGCTTTAGATGGGTTCTGTGCCCTTTGTGACTTTGATGGACATTAACAGGCACTTGCTCTGCAAAGATGTCCACATGCACACACAAGCAATTCAGAGGGTCGTAGCGTCCCTGCAAACTCATTAAGATCCCTTCCTCCAGGGGACCAAATGCATCAGATTAAGAATCCCCGAGTTTGGATCCAACTGCTGCCTGTTTCGCTATAATTTCTACAAGGAGGTCCTGAGAGCCTGTGGACAGGCAGATGGGCAGCCTCTGATGGCCTGGCCACAGCTGGCAATGCCCTTCTGACACCACCTGCTTTTCCTTTCTCCTTATATCCATCGACTTTGAAACCATTAACTGCTGCAACTCAAACAGTGGCTGGGGAGTCGCTGCCTTCCAGAGAGGTGGGGTGAGAGCCGAGGGGCTTCTGAGCTGGCAGCGTTGGGGGTGACTGCACTATCTCGGGTGGAAAGCTTTGCCTTCCCCACTCTGCCTTTCCCGGAGAAAGATGCGTGCTCAAGGATGGCGTGCCCTCCTCCTTGTGTCTGACTTTGTTTGCACCTGCCTCCCCTTCTGCAGGTCATCTTTCTTGGAGGCTTTGGTGGAAGATTAAGAAAGAAAAAAAACCTCTCCTCAGCATTTTGCCAATGTGTGCAGGCATGCCCCCAGATGTCCTGAGGGGGTCCTGTCGTTGGGACAGGCTGAACACCACTTCAGGGGTCCGCCACTCTGCAGGGGATGGAAACATGACAGGCAGATTGGTGGCTGGGCCAGAGCTCAGAGTGGACCAGGCAGAGGGGCCCCAGCCACCAGCTTCCCCAACATAGGGGCCTTGGCCTCACCTTGCCTCCCTTCTGCATTTCTGAGCGCCATGGGGCTGGCCAGGTCTGGGCTGACTTCAGTCTACAGTTGTGGGTGTAGGCACACTCCAGTGATCATGAACTACCCCAGCATCCAGGGCTTTGCAGATTCCTGTGCCTTTGATGGGCCAGGGAGCCAGGGACATGGTGGCAGGGAGGGAGCAGAGCAGGGAGTAGGAAGCTGTTCCCTGAGTCCTGAGCTGGAGGACAGTGCGGCTCCTGGCTCAGACCTGCGGGAACCGAGGTGGAAGGTTGCTGGGGTCACCCAGGCACCGGGACATCACTGCTGCTGACTCTAGGGTAAGATGACAGTTTTCCGAGAGCTGAGACCCTGCTGATGAGCAGGCAGTCCCTTACATGGCCAGGCTGTATGCTCCTACCCCAGGCCTGGGCGTCTGAACGTGCTGAGCCTGATCACAGAAGCCTTGGCTGCTGCCCGCTTCTCCAGACCCATGTTCTGGGAACGGCCTCTCTTCCCTGCTCAGTCGTTGGCTGTGGGGCAGGGCCTGCAGAGCCTATGCCAGTGTGCACCTGCACCTTGCAGAGCACCCTCACAGTATGTGGCGGGGGACGAGCAGGGCATGTTCTTCTTTTCCATCTCATGGGTGTAGAAATGAAGGCCCAGAGATAGTCACTGAGGGCAGGCATTGTGTTGCCGCTGAGCAGTTAGGAGAGCAGGTCTGGGGGCAGACTTTTGGAATCTGCATCCCTTATCGGCATGCTTGGCTCAAGGCCCAGCTCCTCCAACTTCAGATGCAGCTTCCTGCTAATATGCACCCTAGGAAGGCAGCAGGCGATGGCTTAGGTACTTGAATCCTTACCACACAAGCACATGGGAAACCAGTATGGAGTTCCCGACTCCTGGCTTCAGCCTGACCCAGCCCTTGCCATTGTGGCCATTTGGGGAGTGAACTAGTAGATGGAAGAGCTCTTTTTCTCTCCATCTGTCTGAATTTCAAATCAAATAAAAGCCAATAAATTAAAAAAAAAATAAAGTGAGGTTTAGAGCTGGTGTCTCTGATGCGGGAGGCTCCTGGGTTATCTGCTGACCCAGCTGGCAGAGGTGACAGACTGTGGGTGGCTGGATGAAAAATAAAGTTGATGTTTTTCTCTCTGCATTAGGTGAAGCATGCTGGGCGTGGGCAGGTGGCTGGGGGCAAAGGGGGTTGATCCATGGTGAGGGCAGAGCTGGGAGCTTGAAAGCCCCCGACATCCCCTATCCAGCCTCATCCAGCACCACCTAAGCTGACTGGCTCCTGGCAACCCAAAAGCCCATTTCACAAACCCTCAGAGTCTGCCAGGGCTTAGGAGGAGGCTCCAGCCACGGTCCTAAGACAGTGTTGGGAAGGTTCCCTTCCTGCTCAGAGCAGACAGCCTGGCTGCAACCCTGTCCCTATCAGATCACCCTGCCCGTGGCAGGTGCTCAGTCGATGAGTTCAGTGAGTGTTAGTGCCAGAGTCAAGCGCTGGAACATAGGTCAGGGGACAGTGGGGACTTCTGTGGTCATCAGGAAAACCCCTCTGCACACTGCCGAGGCCCTCCGGACCCCTGTCGTGGGGGAGCATTCCCTGGGGCCTTCAGACACTGGTGAAGAAGCAATTTACCCAGGTAGCCTCCTGCCACTGGCCACGTTGGGGAGGACTGGGAGGCCTACGGTTACTCCCCTCCCTGGGCCTTGGCGCAGCTGATGTCCAAAGTCCATGCCAAGTCTAAACCATCCTGATTCCCTTCTCTGATGTTTCAAGCACAAACACAGATTAGCATGTATGGAGAACTGTGGCAAATAATAATGGCCCCCAGCCCCCGCCCCACACACCCACTCTCTCTTTCCCCTCCTCTTGCACCCTGTAATAGATCATACAGGATGGATTACATTAATTTTCTATAAACTATATCAACTTGAGTGACATGTCCTTAAGGGTTGGCTGATTGATATCTACAATGCGGTCTTATAATCTAAAATCATATTAATATTAATATTAAAGATTTTCTGTCCTTTACGCGCACCATTAAATCTGGAGTATAAGGTGAAATTGACAACATACATTTTGACAGCTTATCTATAATAAATATGCAAATCTTGATGCCCACATGTCATCACAGATGCGCCACGGCTCTCGGAAGATCACAGCCTGCCTGTCTCCCGCGTGACATTTTCAGCAGAGGATCAGAGCAGCCGTCTGGGCGGCAGGAGCAGCGCCGGGCGAACCTTGGCTGGCGGTGACCCTGGCCTCTCCTGTCTGCCTGTGAAAGCCTGTCCTTTATCCTGCCAAGCAGGTGGGAGCGCTTGAGGAGTGACAATCTCGGAGAGCAGGGGACGCCACTGCACGTACCCCTAGGCTAGGCACAGGAAGATGCGGCTTCCCTTTTTTTCCCTCTGAGGTCTCAGAGGAACTCTTGCCATTTCTGCCACCCACCTGGGTCACAGCAAGTTAGTGTCACTCAGCACCCACGGAGGTTAAGAGTTGAGGGTGCCTGTTAACCTCTGCTTGTAACCTCCTACAGCCTCAGTTTCTGCCTCTGTAGGTGGAGAAGAGGGTGGTGTTCTCTGCAGCTGGACATGGAAGGACGAGAGGAGTGATGCAACGGGGGACTCAGCACACGCACGAGTGCTTCAGGAAAGGGCGGCTCTTAGAGTATTTTCCTAGTGGGTCCCACCTCCTGCTGAGCCACGTAATGGACAACTATTCCTGTTGTCCACGTAATGGACAACAGTCCCTGCCTGCCCATCTTACCATAGAGAATCCACAACTTAAAACAGTGGCTGCCATAGATTCTTCTCTCCTCTGATCTGTGCCACAAGAGAGCTCCAAAGACTGGGATTGCACATCTCTCTGAGCCCCCAGTCCCAGCCTAGGATCCAGTGAGAGCCAAGAAGGAAGATAGGACTAAGGAATTGACCCTAAGGGGAAAATCTAGTCATCTCTCTACTGAGCATCCCAGGTCTGACTAGATGGTTGTGTGTGTGTGTGTGTGTGTGCGTGTGCTAGATGGGGTAATGAATTTAGCCTGCGAGAAGCTAACATTATGGTGTAGCAGATTAAGCCGCCACCAGTGAATGCCAGCATCCCATACTGGAGCTCTGGTTCAAGTCCCGGCAGCTCAGTTTCTGATCCAGCTTCCTGCTAATGTGCTTGAGAAAGTAGCAAAAGGTGATTCAAGTACTTTGGCCCCCTGCCACCCATGAAAGAGACCCTGATGAAGTTCCAGGCTCCTGGCTTCAGCATGGCCCAGCCCTTGCAGTTATGACAGTTTGAGGGAGTGAACCAGAATGTGGAAGGCCTCTCTCTCCATCTCTCCCCCTCTCTCTGTCATTCTGCCATTCAAATAAAATAAATCTTAAGAAAACAAGCCAATGAACTTAGCCTGTAAAGTGCACTATCCTTCTCAAATTAATAACTGGGGGAAGGGTGTAGATGCATTTTCAGCGGGTGCAGGGCTATCTGTCTAAGATGAACTCCAGGTCATCCTGGTGGACCCACGCCCTCTTCACACCTGCTAGCAGGGCAGCAGGGCCCACCAGAGGCCCATCCTGTTGAGTGGCAGCCTGCCCATCACCTCCCTGGTCCCCCTGTCAGTCTCCTCTGTGAAACCACCCGCCACCAGTCCAGCCACACGGAGCACTTCCGTCTGAATTCTGCAGAATTTCCAGTGTGAAGAATTTCGGGACCCCTTGCCTTCCTTGCCCTGTGATGGTGTGGCAGGGTAGGTTAATGTTCCACAACTAGACCAAAAAGGTCAATGAAGGCACTGCTGAGTTCATCTTTCTGTTTTCCGGAGGGCTCACCCCAGCGCTGGGCACCTGTATGAGGACAGGCTTGGTGCAGATCTTTCTTTAGTCTGTATCGGATGAGGATCACACATGGGGAGCACACAGATCGGGAGAAATCTTTTTCTTTTTTAAAGATTTATTCATTTTCTTTGAAAGTCAGAGCTGCAGAGAGGCAGAGACAGAGGGAGAGATCTTTTATTCACTGGCTCACTCCCCAGATGGCTGTAATGGCCAGCTATGGGCAGGCTGAAACCAGGAGCCAGGAGCTTTATCTGGGTCTCCCACAAGGGTGGCAGGGACTCAAACACTTGGGCCATCCGCCATCCTCTGCTGCCCTTTCCAGGCTACTAGTAGGGAGCTGGATTGGAAGTGGAGCAGCCAGGATACAAATCCGTGCCCGTATGGAATGCCACCTGGCTTTACCCACTAGGCTCTATGAGAGATCTTAGTAGGTGTTAGGCATCTCTGGGAAGGGGAGAATTGAAAGAGATCCATTTTCATGCATGTCCGGGTCTCTTCTGGAGACAGGAGCAGGGCTCAGAGGGTCCCCTGCAATTCTTGCAGGAAATTAGAAAATCCATCTACACTACCTGCCCTTACAGGATGAAAGCAGCTCCTTTGTTCACCACTTAGTGCCTGCCTTTTGGCCCTAACCCTGGGCTGTGCCCCGCTCTGCAATCCTGACCAAGGGGGAGAAAGCTGATGACCTGCTGAGGGCAGTACCATTGTTGGGAGAGCAGGCCCAAGGCACCTGCCCAGGCTGGGCTCTGGGAAGTTCAGGCCAAGATAGGATGTGGGGGAGCTGATTCCTGCAGCTCAGGCTGTGAGTCCTGTGGGTCCTGGGGAGCAGCCAAGACCCCGCTAATCATTGAGAGGACCCTACTCACACAGCTCTCCTGGCTTCCCTGCTTTTTGTCCACACATTGTCCTGCCACCAGTCTCTTCTGTCCCTTCATGCCACTGTGAAACTTGAGTCTCTGTACTCTTTCCTGAAGAACCGCCGATCAATGCAGCTACAATTAGTCCGTCAACAGAGGTGAAGATGGAGGGAGTGGTGAGCAGAAAGTCTTGTGTGGCTTTTGGCAACCTATGCAGACATGTGCTTTCTCTCAGCCTGCCTGGGTGAGATACACAGGGCCCAAGACAACCTCTGACCTGCACCCACGCACCTGTCCCCTGGAGCTGCTGAGGGGTTCAGGCAGATCCTGTGTGATTGGCACCCAGCACAGCACCTGAACGTTGGTTCTCCCTGCCTTGAATGGCTGGCTCACTCTGCTTGGAGGGGAAAAGCCACTCAGAACAGGACCAGTTAACCACGCCAGGGCAGACAGAAAAATGGGTCAGACTGCCGGCTTGGCTGGGGTAGGGGGATGGGTGGGTAGGTGGGAGACACAGGAGGGAGGGAGGAAGGAAGAGGATGGCTTCGAATGGCAACTCCTGGAGCAAGGATTCCGGGGTCCGCTGACTTCCCTTTCTCTGCCTCGGTCCTCATTCATCTCCCTGCCTGCCTCTCACCCCCTCCTCTTCCCTACAATTAACCCCGGGCTGTGGCGATCACAGTCGCAGTGACGAATGTCTTTCCCTGTCCCGTGCTCCCCGCCACCCCCCCCCCCCCCGCGTTTTTATTTGCGTTGACTTGACTCGGAGCGCCCTAAGCCCTGACTCAGCTCCCACTCCTTGTTAAACCAAAGGTAAATTCTCAGCCGGCGGGGCAGCCCCGAGCAGGAGGATCGACACCACGGAGCAGCCGCGGGAAATATTGATATTAGCCGACCTCTGGCGCCCGCCGCCCGCGGTGAAAATAGGACGCGGGGCCAATCAATTACGGAGCCATTAGGGGCGGGGTACCGAGAGCGCAGGCACGAGCCGGGGCTCCCCCAGGCCGGTGTCCCCTGGAGCCGCGGCCATCACCGTTCGGGGCTCCCTGCGCCCCGGAGCGCCTCCAGGCGGCGGAGACGGCCAGGTCCCCGGCGGGGCCCGGCGGCCGCTCTCCCTGCTTGCCTGCCTCTTTGTCTGCGCCCCGCTCCCTCTGCCTGGGGCGTCTTTCCCTCCTGTCCTCCCTTTCTGGTCTCCTCTCCTGCCCTCCTCCCTTCTCTTTGTTCACCACCCCTGTTTCCTAGATGCCTCTGCCTCCTCTGACCACCTTGCTGTGCTGGTTTTCCGCCTCCGCCTTCCTCCTGGGCCGGCCACAGGGTGGCTCCTGGTTCCCTTTCTTGCAAGAGCGAGCGATCAGGGACGGCCGGTCCGGGGCCTGGTGCTGCCCGGCTGGCTGGCTGGCTGGGGGCGCGCCCACCCCGCCGCGGACATCTGCCTTAACCCTGGGAGCCGACCCCAGGCCTTCCTTCTATGCAGTGAATGACTTTTGAGAGTCCTTCCCATTTTCATTTGTTTCCTTCTCACTGCACACAATAGCTCTGCTTCTAGGAGGAGCCCCACATTTGGACCAGGATCGGTCCAGAGAGGCCTGGCACCTGTGGGGCAGACAGAGCAGAGCTCGAGCCCCAACCTTGACCTGTCTTTGCTTAGGGGGCGCCTTGGCGAGCTGACCATTCCCGGGGGCACCAGAGGAAGGAAGGACTGGGGTAGGCTGGCTGGGCACTGGCTGATGTGTGTGTCTAGAATATTTCCTCAAACATCCTGGGATTTTGGACAAGCAAGTGGCATTTGTGTTCTTGTAAACGGATCAGATATGGAGCTGGAGGGAGGAAATCATGCTCTTTCACTTCAAAGAAGGAGCCTGTATTTTACGAAGTTTAAAATGTCAGAAAAATCCCTTTCGCGAGATCCCTTCTTCAGTCTCCTAGAGCATTGCTTTCCCGTGTGGCTCCTGCAGGAGGGCTTGGGCATGGCCTGCGAATGCCTTAGAAAATCACAGTCTTGGGCCCTCTTTTGCAACCTGTGGGATGGGAACTCAGGGCCGGGCGACTGGGGGGAGTGGTGGGCTGGGGGGAATGCTGCTGCCTCTCTTTCATCTCTGGAGCCACCATGGCAAGGATATGTCACAGGGGCAGATGGCGACAGGGCCAAAGCTGGGACTGCTTCCTTTTATTTCAACTGACCAGCAACCCCTACAGAAGAACCATTTGCACTGCATGGCTGTCAGTCTGCCTGTGACCTGCAGGGGCCAGAAGGGATCTAGAGTTTCTGTTAAAGATGTATTTATTTATTTGAAAGGCAGAGTTAGAGAGAGAGAGAGAGAGAGAGAGAGAGAGAGAGAGGAAGAGAGGAAGAGACAGGAAGAGACAGAGAGATTTTCTTTCCACTGATTCACTCCCCAAATGGCTGCAATGGCCAAGGCTGGGCCAGGCCAAAGTCAGAAGCCCAGAACTCCATCCTGGTCTCCCACATGGGTGGCAGGGGCCCAAGCACTTGGGCCATCCTCTGCTGCTTAGCCAGGCACATTAGCAGGGAGCTGGGTAGGAAGTGGAGTGGCTGGCATTCGAACTGGGGCCCATATGGGATTCTGATGTGTTGACCCCGTGCACCACAGCTCCAGCCCCAGGGTGTAGGTTTTCAAGGGTCCTACTCAGTGGAGGTGGCTAACTTGGGATACAGCCACTGTGTGCAAGTAGAATAGTTTTGTAAGCGTGATGTTTGCACGGAGACGTTGAGGGATGTGTGCTGGAGAACAGCACCTTTCACATCACCTGGCTGCTCCCAGATCATGTGAGCGCAGGCAACATTTGCTGTGCGAACCCCAGAGCCCCTTCCAGAAGCAGAGTCCTAAGCCCTGGAAAAAAGGAGGATCCAGGGCCTTGGCCACCCCTGGGAGAAGCTTTGTTGTCAACTGGCCTGAATTTGAAGCTTGGCTCTGCCCCTCTCACGCTGTGGGACCTGGGCTAGACTGGGTAACCTGTGTGTTATGAAGGAGCCTGGATGTGAAGGATCACCGCCCCGACTCTCGGAGAGCCCTCGACATGAGCCACACTGCGTGCCTAGGCCTTGGCTTCCTTGTCTGTGAACCAGGGGCTGTCCAGCTGTCACAGGCTATTCGTGACTTAATACAGGCTATTTGTTACTTACAACACCATTGATTTCTATAAGCCCCAAATAGCATAACGTTGCCTTAGCAAAACCCTCAACCCGCGGCAATGGCTTTCCCACTGCTCCCACACCCTTTGCAGCCAGACGAGTCAAATTACCTGCAAATGAGCGCAGTTATCCAGAGAAAATAGCACGCACTGTGCTGTATAGAGCTGACCACAAGCCAAGGACGCTGCCCGCACTCCCTGAGATCAGCTTAGTCACCATCAGCTGGGCCTGGGGCACTGGGGCCCCAGTCTGTGTCCAGTTCTGACCCAATGAAGCAGGAGATGCTCCTGCTAAGTAAAGGCGCTCTCGCAACAAGCTGAAGCCCCAAACCCTTTGTATTCCCTTCCCTAGAAAACGAAATGAATGAGAAGCCTCCGTTTCCTGAGGACTTGGGTTCCTCAAGGTTGATGTGCAGTGATTTCCACCCCCAGAACAGCAAACGGAACTGATGTTTGCACACAGAACAGAGTACTTAGGGAAGCTGCTGGGGCGGGAGCCCGTCCTCACTGAGCCGGAACATCAAACCATGCTCTGAGACAAACTCGATGTTTCACTCAGCTTCGGAGGTGGCGAGAAGACAACAAGGCCTTAGGGGGGCTGGGGCGAGGGAGGCTGTGGGCCAGCTATCCAGGCTCTGGGAGCGGGTGGGTAAGAGGTTTCCCATCATCAGGTGCAGTGTGCATCTTGCTGCAGTTTCCTGCCCTGTCCAACGGGCGGCGCCCCACCACTGAGCCTTGGGTGGCTCCTGTGACCGACCACGGGTCTACAGATTCAACTGCATGCCATTCAACTTCCCACTTGATTTTAACCTGTCCCAAGTTGCTTGTTAAGTCTCCTCTGAGTACATTCTCGATCTCCAATCCGATTTTAAGTTCCTTTAGGCGAGGAGAACTCAAGGTTCCCAGCAGTTTCAACACACAGCAGATGCTTGGTAGATACTTCAAAACCACAGGCAGGTAAAGCTACACAGGTCCCAGTAGACCATTATCTGTTGTCCAGTTTTCAGCATGCCAGGGTGCAAACTGAGGCCCAAAGAGCAGCGAGACTTGCTCAGGGTCTCACAGTGAGCTGGTATCAGAGGATGGTTTGAAACCCAAGTCTTGGAAAGAATTAAGTATTTGCTGATACGATACAGTTTTAGTAAGGAGTTTAGGAAGACAGGAATTTCATAAGAGACTCAATGGGAACTTCAACTGGAATTATATCTTTAAAGGCAAATATCAGTCAACATGGAGAATGCTTAACTGTACTGAGCTTTGTCCCTTACAAGAACTTGTTTTCCAAGGGGAGCTGCACCCTGCAATGGGTGTGTGTGAGCACACTGACTGTGTGCAGTTTGTCACACAATACAACACAAAACTAGAGACAACCGTGGTATAACTGGAGGGGCCCTGGCCCCGTGCCTCAGTGACTGTGTGCACACGGGAGCGTTATACAACCACTCGGTGGGAGGACGTAGATGCCCGAGTGTGTGATTTGGAAATATCCAAGATGCATTGCAAAGCCAGAAACCAAGGTGTGTGGCCGTGTGAGGGGCGTGCTCCAATTTCCACCACATGAAGTAGGCGTGGGTGTCTGCGTGTGCCTGTGTCTACGTGTGAAGTATTTCTGGAAGAAAGCACAGGAAACCGTGCCTTCTGGAGAGTGGGATGGGGGCTCGAGTGGGAGGGAGAATCATGCTTCCTTGTATACTCCCTTGCACACTTTATCGTGCGCTTGTGTTATTTTTATAATAACTTGAAGACCTCAACACCGTTATCTCCTAGGTCTGTAGCGTTTCCCTCACCATCCCCGGCTGCCTCTTTTGCTGTTATTCTTCTGTCGATTGGTAACTTGGAGTATAATTGTCATAATTTCAAGTAGGCAATAAACAACAAGCAAGGCATCTGCTCTTAGCTCGTCCTTTTATTATTTTTTTAACCCCCAAATTGCTGCTTTGTTAGGACCCTGAGGCTTAGGGTGAGACAACCCAGGCAGAGGTGATATAGGGCTAGGTTAAGAACCAGGTCCTCAAGTGTGGTATTCATTGGTAATCCCCTTACGTGCTCCGTGCCACAGTATTCTCATCTGTGGAATGGGAAGAGTCATAGTAGTGGCACATGTTTAGTCCTTGGGCAGTGCTTGGATGGTTGACCCTGACCACTTCCTCTGATCCAGGAGTCTGCTCCAGGCCTCAGAGGTGAGAGGTGCACCAGAGGGGTGTCCTGTTAGGACAGTGCCTTGTTACAGACTTCCTGGGTTCATGTGCCCAGGAGCCTGAAGGCACTACCTCTGACCTCAGAAACCCAAGAAACGAGGGGCTCATGGAGAAGCAGACATACAAGGGCACATCCGAACAGCCCAGTGCCAGTGCCTCCATCCAGGAGAGGAGGGAAGGCAGGCAGCCTGCAGAGGAAAAGCAACTCCGACAGGTGAGATAGCCCTGCCTTCCTACAGGCAGGGGAAGCCCACAGGCTTGGGACTTGCTCTGCAGGAACAGGTGGCCAGGGAGGAGCTTTTTTGGCATGGGATTGGCTGAAGGATGGAGCCAGGATTCTATGCCCAGGGGAGAGAGCACCCAGCTACCACCCAACAGCCACAGAAGCTTGGACAGGAACTTGATTTTCCTTTGCCTGAAACATGCAGGTGTCTGGGTGTCAGCCCCCTCCCCCGCCAAGGTTTTGATCCTGTGAATGCAGAGTGGGACTGGAGGGACTTGTGTGCCCTGCAGCCTGGGAGCCTAGAAGCTGCCGTGGACAGCCCTGTGGAGGGTGCAGGAATGGCTCTCTTACAGAACAGAAGCAGACACACCTTTTGTCCCCATTGGCTGTGACACCCTGCCTGACTGGTGTTGTCCATGAAGATGGACCCTGCTCTGGCCTGCAGAGAGGAAAGCTGGCCAGTCTCCCTTGTAGTCACTGTTCAGCGTGCCTCCCTTTGGGGGAGAGTGTGCTCACCATCATGAGCGATAAGACTAACACACAATCAGGCTCCACTTACAGATAATCTCTAAGAATTCCCCTTACAATGACCATGTCCATTTTATCACCGTGTGGGGGCACTCTGGCAGAGGGAGGTTGAGAAACCTGTCGGGGTCTCTGGTGGGCCACCCGGCCCCTCCGTCCAGCCCAGCCCTCAGAAACAGGCCTCTCTGGCTTGTGTCTGGCCAGGTTACCCTGATGCCACTGCAGATGGGGAGTGACCTCAGGCAAGAGTTAGTGCCTGTGACCCCAGAGATGAGGCCTCCCCAGCTCCCTGTCTGCCCAGAATCCCCTAGGAATGGGGCGAGATGTGAAGCGTCATCCTGTCTCCCCACCCCTTGTCCCAGCTTCCAGTTCCAGGGCCAGGAGGCCGTGCAAAGCTGAGACTGGAGCTGCCCTCGGGCCAGTCTACACTGGCCAGGGCTCACACCTGCTCCTGGGGGGTGGGGGGCACTTGTTGTTTCACTTCCGGCTTCTTTGTTCTCCTCTTCCTCCAGGGATGTGGCACTTCTGTGCAGCTCGAACCCTGGCAGGAGGGAGGCTCTGACCTGACAAGCTCTTTTGGCCCTATCTCTAATCTTCTCTGGGTTTGAGATGAATAGACTTTTTCCTCGATTGGGATCAATAAGTACAGAGAGAGAGAGAGAGAGAGAGAGAGAGAGAGAGAGAGAGAGAGAGAAGGAAAGAAAAAAGTCAGCAGGATTAAAAAAAAGACTGATCAGAATCTGGCCCAGGAGGCAGGACCCTGGTGTTGCCAGGGGTAACACAGGCAGGGGTGGGGGTGAGGGTGGGGTTGAGGTCACAGGCTCTGCGTGGCCCCTGGTGGGGGCAGCCTTAGCCGCTTTGCGCAGGCCGGCTCTGAGTCCTGGGCTGCCTGTTGCGACAGCCTCTCCGTGTGTGCGGCCAGGCCCTTCTCTCCCAGGTCCAGCCTCTGAGAGGTTGCTGTCCAGGGCTGGTCCCCACTGTGCAGGAACCAGGGCCTCAGCCTGCCTCCTCCCAGGTCCCAAAGGCCTTGGAGGGTGTGGACTGTGCAGCTGAGCCTGCCAAGCCGGAGTCCCAGAACCCCAGAGCGGGCGCTCTCTCTTTCTCGGTATTTCACAGAGCCTAATGGAAATTGCACATGTCCCCTTGATGAAGCAGCACGGGGAAAACAAAAATAGCACCTTGCTGCTTTTAGCGAGAATCAGCTCCACTCCGTGTGGCTAACACTGGCTGCCGCACACCGATCTGAAGCTCTGATTAGCCTTTGATTAATAAAAAATGGGCAAGGGAATCAATTATTTATTTAATAACAGCAGTTTGTTTTAAAGGCAAAACCTTTAAGAAAGGCGAGGCCTTGGGGGGGTGGGGTGGGGTGGGATGGAGCTGCCAGGGTGTCTTTGGGGGTGTGAAGTTTGGGAATGGGGAGTTCCTTTGTGGCAGCGGCGTCTTCCGGGGCCAGGGACACAGGGGCTTTGAGGAATGTGGGGTGCAGCTGTGAGTGTCAGGACCCCAGCGCCCTGAGGCCTGGCTGCGGCCGGGTGTTGGTCTGCATTGGTCACCACAGGCTGTCCCTGCCAACCGTGGTGCATCTCAAGCTAGGGCCCGAGCACGCAGTCCCCTGTAACCGTCTGCTGGCCACCTTCTTTGGCCAGGCATCCAGGCCCTTTGTGGCCAGTGCTGACCCAGCCGGTCCGGCCCCACCTCCCAGTGTCTCTCCGCAACTCTCAACTGCTTTCTCCTCGCAGCGGGCCCTGCAGCTGATGTTTGCATTTCACACTCCTGCCCACGCGTGAAGGCAGAGGCGGCAGGACACCCGCGCAGCGGCTCCCCGAGTCAGCCCCTAGGGAGGCGGCCGTTTTTCTGCGCGGCCCTGCCACTTTGAATGCTCCTGTGGCAGAGCAGGGAGGTGCGGTGTTGTACTTCCGCCCTTCGCCAGCAGCCGCCGCTGCGATCCCTGCCCAAGCTTCGTGGGTGGGACACACGTTAACTTTTGGGGAGACTGCACCCCATTTCAGAGGAGAGGACAGCTCTTTAAAGGGATGGCACCTGCGACACTCGGAGTCTGGAATTGGATTCTTTTCTGGAAGATAAGGCAGGAAAATAACAAAGGCAGGATTCTCGGGGTTTATTTTCCGACAAAAATGAGCCACACCTGTTAGCCATTGACAGCTCAGCCCTGTATCGAAACCATACCCAAGCTTCACAACTAGAATCTCACTGAGTCTCTTATCTGTTCACTGGGGTAGGAATTCTTGCTCTACCGTGCCACGCGGTGGTTACTGATGGGACATGAACGAGGAGAGGAGAGAGAAGTTTGCAAAGGAGGACGTGTTCTGTTCCTAGGGTGGGTGCTCCCCGCCCTCAAGGCACCGTCTTGGTGCCTGCTATTCAAGAGGGGCGCCGCACCATTATTCAGGCTCCAAGTCTTCCCTTCCATCTCCATTATCTGGCCATCCCTCACGGAAGTTAGATTTCCCAGAATTATCTGGGTTGTTGCCATTACTGTCTTCTGAGCTTACTGGTGTGGGCGGCCACTTCCAGAACGCAGCCTCGAAGCAAGCTGGCTGGGCTACTCCAGATCTCACACCCTCGTACTTGCACAGCCGCAGGTGCGCAGAATCACACACTTGGTCGTGAACAAAGGACCCATCCCACCGCTGAGGGGCTGCTGTCCCTGACACGGTCCCATGAGCTCATCCGCCATTCCCGGGATGTGAGTGAGGCAGCCCAGGGAGGGGACTGGGTTCACACGACCACACACAGCCCCTTGGAGTTCCTTCTGCAGCCATCAGGGTGGGTGAGATGTGGAGCCTCCAAGATCTCTACCATACTGCCTGGGGCCCTGCCCCAGTCTATCCAGAAATCCACCCCCACCTCTGCACAGTAAGGTGGGGACGGGGAGATGAGCTGAACTGGGAGGGCTCTCAGATTCAGAGAATAAATCATCAGGTGGTTGTGCGGGGGCTGGCTTTAAGAAATGTGGCCATGGGGACCCCCAGGCTCATAAACCAGAAGAATTGAAGGGCCACTGCTCACATGGCAGAAAGATCCTTTTATTTCTAAAAGATTTCCTTATAAGGCTGTTCTGATGAGCAAACAGCACATTTCAAAGAAGATTCCTTGTTAAAAAAAAAATAAAAAGATGATAGAAAAGAAGATAATAACAATTTGCATTTACCATTTAGGGAGGAGCTCCAGCGAGAAGCGTGGCCCACCTGATTCTCCTCAAAGAGCCTGCAAGTATCTCTCCTGGAGAGGATGGGGTGCTGCAGAGACGGGGAGGAGCCCAGGGGGCTGGCATAGAGGCATTGCTCTGGGTAGTCTTAGAGGGAGCCCCGGTCCTCTGCCAGCCAGGGTGCAGGGACTGGGGGTGGTCCTGGTTCTGCCGTGGGTATGGTGGAGTCATCCCAAGGCCTGGAAACTCAGCTGCTATAAAGACGGATCTGCTGACCCAGCTGGTGCCGCGACCATGGCCGCTGGGCCCTGATGGATTCCCTGGCCCTCATTCGTTACTGATGGGCTCCCGGGTATCGGCAATATTTGCCTCGTGGCATCCGCGCAGCGTTTCCCGTATTCACATAGTTAAATTAGTTAGCTGGATAGAAACCTCAGAGATGATGTATCTAGTTGTCAGTCGTGACTTGGTGCTAATGGCACTACAATTTGGTTACAGTCCGCACCGTCATTAATCATCAGCCCCCAGCCGGCTGGGTACTGGGGTGCCGGGGACGGGGGAGGGACAGCTGGCTCAGGGAGAAGGTGCCCAGCGCCCAGGCCGATGCTCTCGCTGTTGTCCTGGGCAGGGCTCAGGCTTAGTCACTGGCTGGGTCGCTGTCCCTCCGTCCCCAGCAGCGCCACTGCCACCAGCCCTGCGCACCTCTGTTTATTAGCATCCTGCTACTTATGCTAATAGCAGAGCGTACACTATTTCTGAGCATTAACATCTGCTCCAAGCAGCAGACTTTCACTTACAGAAACTGATTTCAGCTCAGTCAAGCAGATAAACAGAGAAATCAAAGCAGGTGGCTGAAAGTGAAGGAGGAATTCTCAATTCCTGCATGCAACCGATGAACTTCACTAAAGCCATAATTAATATTCAGATAACTATATTCCGACACATAGAATAAACAAGATCATTTAAAGGATGCAAACTATATCCCCAGGGCCAGAGGGGAACCGAGGGAGGGGAGGAGAGAGAAGGAGGGTAGAGGAGCGAATATGAATGCCTGCTCAGGCCTATTGTCTGGTTGGAGAGGGCACACGCCTGGCGGGCCCAGTCTGCTCACTCAACAGTGTCTGAACTGAGGGAGCCGGAGGTGCCGCAGTCTGTGGCTTGGGCTGTATACACCACATGAGCTGGTGGGGAACGGCCTCTGTACACATTCCTCACCCCTGAAGCTGCACCTGGTGGCCAGGTGAGCCAGGACAGGTAACTTGTCTCCCTGCACCGGGGCTTTCTCCATGTCTACCAGCCTCTGCTAGAAGTCCCTCCAGTCTATGGAGGGTGATCTAAATGACCAGTCTAGGATTAAAAGTCCTATCTCTACAATTTATGAAAAGCTAGAAGCAAGGTCATGCCTTCTTGGGTCTATTGTGTCTTTTGTTGTTTTTCCTAGTGGTTGTTTCTGAAGGTTGACATAGACTGACACTACAGTCTGGAAGAGACCCTGGAAGCAATTGCTCTTGTTGCCCCAGGGCCAGATTTCCCATCAGTCCCCGGTGCCCACCCACCTGGCTCACGGATCCATACAGCCCGACCTGGGCCCCAGGTCACTTATTGTGTGATCATCTGGTGGTCACGACAGTGTCAGGGCCAGCTGGTGCCCTCATGCTTGTGTGTCCCTGTGCGGGCTATGGATAGATAATTTACACAATGTATGGGTGGCGCCTTGAAAACCTTGTGGGAAAATGGAATTCAAAGATGAGATTATTTTGTTGCAAAAAATTTTGAAATCTGTGCCCGATGTTTTCCCCGATGCATACTTCCTGTGAACTTCTTGGCAGTCCATCGTGTTATTTAAGAGAGAATCTATGCACCAGGAGTTCCAAGGGGCCATTGAGAGATCAGGTCCTTACAGTGGGGTGCAAACCAGCTCTGAGCACCCCGTGAGGGTGAGGTGGCTCCAGAAGACAGGGCCACAGGGGAGCCCACTCAGGGCGCCCTGTGGTCACACAGCTCAAGGCCAGCTGGGCCCAGGCCTCTCTGGATCTAGGCTGGCCATGCAGATGGTGAAATGGCCTGGCTAACTTTTCCTCTCTTCTCATTTCTGTTCCTTGAGTTGCAAGGGCCCCTGTTCTGGATCACTTGAATTTCCACTTTGGGGAAGCATCCATCTCCCCCCTCCCAGCTCCTGCACATATGTCCTGTTTATGTTTCTTCCTTGGAGGACGTTGTCGACGATGCTGGGAACCCAAAGCGGTGTCCTGGGTGCCGTCAACACTCCTCTGGAACCACTTGCTTTGTGGTTGAAATTTCCCCTGACGCCGGGAATTTTTTTTTTTTTTTTTTTTTGGTTTCCTTGGAAATGACTGTCTGAATCACAGCTGTTTGCAGCCATGGGGGAGGTGGGAGGATATTCCCTGAGGGGTATGGGATGGGGGAGGGATGGCAAACTGGCTTCCCCAGGGAGAGCTGTCTTCCCTTGCTAGAGTGGCTGTGGGTAGGGGCTGAGGGTCTTCAGGAATCCCTGGGCAGGGCAGGCCACTTGGCAAAAGATAGTTAGGAACCTGAGTAGCTGGGACCGCTCCCTCCCCTGGAGCCTCCTCTGGGTATTTTTCTGTCTCCCTCCAACCCGTCGTAACCAGGAGTAACGTTCATCCCCCCAGCGTGGGGCTGTGTGATCCTAGCTACAGGTCTGCAGAGGGAACCCGCTTGATTCTCATGCCTCCTCCCCACGTGTCGGCCTCACGTGCACGTTGCAGCGTCTGTGTGAGGTTTGCAAGGCAGAGACTGTCATGAGCATTTTAGAGAGGCAGAGGCAGCACCCTGCAGAGGCCCTGGCCCCCCTGAGGCGACAAGAATGCCCGGCGTCCTGCACCTGCCCCTCCTGCCGGTCACCGGCCTCACAAGGCCGCTGGTCCTGCAGATGGCACAGGCCCTGTGTTCCCTGTGGCTCTCCTGCCCACACGCGCCCTAGCTCCGCTGGTCGCAGGCAGCGGTGGCTGACACCTCTCTGACGGCTGGAATGGTGTGTGGCTGGTGCAACAGGAGGTACCGGCTTGGCCAGAGTGCACCGACTACTAGCCGACTTCACAAGATCCACACACGTACCGTGGAGGCAGCGTGCGACCTGCTGGGGCACGTTGCTTGGCTGTCCTGCGGCAGGACTGGCAGAGGCCACCACCGCCTGTGCTTGGCCTGGCCACTCAGCTCCTGCTCATCTTTCTTTTGCCCTCGTCCCACCTCCCCTGCATCCCCCCATCTTCTGCTCTGCTCTTAACCATCGCCACTTGAATAATTGCTATCATGCAGCTCCCAAACTATCGCTGCCCAAATGGCACAGACACTCAAAGAAACGCCGAATTCAGCCTCATGTGCCTTTGGAGTGGGGAGATTCGGCCGCGGCTGCACTGAAGCAGCTCAGTGCCCCGTGTTCAAGAGCAGGAGCGGAGGGCGGGGGGAGGCCCTCGGGGGTGTCTTTTTACCAAAGGGCAACCGGATCCCGGCTGCCGGTGGCCTTTGTCATTAAGACAGGGACGCTCGCTCCCGGCCAGGTCTCTGCGAAAGGACACGACTCCTCTGTCTTGCGTCTGCAGAAGGACATGAAAACCGCAGGGCTACGGGGCCTGGCCCCGGCTGCTGGCTCTACCCTGACTCCTTACACATGCCTGACAGCAGCTCCTTTTGCTGTCTCATTGCCTGAAGGGGATTTGGGATGGGCCCCAGAGGAGGTGTCAGAGTCCCCTCCGTTTTCCCTCTCGACAAGGAGACTAAAGAAAACACACCCCTTTATGTCACAGTGGGCACGTGCTCCTCAGTGGGAAACCTCTTCCCTTCTCTTCCAGGTATGCCTGATTCCGGAAGGGCCACGAATGGTTCACCCAAGGATGCCTCTACACAGCCCCAGACTCCACGTGGAAATTTCCAGAGCAGCTGCTCCACCTGGGCTTCCACCAAGGGCTCAGCCCATGCACCTGTGTGAGAGTGTAGGCCTTAGTGCCCTGTGTGCCTGCCAGAGTCCAGGCTCTGAATCCAAAACTCCAGCGGCCAACTCTGTGGCCCAGGCTGCGCAGTAGTCCTGGTGCCCTCTGCTGGCCACATCTGGCAGCACAGGGAGCCTTTGGGTGGGACCTCGCCTCAGGCCAGCTGGCTGAGAATGGGATGGTGGTGCTATCCCAGAGGGTGGCCCTGTCCTCCCTCTGAGGCCCCACTTTCTGCACCGGCACACAGGACATAACCATTTCCCTCATCTCTGCCGGGTGGAAGGATCTAGTCTGCTCTCTGCCTGGCTCTGGGCCAGCAGTCTCTCTGGACAGTTCCTTGCTCTCTGCCAGGTCTCACCCATCTTTCCAAAACCCAGTTCCTGTTTGCAGCCTTCCTATGAGGGACCCTGCCCCCCTGGGAATGTCTGTCTCACCTTCGGGTGCCAAAGCTTCTTTCTTAGGCTCTGACTCCTGGAGGCCTGAGTCTCTTTTCCCGAGTGGTATTTTCTTTCTTTTTTTGAACCTCCCAGTGGCACCTCCGAGCTGCGTTTACCTGGAACAGGCACTGGCCACACCCCCAGTGAACTGCTCTGGGCTCTGGGCTCCCACAGCTGCCTCCCGGGCCCTGACCTTTCTCCTGGCACCTGCCACTTGGGCGTTGCTCTCACGGCGTGAGGGGAGATTCTGGATCCTGGAGGGCATGGGGCGAGGGTGTGTCGTCCTGGTGATTCCTCGAGGACAGGGAGCAGTGCTGGAGCTATGGGACTGTGGTGCCTCCTCGCCAAGCTGCACACAGAGGAGGGCAGCTCTGGACAGAGAGCAACACACTAGGGCTCACCTCTTGCTCCCTGTGCACCTTCCCTTTCCCAGGCTTTTCCTCCAGGCAGTCCTCCTGGGCTCCTCCCCAGCTCAGCCGCAGCCTCACCCCACTGCCCTCACTCACCGAGGTGACTTGGGGATGAGGCTTCCCCTCCCATCAGCAGCCCCAGCTAGTGCTTATAGCGCTCTGTGCTGGGAGCCTCACTGAGAGCGTTGCATGAACACTCCTGATAACTCTCTATTCCTAGTGTCGTGTTGTAAACAGACTTATGGAGCTCAGAGAAGTTCCGCCACATGCCTAAGATCACACAGCTAGAGAGTGGGAGAGCCAGCATTTGAACCCTGACAGTTTGATTCTGGAGCCTGGGTTTGCATCATTCATGCAGGCAGCAGGAAGCTGGGGTGGTGGACAAGGGCCAGGCACCCCTGCCTGCTTCTTGTCTCTTTCTCTCTCTCTCTCTCTCTCTCACACACACACACACACACGTGAGCCTAAACACATGCACACACATGGCCCATGCACCGTGCACATGTGAACATGGTTTCCTGTGCACACACAGCACTCTGAGTGCCTTCCCTGCTCGCGCTAGTTCAGAGCCACGCGGTAGGACACAAAGACCTTTCAACAAGTTTGTGGTGGATGGAATTACAAACAAATTGTGATGGTGCAAACAAATTGTGAGATCGACAGTCTTTTTCCTGATATGCATTTCCGTGACTTTTTGGGGTGTCTTTGCAAAACATTCTGCTGGAAGAATTCATTCTGTGGAGACCGTGCTGACCGACAGTTTGATTTAATCATTTTCCCACTGACTCAGGGTGAACGCTGCAGCTAGCGATAACGCTAGCCCGCTCTGTCTCATGAGCACAGCACCCAGTCAGCCTGGTGGTCACAGCGGGAGCTCACCGAGGCTCCACAGTGTGCTGGGTGGCTAAGCTGTGGCGGTTTAGGTGTATTACTCGCATTGTTGTCTAGTGAGAGTTTCAACTTGTTCTGGGTTTTTGCAGTGGACACTGATGCTAAGTGGAAGGGCACCTTGTAGCTATGAAAACACAGGAAAAGGGGGTCTCTTGACAGGGACTCCCCTGACCGTGGGCTCTACCTTTTGCGTGTCTGAGATGGACACAGGAGGGGGGCAGTGGGTCCCAGATGTGCAGGGAGGGCAGGGTGAGGCAGTACCCAAGTGGCGGCTGTCACTGGTGCACAAGCAGCCGCAGGTGGAGAGGGTGCTTGGGTCTGGCTGCAAGCTGGCAGCTCTTACTTGTAAGAGTTACTCTCAGCACAGCTTCTCTCCTTGTGCTACACTTTTATTAGCTTTTAGCTTTCACAGAGGGACAAAAGGGCCAGTGGTCAGGCTCAGGTGTTGGGTGGTGGCTCTGGGGGCCGAACAGTTCTTCAGGGGCCTTACAGTGGTTCAAAGAACCTGGCTGGGGAGGGCAGGTGAGCCGGGGCAGCCAGGGCAGGGGGCACTCGGCTGTGGGGGTTTGGCAGGGCGGGAAGGCTGCAGCCCTGGCCGTGGTGGCAGGCAGGGAGGAGGGAGCTGGGCGACCTACATCCACTATGAATCCGGCTGACTCACCCCTGGACAGCAAGCAGCTCCTGTACTCCCTCCCTGGTGGAAGGCGAGCTTGACATCCTGGGAAATAGACGCTCCACGGAAGGGTAGCAGCCACGGCCCTGGCAAAAGCTGGAGGAAGGGAAGCTACAGCACGTGGGATTCGGGTGGGAACATGGTGGGGACAGGTACAGGCTGAGTGCTGGGGGATGGGACTGGGTGCTGGGGAGGCCAGGCAGGAGCGACAATCTCCTGGATTCGCTCACTAGTGGCAAGGTGAGCCTTAGCGGTATTGGTGCAGGTAAGCACCTGCTGGAGGGGGAAGGGGACGTGGCGAGGAGAGGGCCCCCAGCACCCTGTGTTTCAGTCCACACTGAGGAGGAACTAGGATGCCCCTCTGAGGTCTTGTTTAATATGCACTCTGGCTAAGTGACGTGGAAGGCCCTGACACACCGACACCTCTCAGATGCACACCGCCAGCTCGGCTGTCCCCGGCAGCCCCGGGTGGCACGTGCTCCTGCCTTCTCAGAGCCTGTGTGTGTGGTTGACAGGCCTCCCACCCTCAGCAGGGCCCCAGTGGGATTCTGACCACGCACCCCTAATGCGTGCTCCTCCCCAACACATGGTGGCACTCACCGTTTCGTGCCCACTCCATCCTCTCCACCATAACCCAATATCACCAGGTCCTGGCACCTCCATCTCCCCAATAGATCCTGACTCTGTCTATTTCCCACACTTTCACTGTCCACCAGACTCCACATCCCTGTCCTGCCTGCCCACTTGCACATCTGTTCTCCTGGATCCACACAGTACCAGAAGCACCTTTGTGGAATGTATGGGAGAACCTACTTTTTCCAGTGTTTCCTGCCATCCTTACGCCTTCACCTGGCCAGGCGTGACATGTCATCAGCCCCCTCTCTGTTCATTCTCTCCATTATCCCCAGCATGCTCCTGCCACAATGGTCTTTCTTTTGTCTCTTCAAAACATGCAGCCTATTCCTACCCCAGGGCCTTTGCACATGCTGTCCCCTGCCTGAGTTACTTTCTCCCTCCTTATTTTCTTGTTGTTTGGTTCTTGGTTTCACTGTCAGTGCCTCTGGGGGATTCCTTCTCACTTGTGCAGTACTCAGCAGCCCCAGCCACTGTCTACCTCATCTGTACATTTTATTCTCAGCACAGCATTTATGATCAGGTTTTTAATTTTAATTCTTAATCTATCATCTAATTCTTCTCATGAAAATGCAAACCCCAGGAGGGCGAGGAGTTTATCTGCCTTGGTCATTTGTGTGTCTCAAGCCTCCAGACCTGTGCCTGGCGCGGAGTGGGTGATCAATAACTCTTTGTGAATGAATGAATTATTTAATCCTGATGGTGTTGTCTTGCGGCGGCTTTGTGCCTAGGGCGGAAGTGTGAGCTCATGAATGTGCTTCCTGGACTGGCTCTTGTGTACGAATTGCAAGACTAATTAAACTCATACATATTTGTGGAAATGCAAATATAATTTTATTTACCAATGACTGTAATAAAGGTAAGTGCTCCTTACTTAAACAAACAATTCACTTTGGGACTAGGGCTGTAAACAGAGGCGATAAATAAACACTCATTATTGAGTGCTTACTGTGCATCCACGGAACCCCTTGCGCCAACTGCTCTGATCCTGCACGGCAAAAGTGTTCATTCACAGGGCGAAGGCTGCGGCCTGGTGAGGGAGACCCACGCAGCCTGTGGCTTTCCCTCACAGGGACTTACCCAGATCCAGTCTGAGCGCGTGTAGCCAAGCGCACGCCCCCAGGAGCTCGACTGGGCAGCCTGGCTCTGCCACTTCCTTGCTCCGTGCTCTGGGACGTTACCTGCCCTCTCTGGGCTGGAAACCGCCCCTCGGGCAGCTGGGATTGCTAAACGAGGCTGCGCATCGGATGCCTGGCGGCATGCCGGGCGCGGGTGACTGAGACGCGTGTGCCTGCGAGGCTCCTCCCATGACGCTGATGACGGTTCCCGTCCCACAAGACCGCGTTCCATGTTTCTGCATCTTTAATGGCCACACTGACTCCTGGAGCCCGTGGTGGAGGTTCTGACGTGCAGGTTCAGAGGAGCTCAGAGCTCAAGGAATAAAATGCCTTAGCCTCGGCCATCCACCAGTTCCCAGGTATTAAAACCCTCATCTTCGGATTCGGGATCCAGTGCTCCTGCCCCGGTGCCACAGCTGCCTTCCTTGGCTGTGGCAGAGCGTGGTGCTCACGAGGATGAACGGGCACAGGCCCCTCTCCCTTTCACCAGCCACCAAATCCCCGGCACAAGTTTCTGCAGACCCCACACCGCCTCCTACTTCCACTCTGCACTGTGGCCAGTGCGTGCTGCCTCGGATCTCCCCGTGCTCGGGCCAACGCCCAGCCTCCAAGAGACCTGAACGCCAGCACTGCCCTGGACTCCACATCCATCTCCCACTTCACATCCCAGGGCAACAGACTGTGAGCAGGCGCACTCTTTGGGGTGCCCCATTTCATCCTCACTCCAAGGTGAAAACATGGAGACTGAGTGAGGTCTCGTGACTAGCTCACAGGGGTTCCTAGAACTCAGGGCTTCACTCTCTCGCCAGCCCTGGCTACACCCTGACCTGCCCCAACCCCCCAGACCGGGCCCCTGAGTGGGAGACACATGGGGAGAGGGGGAAGCGGCACAAGAAGACTGGGGACAGCTGTGTTTCAAAGCTGCTCTGGGTTTCCATCATCTGCGTATTCCCTGCCTGAGAATTTGTGAGCCTCCCTGGGCTGCACTGACTCCTCCTCCTCCTCCCACAGTGCACAGCCTGGCCCCTGGGGACACTGGGCCAGCAAGAGCCCAGCTTGGGCCGCACGAGGCCTCCGACTGGGGCTGCCAGCCAGAGAGCTCAGGTCAGACACGGAGACCTTCATGCCCTTACCGCAGGGGAGGTAAGAGAAGGCTTGACTTTGTCTTCTTCCTTCTCCCATCCTGTTTCCTCTATGACAAGTACAGTTCACGGTGGGAACCATTTGTAACAAACTTCACATTAAAAAGGTAAGTGTCATTGCTGGGGGCCCAGTGGCAGGCCCTGGAGTCTCTCTGCAGGAGGATGATGCAGCCAGTAAGTTTGTGCCTGAGACTGTCCAGCAGGGCCTGTGCACAGAGTCCAGCTGGGCCTTGCCTTGGGCAGCTCCCAGCCTCAGGAGGTGCACCTGCACCTGCCCCAGCAGCTGAGGCAGGTGCAGTGGGTCTGAGGTCCCAGGCTGGAAGAACCAAGCTCCTGGGACGCTGGGGAATGGTCCAGGCTGCAGCAGTGAGAGATTCCGGGAGGAGCTCATTGTGTGTTCTGTGCGCAAAGGAAGAAGGTGCTGCTGGTGAGGGACCAGGCTGAGCATAGGTGCGGAGTAGAAAGGAGTCTCCTGGGGAGAGAGCAGCGAGGCCAGGGGTGTCTGGATTGCAAACTCCTTTGACTTCTTTTTCGTTTGTTCCACAGCTGCAATTATTGCAGGTTCACCATGTTCCAGGCACGGTGCCAAGCGCTCTACCTAGATGACTGCATTTCATCTTGCAAGAACCTCTGTTAGGGAGGGCTGTGTTCCCATTTGCTAGACAATGAAACTGAGGCTGGCCCGGTAGGGCCAGGGACTTGCCCTGGGTCACACAGCTCACCAGCAGAGCTGCTGGGGTTGAGCTCCAAGCTGTCTTGTCTCACAGCCTTGTGGCACCACCAGAGCCTTAAATCTGGGGTACGGGAAGGCTATGGAGGTAGTAGTGTAAGGTGTCGGGCAGGGGAGACTCCACAGAGCTGAGGCTGAACAGCTTTGCCTGTGTAAACAGAGCTTGCACCAAATGTCTGACCAGAGAGTTTTGCTGGGCATGTCTCTGTGTGTGTGAGGGTGGGAATGTGAGCGAGTGAGTTTACTTCCTGCAGGTGTGGAAGAAACGCCTGTAATGACAGTAGCCTGGGTTGGGGTCCTGGGAAGGTGGGGGGGTCTCCTCCTGGGGAGAAGGCTGAGCCCCAGTGGCCGTGAGGCTGGGCACAGACAGTCCAGGGACACCAGGAGAGTACCTGCTTTGAGGCAGGAGGAAGCTGCTGCTTCTGACAACCTGGACTGGAGGGTGGCCCTCGGGCCCTGTGGACCAGGTGAACTGATGTGCCTGGAGACCAGGTGGTTGTTCCCCCACTGCAGAGGCCCTGGCCCCGTCTTCAGGGAGTTCAGAAGTCCGAAGCAAAGGCCACGACCTTCATTTCCCGGCAGACTCCCAGGAGATTCTTATACAGGGCCCTGGAAAAAGGCTGGGAGGGCCGGGGCCTGGCCTCGGCTGCAGAAAGACTAGGCAGGCGCCACCTTGGGGCGCCCAAGTCTGACAACAGCTTGTGCAGATGCACGGGATACGGCCTAGACAAAAACCTCTTGGGGGAGGCCAGGGTGCGTCCTCCGAGGCCTGAATGCTGGGGCCTCTCGCTGGGTGGACAAGGCAGCAACTACATCCATGCCTAGTGCGACTGCTCTTCCCGTTGGAGCCAGAAGGTTCCGGGGCCAGGTGTGGGGAGCAGGGTTGCCTTTTGTGTGGGGTTCAGCCAGCAAGGGGCCCATGGCTGAAGCAAAGAGGTGGCACCACCATGGCTGGACAGAAAGACATCACGGGTGAGTATGGGGGGCTGCGTCAGTCAGAGGGGATTTCCCAGGGCCTGTGCTCCCGTGCACACTCCTCTCAGGACACGGGGCTTCCAGGCACCGCTTCTGGCCTCGCTGGTCCAGTCTGAGTGCCATCTGCTCCAGCCCAGATGGAGGCACTGGGGTGGGGGCCTCTCCTCATCACTGCTGCCCGCCTCTACCTCGGCTCTGTCTGTCTCGCTGCCTGTCTCCATGTACACACACGTGCACACACACGTGCACACACACACAAGGCCTTGCATCTGCCGTGGTCTCCAGGGAGAGGGAGCGGGGCCATCAGGACTACCTTTTGGGCAGCCGACCCCCTCCTCCTCCTGTCTCCCAGGGAATCTGTGGGCAGAAAGTGAGAAAACGCCACAGATGGTCCAGCTAAGCCTCGGAAAAGCAGGGCGGTATCTGGGGGACAGCCCCTGACTTCCTGTCCTCCTGGTTAGGCGGCCCACAACCACACCTGCGCAGAAGCTTCCTCCCCACCTAGCTGCCCACACTGTGCTCATACGCCCTGGCTGGAGGCTCCTCTGCAGACGCTCGTGTGCACCGACACTTGCTGAGGCGTGCAGGAGTGCCCACCCAGGGAGTTGGCCTCCTCTTTTCTGTTTCTTACATGCACTTGGGAGAAACTGTAGTCATAGACGTACACACAATCTGTCACCAAAAATTGGCCCAGCCGAGCCCAGCCCAGCCCACACATGCCTGCATTCACTTGGCACGTATGAATGCACAGGTCCACACATCTCCAGGCTGAGGCTGGGGTATACTCACATGGAGGTGGCGCGCGCGTGCGCGCACACACACACACACACACACACACACACACACTTCTCACTGCAGCCACAGTGAGGGCTCCAGATCCTCAGGCTGGGGACAGAAGTGATCACAGCCTGAGAGACCTTGGTCCCTGAGCTAGGAGACGGAGAAGGGAGCTCGGCCCCGTGGCCAGTCCCGGCATGAGCAAGGTTTGCCGTCTTGGAGGAATGGACAGGGCCCTTGCCCATCCCCTTCTCTTTCCAGAGCCAGAGCAGAAAAACACTGGTCCCGCATACCCGGCACACACTGACCCATGAGACATCTGCACACATGCATGGGACAGACTCACAGGACTCAGCGTAAATGCAAGACCTAAATACACAGCACAGGTTCCTATAGCACATCTCTAGCAGACGGTCACAGCCTGCTCTCGGCCACAGTGCCCAGAGGTGGCCACCAAGCACCACCCCCACAGCCTTCACACAACGTGTCCACAGAGAACGGGGCGACACGTGTGCAGCCACTGCTGCAGCTCCCGCCCTGCCCACAGAGGTCAAGGCTGCGCCTGTGAGTGCAGGCTGCCCATTACCCCTGGAGAGCCTGTTTCAAATGGGCTGTGGAGAAAACATAGCAAAGCCATTCTCAGATCCTCAGGGTTTTATCTTCAAGAAAAAAAAAAGCCGTAGGCTTCCTGTGTGCTGGTGAGTTTGCCACTGTTAACCCTTTGCTCATTGTGTATGTGTGAGTGTAGTCTCTCAATACAGCTGAACAGGGTCATTTTCTCTGCCAGTGTCTGGGAGCAAGCTTGGGTGGACGGCAGAGGGCTGGGTGTGCAAAGACAGTGTGGGGGCAGCTCTAGGAGAGGTTCTAGCTGCTGACCGCCCCTCTCCTCCCTTCCCTCTCCGGCTGCCACCTCGTAGAGGCCACCTGCTCTGCTCGGAGTCTCCCCTTGCCTATGTGAGAGCTGTACCCAGCCAGGACATGGGGCTGGGTGGCCCTAGGGAGGCTTGTTCAACATCTCTCCAGGACCTGCCTTTGGTCTTGAGCAGATGAACAGAAATTTGGCCAGGCTCCTGCGGGCTGACGCACACACAAGGGAGATTGCAGAGGGAGTGTTTGTAGCAAACGCCTTCTGGTTATTGTTGATTTCTAATGAGGATATGGCCTCAGCCTTACGGGGTCCCAGGGCGGCACGGGAACAGGGCTGCAGGCTCTGGCCTGGGCTGAAGGCTGAGGAAGAGCTCCTGTGCTCCCCTCCTTAAAACTAAGCTGAGCTCTGTGGTCCCATTCTCCAAACCAGCTGGGTTAACTCCTGCTAACAAGTCAGGTGGCTAAATTCTGTGTGTGGCCTCGTGGTTAACTGAGCTTGTCACCAAGGAGTGATGGGTGAGTGTGTGCGTCTGTGTGTGTCAGCATATTTCCATCTGTGTGAGTGTGTCTGTGAATGCGTATTTGTGAGCATGTGTATCTGCCTTTTTGAATGTGTGCATGCTCATGTATACAGGTTATCTGGGTGTGGGTCCATATCTGAGTGTGTTCCTATGTATGTGTGTGTGTGTGAGATCTCTGTGTGTCTCCGTGGGCATGTGCAGGTTTTTGGATCCTCCTGACACAACAGTGTGGAATGATGTCAGAAAAGATCAAGCAGTCACATGGCTGGGTTTCAGCTTCCCCGTCTGAAAGTATGATCTATTTATTTATTCCCACAAAGGGAGCCTGCAGGAAATGGCGATGTGGTGGGCTTGAGAACAGGACACATTCGGGGGCCTGGAACCGCCACTGAGCTTCCATTTCCTTGTATGCAAAGGGCCTGGTGACACCTCTGTGAGTTTTGTTGCGAGGCCTGGGTGAGATAAAATGAGCAAGCTGCTGTGTGTGCCACGCTGTAGGTGTGTTGACCACATTCCTTCCTGCCCGCCCTTGAGCCTAGTGCTGCCCCTTGGCTCCCGCTTCCTAGAGTGCACAGGGCTGTCAAAGGTGCTCAGTGGTCTGATGGCGGCACTGGCCCTCAGTATATGACCAGAACCCTGCCCTTCTCAACTTCCTCGCTTCCCATTGGATCCTCACAGTGACCCTCAGAGGTGGGTTGGACAGGTGCTGTTGCAGGGATGTGGGAGAGGAGAAACTGAGGCTCTGAGTGAGGAAGAGAGGTGGCTGGGGGTGGGGGAGCCAGGGGCAGGGTGGGGTACATATCCAGGCACCAGGCTCAGCAGTGCAGTGCATCCTCGATGCACCAGCCGCCTCTGCAGCAGGCAGTGCCTGGAGCACAGCACACTGCCGGCTCCCAGAGGCCCTGTGAGGCCCTGCCCAAATTGGAGGAGCCTGTGTGTTGTGAATCCCAGACACGTGCACAGCATTGGCAGAGGAGGTGCGTGGCATCAGTGCTCTGCACGGGAATCGGAGGGGTGCCTCTCGTGCAGGGAGACCAGTCACTCCCAGAGCCGGCTCTGATTGCCTGCAAGAGGCAGCCTCCACTTCTCCCAAGCAGTCTGTGGTGCTGTGGGTGCCTAGAGCCAGATTCATTAACCTCATCACCCACCATATTTACAGGATCTGACTCTAAGTGATGTTTTCTGCTTTCCCGAAATCCAAACCACGGTGCAGCAGTGTGGCTTGCACCCCAGAGAGCAGGCGCCGGGATGGCCTCATGTTACTGAGTGGGCCCGGTCTGCCAAGGACAAGCCTTGGAAGGTGACACACTCAGGTGCACTATGAACTCTGGGCAGGTTCGTGATGGGGGGAAAGACCCTTATCCTCAAATGAGGGTCCCCTTGGGCCAGGCCCCAGGAATCTGCCTGCCTGCTCAGCAGCCCAACCTCTGGCCCCGGCTTCACCCCATCCCTTTCCCTGCCTCGCTGGCACCTGTCCCCTGCCCGAGCTGCTCAGCCGTATCCTGGCAGGATTTGACCAGACTGTAATTTTCCTTCATGATCCCTTTTCCATTTTGCTTTATGAAAAAGGTATCAACTGTACCTGGCTACAAGAGGGATAAAAACAGGTAATACATAAGAAAGTACTTTGCAGATTCAAATGGTATATAAAGGAAGGCATCCTGCTATATGTATAAACGGAAATATAATTTAGCATCTATGATGCAGGACCCAAGGTGCATGGTGTGACTTTAAGTGACCAAAACACTTTTGTAAATAGGTTACATACATGTGGCAGGAAACGTGACTTAATTTGGTATATTATGTGGTTTATAGCATGAACTGTAATCCAAATGATTATATAATATCCTATGACATAGTGTATCCCCAGCACAGAGAAAAGCAGAAGCAAAATCAGTCGACATTAGGCTATTTTGGCATTCGAAACACAAGCCCTGGATTTTTGATTTTAACAGCTGAAGCTGGGAGGAAGAAAACGAAAAATGCTATTGGGGAAGACATCTCCATTGCCTGGTAGTGTGGCCCAAAGGGTAGGGAGCGGGGCGGGGGGACTCAGGGGTCAGACAGAGCCCAGGATCAGGTGAGGGGAAGGGGCACAGTGTGGGGAGGAGAGCAGGGGAGGGGTTGTCCTCCGGAGCGACAGGTCCTAGTATTTATGAAGCCAGATGAGGAGCTATAGGGCTCGCCGTGGCCCCTGTGTCTGCTGATTAGCTGGAGATTATATTGATGATGTAATAAAAATTCACTTTGTCTATTAAGTTTCACCAGAACAATCAGGGAGAGATTAGATAAAAATCAGAGGAAATGAATAATAGAATGGAGGAGGAAAGCCACGGGCCTCAAGCCTCGCTCCCGCCGTGGTCCCTGTCTGCCTCCCCTTTTCCCTGCCCCCAAGGGGGCTGGAACCAAGAAGCCCCCACTCTGACACTCAGGCCAAATCTTTAGCTGGAAACTTCCCCTGAACTGGGTCGTGCTTGGAGAGGGCCTTGGCATTCTTGATACGACGTTGGTTTAAGTTTACTGACCGTGTTTAATATTTGATTAAACCTTTGGCATGGCAGCCTCCGCGGTGGATCCACTGGCCCTGCTGGGAGGCCAGCAGCTGCCTGGGTCCCTCTGGTGCTGCAGCGTGGGAGGCGGGTGGGTCTCCACATTGGCCAGGAAGCTCTCAGCCAGGCAGGGCCACCACCCTTGCCCCCGCCCCGGTTAGAGACAGGTTTCTTTGGATTAGGATCTGGACTTTAAAAGGTCCCTGCTTAAAGGCATGCACGGGTAGAGAGAGGGTAACACACTAATGTCCATTCACTGCTGGGGATGCAGATCAGCAAAGGGCAGGACGCTGACAGGGTCGGAAAAAGAGGTAACTTTTGGTTGGGGGGCCATTGCCTGAAAGCCTTGGTCCGAGCTTTGGTGGTCTGCTGCTTGAGTTTGGGGTCTGGGTTGTGGGCGTGTGTAGAGGGTAACGGGAGCTGGGTGGGCGCTGCGCAGCTGGCATTAGTGACTTGCACCTCCCTGCAGGAAGCTACGCTTTGCAGTTATTCCGGCTCTGTGACTGACTGAGCCCCGTTCTATTCTCCCCGGAGAAATCCCTGGATTCAGAAAGACGCCAGGGGTCCTGGTCTACGAAGGCTAGAGGAGGAGGGCTGTCTCCCTTCCAGAAAGAGCCAGCCCTAGAGGCTGCCCCATCGGGGCTGGGGTTCTCTCCCATCGCCCTCCTGCAGGAGCCCTGGGCACCCTCGTCCAGCTGTGCTGCTCACAGCGCAGACAGTTCTTCCCGGGATCCGCCAAGATCTTTCCAGCTGCAAGACCAGTGTCACCCCAGGAAACTCCGAGCCCTGGCTTCATCCCTTCTGCCTGGCTGCCGTCCAGCCACTCCTGTGCTGAGGATGGGTGCAGAGGAAGGGTGGAGGGTGTGGGGAAGAATTCCACAACCGCACACGCTCGCAATGTAGGGCTGGGGTCATTCAGCTGAGTGAGTGTGTGGGGGGCAACCTGGAGGCCCGCCTCGGTGACGAGGATCATGACCACAGGTTTAAATATTCCATGAGCAATTTCTCAGCCCAAGTGGGCTGCAGTTGGGACAACTGAAGGACACTGCAGCCCCAAAGCAGGTGAGGACACTGGGGACAGTCCTGACAGGTTCTGCGTGTCACTGACTTCTTGGGATTCCTACCCAGGAAAGTGGGTATGGACAACCCTCCCACCCACCCACCCACCCACTCCGACCAATTCTCCCTTAGCCAGGCTGGTGGTGGGTTTGGATTTGTTCAGAATGAGAAATTCCTTTGTCCACCAGCCTGAGAAACAGACCTCACTGCAGTGGGACAAAAACATAACATAATGGAACGAAACAAAACCGAACCAAATTGTCAGCTCTCCAGCTTCCCGGACCCGTCTGCTCCCTATCCATGAGCCACAGCTCCTGCTGGCCCTCTCTACTGGGAACCAAGGACCCTCACCCTTGCCTTCAGAGACTTCCACATCCCCCACACAGGGCACTTGTATGGGGGCAGTTTTACGTTTGTGGGGCTGCTGCTTTCCATCATGCCCAGAGTCATCTTGTGTGCTGACAGTGGGGTCCCCACCTTCTGACCACAGGAGCTGACATTCAGGGCACCTCACTGAGCATGAATCTGCATCTCCCTGAGGGAGGCTCCCATCTCCTCCACCAGACCCAGGGGGGCTTCCTGGGGAGAGGCCTGGGACAACCCCCACTGTTGAGGATGCCCCACGCACCCTGCCTTGCCACACTCCGCCTCTGCACATGGGCATGTGGGAGGGTTGCCCAGCAGGCTCTCCTCTCACCTGTTCTTCCCCTAGCTGCGTGGCCTCTGATGCTCACCAGCCCTCTTAATCATTGGCTCAGCAAAGACAAGGTCAGAGTGTTCGGAGTTAATATGTTAGCCAAGAAACTTGAGAAACTAAGGGAGAGACACAGCAAGGCCTTGGAGGTGGTGTGAGAACAGGGGGTGGGGGGCAGTGTCTCAGTCACATGTAGAGAGCCAGTGTCTGGCTTCCTGCTGGCTTCAGCTGGGGCCTCCTGGAGGAAGGCCCCCCCGCTGCAGCCTGGTGTGTGGCTGATCCACCCTTTGGAAGTGTGGTCCCCTGCCCTGAGGTCTGAGCTATCATGCTGGCCTGGTCTACCACCGGTCCCTCCCCAAAGCCTAACCATGCTTTTGTCCTGCACGGAGGCACAGTTCTTAACTCCCTGCTCCCCTCTCCTCCCTGGGGGCCCAGCTCCACTGCCTGAACCCAGGCCATCACCCTTCTCCCTGCTTCCAGGGGATTTCCAAAGTAGCCCAACAGAATCACATCGGCTTTGACTCTAAAACAAACTGCATCGTTTGCTTCTTGAAGTAGACACGATGACAGTACAAAGGTCTTGGTTTCCAATAAATTAAAAAAAATTGGAAAACAAAATGAAGCCTGTGGGGACTTTCCTGCCCTGTGTCTCTCTCACTCTGATGATGTAAGGGTTATACAGGGGCCTCTGGCTGGATGGGGCGGCCGGTGTGCCAATGGATCGCCCAGGAGTCAGTGCTCCACGCAGGCGCATCCATGGCATCAGGTACAGGGTCAAGGGTGCACGTGTGTACGTCCTGCCCGGGTGTCTGGAGAGTCTTTTGCAGACTTTGAGGGGCCTTGTAATTTGGGGATGGCCCATGTCAGGCCCCAAGTATTCAGGCGTCTTAGTGATAACCCCGCCACCACTAAACCATAGACTGTAACGATTAATTTTTTCAAAGGAAGCAAAATGCATACGCGTAAGGAAACCTCAATACTTTCTGGATTTTCTGAGTCTTCTTTTTTCGCTGTGTGTCCTGTTTTCACTGGTGCCACAGGCTTATGTCTGCTTTGCCAAGAGAGGGAACTGCCCCCCGGGTCCCGGTCACCCACCTGCACAGGGAGCTTCGGGGTCTAGGGGCGGCAGGGCCTCAGCGGGAGAGGAGAGGGCTGCAGGAGAATTTAGGCCTGCAGGTCCTGGGATGGGGCGGAGCCTGGACTGCGGCAGGAGCTGGCGCTTGGGTTTCAGGGGCCGCGGCGTGTGCGCAAGAAGTTCCCCCTCTTGCCGTCAGAGGGCAGGCGACAGCCGGAGGAGAGGCGCCCTCACCACCCACCCTTCCCCTCCCCCAGCTTGGGGGCCCCTCTCCAGAGCATGGAAAGACTTTAAAGAAGCGGCCTAGCTTCTAGGCTCTCCGCCGTTCTCCCCAGAGCTATTTAACTTCACTCCCTCAAGCCTTAGGTCCGAATAGGGGCCATAGTTGCTGGGCAGAGGAGGACTGCCCTCAGGCTCCGGGACCCCCCTCCCAGTCACGTCCTGTGCGGCCATGCGTGGCCTGGGCCTTGTTGGGAGCCAGTCCCGAAGTCTGGGGACTGCGCGGCCTAGGGTGCTGGGGCTGTGTTAGGGAGGCTGGGGTGTGTGCCCGAGGGGCCAGATGGCAGTCACCCGCCAGGGCTATCCGTCCCATGGCTGGGTGTGTGAGCATTAGGGCAGGACCCTGAGAGTGCACGCTGCCTGGCCTGTCCCTCACAGCCCCCCGAGGACGGTGGGGAAGCAAGTAGTAGGAGGATGGGATGTGGCCAGAGTCTTGGGGCCTGAGTGCTTCTTAGGAGAATCCTGACCCAGGAGACGCTACAGCGCGCCCCAGACACAGGCACCACATCCTTGCTCCCCTCGGGTGCGTGGGCTCCTATCCTTTGGCCTTGGTGACTCTGAGAACCGGGGAGATAAAGGATCCAAAAGCTGACTGGACCTTTGGCGGGCCCTGGAGCTCGATCCCTAGCCTCTTCTCTTCCCTTTCGGAGTGGCCTTCAGACACAGTGCGGGGGGCTTTTCCTTCTGCCCCTTCCTCAGGTGTCACCCATGGCTGCCAAGGAAGGCCAGAGGTGTCCTAAGCAAGGCAGAGGGGAGAGGTGTCCTGTAGGCAGGGTAGTGAGGGTCCAACCACTTTTCCAGGCCAAGGACACATGGCCTCACCCTGCCTTCTCACTCACTGTGACTGCATATGAGCTCCGGTGAGAAGTAGCTTTCTGAAGTCCTGAACATTCCTGTCCATCAGCCATGTTGATGGTGCAGCACCCTGAGCCCCTGGCTCTGCTGGTCTTGAGAACTCAGTCAGGGTGATCAGTGTGCTGGGTGCTTCTCCTTCGGGGCAGTGCAGCCTGCAGCATGTACACTGGCACCACCCAGAGCCAGTATCCCATCCTGCAGACAGGGACATGGCTTCAGGCTCATGCCACCTCCTTGGAGACAGACCTCTTCACACAGTGGGGCGAGATGCTCTCTGTGCCTCATCCGGTGAGACCAACCCAAGCCAAGTATTGATTTGACAGAGATGGATATGTGATGGATAATGGTTAGGGGATCCTATTTCTTTCTTTTCCTGTTTAGGGAGCACCTCTCCCCTTCTGTCTCACCCAACAGAAGCCAGATGAAGGAGAGTGTTTCCACTCGGGCTCCTTCAGGAGTTGAAGACCAAGAAGCCTCTGGGAACAAGGGCTCCCTCTCCCACCATGTGCGGACTCCCAACATCCTCGCCTCTCTGAATATTCTTAGAACCAGTCAATGTGATTAATTTTACATGGGCCTAATTTCCTGCTATTGCTGAGGAGCCCTCCCAGCCTCACCCATCAGCAGCGACATGATACAGTTTCTGGTTATATTGGTCAACCAAGATATTGATATTATTAATAATAGATATCTATATGCTGACCTTTGTCCACACAACTGAATCACTCTGGGCTGGCTGTCACATTTCTTTAAGAGGTATTGATAAGCCCATTACTGGAAGGGCATGGACAGTCTTAGGTGTATGCTTCTCACTCACCTTCAAGACTCTCCTGTGAAAATCTACCCTTGTTGGATGTGCTGGTGTGGGTACAGTGGTGCATGGTGTGCAAGAGAATGAGTGTATGTGCATGTGTGGTAAGTGTGCATATGTGTGCAAGCATGTTCATGTGTGTATCAGTGTGTCTGTGAGTGTGTGTGTGAATCTATCCTGGGCACTGGCCCTTTTAGAGCTGATCAGATAGTCAATTAGAGCATTATAGGGAGGTAGCAGAATCAGAGAGTTCCTACAAATACACTGTGATGTGCTGTTTGATCTTTGGATGCCTCTTGTCTCCTAGGACTTGCACGAGGAGGCTTGGCTTTATAAGGATATTATTAGGTTGATGCCTCGCTCTCTCAATTTACCTGCCAGGCAAGAGACAGCCCTCTCTGAGAACAGTCTGGCCAGAACCAGCCACTGGGAGGTGTGCTGAAGGCCATGCTGCCGGCTTGACTTTGGTGCATGCAACTCTCAGCCTCAGTCTCTTTACCTGTGCAGTGGCAACAGTTAATCTGGTTCTGTTTGCTCTCTCTCCTTTTAAAAATATTTAGGTTTATTTTGTTTCAGAAGGAATAGAGACAGTGACACACACAGAGAGACAGATCTCCCACCTACTGGTTTGTTCCTCAAATGTCCACCAAAGCTGGGACTGGTCCAGGCTGAAGCCAAGAGCCTGAGAGTCAAACTGGGAACTGGGTATTCCACGTTAGCGGCAGGGACCCAAGTACTTGCGCCATCACCAGCTGCCTCCCAGCAGCCTTCGCAGGAAACTGGGATCAGCGGTGGAGCAGAGACTCGAATCCAGGCACTCCAATATGAAGCCATGTCTTAACCACTTCACCCAATGTCCACTCCCTGGCTTTCTTAAGGTCAGAGAGGGGAATTTGACTCAGCTCAACTTCTCAACTTTTTGCACCCAGACTCCCATTTATAGGAATGCTTGACATGTCACCAAACCCTATGTATTACTCAGTGGCGTGTTGCCTGCTGCCTGTCACTGGGTTTGTGTAGCTCTGTGATAGAAGACATGCTTTGTGTGCACATAAATGTGCATGCACATGCATAAGGGAACACAGACCTTGCTGCTGTGCATTTCTGTGACTGCTGTCATGGCTGCCTGTGCAGATCGTGGTGTCAGTGACCGTGCCTCCATCAACTCGATCTACAATGATCTCATCTTGTTTGGACCCAGACCCACTCACTTGTCGGGGTGCCCCCTCACATGTCCCTGTAACAGAAGCCAGCTAGCTAAAGAGATCTTTTGGATCCTCAGACATAGTGTATGAATAAACCAGACATGGATTAATTAGGTGTGACTGCATCATTAAATTAGAATAATGAACAAACAGCCATGTATGGCATTCAAATCTGCCTAGAATGACTCCAAGGTTGCTTTCAAGCAAGTCACCTGTCAGTTTGTAGGTTTGGGAACTCTAGAGAGTGAGGCTCCTGTCACAGCTTTAGAAGTGGATTCTACAGGCACCACCTACCCCGGGCGAGGGCCATCCTTCAGTGGGCACCAAGACTCCACAACTGAATCCAAACAATGACTTGGTTCGATACAGCATCATCTATGCACGCTTCAGCTGCGAGCATTTCTCAGAGTGAAATACGACAGTAGCACAGGTGCTCAAGGGATGGGAGGGAGAAGTTAAGAGGTGTGGGCAGTGGATGTGAAATGTATCGATCCCATAATATTTATGTGGATGTGCACAGTTGCTTGTGCACGTGCATACACACACACACACACACACACACACAATCCACACACATATCCCTTTTCTTTTTGCATTTCCATAAACTCTTCCCTTCTGCCAACACTCCCCATTTCAGTTAGATAGATTGTAAGGTGAACCAAGTCTCAGTTGCATAATTTTAGAAACAGCTGCAGAACAGCAGCCCCCTGCCCTCGGCAGACAACAGCTCTCACGATCCCAGTCCTAGGACAGAGCAGCTGAGCAGAAAGGACTGTTTATCTTCAACAAAGAGGAGGAACTCAACAGCTAAGAGGGAAGAAAATGAGAAGCTTGCTTGCCTCACCAGCGGGCTGTGGGATAGCCTAATGCATCGGGGGCTTTGTTAGTGAGCTCTATTAAGTATCTAGAAACCTTTGATCTGTAGCCGCTCTTAACAAAGGTGATAATTAATTAAAGCAGAGTGTATTGCAATAAAGTAACATCGCGGTCAGTTTATGCGCTGTCCGGGGCCGGCCTTCGGAAGTCTCTGTCAATTAAACTCTTGTTGGAGGCCAGTTCATTATCAATTATTTTTCCCGAGTTTGATCAATATTTTTGGCTGTTCTGTCCTCACAGAACCAGGACTACGTCTGTGTCTATGAGGATGCCCAGTTATTTACATCTTGCAGATGGCCACGTAGGATTTGTTCCTGAGCTGAGCTGCTGGGAATCGCTCTGTTTGAGAGCCTCGATCAGCTTGTGCTGCAGGAGAGATACAAGGAGGGATAAGAGAAGGCAAAATGTGGAGCAAGTGGAAGGGGAGAGAACCTGTGGAGGGATGGGCCTGAAAACATCCCTGTCTCCTCTTGAGGGACTCAGAAATCAGGGCGATTAGCTCATTTCCCACCTGGCTTCCCACTCGGATTCCTCGTTGGTTCCTGTGGGCAGGGCTGTGGCTCGGGCTTTATATTCACTGGGGGGCCACTGAGAACTTGATACACAAGGAGGATGCTTCAGGGCAAGTACATCCACTCTGGAAATTCTTCTGGGGCCTTTTCTACCCCTGTAATTGCCTTTCTGCCCTGGCACCCTCAACTGCACCCCTCTGTGGCTTGATGGAACATTTCTTGCTTTCTGCAGGCCCCACTCTGGGGTCTGGTTGGCTAGTGTCAAGGAGAAGAAAAAGAGGGAAAAAGGGAGGAAGACACATAATACAACAGCTACAGCTAAACTGGGGGGCTCTGTTCTGCTCCTCTGGGTTATTACGACAGAACTGGGTGCTTTCTGCCACTCTTGGAGAGGCTGTATATTTAGAGGTCTGTAGAAAAAGCAGAAGTAAAGGGAGTGAATGTGCTTCTATTTTGTACAAGGCCAGAAAAGAGGGCAGCCGGTCCTTGCCACACCCTGCTTGTGTTTAGGGAAAATGCAGCACTGTTTGGAGGGCCTGTCTTGATTGAGCTCAAGTGTGTGTGTGTGTGTGTGTGTGTGTGTGTGAACATTATAAGAGCAAAGTACACCGGGTGCCAAAGGGCAGCAGTAGGGTAGGGGGTGTAGTGGGCAGGGGAGTTATCTCTGTGCCTGGTCACTCAGATCTCAGATGGAAGGTAATTTCTAAAATGAACCAGTGGGTGAGCAGACACAGACCAGCCACAGAGTGATCGTAGGTTATGAGGATGGAGCTGTTTCCCAAACCTGGGCTTCTGGTGAAGAAATCAGAATGACAGAGAAGAGTACACTTCTGCAATGAAAGCTGGATCACAGACAAATCCAAGCCATAGGTTCTGAGGTGATCATATATGTAATATTGAGGACAGCATCCTTCTCCCCAGATGCCTCCCCTATCCTTAACTCCATGCCACTCCAGGCATTTGTCACCTCTTCATCACATACTTGGAAACAGGCCCAAGTACACCCACACTGGCTGCAGCAGCTTCTCTCCCCCAACCCTCTGGTGCCCACAGACACCCTGGTTTTTCCACCCTCAAGCCCTTCTCTCTGCACATCACATGGGATTTCCTTTCCAAGTTTAGGAGCTGCTGCAGTTTCAGCCTCTGCCAATCAACTCGCCCAGTGTGCAGATTGCATTTGGCCCTACAACATTCACTTTTGCTTTTGTTGTCTGTGATGTTGAGTCTCGTTCCCTGTTGCATGTCTCTTTGCTCTAGATCCTGTCCACTCTAAATTCTCTTCAGTTGAGATCATTTCTGGGACATCTTGGAAACTGACCATCTCTTGATGGCACGAGAGGTGTGAACTCTGCAGTGGTTTCCCCAGGTCTCCATGAGGGCAAAGTTGAGACCAGCTCTTTTCCTAATCAAGGTCATAGCTTGGCTATCTTCTCAGGCATCTCTCAGAACCCCTTCTCCTGTCCTGGTGTATAAGTTATTGTGATAATGAGGATGATGATGACAGTTATGGTGATGTTCATGCTCAAGTTGCTGGGCTGTGGTGAGACTACTGGGCATCAAGAATGCCCCTGGAAACCAGCTCTTGGAAAGAACTGAGAAGACTTCCATGAGACTATGTGGAGGCATATCTACAGCCTTTGTTTTGGTAATGGTTTTCCTTTGGGCTGTTTTCAAGCTATGACTTCCTTCAAGAAATGCGTTTCTTTTTTTGTGTGTGTTTGAGAAGCCACAAATGTCTGGTCAACTGGAGCAAGTGATGGGATGAGAGAAAGTACACCAAGTGGGTTCTTTCAGTCTAATCCAGAATTTCCCATTAAAGCTGGGTTGGAAGGGGGCAGGGTTAACATCTCCTAGTTGAATTGCAGTGAAATCTAGGCCATCCCTGTTTCCCATACATGTGGGATGTGCTTAGTCATGCTTGTACATGGGTGCATATACATGCATATATGCACATCAATTTAATTCTGTGTGTATATGTGCTGATTCTGAGAAAAACTGCATAAAGGTAAGTGAAATTAGGCACAAACAACAAACAATAATCAGTACCTTATAAATCAATCATTTCCTAATTTTTTTTTTGTTCTTAAGTGAAACATTTATCAATATCTGGAATTTGAAGCATTTAAAATTTTTTTGACATTCTTTATTTTTGTATTTATTACTATTGCTCATTTTTTTGGATGCAACTTATTTTAAAAAATTTTTTTTTCTTATTATGGTTGTTGCATTTTGCTTATCTCTGACAAGGCGATTCTTTCTTTTAAAAACTATGGGTGTGTAACCAGCCATTCAGCTAGTCTCTTTCCCTGGACAGAAATACATTTTTCAAAAAAGTAATTAAAAAAAAGTTCATTTTAAGTGAGCTGATGCCTATGATGATACTTTAGCTTCAGTGTCTCTTGGACTCATTTGAACACAGAAATCAGATTGAGTCTCACGGTTTTAATTCACCTATCTACAGGGGGAAAAAAGCCATCTCGGCTAAAGTCAAGCGATGAAAATTTGATGTTCTGAGAATTGTGACATCTAAAACACAAATATAAAACAAAATCTTATGAAGGTGGTTGCAGATCATTAAGACATCATCAGACCCCTGTCTTTCTTCTTTCTCTCTGCTACACCGTACATCAAGGGACTGCAGACATTTCCTGCTCAGGTGTGAGTGAAATGGGAGGCTGTGTATTTGGCGGTGAGTGTGTTTTTAAGTGACACACTCCTCAGAGCTACATTCACAGACGCTGCCATTACTCTGTCCCCACCCTCCTTCTGGATGTAGTGTGAAGTTAGAGGGGGCTGCACACCTGCAGCTGAGGCTCCTGGGTCAAGAGCCCCTGAAACTGCCAGTGGAGTAGTTTTTCCTCCATGCGATAAGGAATATCTCAGAGCAGAGTGGTTACCCAGGCACAAATCGGTTCTGACTGGGTAACAGGAGGGGCTGTGATATGGACCTGGCTGTTTAGATTAAAATGCATTACGGGCTCCAGGAGAAAGCACACATCAGTAGTAAAGGCTGTTTAAACCTTTGGGGACAGTCCTATGTTTAGATTACATTAATTCATAAATATTATACTAAATACCACTTAAATTGGACTTAAATGACTTCAAAGATAATGCATTGTAATATGGCTATCCAGAGAGCACTAGTCTTTATGTCTCCCAGTAACTCAGTCTTTGCTGCCTCCTATCCCACTAGACAGGACCAAAGTTATGAATGGATCGCCGGCTCGTCCATGTGTGATCCACTGACTGTACGTGTGTGTCAGCAGGCATGGGTGTGTGTGTGTGTGTGTGTGTGTGCGTGTGTGCATGTATCTTCAGCCACAGCCTCTGTTTGTTCTTCAAAATATAAAAAGAATAAAAGAGAAATAAATAAAAAATGGAAGAAGGGAAGAATTAGACTACAGGGTGACCGTTTCCCTTCTCCAAGGGAGAAAAATTCTACAAAAAGGAGCAAAATTGGTCCTCAGCTCACTTCTGCTGCTACCAAGGGAATTTGCGTCCTTCTTCTTTAATCAATACTACATTGCCTTTCTCTTTGGAGCCTGGAAAAACAATCTTTCCCAAAGTGCTTCTCATAGGGGAGAAAAGAAGACGGAGTTAGCCGGGAGAGTTTGCATTAAACTGGGTTTCTTTCCTAAGAAATAATTTATTTGAATTTTAATTCTAGGCTTTTTTCCCCTTCCTTTTTTCCCCTGCCTAGCACCCAGATCCCACTCCCTCCAATTGCCTTCTGGTCTCCAGGGGGTAAATTTACCTGTGCAGTAATTACCCCAGTCCACAGCTGCTATTTGCTGTTTCCCCAGTCCAACCGCCTTTCGCTGATCCGGCTGGGTTTGCTACACAACACCCACCCACTCCCTCCTCCACAGACTCCCAATTTGACTGGAGTAATTGCCTTTTAAGGTGCACTCTACGCATGGCAGGTATTCCATTAACCCTTAGAACTCCTTCTTTATTTAGTTACCTGCAATGGCAGGTGACCAACAAATGGACACCCACCTGAAACCTCATGCATCTCATTTAATTTTTACTTCTTTTTCCTTTTAATTTTCTTAGCTTGTAACATACATATGCCATCCATCCTGGAGGCCAGTATACTGTTATGTCACATCTCAATTTTATCCCAGCATGATTCATTAGAAGTTAGAAATTCAAGAAGAGAGTAAGAGCCATGAATATACCCTGAAACCAGACTTAACAAAGGCATGATTCTATCTCTAGCCTCATGTTGTCAGTTTAGAGATGGGGAAAATCTAGAAGTCAAATGCAATCTTCATTCCTCAAGCCTCATCATGCTTTTTTACTTAACAGTAATTAATCACCAATGGCAAGCAAGTAATTTTTTAAGGTGGCCGGAGGCTTATTTTTTTTTTTTTTATCAGGATTAGCTAATAAATCAGACTGCATCACTGAAGGGGGAGTTCAAACTCTTCTAGGACTGAATCAACCAGACCTTGGAAACTGTCTCATTTATTCAGCTCTTCTGGAGATTCCAGGCACTGTTAGGGACACCATGACCCAACCTTGACTATAAAAATCAGACGGATGGAGGGGCAGGAAGTTTCATAGGGAGAAATCTATGTTCAGGTTCTGAATGGTGAGCTGTGACGAGGCACCCAGTACACCAGAGTAAACGGGCCTGACTGCCACTGACGGAGACAGTTTTGGGGAACAATTATTTGGAAAATGAAGTTTTTCTTATCCTAGGAATTCTGGCATGTGTGTGTGTGTGTGTGTGTGTGTGTGTGTCTTCTCTACCCCCTTGATGCGAATGATGAAAATTCTACTTCTTTGCTATGATACAAGAGAGTCCAAATTATATCAGAAACAAAGTGGAATCAGTAAAGGATTGCTGAGAAGAAATCACAGAATAGTCTTAAAGTTCATCTTCATTTGAAATAAAGCAGCAAACAAAGTACTCCAACCCAGATCCCATAGGAAGCCCAGCTCCTCACAACTGTCTTTTGCTTCTAGTAGGTTCTGATTTTTTTTAAACTTTCAAATCTTAAATCACCACAAGAACTGATCATTAAGATGGGCAAAAGGCTTCCTTACTTCTGCTATTAAATTTTTTATTATTACTATTTTAAAATCTGGGGACATATTAGGATGACAAAGGTTTGACACTAAGCCTTGATTAGCTTGCTTCTAGGGAAAAACTACAAAGATATGGTTGACTTGAGAGGGAGGGGGAGAAAGTGTCTGCTTCCTTTTCTTTGAACATCATTTCAAAGACTGCTTCCCCATTCCACCTTTCCAATTTCTCTTCTGATCAGACAGACATTTTCTCCATATTGGATAAAGGTTGGCTTCTCTCTCCATTACAGCCCCCACCCTCACCCCACCCCAACAAATCCAGTATATTTCCATTCTGCTATGTTTCTGTGCTACTCAACATGCCATTAACTTTAAGATTTACTCCTCAGCAGGCAAGCTGTAAGATGCTAAAGCCAATAAAAACTGCTCTCTGGGACTCCAACTATGAAGAGTTTGGAGCTCTGTTTAGTATTCGCATGAAGGGAGGGCTGGAGAAGGAGGGTGGTTGTGATAGTGAAAACCGCTGCTGCTTGGAGAGCCAGGCGGCTCCGCGCTCTGCACCTAAAGTGCTGGAGGATCAGCTCCGTTCATAGACCATTTGTGGCCAAGGATGAGGCTTGCTGTCTCTGTGGGGGTGTGTATGTGTGTGTGTTTTCATCTCTGAAACCACCAGCTCTAGCACAGCTTTCCACACTACTGTTTATTAAAAACGGCACATCCATACACATCCCCTACAACTTCCTTAGCCCCGTGCTCCTTCCCTGCCTGGCGATCAATCTCTCTCAGAAAGCATTTAACTTGCCCACACAGCTCCAGCAACGATTAATCCCCGCTGCACATCCTATACATTACTGTTAGGGAGCGGAGCACTGGGCTAATTTCGTCACCCACCAGCCACCCACACACATTCTACAACTGAACACGTTTGGGGCTCTGCCTTAAAGATAATAAAACAAGGAGAAAACAGTCAGGCTGCAGATGATCCCCATGACCACTTTCCTAAAAAGTTGCTGGGTTATAATTCTTTGATTATTTTATCTCCCCCTCCCCCAAGCACTCAATAGCAATGATTGCTTCAAGGGACGGATAATGTACTATAAAGCCTGCTGCATGGTGAGTTTGGGATAAATTAGGGTACACCCTTCAAAATGCATATCTTGCACACACATATTTTTCCCAGAGCCCTGTTTTCCAGGGAAGGGGGATCTTCCAGGCTCCTCAGACCCCCACCACCACTCCACCCAGGGGATGGCTGGTTCCCTGATAATTCTTGCCTTAGGTTTTATCACTCCTTTCCTTCCAACATCCAATCTCCCCCCCTCCCTGCACCCTGCCTCCCCCACACCACCACTCACACCACAACCAGATTAGGCGCACAGCTCGACAGGGAGAGTTTACTGCTAAATTGATAGCGAAATAAAAATATCTCTTTGAATGTGTCACCTTTCCCCCTTTTAGACGGCTGCTGCGCTCCTACTACTCTGGCCCGGAGTGGAGGACGGGGAGACCGTCCTCCGCCAGTATTTTCAGCACCACAGCGATGGACAGCACCCTGGGTCCCCAGCCCGCCAGCGCCCGCCAGTTCGCTCAGCGCCCTGGGCTCAGCCGGCGCAGCCTCCCCATCCCAATCTTTCAAGTCGCTACACCCAAAAGCCCGAGCCTCATTCCTCCCCTCGATCCCCTTTCTCTTTCTCTTCATCTTCGGCGCCCGCCTCTCTCCCCGTGGCACCGCTCTTATCCGCTCCTCGACCCAAACCCAGCCTTGCCCCAGCGAACAGCTCCCCACGCACCCCAGCTCGGGTGTCCGCTGCCCTGGCGAGCGCCTCCCATCTCGGCGCCCGCCCGAGGCTCCCTCCAGCTCTGTCTCCCGCTCGTCCGTTGCCCGCCGGCCGGCCGGCCCGCCCGCCCGCCCGCCCGCTCCTTCTCTCGGCAAAGTTGGGAGGGAAAGGTGCACTCACCTTTGTGCATGCCTGTGAACCTGTCCTTCAGAACCGTGAGCTCGTAGATTTTGCCGAACTCCTCGAAGAGGGGCTTGAGGTCCTTCTCATCCAGGTTTCGGGGGATCTGCCCAATGAACAGCTTGATGGCATCGTGGTCCTTCATGGGAATGGTCGACGGGTTCCCCGGGCTGTGGCTTAATCCGTTCATGTGCCCGGCGCTGCCCGGGCTGCCGCCGAGCCCGTTGGTACTGAGGCTCGCGTTGTCAGCCTGTCCGTTTGCTAACGTGGCCATCTTTATATACATAGAGAAAATCTTCTTTCCTTTTATTCTTCCCCGCTCGCACTCTCGCCCCTCTCCTGCCCGCTCGCTCGCGCTCACACGCACACGCACACACTCGGGCTCTCCTCGCTCGCTCCACACCTCGCTCTCCGCTCGCTCTTTCTCCTCTTGGCTCGCTCGCTCGCCCGCGCTCGCGCTCCGCTCCCCCCTCGCCCTCCCTCCCGCTCGCCCTCCCTCCCTCCCTCTCCCTCTCCCGCTCTCCTCTCTCGGGCTGATCTGATTTTTTTTTTTTTTTTTTTTTTTTACATTGAACAGACAGGATCTCTGTCCTTTCCGTTTAAATAGCCTGGACCGGTTCAAGTTCTCGGCCAGACCAGGGGTGGGGGCGGCGCGCGCGCGCTCGCGCGGAGGAGGGGGCGCGGGGCCGCGAGCAGGCGCGCCGGGCGGGGGGCGCGCGGGCGGCGGCGGGCGGCGGCCGGGGGCGGGCGGCGTGGGGCGGCGCCGGCCCGCGCCTCGCGCCCGGCGGCCCCGCGGGCGGCGGTGGTACGGTCCGCGCCGGCCCTGGCTATAAATAGCGCGGGGCGCATGGCTCTTCGGGAGGCGCAGGGAGTCCGGGCCCGGCGGCCGCGGGGAGCGGGTGCTTGCTAGGAGCCGGGCTGCCGGCCTCCTCGCTCTGCCTTTTGGGGGTTCTTTTTGTAATAGCAGCAGGTGAAACTTTTTGTATTTTTAAAAAACATTGACGTTCACGTTCGTGTGGGTAGGTCGGGGGGCGTTATCCACGGAGCTGCGCTCTATCGGGGCGCCAGGCGGGCGAAGCCCAGGCAGGGATGGCGGGCGGGGCGGCGGCGGAGGCGGCGGCGGCGGAGGTGGAATGGGCGCTTTTCTCTCCCATCTGGCTCCATTTATTTATTTATTTATTTAGACTAGAAAAAGCGAGCCGGCTTGGAGGGAGTCCGCCCAGCGATCCGAGTGCGCATTGATCAGTGTCGAGAGAAAAAAAGCTACATAAATATATATTATGTGGATAAATCTGCAGACAAGAGCTCTCTCGTGCGCGCGTCCGTTCCCCGTTTCTCTCCCTCTGCCTCTTCCCTCCCCGCGTCCCCAACCTGCCAGAGCGGCTGCAAACCTCCCTCCCGCCCGGCGGCCACCGCCACCCGGTCCAGGCGCGCGGGGGAGTGGAGATCCGGGGTCCGAGCCCCGCTCCACCAGCCTCTGAACGCGGGAGGTGGGTGTTTCCGTCCCGGACGGCCTCTCCCGCCCCGGGGAGCGGCGGCTGGCCCGGCCCGCGGCTGGCGGGAGGAAGGTAGGAGCCGGGCTCTCTGGCCCGCTCGCCCGCCGGGGAGGGAGGAGGGCGCGGCGCGGTGGCCGGCGACCCAGCGCTGGGCACGGGCTCGATTTTGCCCTCGACCGCTTTGCCGGTTCAGATAGATTTTTCTTCCCCATTAATCCACCATCAAAGAAATAAAGCCCCGGACTCGCTAACCGGGCTGTGGTGGTTCCCAGACTCGCGCGGCGTGCGCTGTCCCCTTGGGTTGCGTTTGCTACACCTCCCGCTCCAGAGGTGCGAGGCAGGGAGTCGCGTCTGCGGGCGGGAGCCGGGATCCAGACCCCAACCCGGACCCCACCGGACTCCCCGCCGGGCCAGCCTAGGGGCTGCAACCTCGACTGCGTGGCGGCCGAAGGAGTGGCGGGCGCGGGGGCCGGTTGCAGCCGCCCCGCCTCTGGGGGAGAATTCTGCTGGCGAACTTGGCTGGGCGGCAGATTTTTGTTTTGATGGCATTTATCTGCACCCCATCCCCTTCCACATTTGTTTTCCCCAGGACAGCCTCTTCTCGGCTTCAGGAGCCGGGTAAATTGAAATAACGCGCCCGCTCCCCCGCGGGTTGCGGAGCTGGGAGCCGGGGTAGCCAGCGAAGGTGCCGGCCTCTCTTCCGCCGGCTGGGCTGGCCGCTTTCGGGTGTTCGGGGCTTCTTTTTCCTTGTCCTCGGATTGCAATACGTTCTTAGACGATCTGTTTAAAATTGTATTTAAAGAAATGAGACCCCGGCTGCCTGAAGCCCCAGGCCGAGCCCGGATGGTGCAGCCACAGCGCGGAGCTCTCCAGCGCCGAAGGAGGCCAGAGGCCGGGAGTTTCCTCGCCCCAAGCCCGAGCCCGCTCGGGACGCCTTTCTCTGAGGATCGGGGCCCAAAGCAAGCAGCAAGTACTGAGAACTGTTGAACTTCACCTTTTCTGTTTAGATTCTCGGGCCTTTGCTGGATGGAGTCCTGTGTGAGTATAGTTGTTACCTAACTCGGTTTCCCGGCCTTACAGGGCCCATTCCAGTATCACTCAGTGGGTCTGAGAAGGACCCACGTTGATGGAATGGAAGGGAAACTCCCCAATGGCGTCTCTGCACCATGGCTGTGTGCTTGGTGCTCCTGGGAAGTGCCAGCGAGAAGCTGGACAGGTCCCTGCTGAGCACAAGGGGGGCTTGTGTGCCTGTGGCTTGGAGTTGTGTTTGTATTGTCAGGATGTGTGTTTGCGTGGATGTAGCATGGAGAGTCACACACCCTGTTGTGTCTGCCATCCGGCTGTTGCACCTATCTGGCTGAGACCTCCTCTTCTCCTTCTCTCCCAGGTCATCAGCAGTGGCCAATAACTGTCCAAAATAGCTCCTCCAACATGGTCTTGAGGCTGTGCTGGGCTCCCAGGATCTCACAGCTGAGTGGGAGTATATTTCCTGCCATCCTGAGATGGGGGAGTTTAGGAGAGTAATTCCTCATTGAGTTCCGTCTTTCTCTCCCTGTCCCCCAGCCCCTCCAAGCAAAGCTGTGACAATGGCATGTGAAGGGATCTATCCGAGGGCAGCTGGAGAAGGTGGGAACCCCTCAGGGGAGGACCACTGAGACTCATGACCTCTTCCTCCTGCCCCAGCCCAGCCATCCCAGACGCCAAGTAGAGTGCTTGTAGGTGTTTAATGATATTATTATTAAGAGTAATAGTCACTATGTGAATAAAAGCAGTGTGTGAGCAGGAGTGAGTGGGGTAGAGGGGCTGTTCATGAAAGGGGGTCCCTGGTTATTTCGGATGTCTGTGGTAACCCCTTGGTGCTGTGTATTGTCAGGTGCCATGAAGGCTGGGCCTCTGCTCCCTGCCTCAAGGTCCCCTAGCTGTGTCTCTCCACCTGTGGACTCAAAGCTGTGGAGAGTGCCTTCTTTCTTGGGTGAAGCTTCCTCACCCCCCGTCTCCCACTTGATGATTCAAAGTCTGGGCTGTCTCCCCTTAGCAGGTAGCAAAGCCCTGCCTTCAGCTCTGGCAGGTGTAGGGTGAAATGTCCCACCTGTCTACAGCTTGTTGGGCTGTCACAGCCTGGACACCAGTTGCATCATAGCTGAGCTACCCCAGGCAAACAGCAGGAGAAGTCATTTTGTGCAGGACTTTGATTTCTTAAAGGTACAAAGCTGAGCCTCTTAGGGCCCCTCCCTTCTGCCACAGCAGAGTGTGGGGCATCAAATAACTCAGACAGGTGTCTCAGACCAAGGCATGAAAGGAGCAGGACTCCTGAAAAAACAGTATGGAACCTGAGTAGGTTGACTCTTTGATGTCTTCGCCCTTGATATGCTAGGAAGACTTGAGTTAATTTTTTTTTTAACCTTAGGTCATCAAAAAGAAATGTAATTAGAGAGAGATGGGGGCAAAGTATTATTCACTGTGACATTTAAGCAGATTTAAAACTTTTTCTTCAAGTGCCACTTCATGGCCACAATTATTCCATCCACTGAGAGAGAGGAAGAATGTTGGCAAATGAAGTGTATCTGAGAACAATTGTTTCTCATAGTCTCTCTGGGTTTGAGGCTTACCTTTGGTTACTGATGTATCTTTCTCTCTCTCTTTTTAAGATTTATTTATTTATTTGAAAGTCCAAGTTACACGGAGAGAGAAGGAGAGGCAGAGAGAGAAAAAGGTCTTCTATCTGCTGGTTCACTCCCTATCTTGCCACAATGGCTGGAGCTGTGCCAATCCAAAGGCAGGAGCCAGGAGCTTCCTCTGGGTCTCCTATGCGGGTGCAGGGGCCCAAGGACTTGGGCCATCTTCTACTGCTTTCCCAGGCTGTAGCAGAGAGCTGGATCAGAAGTGGAGCAACTAGGACTTGAACCAGTGCCCATATGGGATGCTGGCACTATAGGTGGCAGCTTTACCTGCTACACCACAGTGCCAGCCCCTGGTGTGTGTTTGAAGATGTCAAGAAGCCGTGTGTGAGTGTGTGTGTGTGTGTGTTTGTGTGTGTGTATGTGTGAGTGTGTGTGTGTGTGTTTGTGTGTGTGTAGGGGAATGTTCTCAGTTCAGGAGGGCAAGTTAGTAGGCCTTGCCCTTGCCTCCTGCTCCCTCATTTCCCAGTGCCCCTCCCTTGGTTCCTCAAGAAGGGTGGGAGGGAACACCGTTTTCCCCTTGCTCAGCTTCCCTCTGGCTGAGACATCCATCTCTCCTTTTCCTCTGGCACCCAGGGACCCCTGACTCTGTCTATCGACTCTCAGACCTACTCTGGCTCTCTTGCCTTGGACTGTGTCTGTCTACTCAGATGGTGAGCTTGTGGAGGGCAGGAACCTAGTCCTCTGGTCTTTCCTTCTCTACAAACCCTCTTGACAGTGACGGGCACATAGTAGGTGCTCCGGTTCCAGATGGCAGATAAACGTGGCTCATCTGAATGCTGCATTTGTTGATCTGAGGCCTAGGGAAAGGCACGGCATGGGGCACACTCTGCTCTGGTGATGGCAAGAACAGGCAGTTCAGGACACACGCCTCACCACTCAGTCATTCTTGCTGTTCATCCAGCCCTTCTGATCCCCTGCTGGAAGCAGCGAGAAGGGACAGGCCTGTGAAGAACTCATTGTCTAGTTAGAGAGACCAAAGACACACCAAGTGAAAAGCCCCAGAACAGCAAACGGCAACAGATGGTTAAATGTCTTCCAGGCCTGAGGAGCTCCACATATGAGAAAACAGAAAACAATCCAAGTTGCTGTGATGATCTGTGAGGCGGTTAGTAGCCTTGAGGAAAGAGGGGCGCTTGGGGAGGCAGGATGCAGAGGATGGGGGAGTTCTGAGAGCTGGCGGTGGCCTGTACTTAGGACAAGGAGGGAAAAAGCAGACGGCTCTCTGAGGTGATGCGGACACCAAGCTGAAATCACAGATGCAGTCTACACAGGGCTCCCCTCGCAGAGGGCCCAGACCTCCAAGTAAATGCCTCCACAGAGTGAGGCTAAGGGTGGAGAGGAAAGGCTGGAGGCAGGAGTCCCCTGTGCTCTCTATAGAACACTCACTCTTGTGTCGTTTGGGCCAGGAGACTGACTCAGAGAGCTGCATGACTCACCCAAAGCCACAGTCCCACTCAGGGACAGAGTGAAAGGAGTAGGCTGTATGGGCCTGGGATGATCCCCAGAGAATGTGGGGCTCATGTGGGCAGTGGTACCCAGGGAAGCTTTAGGAGGACAGAGCCGGGATCTGGTCCTGCAGGCAGGGGCGATGCAGCTCAGGAAGCGAGGTGCCTTTCAGGTCGAGGTACTGGTTGTAGATGCCACGCCTGGAGCAAAGAGTGGGCTTTCTAGGGGTGGTGAGAAGGAGGTGGACCCAGGGTGAGCATGCAAGGGGCTGGGTAAGTAGGCAGCCTCTGCAGGCTTCTCTACATGCCCAGGGCTTCTCTGTCCTTTAATAAGTGGGGGAGGCTTAATGATTTCAAGAACAATACTTGGGGTGAGAAAGGAAGAGAAAAACCTTCCTTAGAGCCTCTCACTTAATACTGCTTCCTGCTGTCCAGAATTGCAGGAAGGACCTCCTTGTGCTGTCCCAAACCCAAGGCAGGACTGGCCAGTGGTGCATAGCAGTTGGAGGGAGGAAGGGACTGGGAGAGAGAATGCTGTGTGTTTGGGAAAATCAAGGGCTTCCCTCAGAAGGGCCAAGCTGTCTGCAGAGACACAAGCTAGTGCCAGGGCTAATAGAAGAGGGGCTTCTGAACTCTTTTCCTTGTTGGCTGAATCTGAAGGACTTCAGTCTTGTGGGGACTCCCCTGGCCCTGGACTCTGGCACAGGATGCTTTTGTGGGTCTCTGTGTCTCTCTCTGGTCAGCTCCTGCTTCAGTCTTCCATGCCTACCTGGGGCATTGCTTCCTTTTGGCTGAGGATTCACAGGCAATGGAAGGCAGTGTGAGAGGTGGAGGGGGTAAAAGGGACCCCAGGTCACAGCCAGGGGCATGCTAGGCAGTGTGGCAGGGAGGAGAGGCTGGGGTTGTGGAGAAGCTGGAAGGCAGAAGGTCTTGAGTCATCACTTTCTAGGCCTCAGTTTTCTCTTCTGTAAAATGGGGGCTGTGGGCTCACCTTCCACCCTCCTCTCCTTCCTCACATCAGTGAGGTTGATGCACAGTTCTGTAAAAATTATTAAGGTGAGAGAGTGGAGGTTGAGGGTCTAAATGGACAATAGAAAGATGTAGATAAGTTTGGTGAACTTGACTGTAGAGGGCTTAAGAATTTAATCCTTATCTTCTCCAAAGAATTGACATTACTTTTTTAAAAAAAATTTATTTAGAGAGGCAGAGTTATAAACAGAGAGGGGAAGACACACACACACACACACACACACACACACACACAGAGAGAGAGAGAGAGAGAGAGAGAGAGAGAGAGAGAGAGAGAGATTGGTCTTCCATCCACTGGTTCACTCCCTAAATGGCCTCAATGGCCGGAGTTGTGCCTACCCAAAGCCAGGAGCCAAGAGCTGCTTCTGGGTCTCCCATGTGGGTTCAGAGACCCAGGGACTCAGGCCATCTTCCACTACTTTCCCAGGCCACCAGCAGGGAGCTGGATTGGAAGTGGAGCAGCTGGGACCTGAACTGGTGCCCTTAGGGGATGCTGGCACCACAGGCGGATGCTTAACCTACTATGCCACAACTCCAGCCCCTAATTCACATTATTTTTTAAAAATACTACTGCTCAGTCCACAGAGGCAGATGGTTTCATCCTCGTTTAGGTAAATCTGGCAGAACCTGCATGCTGGAGGCACACCTCTTAGCTCCACATCCTGCATCTCCCTCTTGTGAGCTGTGTAACCTTGGGAAGGTGGTTTAATCTCTTTGTGGCTCAGTTTCCTCGTTCATGAAATAGGAAGAGAATCTAGAAGCTACCTCGTAGAGCTGTTGGGAAGATTAAATGAGTAAATGCAGGTAAAGTGCTTAGATCAATGTCTGGGAAGCCAATATTATCGGAGCATCACTAACAGGCCACTGGGGACTGAGGGTCTTGCTGAAGCCCCTCCCACCTTTCACAGAGCACGAGGGGCATCCCCCTCTGGCTGGGGCTGGGTCTGGGTCTGGTGCAGTGGGCATCCTTATGCCCTGCATAGCTGTTTCTCAGGGTGCTCCTTGGGTAGGTGAGGCCTGCATCACGGCCCTTCCTGGGGCCTAGCCTCTGTACTGGTATAGGCACTCCAGCTCCTTCTTACCTGAGAGGTGGTGCTGAAGCAAGTCCTTTTAATTGTGATGTTTTACTAATTAGTTTTTAATTATGTTAATTTATTGTACATGAGCCCTGAGGTTTTCAGACACTGGGCTCACTTTAGAAACTGGCATAGTAAGTTGTATTTATTACACACACAATGCTGTGGGTAAATGTCACTTGAGCATGACCATGATTTCTCTGTTGATGCCGCTGCCTGGGCAGCTTCTTCCTGGGCTCTCCATCTCTAATTTTCCCTGCACATCAACATGCTCAGTGTCTGTAGGCTCTGCAGGTGATGTGAAGGGGTGAAGAGGCTGGGTGGGACCAGGGGCAGCTGGGTCTCAGGAAGAAGATACTGCAAGATCTTTTCACTGGGTCAGGCCTTTAAAGGGTTGTCACTGGGTCACCCATCAGCTGGGTGCTGAGGACAGCTCTACAAGGAGACTGTGGCTGCCTTACTTGGGGTGGGGAATGGGGAAGGAGGGTGGAGGGGGCACACACGTATTCAGTAGGGGCTGAAGACCACAAAGGATGGAAGGATGCAGGCTTGTGTTCCAAGAGTGTCGGGTGGCTGCGGTGGGGTGGGGTGGGGTGGGGTGGAGGGGCTTTGCAGTAGAGCTGGCTCTGAGGAAGTTCTCAGGGTGGAGTGTCAGTGCCCAAGCACTGTCTGATGCTACATGGAAGAGTGTAATCACCATCAAGGACCAGGACAAAGACGCCAACCAAGTCCTAAGGAAGATGGCTGTGAAGGGAGAAACTGTCTCTGCGTCCCCTCCTTCCATGCTGAGGATGAGGGACACCACCCTGGCCCATGTCCAGTAGATCATTTCTACCGTCAAAGATTGGAGGTTGCTGCCCTTGGGAATATTTAAAAATAGATGCCACAGGTTTTCAAGAAAATCAGTCCCAGCTTACCCCCCCCCAATAATTTCCAAATGGCAGCTTTCTTTTAGTAAGTTTCATCTTCCAAAGTTACATGTGAAGTTATAAATATATACACATACATATATATATACACACACATCCACACATGCATATAAATATGTAGTCTCTTATTAAACAGATACATTAACATAAACTTTGCTCAAAGGGTACAATTTAAAGAAATACAGTCTATAAATACAACCAGACATTTATTGGTTAAAAAATCTGTATATAAGACATAAATTACAAAAAGTTCATGGGAAAATAGACTGTTGAGAGGAGTGTATTTTGGCCCAGAAAGTTGAAATTTGTGCATAGCTTTTGCATAATAGATATTTTCCAAGAACTGTTGAAGAGCTTCCGTTTGTGTGTGATAGGCTTATGCATTACACAGAAAGAGTTTAGTTTTGGCCAGCCATCTCTGAGCCCATTTTCCCATCTGAAAACAAGGAAAACAATTCAAGAAGACTAGAAAAGGTGCTAAATGTCCACTGCCTGCCATATCCCGATAGTAGGTGTCAAACAGTTAGTTAGGATTGCTATGTGTGTCTCAAAAACAGTCAATGAAGTCTCCTCTTTCCAGGTTTGGCCTTTGCAGAAATTAGCACTTAGAATCCTGAGATAGCTCAGGGTGGTGTCTGTGGAAGAGGACAGCTGGAGCTTCCCCTCAGTGGTCCCTCCCAGTGTTGCTGGGGAGATGTGAAGGGTCCACGTTGGGGGTCTGCTTTGGCCCCATCTGTGTTGGGATAGGTGGATGAATTTCCAGTTGAGGGTATAGGCAAGGGGAGTCTGGGCCAGGGTGAACCCCATGCCTTTGTCCCAACAGAGCTGGTCCTCAGGCTCAGCGAGACATTCACACTGTGGCCCATACCTCACACACCCCTTCCCTCCATGTTCAGGGCTGCCCGTGTCCACACGTCTGCACCACTCTCCTGAAGGGTGGTCAAGCAGCTGTGACTCATGCCTTGGCCCTGTGCCCTCTCGCTGAGTCACAGTATAATTGATACTTCCCTGGGACAGGTTTCTCCCCTCATGTGACCCCAGGCAGGGTCACTGGGCCCGGCTGAATCCAGACAGGGACTGGGGAGGCCTTACTGGAGTGAATCCATCCCAGGAGGGAGGTGCAGGCAGTTAGAACACAAAGGTGGCCCTGAGCCTTGTATGTGATGTCTTGAACATCTGTGAGGTGCTGTGTTTGTGGCAGAAAGGCTGGCCCGACACCCACATCAGTATCCCCACACTGGTCTCCATCAGGCTGGGCTGTCTCTCTGAACATTGCTTCTGTTGATATGAAAGCTGTGGCTTGGTCTATGGGACTCTCCTTGAAGATACCCCATGGTCTCCATGCTTCTGGGCTGGGGGTGACTCATCTTTGTTTCCAAAATGGGTCATGGGCTTGGAAGAGCTGTGAGTATGGGGAAGAAGGTTAGACAGTGCAATCCACACATTGTACAAGGGCAGTGTCACCTCTTGGGCCCCACTTCCATGCCATCTTTGGCCCAGAGATGGAGCTACCTCTTCTACTGATGACATGGGAACCCCTAGGATAAAAGCACAAGTCCTCCTGGCCTGGTGGAAGTGGGTGGGGTCAGGGTCACCTCTGCCAACCTCCTCTGTGGTAGGCACATTGTGGGGTGGGGTCTGCAGGCCCCTAGCCAGCTATAGTCACAGCATTACTGTCCCACCATGGACAAATAAAGGCAATTACTTTTAGTTTCTGTATCCTTACCTGTAAAGTAGCATAAAACTCTCCTTCTATGCCAGAGAGGTTGCTAATGATAAGCTAAAGCTTGGAGAAACAACCACTCTATTATCAGAATCCCCCATCTCCCAGCCTCTTGTTCTTGCTCCATCCCATGTCCATGCAGTGCTATCCATGAGGCCTTTGGGCCTTGGTCACTCTCCCAGTCCCATTTCCAAGGGGTTCCCTACTCAACTGCACCACTGCCCACTGAGGGCAGAGCCAGGTCTTGGGTATTTTATGTCAAGAGTTGCTTCTGTGTGTGCCCATCAGGCAAGCAAGGGGCTTCCATTCTGGTTCTGAAGTGGCTAAGCTGAGACTTGAGTGTGCTCTTGCCTCATTGTTACTCCTCTCTGACTTCAGCTCCTGATTTGAGAGATGGGGAGCACAGCCCTGGTTCTACATATCTGTGGGTAGGAGTGAGGATGGAATTACTTCCCTGAGTGCAGGGTGCTGGTGTTAGAGATAAGCCCCTCTTCCCACCCACCCTGTCCCTGCCTCTGCATAGCCCCCAGGCCTCAGAGCAGCCTGGACTTCACATCTATTCTCTTCCTCCTGCTTATTTCTCCCCACCACCCTTAATAGTTGCCTGGCTTTTGGCTGCAGCCCGGTATATAATAACCTGCAATTATTGTCCACTTAAGCTGTCCCCAGAGCCTTGTCTGTTGTGCTGCCCAGGCCTGCACCAGCGGCCTACTGATTTCCCTATCAGAGTCCCAACCAATGGGAAGGGAGCCCCTGACAGGGCTGGACTGACAGCCACTGGGCAGGGCCACCACCTCCAGGGCTGCAGCTTCCCTGGAGACAGGGCCTGGTGCAGCCTGGGAGCTCACCTCTTTGGTGAGCTGTGCGCAGACTCCATGACCCTCTCTTTCTGCTTCTACGTACACACTGTCCTCATTCCAGCCTCAGTGCCTTTGTTTACCCTGTACCAGCTGCATGCACCAGCCAGTGCATTTACAGGCTAAGTTCTTCCTCTCTGCCCCTTTACAAAGGAAGGAATCAGGATTCTACCTGCCATTCTACTGGTATCAGAGGATCAGAGAGGTTAGGTCAATTTCTTAGGGTTACATAGCTAGGAGGTGACAGCAAAAATTCAAAATCAGGCCGGCGCCGTGGCTCAACAGGCTAATCCTCCGCCTTGCGGCGCCGGCACACCGGGTTCTAGTCCCGGTCGGGGCGCCGGATTCTGTCCCGGTTGCCCCTCTTCCAGGCCAGCCCTCTGCTGTGGCCCGGGAGTGCAGTGGAGGATGGCCCAGGTGCTTGGGCCCTGCACCCCATGGGGAGACCAGGAAAAGCACCTGGCTCCTGGCTCCTGCCATCGGATGAGCGCGGTGCGCCGGCCGCAGCGCGCCGACCGCGGCGGCCATTGGAGGGTGAACCAACGGCAAAAGGAAGACCTTTCTCTCTGTCTCTCTCTCTCACTGTCCACTCTGCCTGTAAAAAAAAAAAAAAAAAAAAAAAAAATTCAAAATCAGATTGACAGATTCCGTGGCTTGCTTTGATTCTTTCAAGATTTATTTATTTATTTGAAATGCAGAGTTGCAGAGAAGCAGAGGCAGAGGGAGAGAGAGAGAGAGAGTCTTGCATCCAATGGTTTATTCCCCAGTTGGCTGCAATGGCCGGAGCAGTGCCAGGAGCCAGGAGCTTCTTCTGGGTCTCCTACATGGGTGCAGGAGCCCAAGGACTTGGGCCATCTTCTGCCTCTTTCCCAGGCCATAGCAGAGAGCTGAATGGGAAGTGGAACAGCCAGGACTCGAACAGGCAGCCATATGGGATGCTGGCTCTGCAGGCAGTGGCTTTACCCACTATGCCTCTGCGCCAGCCCCAGCTGACTTCTTTCATCCTACAGAACACATCTCCTCTCTTCCAACAAGTCCTTATCCACGCTGGCAGCTTTGCTCAGTGCCACGTCCCTTGGAAAGACCTCCCACCCCTGCAGGGAACTGACTTCCCCTGTCTGGACCATTAGAGCCATAGCTTCTGCATCAGGTAGCCTGGGTGTACTGGGGCAACATGATTTCTCCCACCGTTTGGTTCTCACAGTGTCTCTGTATGGACCCTGTAGCTTTTGCCATTGCTCACAGCTGCCTTTCTGGACTTGGAGTCATCTCCCTCGAACAGCTCTTCCAGAGCCCCCTCCTCGCTGCTCTTGACTAAAGGCCTCGCCCCCCAACCCCCTGCCTCGTGCGGTAAACGTTTGGGTTATCCCTTCAGCACCACCCGGCTCTGATAGAAGTGACACAGATGACAACAGTGATGACAAAAGCAGATTTCCAGGTGTGAAGAAGACGCAGGTCGGCGGCACTGGCAGAATCACAGGGTGTCTGTATTTTCACACCACTCTGAATCTAATAATTAAATGACCAGGGACGAAAGTGGGTGTCCAGATCCTGACGTCTGGTGTCCTTCATGCTGGTTAATTTGGTGTGAGCCTGTGTCTTCTCGGTGAGTGTGTCTGTGAGTGTGCACGGAGTCCGGAGCTCAGTGGTGACCGTATGTCTGGAGAGCTTGGGGACACTGGGGCCAGGTAGATCCAGCAGCCTCCTGCACGGCCAACCAGGGAGACCCAGGGCCTGGAGTCTGAGGGAGGCTCTGAAGGATGCTGTGACCACAGGGTCCACTTGCTGCTGCCTTACTGGCAGCCAGGTTGGGGCCTGGGCTGAGCGGAGGAGGATGAATCCCTAGGCCCAGCCCTGGTGGGTCTGTGTCCATCTGGGCCCTGATTAATACCCTCCCTCCCCCTGCAGGGCTCACCCTCCCTTTGCCTGAGTGTTCTTCTCAGGCACTTGCGTTTGTCCACCCTTCAACAAAAGATCCCAGCAGAAGGCTTTGTTGGGAAACAGTTTTGGGGTATCCTGAGGGCTTCTCTGTCCCCTTAAATTGTACAGGCTAAGTGGGAGGCTGGCCTGGGGGCTCTCTGGCCCCTTTGGAAAGAACCCTACCCACCGCCCCCCTTCTGACCTCCAGTGTTGAGGTAGACCGAGTTTCACTGTCTCTGGCCACTTCCCCAGTCTACTGCTTCTCAGGCTGTAAACACTCCTGTGGGTTGGGTCCCTGGCCATCAGCCCCGGGATGGGACCTGTGAGGAAGGGCTGGGAAGGGATCCTCAAGTAGGGACAGGGCAGATGGGGATGGTTGCCAGGACCAGCCACCTGTAGCAGACTGCAATCGAAGGACTTCAACGAGGAGGGTGAAATGCCATGACCAGCTTTTCTGCACTGCTCCTGTCACTCAAGGAGAGGAAGACTTCAAACCCGCTGGTTGAAAGGGCCTCCCGCTCTCTCTCTGCAAGGCAGGCCAGTCTGGCCTGGGCAAATCCTCCCCATCTCAACCTGTAGTTCAAACGGCACCTGGGGTTGGGGCAGCCTATGAGTCCTGTGTGGGGCAGAGGTCTTGGGTTGTCCTTGTGTTGTGTCCTCTGGGGTCTTGAGGGGTCCCATGGGAGTGGCAGCTGCAATCAGCCTCTTGGGGTCCTGGAGCCCACCAGGACCACATGTATGCACGTTTATGCTTACGGGTGGAATCTAGATCCAGCTCCCTGTACTTTCACTACAACTTCTGTGATGATGGCTGCTCACCCCTTACTCCAGGGCTGGGGCTGAGCTTGGCTTCCTGTACTTCTCCTGTGTATCCCCCCACAGAAGACAACCTGACAGCTCCTGGGATCTCCTTCACTGCAGGCAACTAGGATGCACAGAGTCAGAAGAGGGTTAGGGTTAAATCTGATTAAATCGATGCTTCTGCTTAACCCAGTCTCCCTTGACTCCTCTGGGGGAGGCCTAGCTTCCCTTGAGCCACTCATACAGGAGCTGAGCCCAGTTGCCACAGCTTGCGGCTTTCTGTAAAAATTTGCTTTTTTCTTCTCCACTCTTTCACTCTCAGAGGGTCCCCTTGCCTTGTCTTCTCTCCCCAAGTCAGGACACAGGGACACTGGAGAGTGGTCCCCTGTGAACCCAGCCAGGGCACGGCGCACAGAAAGAACAGGAGACAGCAGGCTCCATTGAGAACCTGGTAAGTCAGGTTTGGCAGAGTCTACTTAAAAACATTTATAATACAGAAAAAATTTTCCTCTAGGGTGGCTTTTAAAACTAGTTTTGGACATTTGAAGAGTAAATCCTCCGCTACCTAGAAAGCTTGACAATGTAAAATGATTCATTTGTCAGACATTTAGGTTGGTTGAGAGTAAGCATTTACTAGTATGCAGAAGAGATGTGACTCCAAATTGATGGGCTGTATGTGTGGCTGCTTAACTACTGTGCTCACGCACAGGCCCACCCTTCTGTGTGTGCACGCGTGTGTGCTTGTCAGGGACATGTGTGTGTGAATGCATCTTCTTTGGGGTTTAGGATCCTTTCTTTGTGCTGCTAATTCTTTGGCCTCTGGGGGTGCTATATATACAGATACTGAATTTGAGAAACACAGGATTTTCACCGTGGAAAGAACCGTTAGCCTCTTTTAATCTACTTTTCTCATTTTACATTTTTGACAACTAATGTTCAGAGAGGCCAAGGGACTTTCTCAAGGTCAGATGTGGATCCCTGTGTGCTCTCCTTTCTCACACTCGTACACACACACACTCACACACACACAGGCATGGACACACTATAGTAGTAGTGCACATAGGTAGTGATGCCTCATTGCTCAGTTTTCTCCCTCACCCCCTTGCTTCCTGTGCCCCATCAGCCTCTCTGTCTCTTTCCTCCTCTCCTTCCTGCTCTGTGTTACCGTGCTGGGAGCTGAGGATCAGATGGCATCAGCAGTGGGGAGGCTGGCCTCCAGGGATACTGCCTCAGCAACTGGCCAGGTGAGGGCCCACGGGGCGCTGGAGAGATGGAGGCCCCGCATGTCCCCCAGCTTCCCTGTTGGTCAGCAGCCATAGGGAGCAGTGGTCTCGTCCTAGGGGGAAAAGCACAGAGGGAAGGAAGGAGGCTCTGCTGCTCGGCAATCTGTTTCTAGCCTGATTCTCCTCCCCAGGCTCTCTGGTAGCCGGGAGCTGATTTTTCTCACAGGGGGCAGGAAGGGGGTTACCTCTGCATTGTGCTTCCCTTCTGAGCCCCTTTGTTCCACCCTATAGCCTCCATCTCACAACTCCTTTAAGGAAGATGCACCTGACTTACATCGGATCCAAAATGCACAGGAAAGTGTCCTTCCCCTCTCCAGTCCTGCTGTCCTGGAGCTGAAGTTTGGCTCTGGATTCTACACAGACTGCAGAAACGACTGCTCCGAATGATTTCATTTTCCGTACAAACATGGGATCTCAGATTTGGAATGGGCCTTCAGGGCCTTCTATTTCACTCCCATTGGGGGAATCCATTCCTTAGCATCTCTGAAGTTTCTCCAGTCTGCCTAAACACTTCTAGTGATGGAGAGCTCACTCCTTCACACAAAGCCAGTTCCTGGAAAAGTCCCCCTGTTAGCACGCCCTTCTCCCAGGACACCCCCTCGTCTCATTCATCTCCCTGCCAAAGGTCTTGACATCAGCAGCTCCCCTTGCTTTCTCTTCTCCTTTGGGTCTCGTCTATTTTGTAAAATGGCTCTTAAATCTGGCTTTCTGCTGCTTCCCTATACTGAAGTTGTTTTTACTAGCTGCTGGTGGCTTCCTAATGTCCAAATCCAGTAACCACTTCTACTGTCCTTGCTGTTAGCCACTTCTTCTTCGATAGCTCTTCCTTCTTGCATTGTTCACCTGCCACTTCTCATCCTTCACCCTGGGTCCTTTCCCCATGCAATGTTTAAGGGGTGGGGCTGCCCTGGCCTCACCCTTGAACTTCTCTTCTTCTCAGGCCTCACAGTCTCCTAGGGCCACCACACACTTGCACAAGGTGGCAGTTCTCCTGGCACTGATGGTGCCCATTGAGCACATCCAGTCACCTCTTGTTACTGAGCCTTGACCCCTTATTTACACTTTCTAGAAGACTCTCAGTCTCAGAGTTTCTCTCTTCCCAAGAGAACCAGAATAGCTCCTACTCAAAGTTCCCTTTTGGTGAGTGGCCCTTCATTCACCTGGGCATCTCATCCAAGGCAGGAGTCATCCCTGACCACGTCCCCTCCAGTCCTGGTAGCTCTACCACCTTCTCACCTCCTGCCCACCAGCCCTCACTCTCCCCATTCCCACTCTTGCCCACTTATTTTCTGTCTTTGTCTCTGCCTTCTCTGACCCTTTCCATTTCATTCTGAGCACAGAACAAACTTTCTGACATGTAGATCTGGTCTTGCCAGCTCCCTCTTTAAATGCCTTCTATGGCTTCTTGGTAGTCCAGGACAGAGCCCACTCTCGATGGCTTGGTGTCCTAGGATCCTCGTAAATCACTTATCCCAACCTTTCCTTTCCTAGAGCTACTCCCTGTCACCTCCTCCTTCCCTGTGTCTTGCACACCCTGGCCCCAGCTCCTCATTCTCTCTGTCCCCACCCCAATTACACCTCTATGCCTGTTCTCTTCCTGGGTCCTGTCCTTTTTCTGTTGCCGACTCATGGCTGCTCAGATTTCAGTCCTTTGCATCATCCTCACTGCTGCAGGATACCTTTCTTGCCTGACCACACAGAGTATCGCACACCCCTGAGGTACCCTGCACTTTGGGGAGAGCCATTTGCACAATTGCAATTGTTTGATGAATGGCTTGTTGATTGCTCCCTTTTCCTCCTCCTCTGTAGATTCCAAGCTCCTTAAGGCACAGCTATGCCTTGCTTGGTCAACTCTGCTTCCCCAGGGCTTATGGCATCCTATGACGGGGGAGGCTCAAGGATCAGTTTCTAAGTGGGCAATAGGTGCTGAGGGCTATTCCTACCGTGATGGTGACTTGGTCACCTTTTGTGTTCAGGGAGAATGGGTGGGAAGCTTCATGCAGGGTGGAGCAGAGGTACATGGTATTAGAGATCAGGGCACTGGCAGTAATATAGGCATGAGACATGTTTTCTGCTCCTCTCCCATTGTGTTCCGGATGGAGAGTCCAGGAGATGGAGTTGTTCATGCCTAATTGAAAAGGAACTGAATCCAGACCTGGGTTTATAATAAGCTCACCCCATAACTGTGACTTGACTCTGGCTGATGGTGGGGGAGTGTTTCTCTTGCTTTCCGCTTTTTCTACATCTGTTCTTATTTCATTCCTTGGTCCCCATCTCTTCATCCTCCAAGGGTTGTCTCCAGGAGGAGAGCTCTCTGTTTCAATTTGATTAGCTGGTAGTTGTTGATGTCAATGTTAGTCTCTACAACACATTTGTGACTTTTTCCCACTTGTGCAACCAGAAGGGCACAAAAAGTGGCTTGGTGTTTTCAGATTGATGAAAGTTGTTTTCCCAGCTCTGCTCTGTGATAGGAACAGACAGAACCCTCTCCTGGCTGCGGCTCCCCTGACCTGTGCCCTCCAGCACAGCGACAAACAGGGGTGTGCTTTCTTGCTCTTTGTTATACTGGGTTCTGCCCCATCTCTCCAAAGCAATCTTATAAATCATTGATGAGAATATTTCTATTTTTGTCTTAAATATCCTAGCCAAGAAAGCCTTATGAATACTTTCCAAATCAAGTGCTGGCATTGCACGATGCTTCCTCATTGATGGCAGGCCCATTTCATTGTTTTTTCATTTCTTGGCTCCATCATTCAGGGTGGCAATGCCAAGTCTCAGCCTGGGGGTGTGGGGAGAGGGCTGACCCTGGTACGGAGCCCTGGGAGGCTTCCTTTGCTTGGGCAGGAGCTCACTTCCTCCCTCCTCCTCATCACTTGCAGGCAACCCTCCATCTCTGAACCTTGACTTGTTGCAGATGACTGACACTTTGTCTCCTCTCAACATCCATCCTGCCCCTGCACTCCCTTCCCTCTGTCCCGACTGTCACCTGTTCTGTGCCCAGGTGTTCAGCTAACCTGAATGTCCATGTCCATGTGCAAGTGTAGAGTCTGAGTTCATGCATTATGTCCCAAGCCTTGTGGGCTCGTGAGGACAACATCCTCATTCACCATGGTATCCTGAGTCCTGGGCTAGGACTTGGCTCATGGCGAGCACTCAGTAAATACTGGATGAATAAATGGATTGAGAAATACATGAATAAATGAAAGGCCTGAAGGATTGAGTGCCTGGCAGGCTGGGTTTCCACCATCTCTGGCACTCATTTGAACTTGAAGACAATCAATGCAGAGCTCTTTTGGAGGCTTGGAAATCACCCCCTCCTGAGAATGTGGGATAGGTGAAATGGGTCTTTCCTGAGGATCCTCAAGTTGTTTGGATTTTTAAAAAAGATTTATTTATTTATTTGAAAGGCAGAGTTACAGAGAGGTAGAGGCAGAGGCAGAGAGAGAGAGAGAGAGAGAGAGAGAGAGGTCTGTCTTCCAACCAATTATTCACTTCCCAGATGGCTGCAATGACTGGAGTTGTGCCAATCTGAAGCCAGGAGCCAGGAGCTTCCTCTGGGTCTCCCACATGGGTGCTGGGGCCAAAGGACTTGGGCCATCTTCTACTGCTTTTCCAGTCCATAGCAGAGAGCTAGACTGGAAGAGGGGCAGCCAGGACTAGAACTGGCACCCATATGGGGTGCCGGCACTGTAGGCGGTGGCTTTACCCGCTATGCCACAGCACTGCCCCTGGATTTTTATTTTACTTTAACTCTTCCTCAGCATTCATGTTAATGCTTCATGCTATCTGGGGCCAGCATTGTGGTGCAGTAGAGTAAGATAGTGCCTGTGATGCCTGCATCCTATATCAGAGCACTGGTTCAAGTCCTGGGCACTCAGCTGCCAATCCAGCTCCTGCTAATGTGCCTGGGAAAGCAGTGGATGATGGCCCAAGAGCTTGGGCCCCTGCCACCCACATTGGAGACCTGGATAGAGTTCCAGGATCCTGGTTTCAGCCCAGCCTTGTGTACTGGCCATGGCATCTATAACCAGCAGATGGAAGATCCCCCACCTCTCTCTCCCCCTGCCCCGTGTCAATCTGCCTTTCAAATAAATAAATAAGTCTTAAAAATAATTCATGTCACCTGTCTCTTGCTTCTGAATTGTTTAGCTTGGTGCTTGGATTCCTGACCAGAACAGAAACATCTGGAAGGAGAAATTGTGTCCATTTACTCTGCAACTCAACTGCAAGATTCAAGGCAGCAGGTGTTTAACAAGTGCTTCTCGACAGGCTGACTGAATAAATGGGTCTCAAGCTCAACGTCCACTTTTATTCTTAACATTAGAGATTAGGATCTCAGCTCAAGAGGAAGTGATCAGTATATTTTCCATCCTTTTTATCATAACTTGCATAGCCCTTATCTGACAGCACAAAGTATTAGGGATTTACCTAGTTTATTTAATTCCATTGTTGTGTGGTAGGAAAAAGTTAGCTAAATCCAAATCAGTTAGGAGACTGGATGATTTTTCGTATATCTTTGCAATAATTAGATGCTCCTGAGAATTCGTTCCTTGATATTTTGATGATTGTTTCAATGACATACCTTCCTCTTTGGGGTTTACATAATAAAAAGAAGTGATAATCCTTGGAGTCTGGAGGTGTCCTTCCTCCTATTACAGACCGGATAAAAACTCGCAGTAACTAATGATGGACTAGCTGCCACTGATGCCACACTCTCTGTCCCTGAGGAGCTTAGAATGCTGGGGAGGCAGATGTAGGCCTGTGGTTCAAGGCCAAATGTTGTCAATATTTGGGCACACAGAGAACGATGAAGTTGGTTCTCATCAGGAGGCTGATGAGCACCAAGTGCTGAAGTCAGCACTTGGACTAAGTGTTGGAGGAGAAGGCTCATCTCACAAGGCAGGACTGTGCCTGATGCCTTGCGGTCCTCTTTCAGTGTCTGTTGGCAGCTGCCCTGGGTGGAGGGAATGAGGAATACACAGGAGTGGGAGGGCAAGGCTCATTGGGATGCAGTGAGTCGTGTTTTGGGTCTGAAGCAAAAGCCCAGGTTGGTTGAGCCAGTGGCTGGGGACACGTGTGGCTGACTGGTTGTCTGGGAGTGTGAAAGATCTTGCATTAGGCCGAGGACTCAGTCAGGAAGTGGTGAGAATCCCTGGATGCACTGAAGCTGGGTTGCGACAGTTTGGAGCTGTGCTTCACCCAGTCAGGCTGATGTTGGCAAGAGGGCTATTGTTGAGGGGGGTGGGAACAGAGGGAATCAGTCCTTGGCAGGCAGTTGAGATGATTGGGTGGGGGTCATCAGGGTCATGAACTCTGGCAATAGGCAATAGCTGTGGGGGGCAGGAGGGCTTTCTGGGGGACAGTTCAAGACTGAGAGCTGCCTCCGGGGGTGGTTTGCTCTGGGAATTTCTCTCTCATCACCCTTCACTCCATAATGTCAGTCCCTGCAGGAATCTGGCACCTGCATCTCCCACCCCATGGAGACAGAGCTCTCACTTGGAGGGAGGATTGACTTTAGGCAGGTGTGCATAGATGTGAATTTATCAAGCTCCTTATTTGTTTCTCAGTTGTTATTTAATGCCACCCTGGGGTCCAAAAGACTTTGGGGGACATACTTGGCTGTGAGTAAATGTATTTCCACCAAATGTGGCCTGTAGTTCAGCCTGATTTCTTACCCAACAGCACAGGGATTGAGAGAAAGGGCTTGGGAACAGACAACCTGGGTTTAAATCCCAGCTTTTGTGCTCAGCTGCATGACAGTAGCAGGTCACTTGCCTGCTCTGAGCCCCAGGGTCCACACTGTGCAGTGGGGATGAGCATAACCAGCTCCTAGTTTTGCTGTATACACTAATGTTGAGTGTAGCACCTGCACACAGGAGGCATCCAAATGGACAGTCGCTATCATTAAGACTCCTTCACTCACTGTCACGATTACTCCCTCAGAGGTCAGAGGTCAGGGAAGGGTCCCTGCTCATGGCAGCCCTGTTTCCTAAGCCCTCTCCAGTTTATCCTGGCTGTGGCCACTTTAATGACTTGATAAAGAGGCACACATGGTCTCCTGAGGCATGCCTTACTGTCTGGTTCCTGATGTTTTCTTGCATCAAATCCTGCCTGATTTTTTTTCAAAAATTTATTTATTTATTTGAAAGGTAGAGTCTCTCTCTCTCTCTCTCTCTCTCTCTCTCACACACACACAACACACACACACACCACACACACACACCATTTCCATCCACTAGTTTACTCCTCAAATGCCTGCAATACTCAGGGCCAGGCTGAAGCCAGGAGCCAGGAATTCCATTCTGGTCTCCCATGTGGGTGACAGTGGCCCAAGTACTTGGACCACCCTCTGCTACCTTCTCAGGTATATTCATAAGAAGCTGGATCAAAAGAAGCAGAGCAGCTGGGACTTGAACCAATGCTCCAATATGGGCTGGCGTGATTGCAAGCAGTGGCTTAACCTGCTGTGCCACAATGCTAGGTCCATATCCTGCCCATTTTGACAAGCTGGCATGGTGGGTGATAAAGGACCTTGCATTTCCGTTTTTGACCAATTCATTAGTTGCATCCTGTGAAGGCCAAGAAGATAAAACAGGGCATGACTCCTGTCCTCAGAGGATTGCTTGGAGAGAAGGGAGGCATGGGCCCTTGCAGAGACCACCACAGAACAATGGGGCAGGCTGACAGGAGGGTACCAAACTTGGGAGCGGCCCAGGTCAGGTTTTGTGCAGTCAAGAAGGGGCAGGAGGCTCCTGGGACACAAGGAATGGAAATGGCCAGAGGGGAGGACTGGTCACTGTCACTAGGAAGCACAGTACATAAAGGATATCACAAGTGGCTCAATCAAGCCAGACTGAGAAGTTTCTGATGGGGCATCTCTCTATCAGCGAGGTCTCCAATAGTGGGAAAGCTGGATCAAAGGCACTGGGGCAGGTGCGCTGGGACATTTTTTATGGATCACCTCTGTGCTGTGCCCCCGCACTCACTCCCAACCCATCAACCACTTTCTTCTACTACTGGTCTCTACACTCAAGCTCTGCATGCTATGACACCAAAATGAACAGTGAACAGTTTCTTTCATTTTACCAGATTGGTATTCCATGTCTTAGTTTTCTTTGGTCCCTGCTTCACTCTGGAGAGGGGTATTTGGTGTCAAAGAGTTCCTGGCTTTATCAGCTCAGGGCATCATCTGTTAGCTGCATCTCTTACCACTGGATATGGTGACAGGGCAGGTATTCCTCCTCCTGTGGAGGCAGCTCAGGCCATCCATTACCACACCTGCTGCCTCCCTGAGGCTCTCGCGGGGCTAATTCTCCTGATGATGCTCCCACACCTGGCACTGCCCCAGGGTTACAGCAGGAGCTGGCCTAGCCTGACCATCTGAGAAAGCCTCAAAGAAGTGCGGGGAATGCAACTGTTCAGGCATCAAAACCTCGCTGACTTCCAGAGCTGCTCTAGTCTCTGTGGGGCACACTGGCCCTGCCCTGGGACCCTTTGCAGGAGTCTTTGGTCCAATGTGAGACTTTTGCCACCATTCATAACTAGGGGGAGGTCTTTGCTTTTTTTTTTTTTAATTTATCTTCCTTCTGGCTTCTGCTTCTTTCTCTGTTTCCTTAATGTCCAAGGACTCCAGGGGAGCCACTAATGCTCTGCCCACTGCTTAGTGACCAAGGGGGCCGGCTTCTCCCTCGTGGTGTTCAAGGCCACACGATCTGAGCTACACTCCCTTCAGCACCATTGCCCTGTTCCCCAGCTCAAACCCTTTGGCCTGGTCAGGCCATCTCTGCCGTCTTGTTTCCAACTGGACTCCTTTGAGCCTGCAGCCTTGTCTCTGCCTCAGAGCACAGAGCTGGAGGGGTGACACGCACGTGCTAAAGGGTTCGCTTTGGAAACGGAATCTACTGGAGTCAGATCAAAGATGTCTTAGGATAATGGACTTGGAGGCTCAGCCCTGTTCTTTCTTTCTTTTTCTGACAGGCAGAGTGGACAGTGAGAGAGAAAGAGACAGAGAGAAAGGTCTTCCTTTGCCATGGCCGGAGTGCTGCGGCCAGCGTACCGTGCTGATCCGATGGCAGGAGCCAGGTGCTTCTCCTGGTCTCCCATGGGGTGCAGGGCCCAAGCACTTGGGCCATCCTCCACTGCACTCCTGGGCCACAGCAGAGGGCTGGCCTGGAAGAGGGGCAACTGGGACAGAATCCGGCGCCCCGACCAGGACTAGAACCCGGTGTGCCGGCGCCGCAAGGCGGAGGATTAGCCTGTTGAGCAGCGGCGCCGGCCCCTGTTCTTTCTTGTGTTGCTGGGACTCTTAACAGCAGAGTTTGTACTTTGGAAACACAACTGTTTCTTCTGGTTTGTTGTTTGATTGACTGAGTTCTCTGCTCTGAAGACAGATGTAATTTGAATTTGTTGCCAACATTTAAAAAGTGAGAGACTTGGGATGGTCTGGGCATGTCAGGTTCTGATGAGGGTAAATTAAGTCAAACAGAGAGGGCAGCATGCACTCCCTGGTGATACCCAGCTGCTCCTGGGCCTCCATACACTTGAGTCTGCAGCTGCACCATGATCTCTGTGGGTGCCCTCATGTTACTTGGCTACTGAACTGCCATCTTTGACCATCACTATCAGGCTTCTGAAATCAAAGTTGTCATATCCCACCTGATTTGAGCCAGTTTCTCCACTGTACTTCCAAGAGGTATGATCCAGTGGCCCATGGACTTGGGCAGGGGAGGGCAAGGCTGTACTTGGCTGGGTGGAGGTGGGTGAGATTTAGGAGGTTCTGGTGGTGGAGTTGTTGGTAGGCGGGTGTCACACTTGTCAGTACTAGACTGGGAGTTAAGGGGTGATATGGTGAGTTTATAAGAGTGGTCCACATTTGAAATCCTCTTTGGATGTTCAGATACAAATTCTCCAGAAAATTTGCCTCTATAGGGAAAATGCTTTTTTTTTTTCATAAAAGTATAAGTTGGGAGGAATGTATGTATATATATATATATATATATATATATATATTCCTATTTTCACATTTTTCAATAATGCTATTACTTTAAACATTTATGAATGTGAACACTTATCAGCAATAAATTATGGATAATATATGCACAGAGATGTGAAAACATAGAACAAAGTCGTATGCCTTCAGTCAAAAATAAGGAGATCTTTATTTACCAAGCTATGTGGTTTCTAGAACTCAATGCATCTATTTTAGGCATTTAGGGCCTTCACCAGGGCACCTCCTAAGGCTCTGGAGCTCGGAAGCTCTGTAGAAACACATCTCCTTATTTGCATCTAGTCAAATGGTTAAACAACTCCGTAAAACTCCGTCTGTTCATCGGTTACGCTGCTTCTGGCTCTGCTCTAACTAACATCGTCCTAAGAATTGCATTTTTCTCTCTCCTGACTTAGATTTAAATCTTGCAATCACTGCTGGGAAGTGAGCTGTATCATCCTGAGAAATCAGACCACAGAGCCTGTGCTGCAGCTGGCAGCCGGGTCATCTTTAACCGCTTAACCCTTTGTATCCAAGGACTGATTGAAGCGGCAGACGCCTCCAGAATCCACTTGGGGAAGGTTTTTCTCATTGCAGAGCTGAGAGTTAAAATGAAACTGAGTGTGTACAGCAAAAACCTTGCCTTGTAAATTGACTTTTGTGCCTATCCACACGACTGACTTTATGTGTATCTCCTTGTGGGGAATGTGCTCGTGTTTGAGTGCACACCTGCCTGTGATATATGTGAATGTGAGTTTTTGTGTGAAAACATGCAGTGAGTCTCTATGCACATGTGTGGATGTGAGTGTGTGTGTGTGTATATCATATGCATAAAGAAAGTTCTTCCCTGTGTCATAAAATAAGATCCAGGCTATCAAGGCTGACATAATGGATAATCTGAAAAACAAAACAAAACAAAATTGCAAAATGAGGGAGCTTTAAAATCTTAGTGAAAATGAAATTAAAAGAGAAATCTATTGTGGTGCAAAAAATTTTGAAAAACTTGCACGTGGGGGGGGGTCTTCTAATAGTTTACAGAAAATATGTATTATGAAAAAACTAGGCACGGGACAGGTATTTGGCCTAGTGGTTAAGATGCTGAATGAAACTCTGGCACTCCATATTAGAGTGCCTGTGTCTGACTCCCAGCTCCAATCCCAATTCCAGTTTCTGGCCATTGTGTCCTCTGAGAGGCATTAGGTGATGGCTCAAGTGGTTGTGTTCCTACCACTCTCAAGGGAGACCTGGATTAGGTTCCTGGATCCTGGTTTTGACTTGGCCCAGCTCTGGTTGTTGTGGATATTTGGAGAGTGAACCAACAGATGGGAGCTGTTTGTGTGTCTATCTGTCTCTCTGTCTTTCACATAAATAAAATAAATAAATTTGAAAAGAAAAAAATTACACATGAATTTCAAAATTTCTTGCACAAGGATAAACTTATTTTTTATTTTTTTCTTCACAAACTTTTTTTTTAAAGATTTATTTATTTATTTGAAAGTCAGAGTTACACACAGAGAAGGAGAGGCAGAGAGAGGGGGAGGGTAGGTCTTCCATCTGCTGGTTCACTTCCCAGATGGCTGCAATGGCCAGAGCTGTGTCGACCTGAAGCCAGGAGCCAGGAGCTTCCTCTGGGTATCCCACACAGGTGCAGGGGCCCAAGGACTTGGGCCATCTTCTACTGCTTTCCCAGGCCATAGCAGAGAGCTGGATTGGAAGTGGAACAGCTGAGACTTGAACTGGAATCCATATGGGATACCGGCACTGCAGATGACAGCTTTACCCACTACATCACAGTGCAGGTCCCTTTCCCCACAAATTTTTAAAAGTACCATTGTAATTCCTTTCCTTGTATTTTTACCCTTGTATTAGTACTCTCCTAAACTGTCTCTGGACTTGGCCATGTGGTTTTCTTTAGTTGATGGCACATTACTAAATAGGTCTGAAACAAAGTTCTGATAAACAATTGCACCCTGTCACAATGTTGATGAACATGCCAGAACATATGGGCCAGTCACCCATCACCCCAGCTGGAAGCCACCACCTGTTCCCACTTAGCAGCCCCCACTCCACCTGTGGACTCTATGTAGACACAGGTGTGAACACGGGGAAGTCTAGCAGGAGAACCATGCTGCTTAGCCTGGCTAAGATTGCTGATTAACTTGCATAATCAAGAGTTAATAATAAATGCTCTGTCAAATCACTAAATTTTGGAGTATTTTGTCACATAGATAGAGCTTCCTCTGGGTCTCCCACGCGGGTGCAGGAGCCCAAGGGCTTGGGCCATCTTCTGTTGCTTTCCCAGGACATAGCAGAGAGCTGGATAGGAAGTAGAGCAGTCGGGACTTGAACCGGTGCCCATATGGGTTGCCGGCACTTCAGGCCAGGGCATTAACTACTGCACCACAGCGCTGGCCCCTAGTGGTACATTCTTAATGCATTGTGGTTAATGGAAATAGGAGACATATAGTGATGAAATAAATGAGGAACATATAACTATTTAGGTGAGTCAAGAAAAGCTTGCTAGAAAAAAAAAGACCAGTGCTGGCACTGCAGGTGGTGGCTTTACCCGTTACGCCACAGCGCCAGCCCCATAATTTCATTTCAAGGATTCTTTATGATATTGGTCTCATTGTATGTGCTTAAAAACATGACAATTAGCTCTTTTTTTTTTTACAGGCAGAGTGGACAGTGAGAGAGAGAGAGACAGAGAGAAAGGTCTTCCTTTGCCATTGGTTCACCCTCCAATGGCCGCCATGGCCAGCGCGCTGTGACCAGTGTACCGCGCTGATCCGATAGCAGGAGCCAGGTGCTTCTCCTGGTCTCCCATGCGGGTGCAGGACCCAAGCACTTGGGCCATCCTCCACTGCACTCCCTGGCCATAGCAGAGAGCTGGCCTGGAAGAGGGGCAACCGGGACAGAATCCGGCGCCCCTACCGGGACTAGAACCCGGTGTGCCAGCGCCACTAGGAGAAGGATTAGCCTAGTGAGCCGCAGCACCGGCCGACAATTAGCTCTTATTGAAGGATTATCATTAATTTTTTGCCCAGAAATGCACCTTGACAAGGTAGGTGTAGAGATGAGATGGCGGTGCTAACATGCTCCAACGCTTGCCTGAGGATTTGGGAGCAAAGCCAAGGAGAAAGAAACCAGGGAGGATGCTGCACCACCTATCCCTGTAGAAGTTGTGGCTTGGTCTCTGGACGTGATGGAATTCTTACCCTCCCAGCACCCCATCTGTCTCCACGGGGTAGGCATCTTTGTCACTCCAGGTGTCTGGATTCCTTGAAGAACTGCTCCTGTGAAGTAAGGTCTGCCTGCCACTTCTTAGGGTAACTGACTCTAGGAACGACTGTCTTTCTCAAGGCAGAACCTATGCAATTCCAAGGAAGGTACGACCTTTACCCTACAGACCACATCAGGACATTAGTATACAATGATTAGCTTATTCCACATCGCTGTTTGCTAGTATACAGAATCAGAGGCTGGATGAGAACATCTCCATCTCACATGTGCCAGTGCAAGGATATTGCCTTAGAAGTGAAAGCATGTGACTTCCTCAGTTGTAGTTCTTATTTTGCAAGAAATTCCTACTTGCTAAAATTGAGGGGCCTGGGGCAAATTAATCCGCCATTGTTATCTGTACTTTGGGTCTAAAAGATATTTTGTTTGAGTCCTCTTCTAAAACAGAAAAAAAGGCTCATTAGCACCTTTGTTATTGATCTACCGGAATAGGGAATGGTGGAGGTGTGGCAAGGCTTAGATGCTTTAGAACTGTGAGAGGACTCTGATGGATGTGTGGGTACCAAGTACTTACCACACTCTATACTTCGTAGTTTATGCAGGTCTAGACCTACCCAGTCTTCTTAGAAAGAAACACATCTCTCACACATGGCTCAAAAGACTTGTATCACATTAGTTAGGTCCAAGGCTCCGTGTGATCTCCCTTTTGTGGGTAGACTTAAAGATGTGTGTGAGAGGCCGGCACCACGGCTCAACAGGCTAATCCTCTGCCTAGCGGCGCCGGCACACCAGGTTCTAGTCCCCGTTGGGGTGCCGGATTCTGTCCCGGTTGCCCCTCTTCCAGGCCAGCTCTCTGCTATGGCCAGGGAGTGCCGTGGAGGATGGCCCAAGTGCTTGGGCCCTGCACCCCATGGGAGACCAGGATAAGCACCTGGCTCCTGATATCGGATCAGTGCGGTGTGCCGGCGGCAACACGCTGGCCGCAGAGGCCATTGGAGGGTGAACCAACGGCAAAAAAGGAAGACCTTTCTCTTTGTCTCTCTCTCTCACTGTCCACTCTGCCTGTCAAAAAAAAAAAAAAATGTGTGTGAGAGAGCAATAGCATAGGTGAGGATTGGTGTCATGATATTAACACAAAAGAAACTTTTATTAAGTACAAGCTATGGTCAAGCCCAATTCTAAGTCCTATACACATGTGTATTATTACTGGTTTATGTTCCAGATAAGGACACTGGGATTCTTAACTGGAAAGTTCAGGCGTCTCATCTGTGGTAAATGTCAGAACTAAGACTTGAATACAGAAGGCCGGCATGATGCTAAAGCACTGCTTTTGTTGTTATTTAAATGTGTTTTGAAACATTTCAACCACATAGGAAACTTCAGAGAACAGCACAACAAACACCCATAAATTCCTCATTCAAGTTTATTAGCTCTTACTATTCTGTTACACTCACTTTTGATTCCATAGTCTTTTTTTCTTAAGTTGGAATATTTGTCTTTTTAGTTTATATGTAGAAATTGTTTGTTAAGTCTGTATAATAACTCTGTTGATTGCAACTATCTTCGTTTCTTTATGGTGACATTTAAAAAGTAGAAATTTTGGCCAGCGCCGCGGCTCAATAGGCTAATCCTTCTCCTAGCGGCACTGGCACACCGGGTTCTAGTCCTGGTCAGGACGTCGGATTCTGTCCTGGTTGCCCCTCTTCCAGGCCAGCTCTCTGCTATGGCCAGGGAGTGCAGTGGAGGATGGCCCAAGTGCTTGGGCCCTGCACCCCATGGGAGATCAGGGGAAGCACCTGGCTCCTGCCATCGGATCAGCGCGATGCGCTGGCTGCAGCATGCCGGCCATCGCGGCCATTGGAGGGTGAACCAACGGCAAAGGAAGACCTTTCTCTCTGTCTCTCTCTCTCTCATTGTCCTCTCTGCCTGTAAAAAAAAAAAAAAAGCAGAAATTTTTATTTAAATTTAATCAAATACTATTTGTGGTTGAACTTTTTAAGAATTTTTTGAGGTTAATGATTTATATGTATTTTTAATTCATTACTTAATTTAGTCATTTTGAATTATTCAACAAATTCTTATTGCATGATAATTGTTTTTACAATTTTTTAAATTGACAAATAAGAATTATATAGTTATGTCTAACATGATATTTTGAAGTATATATACAAGGATAAGTCAAAAAGTTTGTGGAAAATGGAATTAAAATATGCTTCTTTTGGTGCCAAAGAGTTTTAAAATTGTATACATAGGGGTCTTTCAAAAAGTTTATGGAAAGTGCATACCATGAAAAATCAATGCACGGATTTCAAAATTCTTTTAAAAAGATTTATTTCATGTATTTGAGAGACAGAGTGATGGAGAGTAAGGGCAAGACAGCTTAGAGAGAGATTTTTTTTTTTTTCATTTGCTAGTTCACCCCCCAAATGGCTCCAATGGCCAGGGCTGGGCCAAGTGGTATCCAGGAGCCAGGAACTCCATCTGGGTGTTTCATATTTGTGGCAAAGACCCTAGTACTTGGGCCATCTTCTTTTCCTTTTCCATGCATGTTAGTAGGAAGCTGGATCGGAAGGGGAGCAGCTGGGACTTGACTTGGCACTTCAACATGGGATTCTGTATTGTTGCAAGTGGCAGCTTAGCTCACTGCCCCATAACTCTGGCCCCAATTACATTTTTTTTTAGTCAAAATAAATTTGATTTTAATTCTGTTTTTCCATGAACTTTTTGAAATGCTCTCATATACCACATTTTCTTAATCTATTCATTCATTGAGGGGCACTTGGTTTTATTCTATATCTTGGTTATCTCAGTTAACACTGTAATGAACATGGTCGTGCAGATATTTCTTCAACATATTGAGTCCATTTCCTTTGAATATACATCTAGCAGTGAGGTTACTGGATCATACGGCTGCTCCAATTTTAATATTTTGTTCAATTAATGTACTGTTTTCCATATGGTTGTTTCAATTTGTATGTCCTATTTAAAAAAAAGTTTTCATTTGTTATCAATAAGATTTTTTTTCAATTTCCAGAGAGTTTCTTCTCATTTTTATTTCTTCTCTGGGATTGAGTGAGGCAGAGATTTGGTTTTTCCCACATAGAAAATAACTTATCCCAGCACTTTTCATGCAGTGGCCCGATCTTCACTCTCATTTAGAATTTATGTTCATGTGGTGTGAAATCTCTGAGTTCTCTGTTCTGTTGTTCATTGCTGTGACAGAGCACATTATTGTGTTATTATGAAACTTGGTGTGTTCTGAGCACATCTCTTCACTTTTTAAAAAAGATGTATTTGAAAGGCAGCAAGGGAGAGGGGAGGCAGAGAGAGAGAGAGAGAGATAGAGAGAGAGAGAGATCTTCTGTTCATTGTTCACTTCCCAAATGGCTGCAACAGCCAGGTCTGGGACAGGCCATGCTGAAGCCAGGGGCCAGGAATTTTATCCTGGTCTCCTGGGTGAATGCCCAGGGCCTAAGTACTTTGGCCATCTTCCACGGCCTTCCCAGGTCCATTAGCAGGGAGAAGCAGAGCAGCCGGAACTCAAACCGTCACTTCAGTATGGGATGCCAGCATTGCAAGCAGTGGCTTAACTCTGTATCACAATATTGCCCTCAATTCTCCCCAATTTTCTTACATTTCATCCTTGGATAATTTTGGTCTTGTACTTTTTTACTTGGATAATTTTGGCCTTTACTCTTAGGCACATGTTGTGTAGCTCTATAAAAAAATCCCTGTCAAAAAATCGGATTGTAATTGCAGTGGATTTACAAATTAATCTGGGAGTGGAATTACGTCTTGCTGTAACTTGTCCCCATCAAGACTCATGTTGAAACTTGAGAGGTGAGACCAGGTGGAACCTTTGAAGGGCAGTTAGGTCATGAGGGATCTGCCCTTTTGGATGGATTAATCCATTCATAGATCAATGGATTAATGGGTTGATGGGTTATCGCTAGAGTTCTCTATAAAAGCCAGTTTAGTGCATCTCTTGTGTGTACCTCTCACCACCACGCGACGCTCCGTGCTTGGGACCCTGCAAAGTCCTCACCAGCCAAAAGGCCCTTACTAGATGTGATCTCTTAATCTTGGTCCTCCCACCTTCAGAACCATGAGCTGCATAAAACTTTATTTTTAATAAATTATTCAGTTTGTGATACTGAGTTACAGCAACAGAAAACATACTAAGACACAGTGACACAATGAATCTCTTCAATCTTGAAAATGGTATATCTTTGCATTTATTCAAGTTTATTGTATGATTCTCACTAACATTTTGAAAACTTTTTTTTATAAAGTTGTTACCTAGGCTTAATTGTTAAAAAGATTTATTTATTTATTTGAAATGCAGAGTTACACACAGACAGAGATATTCATCTGCTGGTTCATTCCCTAAATGGCTAGAATGGCCCTGGCTGGGCCAAATCGAAGCCAGAAGCCTAGAACTCCATCTGGGTGTCCCAGATAGGTGGCAGGGACCCAGGTACTTGGGCTGTCTCCTACTGCTTTTCCCAGGTGCATTTGCAAGGAGCTGGATGGGAAGTGGAGCAGGTGGGACTTGAACCAGAGCTCATATGGGAGGCTGGCTTAACAGGCAGCATGTTAACCTGCTGAGCCACAACATTTGCCCCTACGATTTTATTGTTAAGTACATAATAGTTTTTCTTGCTATTGAAAATACAGTCCTTTTATACTTAGAATTTATTCAAATTGTTATATAGAAATAGTAGTTTTTAAGATTAGCTTTTTGGGGCCAGCGCTGTGGTGTAGCGGGTTAACGCCCAGGCCTGAGGCGCTGGCATCCCATATGGGCGCTGGTCCAAGACCTGGCTGCTCCAAGACCTGGCTGCTCCATTTCCAATCCAGCTCTCTGCTGTGGCCTGGAAAAGCAATAGAATATGGACCAAGTCCTTTGGCTCCTGCAACCACATAGGAGATCCAGAAGAAGCTCCTGACTCCTGGCTCCTGGCTTCTGATCGTTGCATCTCCCGCTGTTGCGGCCAACTGGGGAGTGAACCATTGGATGGAAGATCTCTCTCTCTCTCTCTCTCTCTCTGCCTCTCTTTTCTCTGTGTAACTCTGACTTTCAAATAAATAAATAAATACATCTTAAAAAAAAAAGATTAGCTTTAATGGGGCTGGCGCTGTGGCACCTGCAGCGCCGGCATCCTACACAGGTGCCAGTTCATGTCCTGGCTGTTCCACTTTCAGTATAGCTCTCTGCTTATGACTTGGGGAAGCAGTGGAAGATGGCCCAAATCTTTGGGCCCCTGTATGCACATCAGGGGTCCGGAGGAAGCTCCTGGCTTCAGATCAACTCAGTTCTGACCGTTGCAACCGTTTGGGACGTGAACCAGTGGATGGAAGCCTTTTCTTTCTCCCTCTCTTTTTGTAACTCTGCCTCTCAAATGGAAAGATAAATCTTTTTTTTTTTTTTAAAGATTTTATTTATTTGAGAGGTGGAGTTACAGTCAGAGAGAGGAAAAGACTGAAAGAAACATCTTCCACCCATTGGTTCACTTCCCAGATGGCTGCATCAGCTGGAGCTGGGCCAATCTGAAGCCAGGAGCCAGGAGCTTCTTCAAGGTCTCCCATGTGGGTATGGGGCCCCAGATGCTTAAGCCATCTTCTACAGCTTTCCCAGGCCATAGCAGAGAGCTGTATCAGAAGAAGAGCAGATGGGACACAAACTGGTGCCCATTTTTGATGCTGGCACCACAGGTGGAAACTTAGCTTACTGTGCCACAGTGCTGGCCGACGGATAGTTAAACCTTTTTTTTTTCTTTTTTCTTTGACAGATAGAGTTATAGACAGTGGGAGAGAGAGACAGAGAGAAAGGTCTTCCTTCTGTTGGTTCACTCCCCAAATGGCTGCTACGGCCAGCGCTGCGCCCATCTAAAGCCGGGAGCCAGGTGCTTCTTCCTGGTCTTCTATTTGAGTGCAGGGCCCAAGCACTTGGGCCATCCTCCACTGCCCTCCCAGGCCGCAGCAGAGAGCTGGACTGGAAGAGGAGCAAACGGGACTAGAACCGGTGCCCATATGGGATGCTGGCACCACAGGCGGAGGATTAACCAAGTGAGCCACGGTGCTGGCCCTAAATTTTTTTTTTAAAGAAGTTTTGAGTCTTCCTTTTCAATTATTCTGTATCTTTTCTTTTATATTACTATCCAGCTAGCACAACTAGTACAAATGCTTTTTAATGTGCTTATTAAAAAGGTCTTATGATATTTCTACTTCATCTTTTTATTAGAGCATCCTTACATTCCTTTGGTAAAAGTATTCGATCATACTTAAACAATATACTCCAGTAGTTTATTTGCTTTTATCTTATTTAGAATTTTTATATGTATGTTGACAAAAATGGTTTATAATTTTGTTACTTGTACTGTCCCTGTCACATTTTGTTATCCATAAAATGAGAATGTAACTTTCCCTTATATTTCCTTTCTTTCACATGTTTTGAACAGGTTGTGTGCCTTGTGGATTTTGTAATGTGATCTTTAACACTGTCTGCATCTGGTGCTTATTTTGGAAGGAGATTTTGATGAATGATTCCAATTCTCCAATACTTGTACTTACTAAGTTAAATCTTTTTATTTCTTCTTGAGTCAATTTTGCTAATTCATATTTGTCTAGGAAATTTTGTATTTCCTATAAAAGTTGTGGTTGTTTACTGTTAGATGCATGCTTTGGAACTCTTGGTTTGTGGTAATAATGACATATGAAGGATCTTCAAAAAAACTTCATGGAAAATGTGTATTATACAAGAACTGTGCATGAATTTCAAATTTTTCCGCACCCAAATAAACATCTTTTAATCTAGTTTTCCTAGGAACTTCCTGAAGTGCCCTCACATCCAGCACAGTCTCTGTGATTGTCTAGTTTCATTTCCTAGCAGCTGGCCTGATTATCTCCCTCTCTGATATGTCCTCAGGCCGTTGCCCCTGGGCGCCCGCTACTGCACTCCACAGTATCCTTTCATTCCTGTGCTAGTTCTGCTCCAGCCCCTGCTTCTCAAAGTTGTTGGTGCTGGTTTCTGTCTATTTTGGAGCTTCTTGAGTCTCAGCTAACCTGCAGAAGCCAAATTCCTGATCTACAATTCCTGCTTCCAGCTCTGGGCCCTAGGAGTCCCGTGAACGAACTTAATCCCTTGATTTTCTGTTTTTTTTTTTTTTTTTTCTGGTCCACAGCAATTGATATTCTGTTTTTGGGTGTGGCAATGGTTTTATTGCTTTTTTATTTTCTTTTTAAAGATTTATTTATTGAGGCCAGTGCTGTGGCATAGCAGGTAAAGCCAGCGCCTGCAGTGCCGGCATCCCATATAGGCACCGGTTCGAGACCTTGCTGCTTCACTTCTGATCCAGCTCTCTGCTATGGCCTGGGAAAGTAGTAGAAGATGGCCCAAGTCCTTGGGCCCCTGCACCTGCATGGGAGACCCAGAGGAAGCTCCTGGCTCCTGGCTTCTGATTGGCGCAGCTCCGGCCATTGTGGCCAATTGGAGAGTGAACCAGTGGATGGTAGACTTCTCTCTCTGCCTCTCCTTCTTTCTCTGTGTAACTCTGACTTTCAAATAAATAAATAAAATATTAAAAAAGATTTATTTATTTATTTAAAAGGCAGAGAGAGAGAGAGAGAGAGAGAGAGAGAGGTCTTCGGGGCTGCACTGATCTGAAGCCAGGAGACAGGAGCTTTTTCTGGGTCTCCCATGTGGGTGCAGGGACCCAAGGACTTGGACTATCCTCTTCTGCTTTCCTAGGCCATAGCAGACAGCTGGATTGGAAATGGAGCAGAAGGGGCTTGAACTGGCGCCCATATGGGATGCTGGCACTGCAGGTGGTGACTTTACCCACTACACCACAGTGTCAACCCCTTCTTTTTCTTTTCTTTTCCTTTTTTTTTCTTTTAAAGATTTATTTATTTGTTTGAAAGACAGAGAGACAGAAAGGGAGAGAGACAGTGAGAGCAAGAGCAGGAATGAGAGAGCGAGAAAGAGAGAAAGAGAGAGATTTTCCATGTGCTGGTTCACCCCAAATTACTTCAATGGTCCTGGCTAGGCCAGGTGGAAGCCAGGAACCTGGAACTCCATCCAGGTCTCCCACATGGGTGGCAGAGACCCAGGTACTTGGGCCATCTTCTGTTGCTTTCTCAGGAGCCCCAGCTGGGAGCTGGATCAAAAGCAGAGCAGATGGGACTGGAACCTGCGTTCATGTGGGATGCTGATGTTGCAAGTGGAAACTTAACACACTCTGCCACAATGCTGGCCTCTATTCTTTGTTCTTTTAAAATTTTCACTGTTTGTAGCACAGAGAGTTGTTGGAAAAATTCACTAAACCGTCTTGGCTGCAAGTTCCCCAGCATCCTGCTTTCAACCACTTGCCTGTACTACCTCTTTAATTAATTGTGCCTCCAGGGAATATTTAATCACTCAGCCAGGAAATCAATGACTTGTTCAGTTTCCTGCTCCCTGGATTGGCACCACTGAGGTCCCTTTTTTTGAGGTTATCCCTCCTCCTGTCTAGAACATAAACAGAAAAGGAGACCACAAAATCAGTCTCAGATGGGGATAGCTCTTCCCTATTGCCCCTGGCTCTACTCTTTGGATATGAGGCTTGGCAAGACAAAATTATTGGGCCCAAATTTCCCTAACTAGGAGATGGGGCTAGAAACCTGGTGATGTGATTTCCAATCCAACCGCAGATGAGCGGTTTTCTTCTCTGGTAACACATTGATAACACCTGGAGATATCACTAATGCTACCTAACTTCAACCTGGGAGTGGATTTAGTGTCTGAGTGTGGGGCCCAGACACCTGTACTTCTCCAAACTCACCAGGTGCTTTCTCAGGCACAGTTGGACTGAGGGCTCCACACTGAGTGATGTCTTTGCTCTTAAGCCTTCCTTCACTCTGTGGCTTCCTTCCAAGTGGAACCTTGGCTCTGCAAGCGAATTATGTCAGCTGGGTCATTATTGGTTCCTCTGTTCTTGTCTTGGTCCTCTCTTGTTCCAGCCCCTACACCCACTGCCCCACATCTTTTATTATGTTTTTTGGTAGGCAGGGTGGACAGTGAGAGAGAGACGAGAGAAAGGTCTTCCTTTTCCGTTGGTTCACCCCGCCCAAAGGCTGCTGCGGCTGGCGCGCTGTGGCCAGCACACCATGCACATCTTTTTGATAATTAGAATTTTTCTTATAATTTGCCTGCTTATTTTTTATCATCTTCTTATCCATAATAAGTTAGTTTTTAAAAGAAAGATTTATGTGTGTGTGTGTGTGTGAGAGAGAGAGAGAGAGAGAGAGAGAGAGAGAGAGAGAGAGAACCTTTTATATCCATCTGCTCATTCATTCCTCAAATGAGTGCAATGGCCAGGGCTGGGCCAGGCCAAAGCCAGGAGCCTAGAACTTTATCCTTATCTTCCATGGAGGTGGCAAGGACCCAAGTATCTGGGCCATCTTCTACTGCCTTCCCAGGTGCATTAGTGGGGGGCTAGATGGGAAGCAGAGCACGTGGAATCCAAACCGGAGGTCTGGTATGGGATGCTGGGATCATAAGTGGCAGCAGGATCGTAAGATATTATTATTGTCCATTTTAAGACATAGTTTATTATGTGTGTGTGTTCCTTGGTTTGCATTGCTTGGTTGGTTATTTTTAATTTTTTAGGAAAGGAAATCACATTGCCTGTCATCTCCTGGAGTCAACTTTGTTTCAACTAGATTGTGTTGCTGAGCCTTGGTTATATTGTAGTGTGTAGCTACAGCCCATTGGTTTTTGAGTGTGGTACAATATTTCTCTGTGGAGGACACTAGGATTTACTCACCCACCTGGAATGTTTCCAGAGTTCCTGTCCCAAGAACAGTACTGCTCTTAACAGTGTTTTTTAAAAAAGTTTATTTATTTATTTGAAAGGCAGAGTCTCTCTCTCTCTCTCTCTCTCTCTCACACACACACACACACCCACACACACACACACACACACACACACACACACAGAGAGAGAGAGAGAGAGAGAGAGAGAGAGAGAGAGATCTTCCATCTCCTGGTCCTCCACAAATGCCTGCAATAGGTGGGTCTGGGTCAGGCCAAAGCAAGGATCTAGGAACTCCATCCAGGTCTCCCATGTGGCTGGCAGGGACACGAGCACTTGAGATGTTACCTGCTGCCTCCCAGGGTGCTTATTAGCAGGAAACTGGATAATAAGTAGAGGCAGGATTTGATGCCAGGCACTCCAATATGGGATGCAGCATCCCAAGCAGCAGCTTAACCCACTGTACCACAATGCTAACCCCTGAATACTTTTGTATATCCTTTCTGGTGCACACATATAGACATTTCCTTGGAGCCAGCGCTTGGCATAGTAGGGTAAGCCTCTGCCTGTGGTGCCGGCATTTGAGTCCCAGCTGCTCCACTTCTGATCCAGCTCTCTGCTAATGGCCTGGGAAAGCAGTGCAAGATGGCCCAAGTGCTCGGGTTCCTGTACCCATGTGGGAGGCCTGGAGGAAACTCCTGGCTCCTGGCCTGTCTCTGACCATTGTGACCATTTAGGGAATGAACCAGATGATGGAAGACCTATCTGTCTCTCCCTCTGTTTGTAAGTCTGCTTCTCAAATAAATAAATAATTTTTTAAAAGGAGCTTTTCTGGAGCTCATACCCAGAATTGGAATTTGGGGTTTATAGTGCATATGACTATTTAATTTTGTGAGACAATGCCAGCTCCCTTTCCTGCTTCTTTCCCTACTGGCCATGTGCATCCATGTCATTACTAACACTTCATGGTGTCATATTTATTAATTTTGCCAATAAAATGAGGATCAAAGGCATCTCATGGTGCATTTCCTTGATATGCCTCAGATGCTTATGGCTCATATGTGTTTTTTCTTCTGGGAAGTGATTGTTCATGTCTCGTATTCTGTTCCTTTTTATCTTTTGTTAGCTTCTTTCGGATTTACACTACTTCTTTGTGTATTTTTGATGCAGATCCTTTTTTGGTGGTGTATGGTACATATATTTACAATTTGTGATTTATCTCTTTTGTGCCAAGCATCTAAGATGACATTTGGTAACTTCTCATTACTCTTTTGACATTTCCTTCTGTTTAACACCATTGGTTGTCCCCAAAACAAAAGAGACTCTCAACATATTCTTATTATATATATCTAATGTATCTGCGGCTTGGTTTCTATGATTTCAAGTCTTTATCTGATAAAGATATGTCAGCATTCCAATGGTGGATGAATATACCCAAGGTATTTCTTCACACTCTGACATGGGTGTTCTGAGGCTCAGGATTGTGACCGGTCCTCAGAAGACTTCTGGACAAGTGAGGCTGCCATCTCTCAGCTTGCACCTGCCTACACCCACCTTCCACGGGCACCTGAAATATGGTCAGGATTCATATCTCATAGAACTCTTCTGAAACACACTTCCCCAGGAAGCTTTCATTTTTCTCCAAGTAGTAAAATTCTCACTTCATGATAGCTACAAAGATAGGTTTTGTTGTCATAATGCTTTCTCTGTGTGCTGCCTTGCAGTCAGAGTTTTTGCCACTCAGTGGATCCATCATTGAGCGGCACATTACAGCAAATGCGTATCCGTTTGCCTCTATTATTGTCATAATCCAAAGGCGGGGCTACAGTGAAATATTTGCTCCGTGCATGCATATCTGTTATCCGAAGGGCCCTTTAACCTAAATGGTGCTCTTTCTGTAATGTCTTCAGTTAATGAATGGGTCTGTGAGGGCCTCAGAGCGGTGCAATGTGGGAAGAATGCTATAATTTCTTTTTAACATGCAGGAATTCTGAATACGAGAAAATGCATGCCAAATTTTATTGCTTCTAAATCTGAATAATTGTATTTCTGGGCTGTGCATCTGGGTAGATAATAAAGCCACAAAACAATTTAATGAAACATATAAAAAATAAAATGACATTACTAAATATTATAATATGAAGAAACTATTTTTTGCATATTGTCACCTAATCTTTCAACCATATAGCAACAAATAATGCAACCATAATTGAAAGTTTTATTATCCATCGGAGTAAATTGAGCTCAAATTTACCTTGTTCTCGTTAGTCGGTGGGCAAGTCTATTGGGGTTGCTGACAGGATTTCATTTTCGTGGTGGAGAATTTTTTTCTCCTTTTCTATGGAATCTAAAGTGGTCAATAAATAGCCCTGCTGCTTAATCAATTCTGAACCCAGCTCCTCAGAAAGCCACTCCTTGGCCCCTTGACCTACGCTGGCAGCCAGCCCTGTGTCTGCTGAGCTTCAGAAACCGGCTCCATGCACTGTGAGCCTTCCTGGTCCTAAAACCCCACCAATGTCACCAGAAGCCGGTGTCTTTACTCCCGGCACTGGTCATGTTTCCCATTCCCACTCATGTGGCTCTGGTGGAGGAGGCTGCTTTTGGTGAGAGAGGAATCCTACTGCATTTGTGCAGTAGAAGGCAGTTGGGGCTGTGTTGAATGGTGTTGGCTTGCTGAAAAGATCTCACATTTGTGCAAGGTCCACAAACTGTCTCTCTGTGAAGTGGTGGCTGACCACAGGAAGAAACTCATGGTATTCTGACCGTGAGACCCACCCTGTTGGGACAGAGGCCCGCACCTGCACGGTGTCAGGGTGTCCTTGGAGTGTGGGGGATGTCAAGCCTTGAGAGAAGATGGCGCAGCTCCCTGAAGCATCCGAAGGATTATAGGAAAAGCTCTTCTGCCTTCAATAGCAATGCTAATTTGGGCTTCTTATAACGTGTTCAGTCTTTTTCTAAACCCTGACTGGGGGGAATCAGTCTCTCTTGCTATTTTCTTGCTCCCAGTCCACCACCGTGAGCCTCTGGGATTTCCCAAGTTATGGGCTACCCAGCTGTGAGAGTGAGAGTATCTCTTCATGCTGAGACTCCAGGAACCCTCCAACAAGGAAGGCCAGCCTCCAGCCATCACAGCCCTTCCTTCTCAGTGCCCATAGCTTTCGCTCTCCTGTGGCTACATCAGGGAGATGAGCTAGCAGGAAGGCCTGGCATCAGCAAATGGCTCTTCCAGAACTGCTCTCCCTGTAGCTACCAGGGCCCTGGAATGCAGTCCAGATGCTCCTGCTAGAGTTATTTGTATATATTTTTCCAGGGCTCTTGCTCTCTTTTCAAGTCATTTGAGTCACTGGCCTACTCCAGTCCCTCAGGTATGTCGATGCATCAAAGAGATGGGGTTGGGGGTATCCAGCTCTTCTTCCCGAGGCCTGAGGCCCCAGTGTGCTTATACAGAGAGAGCCAGACCCTTACCCTCAACCTCCAGCTCCAAATACACAGGGTGGGTTGGGGAGGAAACTCAGCTCCATTGGCCTCACTGCTGGTGGAAGTCAATGAACACCCCAAAGGTTTCCTTACTTGCTTCCCTCCCCACCCAGAGAAAATCCACCTGGGCTGACCTCTATCTTCCACTTTGAAGCTTGTCAAGTCTCTTCTTGTCAGATGTTCCATTAGGTGTTAAGGAACTTAACACAACACACTCCCTATTCCATGCATAGCAATGCCATGGTGATATTTGAAAGGAAACATTTGTTTTTTCCCAAATGAGAGTTTTAAGAAATGTGCTACATTCTGTGTGCCCAAACTCTTGGCTCATTCCCTAATCCTGTGGAGAGAGAGGGTGCAGTGAGAAAGGACAGTGGAGGAGCCCCTTTACCCTCCTTGGATAATCAATATAAAAATATTAAAAGTATTCGGTTGGGCCTTAACTTGCCTACTAGATCTTTTCTTTTCTTTCTTTCTTTCTTTTTTTTTTTTGACAGGCAGAGTGGACAGTGAGAGAGAGAGAGAGAGAGAGAGAGAGAGAGACAGAGAGAAAGGTCTTCCTTTGCCGTTGGTTCACTCTCCAATGGCCGCCACGGCTGGCGCGCTGCGGCCAGTGCACCGCGCTGATCTGAAGCTAGGAGCCAGGTGCTTCTCCTGGTCTCCCATGGGGTGCAGGGCCCAAGCACTTGGGCCATCCTCCACTGCACTCCCAGGCCACAGCAAAGAGCTGGCCTGGAGGAGGGGCAACCTGGACAGAATCCGGTGCCCCGAGCGGGACTAGAACCTGGTGTGCCAGCGCCACAAGGTGGAGGATTAGCCTGTTGAGCCATGGTGCCGGTCGCCTACTAGATCTTTATGGAGAACTCATGCTCCACACTCCCTGAGTGGAGAGACATCCATACCCCTGGGTTCTTCTTGCCTGGGTTGGGGCCCTGCAGGAAGTGTATCATGATGGTGGGTGTTGAGCTCAATGCCTTGCTTTCCCTCTGGTCAGAGGTAGCCTGTTTGCAGGATTCTGGCTCCTGTCTGCTCTCCATCACTGGGTAGAGGGCAGGGGAATATCTGGGAACTTGATTTTAAGAGTGAAGAACTAGCTAGCCCACTTAGCCACAGGGCAGAAGCTGTGCTGTGTGATCATCTCTTACCTACAGTGGAGCTGATCTTTGATTCCCTTGTCCAATTCGCATAAATTTTAAAAACTTTTTTCAATTACATTAAAAAATTCATTGCACAGAACGTAAAAGCTACCATCATCACTATTTTTAGTGTACAGTTAAGTAGTGCTAAATATATTCTCAGTGTTGTTCAATTCCTAGAGCTCTTTCTATTTTATGAAACTGAAGTGATGTACTCATGAAATTACAAGTCCAATTGCCTCCTCTCTCCTGCCCCTGGTGACCATCATTCTACTTTCTGCCATTGTGCCTCTGACTACACTGGCTACATCATATAAGCAGCATCATGCAGTATTTTTCATTTCTGGGACTGGCTTGTTTATTTAGCATAATGTCCTCAAGTTTCCTTCATGTTGTAGCATGTGTCAAAATTCATTTCCTTTTTAAGATGGAATAAAATTCCATTGTTTATACATCTTTTTATTCATTCATCTGTCAGTGGGCACATGGGTTGCTTCCACTTTTTGGCTATTGTGAGTAACACTGCTATGAACATGAGTATAAAAACATCTCTGAGAGGCCCTGCTGTCAATGTTGTTGGGTATTTACCCCAAAGTAGGATTAGAGGGTCTTTTTTTTTTTTTTGACAGGCAGAGTGGACAGTGTGAGAGAGAGACAGAGAGAAAAGTCTTCCTTTTGTCTTTGGTTCACCCTCCAATGGCCTCTGCGGCCAGCGCGCTGGGGCCAGTGCACTGTGCCGATCCAATGGTAGGAGCCAGATGCTTCTCCTGGTCTCCCATGGGGTGCAGGGCCCAAGCACTTGGGCCATCCTCCACTGCACTCCCTGGCCACAGCAGAGAGCTGGACTGGAAGAGGGGCAACCTGGACAGAATCCGGCGCCTCGACCAAGACTAGAACCCGGTGTGCTGGCGCCACAAGGCAGAGGATTAGCCTATTGAGCCATGGCGCCAGCCTGATTACAGGGTCTTATTGTGATTCGCCCCCTCCCCCTGCCAGGAACTTCCACATTGCTTTCAACAGCTGCTTTGCCATTTTACATTCTTATCAACAGTGCACAAAGAGGTCCAGTTTCTCTACATACTCACTAAAGCTTGCCATTTTCTTGTTTTTCCTTTTAAAATGACTACCTAATGGATAAGAGGTGATGCCACATTTAGTTTTGATTTGCATAGTCCTAACAATTAGTGACATGTCTTTTCCTATGCTTGTATATCTTCTTGGACAAATGAGTCCTTTGCCGATTACTAACCAGATATTTGCTGTTTTGCTTTTGAGTAGTAGGGGTTCTTCATATATTATGGATATGAATTTGGGCTAACATTAAAGATTACAGTGTTCAGTGTGTGTGATTGTGTCTTTTGGGATTTTGATCAGCACCACTGGATATTAACCCCTTGTCAGATATACAATTTGCAAATATTTATTCCATTCTGTGGGTTGTCTTTACACTCTGTTGATTATGTCCTTTGAGGCAGGAAGTATTTAATTTTGTCCAACTTATCTATTTTTACTTTTTAAAAATTTCACTTGAGAAGTAGAGAGAAAATGAGAGGTTGAGCTCCCATCTGCTTCTTTCCTCCCAAATGTGTGCAATGGGCTGGGGCCAAATCTAGGATCTGGGAACTCAATTTAGGTCTCCTATGTAGATGGCAGTGATCCAACTACTTGAGCTATCACTGCTACCTACCAAGGTGTGTATAAGTAGGAAGCTGGACTCTAGAGCTGGATCCAAGTATTGAACCCAGTTACTTTGCCATGGAGTGTGGATGTCTTAACCACTAGGCCAATGCTTGCTCCTATTTTTACTTTTGTTGCTCATGCTTTTGATGCCATATTCAAGAGATTATTGCCAAATCTATTATAAAGACTTTTGCTTACATTTTCTTCTAATATTTTTATATTTGTAGCTCTTGACTTTTGGTCTTTGTCCATGTCAGGTTATATATATATACACATATGTGTGTGTGTGTGTGTGTGTGTGCGCGTAAGGTAAGGGTCTAATGACAGCTTTTTGTTGTGGATATCCAGTTTCAATAGTAGCATTTGTTGAAAAGATTTTTCTTGCCTTATTGAATGATCTTGACACTCTTGTCAAAAATGTATGATCATATATGCCAGGGTTTAATTACTAACATTTCATTCTATTCTATTTGTCTATATATCTGCCTTTTAAAATATTCAATTTATTTTTATTTGTTTGAAAGAAGAGGAGGAGAAAGAGAGACATCTTCCATCTGCTGCTTTCCCAAATGCCTGCAGTAGTTGGGGCAGAGTTAAGCCAAAGCTGGAGCCAGGAACTCCATGTGGATCTCCCATGTGGCTGGCAGGTACCTAAGTACTTGAATCATCATCTCCTGCTTCACAGAGTGCTCATTTGGAGGAAAGTGGATCAGAAGTGGAGACAGGACTCAATCCCAGGCAATCTGATATGGGATGCAGGCATCCCCAACAGCAGCTTAACTCATTGCACCATAATTTTCACCTGCAATTGGGAGTGGATCTGGGAATTCCAACCCAGGCGCATGGGGAGACATCAAGAAAACCTTCTCAGGAACATTATGCTCACTGCACACAAACCAAACTCTATCCCACTTGTATATTCAATTACCCTATCCCCTACCCAATAAACGGACCCACTAAACTGGGGGACTCTTTCTTGCCCTCTCCCCACAGGCAGATTCTCCTCATGGCATGTGTGTCTCCTTGTGGGGTTGTTTGCATTCATGTCTAAATGTGTACTCATTCTCCCTTTCAATAGATCCTGCTTCCATTTTTGCACTTGTCTCTGCTTTGAATTCTTATTTAATGTGAGGGCAAGAATCTGGAATACAATAGGTGGGGACCATATTCCTACAACACAGGCACTCTGATATGGATTACAGGCATCTCAAACAGTGGCTTAACACACTGGGCCACAATGCGCTCTCTTCAAAATATTTTTTGGTGCCAGAACAAACATCATTTACTTTTGTTTTTTCCATGAATCTGTCAAAGCCCTCCCCAGTTCCACACACTCAAACTCAGGTACTTGAACATCTACTGCATTGCTCTCCCTGTGGATACCCTATGATGGAGACTAGAAAATGATTAGGGGGCAACACTGGGGAAGAATACAAAGTACTGAAAAAAAAAATACAGTGCACAGGGGTCAGTGTTGTGGCTCAGAGACTGAAATTGCCATCTGTAACACTGGAATTCCGTATTAGAATACTGTTTCCAATCCTGGAGGCCCTTTGTCTGGTCCAGTTTCTTGCTAATGTGCCTGAGAAAGCTGTGGAATATGGACCAAGTGCTTGAGCCCCTGCTCCCCATGTAGGATACCCAGATGAAACTCCAGGCTCCTGGCCTCCCCATCTGCTAGGGAGTGAACAAGTGGATGGAAGATAGCTCTGTCAAATAAATAAATCTTAGAAAATTACAGTGTACAGAGAATATTCAGTAAGCCTTCTGTGTCCACAGGTTTTGTGTCTTGGAATTCAACCAACTGCAGATCAAAAATGTTAGTAAGGAGCCTGTGCTGTGGCTCACTTGGTTATTCCTCTGCCTGTGGTGCCAGCATCCCATATGGGTGCCAGGTTCTAGACCCGGTTGCTCCTCTTCCAGTCCAGCTCTCTGCTGTGGCCTGGGAGGTCAGTGGAGGATGACCCAAGTGCTTGGGCCCTGCACCCGCATGGGAGACCAGGAAGAAGCACCTGGCTCCTGGCTTCGGATCAGTGCAGCTCCAGCTGTAACGGCCATTTGGGTGGTGAACCAACGGAAGGAAGACCTTTCTCTTTGTCTCTCTCTCTCTCTTTCTCTCTCACTTTCTATCTCTATCTGTCAAATAAATTAAAATAAAATGTTAGAAAAAAATCCAGAATTTCCCAAAAGGCAAAACTTTAATTTGCCACATTTAGCACTGTGGTGACTCCCTGGGAACGAAGTGATGTGTAGGTACACTGTGCTGCCATATATCTGCCTCTTCACAGTCCCTCATGTCTCTCCAGTGCTCACTGTTGGAATATTGCTCACTCTGCATCTCACGCATATGCTGCGTAGTGAAGCCTTTGATGGTATTTCTGTCCTGATCATGTGTAGAATTTATTTCCTTGTCATTATTCCTCAAACAACACAGTCTGACCACTACGTTCATGGCATTTTTACATTTTTGTTGTTTTAGGTATTGTATTGTAAGTGTTGTAAGAGACGATTTAAAGCTAACAATAAAATGTTGTGGGTATTATGGTATACTATGCCATTTTATATAAAAGACTAGGGCATCCTCGGATTTTGGCAGTCTTTGGGGTTGGGAGTCCTGAAATCAAATCCTGTGGACAGCACTGAATGCTGTGCAGAATACAGAGAAAACTGTACATGCTGGAAAGAGGTTGTTACAAGAACAAATGAAGGGGGATGGCCTGCGCTGCGGCTAACTAGGCTAATCCTCTGCCTAGCGGCGCTGGCACACCAGGTTCTAGTCTTGGTCCAGGCACCGGATTCTGTGCGGGTTGCCCCTCTTCCAGGCCAGCTCTCTGCTGTGGCCAGGGAGTGCAGTGGAGGATGGCCCAAGTGCTTGGGCCCTGCACCCCATGGGAGACCAGGAGAAACACCTGGCTCCTGCCATCGGATCAGGGCGGTGCGCTGGCTGCAGTGCGCCAGTCGCAGTGGCCATTGGGGGGTGAACCAACGGCAAAAGGAAGACCTTTCTGTCTTTCTCTCTCACTGTCCACTCTGCCTGTCAAAAAATTTAAAAAAATCAATCAAACAAACAAACAAATAAACAAAAAAACAAATGAAGGGGGAAGCGGTTTGACCATGCAAAGAGAGCCAGAATCTAGTGCTGTGGTGGGCAATGCCTGCAGCAAAGGCTACAAAGTGCATGGGGCGGGTGCAAACGCCACAGAAGAGATAGGAGCTCTGTCCTGAGCTCCAGTGTCTTCTTAAGGAAGGAGCTTCCCGGGGGAGATGAAACAGTCCTTCTTCTCAGCCTACCTGATTCAGCTTCTTAGTCATCACGTGGAGTTAGGACTAGAGCATCTGGAGGCGAGAAGGCTGGCCTGTGGTTTATTAGGCTACCCCATCTGGGTAGACATGGTGCCGGCCTTTGAATGGCTGTCTCATGCTTCCTCCTTTTAACACAAGAAAGCCCTTGTGTATCTAACAGTGAATAACTGGAAGGCTGGGTCCTGTAGACTCACTCTTCTCCACAATGACCAGTACTTCTTGGGAGAGTTATCCTTATTGCATAACACATTACAAGGATAGTTGGGAACTTCATAACCAGTTTCGGCTGAAGGCAACTTTCTAAAAATGTTTTTTTAAACCAGAGAAAATTGCTGAAATTATTTCAAAGTCTTATATATCTTTATCATTAATATTTTAAAAATCAGGGAAAAATATCTTCAGTTCCCTGGCTGTGTGTCCGTTTAGCACTGAGAGCTAGGAGAGAAGTTGTACATCTTGCCATGGTTTTGCTGACAGATCTGCTGGTGGATATATTTTCCAACAAGATTTTAAGCTATGAAATTTTGGGGGTTTTGGACATTTTGTTCATGACTATTGCTTCTAGAGCCAAAAAGAGTTCCTAGCACATAGTGGATACCCAATAAACAGTTGCTGAGTAAATCAAATAACCAATGAAAATCCTTCATAAGAGAGAGTATAAAAAATTGCAAAATACCATGTAATCCAGCTCCAGAGTACATTGCCTGGAATATAAGATCTAAGGGCTATCCAAATGGAAAATAAAGGCTACTGACCATCATTACTGGAGAATGTGAGGGCCATCTTTGCTCCTTGCTATGCCCTGAATGCTTGTGTGACTCTAAAACCCATGTGTAGATGTCTGAACCCCTAAGGTGATGACAGTAGGAGATGAGGCTTCTATGAGGTGGTCAGGTTATGAGGGTGGAGTCCCTGTGAGTGGAACCCATGTCCTTAGCAAATGGGTCCAGGGGAGCTCGTTTACCTCTTTCACACGGGAAGACACAATGAGAAACCACCACTTATGAGCTAAGGAATGGGCCCTCACCCTCACCAGACACCCATATACCCATACCTTGATCTTACACTACCCAGTCTCCAGAACTGTGAGAATAAGCTTGCTGTGTGTGTGTGTGTGTGTGTGTGTGTGTGTGTATGTGTGTGTGTGTTTAAGATATTCATTTATTTACTTGAGAGGCAGAGTTACAGACAGAGAGAGGGAGGGACAGAGAGAGAGAGAGAGAGAGTCCTTCCTTCCGTTGATTCACTCTCCAAATGGCTGCAATGGTCGGAGTTGGGCAGATCAGAAGCCAGGAGTCAGGGGCTTCTTCCAGATCTCCCATGCTGGTGCAGGGTCCTAAGCACTTGGGCCATTCTCTACTGCTTTCCCAGGACATCAGCGGGGAGCTGGGTTGACAGTGAAGCAGCCAGGACTCAAACCAGCTCCCACATGGGATGCTGGCACCACAGGCCCATGCTTAACCTACAATGCCACAGCACCGGCCCCTGTTTGCTGTTTCTAAGCCACTTGGTTTGTGGCATTTTGTTACAACGTCCTGAATGGACTAAGGCAGTTTTCTGAGAGATGGATTTGGACTTGGGCAGTCCAGGAGGGACAAGGAAGGGTGATTTGGAATAGGAGAGAGGCCTGGGCAAAGCGTAGATGTGGGGAGATGAGGAAGTGGAGGCCTTAGGAGGGGAAGGGACTTGCCCAGGACGTGCCTCTCAGGAATCAGTGGATTTAAATCCAGGTGACCTGACTGCAGAGCTCGGTCTGCTTTTCTTCGCTACATGTAGGTGGCCGGGGGAGGGAGGCAGGGAGGAGCTGCGTGGTGTGGTGGACACCCTCCGCCCTGTGTCTGCTTCTTAGCAATCATACCCAGTTCCTGAGTTTGGAGGTCTTGTTTTGCTCTCATCACTCAGGAAGTGGGAGCGATATTTACTCAGTCATCGCTCAGTAGATGAGCATTTGCCAGAGGACCACTGGGAATTCCCAGGAGAAAAGCTGTGCACAAAGACAGCATTTCTGTACCATCTCAAAGAACATTATCACATAACTTGGTTTTTGCATAGAGAATTCAGACCAACTGCTTTTGCAGACTTAAATAATCCCAGGATGAAAGGTACTGTAGAAATGCAAAGTGTTATTGTTATTATCCAGTAGTAGAAAAGAAGGGCATTTCAAAGAATGTTTCAGTACAATGCAATTTTATTTTGCACAGAGAGTTCAAGGGAGAAAGCTTTATTTTATAGACTTAAATAATATCGTTATGGAGCTACAGTAAAATAAATAATACAGATATGGTGTTAAAATAAATAATACAGTTAGGAGGCTTAAATAAATAATGGTGGAGAGAGAAGAGAAATTAAGAGTCCTGGGAGAAGGCAGGGGGAGATGCAATTTTGAATTATAAGTGGCAGAGGATTGAGATCCAAACAGTCCTAAAATATTCAGGATGCATCTACACTGACCAAAAAAAGAAACGCACGAGACAGTTCACCGTTACAGGATGGAGCTGACAATGTTTTCATTTTTTAGTGATGGGGCCTTCTGATGGCATTAGCAAAACTTTTAGTTGAGAAGTCAAGCATAATTAGATTTACAGCCGTACAGAAACTGCACAAAACTGTGTCCCCAGCCTCCTCTCCCAGCCACTGCTTAATCTGTCCATGCTTCTTGGCCCAGATGTGGGGACAGCAACCTCATCTTCGGAAGACTTCAAAACCATCCCTTTCAGAAGCCAATCCCTTGCTGGACTCCCACTTTCCTCATGAGTGCACGTGGGCACTATCAGAATTCTGATGTTTTGGTTAGGATCTGGATTTTCACCTTTCTGCAGAGACCAGAGAGAAGCATTGCAGCTGGAACAGCTGATCCTCATCTTTAGCCATGAACTTGAGCTGGGTGACTTTTTAGATCTGAGATTCTGAGAATGAGAATGAGCTGTGTGCTTTTGGGGAGGTGCAGGGAGAGGGGTTGCCATCTGCCTGAACCTGAAATGAAGGCCTCAGGAAATAGGCTTCTGTGGGCAGGAGAGGTGGGGCTGAAAGGGATGAGGGAGCAAAGAGAAACTTTTTCTCCGGACATCTCGGCATCTGAATTCTCCAGACCATGGAAGGTGGGAATAGCTGTGAGGTGAAAGACAAGGGAGGTTCAGACTGTGCCTTGACATAGAGGGATCATCCTCCCCTAGAGTCCCTGGAGGAGGGAGGCACGTCTGTATTCCCTGAATGCGGTCTAGGGCTGCAGTGAAGGACTAAGACCTAGATTGCAGGATTTTAGCACAGCTAAAGGGCCCATATATTCCACCCCCAGGCCAGAGGCTCGAGAACTGGACACTCCCTGTCCCTGAGGGACAGTTTAAGGTCTGGGGACAGTGAAGAGAAAAGTCTTTCTCTAGAGGATTGAGTCCCTGCTGTAAACTCGCCAGGGATTCCGTTCTCATTCTCCATCCAGATGAACTCAAATGCCAAGGTCCCTTGTTTTTTGCAAAGAACAGCATAGGAAAATCTCGTGTTCTGGAAGATGCAATGGACTCCCCTACTCCCAATGACTCTGTCTTCTGCCTGTCTATGAACACCTCGCTTCAGGTCTCTGCCTCCTTTAGGCCGATTTAGTTCCCTGCAGCCCAGCTTGTGCAGTGTGCTCAGGTTAAGATGCACACGATGTCACCGGCCATGTGTAGTAAAGAGCTGCATAATGATGTCTCAGGCAACAAGGGACCACATTCACGATGATGGTCTTGTAAGAATATAATGGAGCTGAAAAATTCCTATTCCCTGGTGACACTAGAGCTGCCCTGGTGTATTGCATTATGTGTGTGCCTATGGTGGTGCTGCTGTAAGCAAACCTACTGTACATGCAGTTATGTACAGTACACAATGCTTGATGATGATAATAAACACCCGTGTTGCTGGCTTATGTATTTACTGTGTTACACTTTTTATCTTTATTTTGGAGTGTACTCTTTCTGCTTATGCATAAAAAGCTTACTGTAAAGCAGTGTCCTGGTTGATGCCGGCAACAGCCTCACATAGCTCATGCTTGCCAAGTCTCTAGATCACATCATTTTCTCTTGTTCTTGATTGAATCCAGTGTTGTTTTGTTTATCGAGGGCCTGGGAGAGATAGGCTGTGCTGTGTGCATGTCTGTATATCCACACTACATAGCCTAGGCATGCAGTAGGGTTTGTGTAAGTCACTCTAAGATATCCGTACATCCATAAAACCAGCCAAGGATGCATTTCCCAGGACAGAGGATGTCCCCAGCATTAAGTGACACGTGACTGCATTTCCTTTCCTTTCAAGTAGGTGTTCTCATCAGGTGGGTCTGGCTCAGGGACTAGACAGTGAGCTCCTGTCTTCTCTGGCCTCTTCCAGGTCATCATGCTCTGATCTAGATGTACAGCAGTTGTACATTGAGAGCTATGGATTTGAAGAGAGGTAGGAGGCTGTGGCCAGGGCAGGAGCTAGGGAAGAAGCTTACTGGTCCTCCGTCTAAATGGTGCTGTGCTACCTCTTTGAGGTTCCTGCATGGTCCTTAAAGGTGAGGTGTCCTCACAAAGAGGGAGTCCAGAAGCACTCTGGGGCAGGAGGCTTGTTTCCCAGGGGCCATGAGGTGACAAGCTGGATGTGATGTTATGTAACTTCTAGGGTAAAGGAAAAAATACAACAAACAAAATAAAAAGGCAGGGAAAATATAAATAAAAAAGAGTGCAAAGTTTTATTGTCAACTGCTGCTGTCACCTCCTGGAACTACAGTCGTATCTAAGAAATATGTGACACACTAATAGGAAGTAATTTACCCAAGGATGTTTTTGTGCCTTGAATTGCCTTCCGCGCTTGACTGCGGGAACTCTGTGAGCGTGTATGCATGAGAACCCGCGCAGGGCCTCAGAACCTTCCCAATTTGTGCACAATGTGGCTTTTTATAAGGCCATTAAACTCATCTGGCAAAAAGAACTCTGGAAAACAATGATACATGGGGTCTCGAGGAGCCTGTGAAGGAAGCAACGTGATGACCACATGCTCTTGGAGACAGTGACTTCCAGGGGGTGTAGCTTCTCCAGACACTCACATGCCCAACGGTGGTTTCTTCCCTTCCCTCTGCCCTGCGTGGTTCTGCATGGGCTGGGTGGGTCTTTATCTTGGCTGACTTTGCTCCAGAAAGCACTGTTGCTGTTCCATGTTGGGACTGGCTGGGCACTTTGGGAGTGGAGGCTGGGACCCAATGACATTGGGATGGCCCTAGAGCTTGGCCTTTGCCTGAAGACAACCAGAGGCATGGTAGCCCCAGACCACTGGTGACAAAGTCCCAAGGCAGATCCAGGGAGGCATCTCACAGGCCAGGTCCATATACAGGAGACTCCAGGTACCCAAGCAGACCACGGACTCCAAGTTCTGAAGAAACAAGGGCCAAACAGATAACAGACTGAAGGGAAGAAAGAGGATGGAGAGAATGCAAAGGGTGAAAGAAGAATAAAGAAGAAGGAAGAGGTCAGAAAAGCAGGCAGGGTTGTGGAGATGTGGAGGGACACACAGAGAGAAGCAGGAAACAAGATTAGGCAGAGAGAACAGGCCAGAGAGGAGAAGAGGAGAAGGATCATGCTTCTGTGTTCTCCTCAAGGGTCTTCGTGTACTTACTCTGTAAACAAAGCCAGGACCTTTATCAGAACATAGAAAAATGTGAAGTCATACATAGCCTCAAAGACAAGAGAGCTGACTGCTGGGGTTGGTGTGGCCAGAGGGAGAGCAGGTAGTCCTGTCGAACACTCCCTGCAAGTTCTGTTGCTGCTCTAAGTTCTTCCTCTTCCTATCACAGTGTCTGAAGTCTGACCTGACTGCAATCCCAGCCCCCTCCTTACCCCGGGCAGGGACAGTGTGGTCTTTAGGTGGTGGAATGAACTGCTAAGTGTTCTGCTCACTGAGCGCCAGGAGAGTCACACTCTTGCTTACCATGGGCTTGGCAGCAATGAGCTGAGAGTTGAGAGAAGCCATAATTTGGAGCAGGCTTTTGGCGCAGTAGTTAAGTGTTTGGGACATCTTCATCTATCACATTTTGAAGTGCCCGGGGAGATTGGATTAAGATGGCAGAGTGGGGAGGGAGCTTGATGCTCTAGTCTAGGAGAAGATAGTTTAAAAAAAGTGGAAACAGTGCAGTCTCAGGGAAGAGACAAGGAGAAAACAGCAGAGGAAACTCTATGCAAATTGGAAGAACACAGTGGACCTACATTGAAGACATGGATATGTACAACTCATGACTCCAGCAGCTGAGAGCCTTCGCACCAGAGCTGGAGAGTGTGGTGAGACCAGACTGCAGCAGCCAAACCACTGGTAGAAAAACTGCAGGAAGAGCCTAGAGGGAATTTGGTGTGGAGCCCCATGGAAGATAGTGTACCTGCCAAACTAGAGGAGAAAAAACAAGGCGGGGGGGCATGCTTTATCTCTCCCTGATCACAATGAAACAGCCTTCTGTTAAAAGCTGACATGAGCAGGTGCCATTTTGGACGTACGTAACAGCTACACCAGCAACGAGCAGAGCAGAGACTCCTGAGTCTGGTGAGAACAGACTGAGGGCTGGGTGCCCCTGACTGTGGGAGGCTTGTGTGCTGGGAATGTGATAACATTGAGGCTGTGTGGGAGGACTCAGGGTGTGGCTGGGACTTTGAGTAGTCACTGTGGGAGGCTCCACATGATCAGGGCTCCCTAGTTCCCTGGCGAGGGATGTTGCTGGAGAATCGGAGCTTACACTGAGGACTGCACAGATCCTTTGTGTGGTCCTTGTGACAGAGCAGATGAATAATATGCCTACTGGGGCTAGTGCCCAGGCACTGGTCTCCTTTGAGGAGAGGAGCTCAGCTGAGACTACACCAATAGACAACAAGAAACCTCTCCTCTGATAAAAAAATAGATTTACCACACCAAACCTGATGTGTCACCTCAGACACGCCCTTTACCCTGGAACACTGAACAGAGCTTGCTGGCCACACATACCACATGCCTCTATGTATTTACTGAAAGCAGACACTCCACTAATCCACACAGACTTAGTTCAAAGATAAAAGCCACCACAGTGAAAAAACGAAAAAACCAGTGAGTATCTCCACAAATGCTGAATAACAAACACACCAATTCAAGAAACAAGAATAAGAAAGATAACATGATGCACCCAAAAGCACACAACACTTCAATACTAGATTGTGAAGATGATGACATTGAAGAAATCCCAGAAATGGAACTCAAAAAAATTAATCATAAGATTACAAAGAAGTGGCTGGCGCCACGGCTCAATAGGCTAATCCTCTGCCTGTGGCATCGGCACCCCAGGTTCTAGTCCCGGTTGGGGCACCGGATTCTGTCCCAGTTGCTCCTCTTCCAGTCCAGCTCTCTGTTGTGGCCCAGGATGGCAGTGGAAATTGGTCCAAGTCCTTGGGCCCTACACCCGTATGGAAGACCGGGCAAGTCACTTGGCTTCTGGCTTCAGATCAGCGTGGTGCACCAGCCACAGCGCACCAGCTGCAGCGGCCATTGTGGGGTGAACCAATGGAAAAAAGAAGACCTTGAAAACCTTTCTCTCTGTCTCTCTCTCTCTCTCTCTCTCACTGTCCACTCTGCCTGTCAAAAAAAAAAAAAGATTACATAGAAGTAATCAGAAGCAAATACACAAACTAATGAAATCCATATATGACACAAAAGAAATTTTTTTCCTACAAAATTGAAATCTTAAAGAGAAATCAAAATGAAATCTTGGAAATGAACATTTAAATAGAACAAATAAAAATGCAATAGAAAGCCTTAATGACAGAATTAGTAAAGTAGAAGAAAGAAAATCCAACTTCAAAAACAAAGCACAGTAAATTATACAGTCAGACCAAACACAATAAGAAAAAATTAGAAAACTAAAAAACATTGTTGGTAATCTACAGGATACTATCAAACTACCCAACATATGGGTTCTAGGAGTTCCTGAAGGAATAAAGAAAGGATTAGAAGGCCCTTTTAGTGACATAGTAACAGAAAATTTCCCCAATTTGGAGAAAGAAAGGGATATCCAAGTACAGGAAGCGCATAGAATTCCTAATAGACATGACCAGAGAAGATCTTCACCAGGACACATTGTAGTCAAACTCTCCACAGTGAAACATAAAGCAAGGATTCTAAAATGTGCAAGAGAGAAACTCCAGATTATTTTCAGAACATCTCCGGTTAGACTCACAGTGGACTGCTCATCAGAAACCCTACAGTCTGGGAGAGAATGGAGAGATATATTCCAAGTCTTAAGAGAAAAGAACTGTCAACCCAAAATATTATACCTTGCAAAGCTCTCATTTATGAACTAAGGTGAAATAAAGACCTTCCATGACAAACAGAAATTAAAAGAATTTATCACCATACATCCAACCCTGCAGAAGATGCTTAAGATTGTGCTGCAAACAGAAACACAGAAACATGGTCATCACTACAGAAGAAGATAAAGGAAGGAGAGCCCGGGTTCAAGTCCCAACTCTGCTCTCCATTCTAGTTTCTTGCTAATGTGTACCTGGGAGGTAGTAGATGATGGTTCACATAGTTGGGTCCCTGTGATCCACATGGGAGACCTAGACTGAGTTCTGGGCTCCTACTTTGGCTTGGTCCAGACATGCTTACTGCTGACATTTGGTGAGTGAACCAGAGATGTCTTTCTCTGTCTCTCTGCCATGATTCAGAGACAGGCAGTGGATGGGGCTGGAGGGGTGGGACATGCCTTGCGAGCTGACAGGGAGCTCCCTATCTGACAGCAGGCAAGGCTGTAGGTTCAGAGACACCAGGAAAGGGACGCAAGGAGGCTCACTGGGCAGGGCCAGGGGAAGGGAAGGAAGCAAGGAGCCTTTAATTTGTACTCTGGCCTGTATATCTATCCCCGTGTCCTAGCTTGGGGAAAAAGAAATGAGCCCTTTATCAATTTTTAATAAATTGAAATGACAAATAATCCATTTAATAAATTATTAACTGAGAAAATTACTGAAAACTGAAATATCAAACAATCGTGAGCAAATGCTCGAAGCCGCGTGTTTATTAATAACGCGTCTTGCTGCAGGAGATTGCTGATGCTGTGGATCTGACACAGTGACTTGCCTGGCTCCCATCCGGGCACCTACTGCTGGAGCATCCTGAGTGCAGGAGCACACTTGGGGCAGGTGCAGGGTCAAAGGCAAAGGGAATCTGTAGCTGGACAGCTCACAGACTGCACCTATGGAGAAGGCTCTTACTTGGAGGAGGCATTTTGATGGAGTCCCCAAATTCCTCCTTCGTGGTACTGGAAGGGGGCCAGAAACAATCCATCCCCTAGGGCTTTTAAGTTCTTTAAATTAAGAGTTAGAACAAATGGTGTATGCGTGCTTATGAAATTTTGTGCATAGAAAGAACATCTGTTCTTTGACTGATGATGGGGTAATGTCCCAATAAACCCATCGTAAGTTGAAAATATTTAAGTCAAAAATGCAACAAATCCACCTAACCTATGGAACGCTCTCAGCCCAGCGACCCAGCACATACATGTAGAGTTTCGAGGCTCTCCCTGTGGGATCACAGAACTGAGTGGGCGCTGCACTCACAGCTGCTGCCCAGTACCGGCAGAGAGAATCAGCTCACATATCACGAGCCCAGGAAAAGATCCAAATTCCAAATTCAAAGCGTGGTTTTTACTGAACGTGCATCACTTTTACACCATCCCGAAGTTGAAAAACTGTAAGTCAAGCCATCGTAGGTTGGGGACCCTCTGTGTATAAAAGGTGACACTGACCACAATCAGCCTGTAGTGATGACCAGTGGAGCTGGCTGTCCTCAGCAGGCCTCCTAGACCAAGCAGGAAGTTTGGGATGCTTTGTGATGGGAGAGAGCCTCATGTGAAGGTCCTGTCCCAGGAGAGGTCACACACTATGGATGGAGGTCAGACTCCTTTGGCAGGTCATTAAGATCTTAGGATTCCAATCTCCCCTGGTCCTGCTGTGTCTATGAGAAGCCTGTGTCCTGCTTCTCTTGGGAATCTTGTGTTGACTTTGATTAAACAACTCTGTCCCACGTGGTTGAGGTGTGGCAGTGGGTTGCTGATGAGTTGCATGTGGCCAGCCTGTTATGGGCATGGTCATCTCTGAGTTGGCTCTGGCCTGAGAAAGAGACAGCTGGTGTCATTACCATAAAGGGCTTGCTTTCTCCAGGGCAGAACCCAGCCTGATTGCCTGCCTCTGCTCTCCCAAGGCCAAAGCAGCCTGAAAACAGGTCTTCTCCATTACAGCCCTGCTGTGGGGCTCTGGGATGGGCAGCTCAGTCGACCTCCGTGTGTCCTACTTCTTTTATCTGTAAAATGGGGATAATAACAAACAGGGTAATTTGATGACTGGGATGGAAGCAATCCCATTATATAAATACAATACAGCAGTTTGGGATGACAGGCAGTAGGCTTGAAGATGGTGCTGCAATGGGTATTTTTAGGAAGGAAGTGGGGGGGTGGGGAGGGATGGGTGGTTTATAAATGTTTGTTGCATTAAAAATGTGCTAGTTTGAATTGTGCAGAATGGAGTATCATTTGTTTCTAGAAAAATTTGCTGCTGTGGAAATGAATTAGTTTACATTGAATATGTGATGGTTCAGAGAAAGGGATATTAACCCAATTTGCATTTCTTTGAACTGAAATAAATTATTGCCGTGTTTGCATTAGTTGGGTCAACTGGCTGTGATTGGGCAACCCCGCGGTGGGGAAAGTTGGCCTTGGGCTTCGTGGTTTGCAATAGGGTCGATGTGTGCAGATCAGCAAGCACCTTCCAAATCAGGGCTCATTAACCTTTTGGAGGATTGTGGGGTCCTTTCAGGATCTGATGGAAGCAGCCTACACACACACCCAGTATTGCTCTGCGTGGGTTTCAGCAGACTCTCCAAGGCTTTCTGATTGCCATGGATCAGGGCAAAGGTCCCTCCCCCAAAGAAGGCAGACCCCATTGTTTTGCTGTCTCATGGCCTGATCGTGGTACATGTTGGTCAGAGCCCAATTTCTGAGGCCTCCCTCCTCAGTGGAAACAAATTAGGACTTGTGTTCTAAGGAGGAGGGCAGCTGAAGGCAAGTTTGTCTATGTGCTCTGAGTTAGGAGTTTTGGACACAGCTATAGCTGCAAGAGGAAGCTGGCTGCATCACTTGCAGTACCATCAGCCACTAGAACTGACTTGATAGGACTGGCTGGCAAGCCATAGCCCCTGCTTTCCTGTCTTTTCCATGCTCATGCCCTGCTGAAATTGCAGGTAAAGCCAGATAAAGAGACTCCAAAGGGTAAGAGGGGACTTCCTCTGAAGCTGGCCCTGGATCTGTACCGAGGGGTGCCCCAATTGGGAGGGGAAGAGCATCCCCAGCCCAGGCAGATGAAGGCTTGTGATAACACTTGTAAATGGGGCAATTTGTGAACTCCGACAGCTTCATGTGGACAGCAGGTCACGATAGCAGGTGGACATTCAATGTAAAGGTACATTTGGAGGAAACAGTAGCTGTAAGTATTCAGAGACACATACCTGGACTTAGTTGTCAGTGGGTAGGACCAACACAGCATGAGCTCCTCCAAATCTCTAATAGGGGAGGGAAGAGAGAGAGCATGGGTGAAGAAATCATCTCCCCTTTCACCAAATAGAGGGTAGCTAGTTAGCAACCAGTGGCCAGATAGTCTTATTTAATGACTTCTCCCATTGGAAAGAGGCAACCAGAGGAAACCAATATGAGAAGCAGAGATTTAATTTAAGCAATAACAAGGGAGAGTTCCTTTCATGTAGCTTGAAACCCGTCAATTGTGCTTTAGTGATTTCAGGATCAAGCCCCAACCCCCAGTCCTAGTGCACCCCGCTGGACCGATGATGCAGAGTTTAGGCATTTCTCAGACATGCAGCTGGCTTCCCTCCAGATCTTTGTTTCTACAGCCTGGGGCACTCTCCCCAACTTCTCATGTCCTTGGGACAGTTTGGGCCTCTCACATCTGATATTATATTATCAATAGTAAGAGAGACTGGTGGTCACCATCCAGCCTGTGGGCTTCTTGAGATAAGGCCATTTTTTTTAAAAAAATTATTTATTTGAAAGTCAGAGTTAGAGAGAGAGAGAGAGAGAGAGAGAGAGAGAGAGAGGGAGGGAGAGGGAGAGGGAGAGGGAGAGAGAGAGAGAGAGAGAGAGGTTTTCCATCTGCTGGTTCATTCCTGAATTGGCTGCAAAAAAATGGCCAGAGCTGTGCTGATCTGAAGGCTGGAGCCAGGAGCTTCCTCTGGGTCTCCCACACAGGTGCAGGGACCCAAGGACTAGGGCCATCTTCCACTGCTTTCGCAGGCCATAGCAGAGAGCTGGATCAGAAGTGGAGCAGCCGGGACTTGAATTGTCATTCATATGGGATGCTGGCACTGCAGGTGGTGGCCTTACCCGCTATGCCACAGTGCCGGCCCCAGGCCATTCTTGATTCACATTTGTATCCTCGTAGAGTAAATTGGTAAATGCATCTTGACCTCATGCATCCATAGAGTAATGATGCGGTGAAGGAAACAGGATCAGTCTCCTTGCCCTGCATTCCACCCAATGCATTGATTGTCTCTGCAGCACAAAATTTGCCTTGTGTTTACTGAGCCCCTCTCACAAGTAAAGTTGAGAATTGTGTTCACTGAGCCCCTCTCATCTGTAAGGTGGAGAATACATTGTCTACCCGGTGCCTTTTTGCAAATGACAAAGTCAACCCTGTCTTAGAAACAAGTGTTTCCCCATTGGTTAGAAACATCATTAGCAACTAGCTTGTGAAAATGTCTCCAGAATGTCACTTCCAGGAAAAAAGGGGACTGAATAGGGCAAGAAGAAAGTCCAAATCATTCCTGGGATCAGGAATTAGACTTTTGGGGGCCATCAGGATGTGGGTTTTTCAGATGTCGGGGTTGGGTTCTGGAAATGTTGTCAGGCAGGGATAGAGCAAATTCCCAGCAAAGACTGTGCCAATCTCTGGCTAGGCTTTACTTAAGTTAGGGGAAGGAATCCATGCTGGGTAAATGAGGTAATGAATGTGCAAGTGCTTTGTAGACTGCACAGTGCTATACAAATGTGAAGCATTACTGCACTCATCTATTTCTGTTCCTTGTGCTCCCAGGGTTTCCTAATAAGAACTCCTTCTGAAAGTCCTAGCCTGGCTTTGGATTAGCTAAAGGGAAGGGGTGTGTGCAGTGCAGTATTCGGGGTGGGGGTCCGTGGACCCTGAGCAGGGCAGAGGTCCCGGCTAGGAGAGTGGGGCTGGCTGACAACAAGATTTTGGAGGTGAAGGGGCTCAACATCACTTCCCGACCTGAGACATTTTCCAGGTCTAGGGACCATTCTGGTATTGCTCAAATCATTTCAGAGAGACAGAATGGCCTGTTATGTGAAGGGTGAGATCAAACCAGGGCTGGTATGGCTGGGAATAGGTAAAAAGTGTCATGGGAAATGTCCCTATTTCCTAAGTCCTAAATGTCCCTAATTTCTGAGTCTGTTCATGCAGTCACCCAGTCTGCCCCAGGCCAATGCAAGCTATTTCTAGATGCTTTGTGAAAAGCACAAGGACTGGCTTGAGAAGAAGGGAAGCTTCTTCTGCTAATATCCATGATTATCTCTGCAGCATGGATTTGCCAGGCTGATTTATTTCTGCCTGTGTCCAGCATGCTCCTGGGCTCCCTTCCCCATCTCACAGCCATGGTAACCTCTCAAACACATGTAAAGATAAACAGTTTGACTTCACCAAGGTCTGGCCAGCCTCGGACAGAGGAGCCAGGGCACTACATCCATTTCTGAGGCTAATGTCTTCAAGTTTATGGTTATGCTCAACTTGCTTCTTTGTATATTTCACAGGGGCAGAGAAGCCCCATCTAGAGAGAGTCATATGAAATCTTAGCCTCTTAAAATCCTGCTGGGGTGTGAGAACAAATCTCGGAAAAGTCTGATTCTTTAGGAGGTCATGTTTTCTAAGCTCCTGGAAGCTGTCTGCACTATAGACTTCCTAAACCACCTGGAAACTGCAGATGGCCCTTAAACAATGATGCTCAAGACCACGTTTACTTGTCTTTTTGTTTATTGCACCACACTCACTGCTGAGTACAGTTCCCAATACCAGGTCAAGGATGAGGTCAAACATATTTGTCCAATGAGTGACTAAGTGAATGAATGAGTGGAAGCCCAGTGCAAATTTTAAGCCACTCAGCAAGACAGCATTGAGGCAAACTTTCTTTTTTTGTCTAATTGTCGGCTGATTTTCACATGTTAAGCATATCCCATCGTTACCACACATGAGTGGGTTTGATTTGGAGAAGGTACTGAGAAGGGAAAGGCCAATGTTGGTGGTTGAAGAATTCTGTGAACCAAAGATAGGTCAGGGAGTGAGTGAATACTCATTTAATTTGTGTTAGACTGCAAGGGCTAGGTGTTAGTCTCACTGTTTGAGTCACTTGCTTTGTTTAAGATTGACTGAGTTTTCAGAATACTATATTCACCTACTCCCTTCTCCTGTCCTCTTTCTTTTTTTAAACTTTTATTTAATGAATATAAATTTCCAAAGTACAGCAAATAAATTACAATGGCTTCCCCCCGCCATAACTTCCCTCCCACCCGCAACCCTCCCCTCTCCTGCTACCTCTCCCCTTCCATTCACATCAAGATTCATTTTCAATTCTCTTTATATAAAGAAGATCAATTTAGCATATATTAACTAAAGATTTCAACAGTTTGCACCCACATAGAAACACAAAGTATAAAATACTGTTTGAGTACTAGTTATAGCATTAAATCACAATGTACAGCACATTAAAGACAGAGATCCTACATGAGGAGTAAGTGCACAGTGACTCCTGTTGTTGACTTAACAAATTGACACTCTTGTCCTTCTTAAGGAACAATTTAGAAAGTGCATTGAGGGGGAACACCTGTCCTGGTGGTTAAGACACTGGTTAAGATGCCTGCATCCCACATTTAGTGCCTGAGTTTGGATCCTTCCCTGGCTTCTGCCTCTAGCATCCTGATAGGATAAACCATGGGAGACAGTGATGATGGCTCAAGTTGTTGGTTCCTGTTGCCCATATGGGAGACCAAGACTGTGTTTCAGGATCCTGGCTTTGGTCCTGAGCCTACCCTTGGCTGTTGCATGCATTTGGGTAGTGAACCGGTAGATAGGCATGCTCTGTAAAAACTACAGTTAGAATTGGAGTAGGAAGGACATTAGCTATTGTCTGGTTAGTCTTTAGAGCACATCAAAACCATCTGTGGAATTGAGGAACTGTAATTGTCCAGGCTCCAGTGCAAGCCTACTTGATCAGGGTTTTCAAGTGCAGAGCCCAGAATAGAGAGCTGACAAATCTCCGTCAGTGACTCTGATGCTCAGAGAATGACCAGCATTTCACCCAACTTATATTTCACACAACCCACCTCCTACTTCCATGACATTAGGCATTTTACTTATTTAGATGGCATTTATTAACTCATGTGGTGTCTTAATTCATGTCCCCAAATCAGCCTCCATATTCTATGTGTCCCTGGGTCAGGGCAGAGAACAGAAGTACCCCCATGCTGTGCACTGGGGTTGGCATGACCATGTTTCCAGGTTGTTTGTACTGCTGAGAGCATTGACACAGGACAGAAGTGTTCAGATGGAAGTGGGATGAGAGATGGAGCATTAGGACTGAAGGCATAGAGGCTACCCAGAGTAGATCATCCATTGTATTCTCTGGGAGTATCAGGAGTGGTGTCTTCCTAGCCTGATTTGTTCATTCCCTCGTTTATTTTTCATTCATTCATCAATTATTTAGTGTGTGCCTAGTACATGCTAGGTGTGATAGACACCATGGTGTGTGAGGTTTTCCAGTCTCTGCCTGGTGAAAGTGAGAGTCTGGGTGGGTTGGGTAGGAAGGAGATTAAAAAAAAAATCAGTCGACAAGTCAGTGATATTTATGCAGATTTTAGTATATGCTGTGAGAATCACAAACAGGTTACAGCTGCAACTGAGAATGACAGCAACAGGAAGCCTTGAGCTAATCTTCATACCAGGTTGCAGGCACCAGCTCCATACTGAATCCATGAAAGTGGCTTTCCGTGTTCTTTGACCACTATCCAGTTAAGGCTAGTTTCTGTCCAGGAACACCCTGCAACAATCTTGCCATCCTCTTCCACCTCTCTCACATTCTCTGTATGATCTACAGTTCTGCATTTGGCAATGCCAAATATTTTATAGATGAGGCTGCTGAGGTCTGAAGAGCAGAGCTGTCTGCTCAGTAGCACAGAGCCAGCGAGTGGGGGGCTCTGAATTCTACCTTGTCCTTCTTCCCTGTGCTCTACCTACCCTGGTCTCTCTGCAGCACCCCCCGCCCCCAGCAGGTTTTCTGTTCCTCCTCTTTCTTTTTAATTTTCTTTATTACCGTCAAGGCTTCAATTAACTTTTCTCTGTAGAACGACTGGATTAGGCAAAAGTTTGTGTGGGATCCAATAAAACGTCAGATGATATTGAGCATACGTCAGGCAAAGCCTGCAGCCCAATAAGTTATTATGTGTAAATGTTACAACTTTATTTTGAGGAGAATACATGTGTACTATCAAGCTGTTTTATGGATACGCAGCATGATTGATTACAGCGAGCGGATCTGTCGCAACAAGATAGACTCAGATAGAATAATCTGTGGATATTTGGGCCTCAGCAATTTGTTATCCAAAGATGACTCTAGAAATGATAATTCCTCCCATTTCAGCGATTTCCCTCTTCCCCTCCCCAGGAGAAACCCATTTCCAGAGCGCTAGCTTCTGATGCTGGGGAGGGGTGGGGTGCTCTTCTTTGCTGGTGTCTATTTCCCATTGCTCAATAGTCAGCCATGCAAAGTTGTGTCTGGGCTTCAATGTGGCAGCGGCAGCTGAGACCTGGCCCACAGTGGGTAGGTGTTTGGGTTTGAGAACTAGGGCTACTCTAGAATAGCCTCTGTTTCTAAGCTAATAAACAGGCAAAGAAGAAAAAAAAATCACCATGATTTGTTTGGCATATAAAACAGTTTGGGTAAAAATGGATTATATCAAGTAGCTGAGCATTTTGCAGATCAGCCCCAAGCGACTTGTTGTTAAAAAACGCCTGGATGAAATTCATCAGCAACTTCTCAAAGAACACTTGTCTTGAGACAAAGAGTTGCTTGAATGCATTAAATCAAGTGGAAGCCCCCATCTCTTCCTTGATGCCATTACTGATTACCTTGGGGTGCAGTGACTTCCTTGGGCTCATATTAAGAGTCTAAGGTCCTTCTTTCCATGAGTCATCAGCACCCATTCCTTTGGATTTGTGTCCAGACTGATGAGTTCCTTTTTGTCACAGATCTTATGTGTGTTTAGGGACACCATGACCCAGTGGAAGGGATTGGGGATCCTGAGTGCAAAGCACTGCATTAGCGTCTTTCTCTGCCTACTGCTGACCTTGGATAAGGCAGCACCCTCAGCTGCTACAGTCCCAGCTACAGTCTCTGAAAAGCAGAGATGACAAAAAACCTGTTGCATTCACCTTGCGGGGGTTGTTGTGAGAAGCAAATTTAGTATCAAAAAGCACTTTCTAAACTGCACAGTTCTATTTAAGTAACATCTATGAAATTGCTAAGACCATATCACCAGCTTTGGATGCAAAGACAGAGGACTTTGTTTCATTTTTTCTGATCAATTACTTAGATCCTCAACTGTTCTTATTATCAGGGAGTCTGGTCCTTAATTTCATTTCTCCAATATGCTTTTTCCCTACAGAGGATGAGGGGGCAGAAAGAGAGAGAGAGAGAGAGAGAGAGAGAGAGAGAACTGAAAGCCCTGTCAGTGCAAGGCTCTGCTGCCTACTGGTGGAATTCTTGTTGCATCCTGGCCCATGGGGCCTGTGTTGTCTGTGAGCACCTGCTTGGTACCTTGCTGTTAGCTTTGTGAGTCTAGGTCCTTGTATCCACTAAAGTGATTGCTGAACTTTCCTAAGCTTGGGTTGCCACTCATACACTCTCATCATCTGAGCTGCTCTTTCCCAAAACCCTCCTCCAGAGTGACTGGAACCTGAAGCATTTCTAGTTCCCCTGTCTTGTGCTAGAATCACTTTGTCCATGTGAAGTCCCATGGGCCCTATATTAGGGCTCACTTCTCCATTTCCCTCTTAAGAGATCCTATTTGGAGATTAGCACCCTGAATGGGAGCTGGAACAAATTTATCCAAATTTTAGCCTCACTTCTTCCAAATAGTGTGACCTTGGGAAGATAACATAGCATCTCTGTGCCTCAGTTTTCTTATCTGAAAAATGGAAATTAAATTATCTCATTTCACAGGGTTGTTAGGAAAATTAAATGAAATAATAGACATGAAGACTCCTCTGAGAAGAGGGTCTGGCACCAATCAAGAACCCCAGGTATTCTTAGCTATTATCCACCCTGACTGAATGACTGACTGATCGTGGTCACTGATCCCATGGGCAGTTTTCCCTAATCTGAGGCTTGTGCTTCAAGGACTTGGATATAGGTTACACTTCCCTTAAGGCTCCTGGACTCCATATGTAACCAGTATTGCCTAGTCCTAAACTTTGCCTGCAGTGTTACTTACCAAGAGTTGGATTCAGTAAGTTAAACTGAAAGTGGTGGAGGGGAAGTTTTATCAGTTAGATTTTGCTGCATAACAAATTGCTACAAAATACCCTGGCTTGAAACAACCATTTATCAAGTTCACGATTCTGTGGTTTCACTGGGCAGTTTGTCTCAAGTGTCTGTGGTCAGCTGGTGGCTTGATGATCTAGGCTGGCCTCTGTCTGGAAGCTGGCAAGCTATTGGCTACAAATTTGCTGACTCTGGACTGAGGTCCCTTGGTTCTTCTGCAAGGGTACTGTCTCTTTCCAGCAGGCTACATGGGGCTCACTCTCAGGGCTGTATCCAGGCTTCAAAGGTGGCAAGTTATAAGACCTTTTGAGGTCAATGCTTGGAGCTTGTACACTTTCCTGGTCAAATCCATCTCTTGGAGGGAGATGCTTTGCTGCTAAGAATTTGTGGTTGTTTGTTGTTTAAAATAGAAGTTCTACCCTTGGAGCAGTGGACTTCTTGGTTTCCATTTATATTCTAATGCCTGGGATGTCAGCTTTACTCAGAGCTCTTCCCCCTCTTTTCAGGTTTAGTTTATTACATACTCATTCTAAGCCAAACACACCAGGCTACAAGATGTGGTAGTTACAGAGAACTCAGGGATAAATTGGAAAAAAAGGTAGAAATGCCATGCTTGCATCTGACAGAGCCATCAGCCAGGTCTAGAGGAAAAATGCAGGAGGAGCTTCCTGAGTCTGAAGGCTATGCAGAAGTTGGCCATGTGTGGGGAGTTGGGTGGAAAAGAATGCACAGATAAAGATGGACATTATAGACAGATGTCTGCCCATCCTGCCTCCTTAATTACAATGAGTTCTGAAGAAGCTCCCAATTGCACCCATATTTAATGGAAGTGGACAAGCTCAGGCCTCCTGACTGCCCCATCTTTATTTGTATCAGGAATTAGGTCATCAACTAAATACATCTCAGTTAAGGCCATCTTGGGAAATCTATTCACAGACTTAATCATGCTTCTTCTTCAGTTCTTTGATCCCATCTTCCTTATGAGGAGTGCCACATTTCCTATCACCCTCAGCTCTCATATTTCTGTAAAAGTGAGAGTCTGCTCTAGGATTGGCTGTTGAGTGACTCACGCAGACATCCCTCCTCCTGGTTCAGTTCCTGTGGACCGATAAGGAGCCTCCATGCAATTGGCTGTACTGTAACTCCATGCTGCATGCAACTTGCCAGAAGAGATGAGCTGGAGGGCATTATGCTAAGTGAAATTTGTAACCATGGAAAGTCAAGTGCTCTGTGATCTTACACACGCAGAATTCAAAAAGTCAAACAGAAGGAGAGAATAGAAGTTGCCATGGTTTGGAAGTGAGGGAAATGGGGTGATGTTGGTCAAAGCGAGTGGATTTTCAGTTATTAAGATGAATAAATTCTCAGGATCTAAAGCATAACCTGGTGACTGTTGTTCATAATACTTAATTGCACACTTAACTTTTTCTAAGAGAACTGATCTTAAGTATTCTCAGCATACACACATACCCAAAAGAAACAATGTGAGATGATGGATATATTAATGAACTTGATTACAGTAATAATCTCACACTGTATACACATACCAAATCATCATATCGTACATGTTGAATATACACAATTTTTATTGACAATTATTCCTCAATAAATCTGAAAAAAATGATCATGCAGAAAGTTTCATCAGCAAGTGTGCAACCAAACTTCATGAATGGATGGTTATGCCCTGGAACACTTGGCTCTTTGCTTCTGCTTTAGTTATGAATATGCTTTACCCAGTGCATTGGTACTCCTTCTGGCCATAATTCCCACATGTGAACCAGGGCCACCTCTCAAGATCGAGGTCAAAAATGAGCTCACTTCTGGCCATTGCCCAGAGTTTTTGGTTCAACCTTTAGGTTCATAATCTCATGAAATTCTCACCAAATTCTATCAGGTAGCCAGAGAGAAAAGTCCTCATGTAGCAGATGGAGAAACAAGCTCATGGAAGTTAAGGAATTTGCTCAAAGTATCCAGTGAATGAGGGATTGATTTAGGACAGAAGACCAGTTCGGAAGCCTTCAAGACCAAGATTTGATAGAGAGATAGATCAACCTCTGGCCTGCCATTAGAGAGAACCCCCAGGACCTCTTGCACCCTAGGATAGGTCTTGCCCAAACCAGCCAGCCCAAATATTGGTACTTTCTTGAATCCCTTTGATTTGATTTCCTTGTCCATGACTTGGCACCTGACTGATCCTATGACATCTACATGATACTTCCAGCCCTACAAACCCTTGTATACGCTAGAGTCCTTAATGCAAAGTAGAAAACATGACGTCAGTGTTGAATATCACAGACACCCTACAACTTCTACCCTACTAAAGGCTGCTTCCTGTAGGGCAGGCAAAGAATCCTGACTAAACCTATCAATACACACGTGCTGCCCAGCTGAGAGACATGGGGGAAGGGCCACAGAAACTCCAAGGGGGAGGAAACCCAGCTTGACAAGGGGCGGGTAATTAGACTTTGTGTTGTTGAGGGCAAAACTAGGGCAAGTGACTGAGAGTACTGGGAAGCAAATTTTAATCCACTGCAAGGAATAACTTTCTACCCCTTTAGAGCTGTCCAGAAGGAGAAGGTTTTGTCTTAAGCGATCACTTATCTGTCATTCATGGGAGTTGCTGGTCCCATGCTGAACAGCAAGAACTGACAGAGAGGCTTTTTCAGTCAAACTAAAGCCCATCAATTTTTCTTTATTAAGCCCAGCCATTGGTCCTAATTTTAGATTCTGGAGCAGCATCAAATAAAGCTAATCACTCTTGCACATTTTACAAGAGGGGCTTGTAAATGAATTTCTAATTGGTGGAATTTCAAGCATGGTTATGAAGTGAAATGAATTTCAGGCCAGTGGGGAGATATTTTGGGGAAGTGCGGGCTTTTCAGAGGCCTTAAATCATGCCACAAAGCTGACCAGCTCCCAACCTGTGTTGGATGAATGTGTGAGAAATACATGAGAAACTCATTTTAACTTTCAATTGCTAAAAATCCTTTTGGTGGAATGAAGCAGCATCCAGAGGGCTTCAGAAATTCCCTGTGAGTCTTTGGTAAATCCTCCTTCCCTTTTAGACTCAGATTATAAAGTTGTGGCCCCCAATTTAGGAAATGGCTATGCTTAGGAAATGGACAGGGACAAGAAGGGGCTACAGGTAATCCCCGTATCTTTTTGCCTACGTGCTTGGAGGTGTTCATGGAAAGAATGCAAACTATTAGCATAAACATTGTGATGGCACCCACAGGCTGGGTCTGAGAAGGGTGACACCAGTCACTCCTGCCCCTGGTACTAGATGTGTACATCATTACTGGAGGGAATGCTGGCTTCTTGCTGCTTGGTCATTTTTAGCATCCAGCATCACCCAAAAGACATTTGAGCTTCTTGTTGGAAGTCACAAGTAGAGAGAGGTGTCACCACCATCGCGGTGTGACTTCAGGGCTTTTTTCCTCCCTTTTCCATACCACTTCCTTCCTTTCTGCTTTCTCCTTATTTCATGCATATTGTTTTGGATCACCTTGGGTCCCAGGTGGAAGCAAGAATACAGTCCTTTCATTTCCACTGAGGAGCTAATGGCTTACTCTGTGCAAGCTGATCCAGGGAGGGTGGTACAATCATTTCCTGTATACTACTTACTCTTTCAGGCTTCATTATTTAATTATCTGTGTTATTTTAAGTGGTGATGAGAAAACAGCCTAGACCTCCACATATCCATCCATGTGTGTGCATCTGTGCATGCCTACATCCATGCATATGCTTATACATGCTTTCATGCATGAACCGATAATCCCGTGCATGCCTTTATTTGACAAACACTTATTGGGCTTTGACATGGAGCCAAACATCGTGCTGGGCTCAGCATAAAATGAAGTCTTGGCATTTCAGGAACTCAGGGACTGACCAAAAAACAGTTTTGCAAATAAAGCCATCCACTATGGTGAGACAATTGCTGCACTGGAGGTTTGTATGAAGGGCAGTAGGACCCAGAGAAGGCTGCCGGCCTGGGGGAGTTGAGCAAGGAATGAAAAGAACCTTGATAAATGAGTTGGCATTTTCCAGACAAACAAGCTCTGTGCAGGGTGCAGAGTTAAGAGACAGCAGAGCATGTTTAGAGAGAGGTTCCGATAGGGCAGGGGCTGCATCTGCTTTTCCTGTTCGTTGTACATCTGCTCTTGGTGGACTCTTGCCCTTTCTGTAATATACAACTATGCACAGATCTTTAAGTTAATACACTTGAGTTAAATTTGTACTTCTTGTGAAACTAGTACATGTACATGATTAAAAAATTCAAATTTCTTATAAGATTCAGAAAGCACAGCAGTTCTTTGGCTCAACAATTATATTGCAATTTTCTATTAAATGAATTTTTCAGATCTCCATATTTGTATCTCCAAAAATATTCACAAAGGAATAGAAATACAATTATTTTCTTTCTTAAACAACTTTTTGTCTATCTAAGAGCTAATAATCATGCATTTTAGAAATTTGCCTTGTTCTCTGTGTACTTGTCACCGGACTCTTCCCTGAATTCTGACAGAACTACCAGAATCCCTTAGGTAGAGTCAATGCCATTGGGTGATGGAACAGCATTTTTTTTTCTTGGAATCATCCCTCCTGGGGCCCTGTATTAGTTCACTTTTCATCACTAAGATGAAGTACCTGAGACAAGCTATTTATGAAGGTAGGGGAGGCTTATTTAGCTCACCATTTTGGAGGCTGAAAATTCAAGCAGTGTCATGCAGACTCATGAGTGGAGGAAGGAGTGCATGGCAGCCAGGAAGCAGAGTGGGTGGGCCCAAAGCCAGGCTTCTATGACAACCCTCTGGTGAGAACTGCTGTCCAAGGGCATACCTGAATCACCTGAGGACTGCCCCGCTAAGCCCCACCTTCTCAAAGGGAACCACCTCCCAATAGCTCCATTCTTAGGACCAAGCCTTTAACACATGGACATTGGGAGATGCCCAAACTAATATCCAGGCCCTAGGGAGCCCCAGACCCTTACTACATTTGATTTGCATGGGCTCTCTCTTAACTTGCTGTAGCCTTCCTCTCTCCTCTCCTGGAGCTCCTCTTCTCCATGTGTCTCCTTCTTCCTGGACCTCACAGCCTCTTTGCTTTACTCTCTTGCTTTGGTGAAGGTTCTCTTCCAGTAGCCTCTCATGAAAACACACAGGAGGGTACAGTTGCAGAGCCCTTGCATATAGGAATGCGTCTTCTTCCACTGCTCATGCTTGATTCCCCTTTCGGCTGGATATAGAGCTCTAGGGTGGAAACACTTTCCCCAAGGATTCTGAAGGTTTTGGTCTGCTGCACTCTAGATTCTAGTGATGCTACTGAGAGACCTGATGCCTTCTTGGTTTTCACTCTGTGCATCTGATTTTCTTTTCACTCATCTCTGGAAGTGTTTGTATCTTTCTTATTCCTAGTGTTTGGAATTTCAGAATGGCATATCTAGGTGTGCCCTTTTCTTCCCCATTCAGCATTTTTGATTTTTTGACAAAGATCAAAAGACTCAAACCCTTCTGTTCTGGAAATGTTTTTGGGATTTTTGTTTTTGTATTTGCTTCTTTGTTTCCTCATTAAAAATGTTTTGAGAGACTATTGGATGTCCTTGATGTATGCTTTAATTTTCCCGTTATTTCTTTTCAGCATTTCATCACATTATCTTTTGTATATTTTCTAAGATATTGCATAAATTTATCTTCTAGAAGTCTGTTTAATTTTATTATAGTTATTCCATATTTAATACCCATATACTCTTCAAAAATTCTTCTAATTGCGCTTTTACAATAGCTTTCTGTTCTTATTGCATGGATACCCATCTTATTTTTCTCTGAAGACATTAGCTATAGTTTTTTAAAAAATATTTATTTTATTTATTTGAGAGACAGAGTTACAGAGAAAGGTAGAGACAGAGAGAGAGGTCTTCCATCTGATTGTTCACTCCTCAGGTGGCCACAATGGCCGGAGCTGTGCCGATCCGAAGCCAGGAGCCAGAAGCCTCCTCTGGGTCTCCCACATAGATGCAAGGGCACAAGGACTTGGGACATCTTGTACTGCTTTCCCAGGCCATAGCAGAGAGCTGGATTGGAAGAGGAGCAGCCGAGACTAGAACCAGAGCCTGTATGGGATGCCAGCGCTTTAGGCCAGGGCTTTAAGTCACTGTGCCATAGTGCCGGCCCCAGCTATAGTCATTTTTTAAGATTTAGCTATTTGAAAGGCAAGTTACAGAGAAAGAGAGAGAGAGAGAGAGAGAGAGAGAGAGAGAGAGAGAGAGAGAGAGGAGATCTTTATCCACTGGTTCATTTTACAAATGGCTGCAACGGTTGGGGTTGGGGTAGGCCAAAGCTAGGAGCCTAGAATTGTGTCTGGGTCTCCTACATAGGTGGCAGAGATCCAAGAACTTGTGCTATATTTCACTGCTTTTTCAGGTGCCTTAGCAGAGAGCTGGATAGAAAGTGGAGCAGCTGGGGCTTGAACTCGGGCTCATATGGAATGCTAGCATTGCAGGTGGTGGCTTAACTTGCTGCACCACAACAGCAGTCCCAGCTGTAGCTTTTTAAAATAAGTATTCTTCTTGCTTTACTTTGGTTTCCCAGAGTTCATAATTCTAGGTTATTATTTTCATTCACATTTTTCTTAAATGTCTGCTGACCCTTGGTTACCTGTTCATATTTCTGAGTAAGGAACCACGTTGCCAACTGAAAATCTGTGGTTATCGTTAGGCTTTATTGAATGGTGAGTTTCCTGGTGGTGGGATTGGAGCCAGGATATTTTGATACCCAATTTACAACTCCCAAGAATTTGACTCTCTGCAGACTGTGTTACTTTTCATCTCCTGGGAGACCCCATGGGCAAAGAAGGGGAGGTGCCTCACCAAAGAGCTTCCTTCACCTTATGCAGGTTCTAGTCCTGCTGAAAGCAGGTCTGGGGGATGAGCCTTAGGCCATTACAGTTAGGAGAGAGGAGGAGGGTGGAGAGACTGAAAGGGATAGCAGAGCCATCATAGCAGCAGGATGAAAAGCATGGCTGGGAAAGATGATTGGTACCTTGGTTATAGTGCAGATATCTAGCTAGTTGAATTTGGGCAACCACTGATGATCCTCAATATCACTATGCAGGTGGAATCCAGTTTGTGTGACAAACGAAGACATGGAGGAGAAGAAGCTAAATGGCCCTTCAGAGATGGAATCCTCAGCCTTGGTAGACTCTTACCCTTCCGCAGGCATTACCGGCTTCAGTTCACCTGATTTCAGTAGAAACTGAATACATCTTGGAGAGACAGGGTATGTATTCACATCAGCCATCAGAAGTGATGGGCAGGAGACAAGAGGGATTCTTAAAAGTATGAAAGTAAAACAAACACTTTATTTAAGGAAAAGGCAACTTAGAAAAGAGAAAAGCCTAATAAATAACTCAGTACAGCTGGCTTAAGCACTTTAAAGCCAGTGTCTGTGATAAGCAATGAAAACATTAATATAAAATGCTTCACCATAAATGAGTACAATTCAGGCTGATGTATTGCAGCTGAGCCGGCTGTTGGGTGCTATGCTTTTAAAGTGATGTTTACAATCAGTGTTTTTTCCTTTGGTAACTAAAAGAAGGCAGAAATGGCTGTAAGCCTTGCCAGGGTGCAGCTCTGAGTCTTGAGAGGATGGGAACCCTGCCAACGCCTGGCCCCTCTCCATCCCATTCCCAATCAGCTGGAGACAAGGGAGTTAGGAAGCCTCAGGGAAGAGTAGTGTCAGGGACCAAACAGAACTGTGGGCCTGGTTTAAGTTGATGGCCAGTTCTGGGGTCTGGGGTTGGCAGATCAGTCTTACCGGGTACCATGTGTCCTCAGCTAGTCCTGGAGGCCACAGAGGGTGTCTCCCAGAGACCTTTCATGCCCTGTTGTCTCTTCCTTCTCAGGCCTGGAGAGTGGAATGGTAGCTACTAGAGGCTGGGAAGAGGAGGGTGGTGGGAGGGTTGGGGAAAGGTTGATTACTGGGTACTAAGTTATGGTTAGTTAGGAGGAAGAAATTCTGGTGTTCTATTGTACAGTAAGGGGACTGCATATCATGTCAATGGACTGTATGTTATTTAGAAAAAAATTTAAAGTTTATTTATTTATTTTCATCTAATTGAAAGGCAGAGGGAGAGAGGGGGAGACAGCGAGAGAGAGATAAGGTATATCTTGCATCCATTGACCTAAGTTCACTCCCTGAATGATTGTAACAGCCAGGGCTGGACCAAGCCAAAGTCAAGAGCCTAAAATTTCATCTCAATATCCTATGTGGGTGACAGGGGTTCAAGTATCTTGTCTTCATGTACTACCGCCGGGGCTGCGTCAGCAGGAAGCTGGATCAGAACTGGAGCAGCCAGCATTCTAGCCAGGCATTCTGAAATGGAATGCAGGCATCCCAAGTGGCAGCTCACACTTCTGTGCCACAATATCCCTGAAGGGGTCTGGAACCAAGTGCTTGAGCCATCACCTGTTGATTAGCAGAAAGCTGAGACAGGAATCCAGGCATTCTATGTGGGATGGGAGTGTCCCAAGAAATGGTTTCACCACCGTGCCAAATGTCTACTCCACTTCTTTTGATAAAGCTAGAAGTAAGATTTTGAATGTTTTCACCATAGAGAAGTCATAAATGTTTTGAAGAGATGGGTGTGTTTACCCTATGTGAACATTACAAATTTTATATATTTATTGACATTCTACATGGTATTCTGAAAATTTGTACAGTTTTAATGGATCAGTTATCAGGGATAATCTTATTACCTTACTGAAAAATACATTCCTTTTGTTATGCAAGAAGAAGAAAAATGGCTCACATGTGCTGAGTGCCGGCTCCATGCCAGGTCCTACTCCTGGCTAGGCAGGGTCATCCTCCCTGGGGATGCATTGGTCCTGGATTTGTGCTTGTGTGGACGGCCTTGTCCTGGCCCTACAGCCTCTTCCCTCTCCCAGGATTCTACCTCTCCTTGTGCTCACTCTATTTTTTTTTTTCCTCAGTTCTGGCAGCCCTGGAAGTTTGGGAAGTGGGAGTTCTTTTTTTTCTCCCCCCTTTATCATTGCTGTCCATGAAAGGACTCACAAGACTCCTTCCTTAAAGGGTTCAACTGTCAATCATGTCAGGAAAAATAAACAAAGCAGCACAGACTGTGACGAGGTCAAAGAAGCAGGGTTCTCTTGGTGGCTGTCACTGGCTATTGGTTCCTGCATTCTTTTTAAAATGATGGCTCCAGAGGCCCCCAAGAAGGGGACTCAGAGCCCCTCTGCTGTGTCTGGGGTTGCACTGACAGCCCTTGAGCACTTAGAAGTGAAACGAGCCTGTTCAGTCTCTCACCCATAACCCTGCCTACAGAGTCCTACAGGGTGCAGACGCATCCTCAGCTCTCCTTAGTCCCATACCTGGGAACCAACTGCTGCTTCTCTGGACCTCACAGGTTTTTTTTCCCTTGGATTTAGAGGATCCTACCCCATTTTCTATTTGTTTCTTATTGAGGCTGTCACAAATGACCATAATTGTAGATGCTTAAGACAACACTCTTTGTCTTGTAGTTCTGGAAGTCAGAGATGGGACGGGGTCTCACTGGGCCACCCTCAGGGTGTAGGTAGGTTGGAGGCTGCAGGGGGAACTCTTGCTTATGTTTTGGCTTTTCTAGCTCTGGAGACAGCCCTGTGCCCTGGCTCATGGCCCCTTTCATCTTTATAGCCATCTCAAGCTGATTGAACCTTCTTGGGTCACTTCAGTCTGACATCCACATGGCTGCCTCCTTCTTGACCTCCTCAAGAGCCCTGGGACTATCATGGGGGCCCTTGCACAATACTCAGTAAGATCACTGCTGTACAATTGGCTGATTGGCCACAGTTTCCTATCAGCATTCTTCATGCCCTCTGCTATGGAGAGAGCACATTCACAGGTCCTTGGAATGAGGGCATGAACATGTTTGGGGAGAAAAGCATTTTTCTTCCTACTACAGCAGCTGCCATTGACTTCTGCTCCCTCAAATTCTCCATATCTTCCTGACAAAAGCCAGGTCAGCTGGGAAGACTGCTTCCTCCTTCTGGTAAATCTGGCCTTGTCCCCTGGGGTCCCTGTGTGGACAGACTGTGGGCTAAGTGACCGCAAGGGGGAAACAGATGTTGCTGTACAGTAGGCTATGCTGCTAAGTCAGAACGCTTCTTAGGCTTGGTTGTGAGGTGTAATGAGTACATTAAAATGTATTTATTTAATTTTCATCTGCTAGCAAGCGAGAGAGAGAGTCTTCTACCAATTGGTTTACTCCCCAAATGTGTATAGCAGCCAGGGAGGTCTAAGACAAAGCTAGGAGCCAGAAACTCCATTCTTGGGTGGCAGGGGCCTGGACACTTCAGCCATCACCTGCTGCTTCTTAGGATGTATTAGCAGGAAGCTGGATCTGACATGGAGTAGTTGGGGCATGAACTCCGACATGTGACACAGGTGGCTAAGCCCACTGTGCTATAACACCCACCCTTCAGCACATTTTTTTTTAAAAAAAGATTTATTTATTTATTTGAAAGACAGAGTTACACAGAGAGGTAGAGACAGAGAGAGAGAGGTCTTCCACCTGCTGGTTCACTCCCCAGATGGCCGCAATGGCCAGAGTTGTGCTGATCTGAAGCCAGAGCCAGGAGCCTCCTCCTGGTCTCCCACGTGGGTGCAGGGACCCAAGGACTTGGGCCATCTTCTACTGCTTTCCCAGACCACAGCAGAGAGCTGGATCAGAAGAGGAGCAACCAGGACTAGAACTGGCACCCATATGGGATGCCAGCACTTCAAGACAGGCCTTTAACCCCCTGTGCCACAGCACCGGTGCTTCAGTGCATTTTTGACTTACAGTATCTTTCAACTCATGGTGAGCTCACTGGGGCATAGTGCAAAATGAGTCAAGGACCATATATACATAGACATATGATCTACATGGTTGTTCATAAATTTTGAGATGGAAGGTGAAGGACAGTTGTGCCAGTCACCTGTCATGCGCAAGGTCAACCATTGTGCCCAGCACATCCCCATTCCCATGCCACATGTGACTGGCAACTCCAGAACTTTGTACTACACCCACCAACATGCCACCTTGGTCAAGCTACTTTGTTTCTTGATGCCTCACTTTTCTGGGTCCTAAAATGGGAAAACCTAATTTGAAGAGTGAGAAAAAAAAAATGTGTTGGGTGTGTAGGTTCTGTTCCTCCATCTACACTTTAGGGAATACCTCAAAAAGTACATGGAAAAATGAAATTAAGATAAGTTAATTTTGGTGCAGAAGACTTTGAAATCCTTGTGTGATCTTTTCAGAATACACGTTTCCATGATGTTTTGGTATTTGAGGTTCCCAATCTCTTTCCCTTTTTCCATAGGGAATGGTGAGTGCCTGCTGAGTAGTAGAAAATGAGGAGTTGGGTAGGACTGAACCAGCCAGTAATGATCTCTGGAACAGAACCACCCCAAACAGCATCTCTCCTTACCAGAAATTCTATACACAAAGTCCCAGGCGAGCTCAGCAGTCTGTGCTTCCTGACCAGCGCTGTGTTGCTTTTTAGCTCCCAACTATAAATTTAAACTGAACAGATGTATTATATGGAAATACTTTAAAATATTATCAGAAACAGCTTTTGCATTAGTGGTAATAAATCCATATTTATAGTCATTTCTCTTTTTCGCCTGTTTGTTAGCTTGAAAATTCTAAAATCTTTTTCTAGAGTACATCTGGATAAAGGGATTGGTGCCCTCTTCCCTTCACTACTCTGCTTCCCACGCTCCACTTGTACTCACCCCAAAGCCACCAGTCTTGCCTGATAGCACCACAAAGGAAGCAGTGAAGAAGGGAAGAAAGTGGAGGTCTCCCTGAGCACAAACCCAGATTATGGACTTAGGTAACTTCCATACCATTTGTGGTTTAAAGCAGTTTCCAATACCCTGCCTCCTTGTGTTCATGCCCTGTGTGGCCTGGACCTATCTGATGAACAGAATACTGCAAAAGTGATGGGGTGTTACACTTAAGATTAAGTATGGCTGTGAGTTTCAAATTGCTAGAACTCTTTCTCTTGTGTTATTGACTCTCTGGCTTGAATGAAGCAAGCTGTCATGGTGGAGAGAGCACATAGCAGAAAATTGAAGGTAGCCTCTGGCCAATAGCCAATGAGGAACTGAGACCATCAGCCCAATGACCCATGAAAAACTAAGTTCTTCCAAGAACCAGTGCATGAGCTTAAAAGCTGACCCTGCTTCATTTCAACATTGAGATGTCCATGGCTCTAAAATAGTCCATGGGAGACCATGAAACAAAGGGCCCAGCTAAGCCTTGTTCAGAGTTCTGACCATGAAGAACTTCTCCACTTAGCAGTTCCAGCATTAAGCAGTCACAACCATCAAACCCATGCAAGTTCCACCAGCACAATTTTGGTCCCCAGACATTCAGGCCTACAGCATGGAACATCCTACATCAGGACCTTTGAGCCAGCTGTTCCCTCTGTCTGGAATGCTCATCCCACATGCTCGTGTGGCTTACTCACTCTTGCACTTCAAGTCTTTTTCAAATTTTATTATCATCCTAGGTCCCTCTCCTTCTGGTCATGCTATTTGAACTTGCAGTTCTCCACCCAAAGAACACCTTGGAAAATGCTTGGCACATAGTCATCCCTCAGTACATGCTTGTGGAATGAGATAGAGTGTTTGAGCAGAAACTAGAGTTGCATATTTTAAAAAAAAATATGTTATTGTGTTAGTTTTTTATTACTTTAGCTAAAATACCCTAGAAGAGCCCAACAGAAGAGAAGAGAGTTTATTTTGGTTTACAGTTTGGAGGCTGACAGTTAAAGACTGGGTATCCCTATTAGACTGGCATCTGGTGAGAGCTGGCAATGGTGGAGTGTGTGTGGAGGAACTATCACATGGTGAGCCAGGAAGTGGATGCAGTAAGCACATTCTGCCTATATTACCAACTTTTAGAGAGAACTGCCTTTCAAGTGCGAGGTCTCAATGAACTAAAGACCTCTCACTGAGCCCATCTTCCATACTTTATAATTAGTTTAAATTGCCACCCCTAGCCCATCAATCCATTGACTGTTAACTTTGGAGTTTAGACATCTGCATGAGTTTGGACAGCCAAACCCTGTTGAAGCATAACACATAAAATTTTCCCCTTTAATCATTTTTAATGTAAAGTTCAGTGGCATTATATTATTGTGTAACTATCATTATCCACTCCAGAATTTTTTTAAAATCATCTCAACCTGAAATTCTGAATTCATTAAATGATATTCTTCATTCCTCCTTTCACTCCTCCAGCCCCTGGAAACAACTGTTCTATTTTGTGTCTTTATAAATTTGACTATTCTGGATACCTTACATGAGTAGGCTCATACACAATTTGACCTTTGACTCTCTGGTTTATTTCACTTAGCATAATGTCTGCAAGGGTCATCCATGTTATATAGTATGGGTCAGAATTTCTTTCCTTAGGGCTAATATTTCACTGTATGTGCATACTGAATTTTGCTTATCTATTCATCTATTGATGGTAGAAGATACTTTCTCATGGAAGATGCCTGATACCCCATGGTGTGGGAGGGCAGATGGGTTCAGTTGTCCCTTGTGTCCTTCCTGATGGGTAAGGATGCCACATTTTCTCTCCCGTAGATTTGTGTTGACCACTTGCTCTAGGAGAGGCAATTCTGGACAATTAGAGAAAGTCTAAAACCTTTGGGTATGAAATCAGTTCTCCTGTTCTAGTGCTACAGTGGAAGCTTGAGGTAGAAAGAATTTAGTGAAAGCTGTGAGGATGAGTTACTTACTTTATGGTTCATAAATAATGAAAAAATGGACTCTATGTCTATAAACATTATTTATATAAATTCTTCATTGAATAGGTAACTGCAGGCTAAATGCTAAAACCAAGGAACAAAACCTGGAATTAAAAAAAAGCAGAACTATAGGCGTCAAGAGCAATGGAGAAATCACTTTGTTAGGGTGCCCAAAGGGATTTCCACTCAGTTTCTGGTACAAGGGTGTACAAACTGCAATGGACTCAGCATCCCTGGGATGCAATGGGCTGGCTGGGTGGTATCAGGAGTGTCCCAAGAGGGGACTCCTGTGTACTCAGATGTGGCACCTCTGTTGTTGACTTCTTTCATTCTGTCTTGTTTGTGTTTTTTTTTTTTCATGTAATAAAATACTCAGAGATGATCACTATTTCAAAGGGGATATATATCAGGTTTTGCTTTATTTTGTCCTTGAACAGACATGCATAGTTCCTTCTTCCATGTGTTTCATACAGCTCTGGGCACTAAGAGTGATTCTTAAGAACATGGAATGAGTCTTAAACACCCTCTCATCTCCTCTCTTAGGGCCCCTTTCTCCTTGTATGCTAACTACCAAGCATCTGACAGAGCATACAAGGGTAGACACCCTATTTGCCTCCTAGGTGAGACTTTTCCGCATCAGTCTTCCACTCTGAAGACCAGACAGTCTGGCTGAGACTCAGCCACATTCTCTACTTTGCACTGATGTATTGAGGGAGAAGCTTCAATTGATTGTTAACAGGAAAAATGTGGAAGAAAAGGGGAGAGACTGATGGATTCCAGAGGGAGTGTTTGGAACTTTGAGATGTGGTGTTCACATCTCTGAGAACTTGCTAAGACCCTGTGGCCCCTCTCATGACTAGCAGGAGTGGGGTTTGGAGGGGAAGAGGCGTCTCAAGTTAGGACTCCAACATGCTCTCCCATGTCTGGATCTAGGCTGCTATTAGGAAGGTATCGCTCTTCACTCACATTGGCTTCAAGAGGCTTCTGAGGGTTGCCTGGGGACCTAACCACCACGCACAACATGGTTTCTATGGGAAAATGCATTTTGAGTACTAGAAAACTGACACACACTCAAACTTTTGGAGCAGAGCCTGCTGTTAAGTTGGAGACTGCTTGAATACCACTTTCACAGCCATATTATATACAGAGGCCTATTTTTAAGACATATGTCTATTTCTAAGACATTCAGCTTATATAACAATGGGAATGGGAAGAAAGAACTGATAGAAGTAGAATCTTGTGCTTTGTAGGGAGGAAGGAGATGTGAATATTCATTGTATAGAATGTGTTTATTTCTACATGGAAAGAGAGTAGAAGACACTGAGATGCCTAAAACATCCTCTAGGCTGTGTGGTCCTCCCTTATGGGCTTTCGTTGAGACGCTCCATATCCATGCCATTCATAATTTTAAGGCAAAAAATTGAATTTCAGTGTAACAGGGAGAATTTCATTAAATTTAAAGGTCGAGGTATGGTCATTTTACAGGATTTACCTGAGTTATGAAGTACCTTTGTTCCCTTTCTCCTCTCTGTCTGTGGCCTCAGGTTGATGCATGATGAACTCCCTGATGTATTGCTTTGCCCCAGATAGGTCTACCTTGCAGGAGCCAGTAATGAGTTTGCCTGGGACCACGTTTGGCACCAGTTTTTCCAGAGTTTTCAGTTACTCAGGGTCAACATTCATATCCATTGGTCAGCAATCCAGTGTTAAATATCCTGGTTACTGAGTCTACAAATGAGCCAATCTAGATTCGCTTCCTGTCACTTTGAATAACTTAGCTCACCCCAGCAATTCATGGAGTTATATCAATTTGTTTCAATTTAACTACTTTACATCCACACAAAAACTGAAGTCAACTTGGGTGATAACCAAATGCAATAGGCCAAACAATTAAACTACTCTAGTTGGCTAGTGCTATGTTCTTAACAATGAAAAGTCACAAAAATGGTTCAACTGGCCTTTGGGTTGGCAGAGAGCTGTGAGATGAATATTCTCCGCCTCTCCAACTGTGTGTATTTTATTCATAGACTACCCTTGAATTCTAGACAAAAATAAGGAATGTAAATGCCGTTGTTTTTCAATTGTGAATTTAGGAAATGGAGTTTCAGTTCTGATTCACACATCATATTTAGAATAGAGTAGTTGATGTCTTGTAACAACAAGAAAGATATGGAGAAAAAAAGGACAGGACCAGTGCCGAATTCCTGGGAAAAGCTGAAGCTTCCTCATAGTGCTCTCCATGGCATTCACACCTACCCCCTGTGCCTCAGTGAATCCAGGAAGAGAAATCCAAATTCTAATCCAGGAAGAGAAAACTCATGCAGCGTGGGTAGCTTTTTTAGGCCTGATCTTTGCCTTGGCACACAGCTTTTTCTCTTCTCTCCAGAAGGATAGATATATTTGGGCCAGCGAGGACAGGAAAGGGTTAAGTGTGGATGTTTCCTGAAGATCACCAGGAGATGAAGGGGCCCCAGCAGAATGGCCAGAACACCAGGTCCTCAGAAGACCTCAGTTTTGGTTCTTGATTCGTCACAAACCAGCAGAGTGATCTCTGGCAGACCACTTGATTTGTATGAGCAATCTGGCTGCTAGCATGTCTTTTGACCCTACAACCAGAGCCAGCAGCAGACAGCTGGAGCTGTGTTGCCTTCAGCCTATAGAAGTTCAGTTTCTGTATTGATTCTGATCTAGTAGTTTGATCTTTCAGTCCCATGAGCTAAAGAAACTTGAAATGAAAAGTGTGTCATAACCCTACATGCCACTGTTGTCACTTTTACTTCAATACCACCACCCTTTACTCTGCCATCAGCATCATCATCATAATAGAAGTAAGTGCCGAGCTCTGTACTAACCACTCTGCCTTCCTAATCTCAGTGTTTTTAACAGTTTCATAAGGAGTTGCTGTTCTCATTTTTCAAATGAAGAGCAGCCTGGATCTGAAGGCCACATCTACCTGATTCCAGGGCTCATTCCCTTAAGTCTTCATGATATGCTTTGTAAGATTTTCTTCTTTGTTTCTGGTGCTGTTTTCTACCTAGTTTTCTAGTTATATGGAAGGGACAGAATACTGTCCTGAAGTCCAGGCCACATGGATTTGGCCTTGACTCCTTGGCAAGTTTTTGCCTAGACTCTGAGCCTAAAATCTGCTCTTTGCTTTCCAAACTAGCGGTTGGTTTTAGGCTTTCTGTAAACCAAACACCCAAGCTCTGATGCCAGGCCCACCTGCATTTGAATATCACCCATCATCTGGATCATCCACTGCCCTTTGCCCTCCTTAGAGTTGTTTTCCTAGAGAACTCAGGGCCTGCTGTGGCCAAGGCTGACTTTATCAAAATTCTTTGGAGCCCTTGATCATTGATATGAAGATGGCTAAATGCTTATTGCATTTTCCTAGTGCTCCCATGGGTTTCCTTCATCCTCCACCTGCACTGCCCCCAAGTTCGCTTACGACTTCTGGGGCTTGTGGGGAGTGTATTGGAACATGGTGATCCAGCCCCAGGCTGGAAGGTGACCCCAGGGGTCAGGCCAGCAGGGGGCAATGTCTGGGTTCCTCACAAAACTCCGTAAATAGACCTCTTGGTTTATTCCCGTGTTCTTTCCATCTTCATTTTTTTTTTTTCTTTTTTCTTGTGGAGAGCTCTTGAGTACAAAGCCGCAGGGGAGAGAAGCTTTTTCGTCGAGTTGGCCCAGTCTTGCTTTGCCTCTGCTCCTTACAGGACTTGGTTGTTTTCCATCTTAATTATGCTCTTTGCATCAGCGGCTGGCGGGTACACAACCTTTAAAGGAGTTTATCTTAAAAACCCCACTCTCTCTGGAGTCAAGCGGTTCTGTGGGGGAAACTGTGAGACTTCCAGGGATGGTTGCACGTGCATGATAGTAGGTGGTAGCAAGGGAGTAGTAACAGCTTTCTCATTTACCATTACCTTGGGGAGGTCAGAGCTTGCCAGCATGGGCTAGGGATACTTATACAGCCCCTAGCCTTGAGTTTTATGAAAAACACTGACTTCTGCCTGTGATACTGCTGCTGAATCAACCAAGTACAGTGACAACCATGTGAAGGGAAGTCAGGACTTCTAAGTAGATAAAATGGGTGGAAGCATCATGATTTGAGTTACATCTCAATAACTAACTATAACATATTTCTTTCAGTTAAGACTCTGAAGTTTCCTGATTGAATGCAAATGTCATCTGCCAGAAATAAGTTTTTAATTATCAGGCATTTTTATTTTGTATAAATTCATCTTTAGATGGCTCAGTTTGTAGGCTCAGTTCACCAAGTTTATAGGTCTTCCTCTATCTGGAAGAACTAATTGATTAGTCAAGGATAGATAATCTACCCATTTACCCTTTGATTCACTCATTTTAAGATTTTTTTTTTCGGTTTAGCTGTGTACTCTGTGCTGTACAGGGAGACTACAAGAAAACCTGGTCCCTTAAGGAAGCTTATGGGAATCTAGAATTCTGCACAGGAAACTCTGCAGTATGATGGAGATAAGTTATAGTTGGCAGCTAGACCATGTGCTATAGACATAGCTGCACCATGAGGTTGAAGGAAGCAGGTTTAGATAGCGCTAAAAGTAGTTCCGTGGATGAGCTAAGATCTTCACTCTTGGAATTACTATATGAGGTAAAAATAATTAAATATTAGAATGCATGATAGAGAATACATTTTGCAGAGAGAGAAAATGGGTGCATTGCAGGAAGGCTTGTGTTAATTTTAAGGAAACATCGACTATTTGAGTCCATAATGGTAAGGCAGAGAAAGTCTCCACTCTTCTTTTTCAGGCCTAATTGCCTGAATTCATTCTCCAGCAGTGTCCATCTCTGGCTTTAAATTTTCCAGTTCCCACCCAATTCCAGCATCAACTTTGTGGGCAGTCATAATGCTCTGCCTGCATGTAGCAGGTGCTAAAGAAATGTATTGAATCAATGAACAAATGAGCCACAAATAGTTTTGAGCACATCTGCTAAGCTGAGCTACTTCAGAGCCTTGATTTTGATTTTTCTGAACTAAAGTCACTTTATGCTCACTCTGCAAGTATAAAGGAGAGGATATTCTACAAACAAATGCCACTTTTCAATCACCGGTCAACATTCCCAGTCTCTCTCTATCTCTTGTGAGCATTCATGTAGTCTCACTCAAATTTAGTCAGACACAGCAATTTATTCTCCCATTTACATGGTGCAATGAGACAACTGAGCCCAAATGATGCCACCCTTGTTCTTGCTCTAAGAACATAAAATTCATTTTTAATTTTATATCATATCAGTGAGAAATTTCCCTAGAAAAAAATTTTAAGTCTAATTCATAATAAAATTAGTCACCCAAAAGGCACACAACTCTGATGACTTTAATAAGTGTACCTGCTGCGACCTCTAGTAACCTATTACATCTCCAGAGGGTGAGCCAGCTGGAGAAGAGGATTAGGGCTCCTGACCCACTTGTAACACTCTGGGTGGCCCCTCCAGCTGCACAGAGGTCAGGCAGAGGGTGGGATCCTTGGTACAACACAGATACCAGGATCTGTGAAGGGATGTAATGACTCAGTGTCCCTGCAGAATCCCGGGGGACAAACTTGTCACCGTCGCCCAAATCTCCAGGCTGAGACTGAATGTTCAGTTCCACAGCTGTATAAGCTCTTGTATAAAGAGGCCCCATCAGTGGGGCCTCACTGCAGAGGTCAGTTTCCCATTCTGGAGTCTGGCCAGGCCTTGGATGAGTAGCCCTGTCTTCAGTTCAGTCTCTAGCCATGTGAGAGGAATCTGGGACTGGGACCAACACTAAGATGCTTTTGTAATCTATTCTCTCTGCCCTCTTCCTGTTTCTCTCCAATCGGGAAGGCGGAATACAGAAACCTGTGCCAAACTCCCAAGATGTTGACCTTCCAGTCTGCCCTATCATTGCTCAGGTTTTGTCCCATCCATCAAATGGCTGTGCCAGGGGCGGGGCCTAGACTGATCATCACCATCATGCCTGGAGAGGCCAGACAAGTATTTCCAGTACACTGTTGCAATGACAACAGCTGTGACAAGCCATCAGCTTGCTCTAGTGGGGGGGGGGGGGGAATTACAAGGAGGATAAAGCAGATAGTTCTGAAATCTGTGATGGTTTTATAATCTGGTAAACACCCAGCAGAACAGAACCGGAGGCAGTAGGACCTACGTTTGAGAAGTATTGGACAAAGTCAGACTCAGTGTAGCAGAAGAATGCTGGGTCTCACCAGGGTTGAATGGAAGATGCCCAGGTCGAATGGGACAACTTTTGGGACTAGAACTGTATAAGGAACCTAAACAAGGAGAGTCAAGGGCAAAGAGTTCAGGTGGACATAGTTCTCATATGTGAAATCTTGCCAGGTGAGCCCTTCCCAGTCATGTTACCGACATGACTGGAGGCACATCATGGAGGATTTGGTTCTCAGTACCATTTTTGGGGATGAGGCATCTCTGTTTTGGGCTAGACCCAAGATTTCCTTTATCCTGGGTTGTGAGAACTGTGATTGAACCAGAGTTGCTTAGCATGCAAGGTTTAGGGCCTGCAGTAATAGGACTGGGTCCACCCTGTTACTGCTCTCTTTCCTTGTGTATGTCACACAGCATCGCTTCCTGTTTCACATCAGGCCCCAGCACATGCTCTGTGTGTTCACCACCCACCCAGTTCCTCTCACAGCAAACTGCCCATATGCTGCAGCCCCATCTTGCCTGCCTCTGTCTGGCCCTCTCTGAAGCTCCCATCATCAGCAACAACATCACAATGCTTAGATTAATTACTGATTATCCCGTAGGTCACCCTGATTTCCTTGTTATGCTGATGTTTGCCTCCTTTTGTATTTCTCAGATGGATGTCTTGGGGTTGGTCCTCTGTCATGTTTATTGATTGATGGTTTGATGTTTTCTTTCCTTCCCACCCTCCTCATTGTCCTAGTTCCTCATGAGAGTTTGTGAGGGATGAGGTTAAGTTTATCTTTTCTCTCTTGCATTAGAACATTGCTGGGTGTTCGTTTTCTAAATTGTGTTTTTGGTTAGTCTGAACTGGTCCAATGTATCAAAAATGCCAATAGTGCCTTGGCCCTCCTGGGTATAGAATTGGTTTTATCTGTGTATGATTTTGTTATTTCTATGCTAGTAACATATCTTTGCCGGGCATAAGCTGAACACATCAGGATGAGGAAGGTCTGGTGCATAATTGAGCTCTGAAGTTGCTCATGAAGGGATGAGAACAGAGGCCTGGAAAGAGTGACTTACCCCACTGAAAGTGCTAGAAGGGTGCTGGCCTTGGGGTGTAGCTGGTAAAGCTGCTGTTTGTGACACTAGCATCTCGTACGAGAGCCAGTTCATGTACTGGCTACTACACTTCCAGTCCAGCTCCTTGCTAATGGCCTGGGAAAAACAGCAGAAGATGGCCCAAATGTTTGGGTCCTAGCCACTCATGTGGGAGACCCAGATGAAGTTTTGGGCTCCTGGCTTTTGCCTGGCCCAGCACTGGCTGTTTGCAGCCATCTGAGGAGTGGACCAACAGGCTAAAGATCTCTCTCTCTCTCTCTCTCTCTCTCTCTCTCTCTCTCTCTCTCTGCCTCTGCTTCTCTCTCTCTCTCCCCCTCTGTAACTCTTTGAAAATAAACAAATAAATCTTTTAGTTTTAAAAAAGGTGCTAGAAGGGAAGTCAGGTCTGTAAGTGAAGCCCAGAGCCTGTCTGGTGTAATAACCACAGGCCACATTTCAGTAATAGGAACAGAATCAGCAATGGTGTCCCTGAGACAGGTAACACTATAAATATGAATCTAACTAACTGCTGACCACCAAGTCTGGGATGGAGCGTGGTAGGGATGGCTGAGCTCTGTCTTTGGGGTCTGTCATCCTGCTATAGGAAATCCAGGTTTATTTATATTTACATGGGGGTTGGAGGACTCCCAGCAGCAAGAAGGAGCCTTCTCTATTGAGTAAGAGTTTTCCAAGTCTCTGCTTGTGCCACATTTGTTATTGCCCACTGGACAAAACAAGTCACATGGCCACGGCCTGAAGCAATGGCTAGAAAAATCCAACTCTTGATGGCAGGAACTCAGTCCCAGTTTTCAATAGAACCTCAAGAATGAAAACAGCATTTGTGTTTTAATTGGGTATCAGGTTCATTCATTCATTTATTCCTTCTTTTTTTTTCTAATTAACATTATGTGTTAGGCAAGCCTTGCCTCAGACCTGCTACGGAGTAGATGTGGACTTTGCCCTCAGGTATTCACATCATAGGAGGGGCCTTCTGCCAGAAAAGGAGGCCATAGAGGGGTTGGTACTGTGGCAGAGTGGGTTAAGCCACCACCTGCAATGCTGGCATTCTGGCATTCCATATCATGTGACACTGATTTTAGACCTGGCTGCTCCACCTCGGATTCAACTCCCTGCTTATGTGTCTGGGAAAGCAGCATAAGATGGCCCACGTGTTATGGAAAGCTCCAGGCTCTTGGCTTTAACTTGGCACAGCCCCAGTCATTGTAGCCATTTGGAAATTAAACCAGCAGATGGAAGATCTCTCTCTACCTCTCTCTCTGTAACTCTGGCTTTCAAATAAAAAAAAAAAAAAAAAGGAGAGCGGCTCATAGAAGGAAGCTTTTCTGAGAGTAGTGATGGAAGAATACGAAGCAGAGGATGTGGTATTTGGGGAGCAAGGCAGACATTAGAGCTCAGCAATAATTGGATGTTGAGCCTGAAAATGAGGTACTGAGGCACTGTCGGTCCCTCCCGTTTCCAGCCATGGTTGATACTGAGCACCAGGGTCATAGTTGGGCTTGAATACACAGAGAGTAGGAATTGAGGGACTCTAGCAACATGGAGGAGAAGAGAGAGTGGAGTTGGGTCCACAGGGGCTGCAGCCAACTATACTGGCTGCACCAGCACCCTGTGCCCCTGTGCCCTGTGCCCTGGGATCTGTGCAGCTGTGCCATGTATCTCCTATTAAACTGGCGCCTCTTGAGTCACAAAGTCAGTACTGGCCAACAGCCATAACAGAGCCTGAGGACCTCATCACTGGAAATAGCTTCCCAATTCCCCCACACAGATTGTGTCCTCAGGGGACAATTGGATGTGAGAGTATCATTCACTGAGCTTTCCATGCGTGGGGGATGGGAGCAGGGAGAGAAAGAGAAAGAATTTCAAGAAATGTGTATATTTATCCTGGGCCAGCCTTAAGAAAACACAGCCGCCAATCCATCAAAAATGAATTTGAGTTTGGATAACATTAGCGTTTAAGGCGATGCTCTTCTCTTGTATTGATTCTCTGTGGGTTGAAATGGAAACAATTTTAGAAATGTAGTCTTAGGTTTCCTTAATCTGCGTGGCTCAGGGAGGAAAAGGCTGTTGTCACTCGTGCTAATAACCACAAGGAACACGGTTCTAAAGTGCTTAGCTGGAAAATGAATTCCAGAAGCCAGCCCTGGCCATGCCTCCAGGGAAGTTGTTTCCTAAAAATTCAGCCTTTTGCTTTCTTTCAAGAATGTTGCCTTAGAGGACATGACTGGGAAGGAGGAACTAATATGCAGAATCGAGGGTTCCCAGGATGGGAGGAGTCAGCATGGGGTGGTGGTGGCAGCATGGGGCTGGGACCCTAATTATCACTGGCCAGGTAAAGGAAAAGATTATGCAACTGACATTGGCCTTCACAGGGAGCACTGTGCCTCTCATCATTTGAAATAAGTATCTGCTAGGAGTACCATTATGAAATTCTAATGCATTAGTTTAAGGCACTGAAGGTCCCTGTCCAAATGTCCATGACATTGAATTGTCATACATCAAGTTATCTTTTGTGGCCTCTGAGCATCCTGGGATGGGGGATAAGTTGGGTGGAAAGCAGAGGAAGGGCCGGCGCCACGGCTCATAGCTCAATAAGCTAATCCTCCACCCAATGCAGTAGGTAGAACCTGGGGTTCTAGTCTCGGTCGGGGCACCCGATTCTATTCTGGTTGCTCCTCTTCCAGTCCAGCTCTCTGCTGTGGCCCAGGGAAGGCAGTGGAGGATGGCCCAAGTTCTTGGGTCCTGCACCCGCATGGGAGACCAGGAGAAGCACGTGGCTCCTGGCTTCGGATAAGCGCGATACACCGGCCGCAGCACGTTAGCTGCAGTGGCCATTGTGGGGTGAACCAACGGCATAAGGAAGACCTTTCTTTCTGTTTCTCTCTCTCTCACTGTCTACTCTGCCAGTCAAAAAAAAAAAAAAAAAAAGGTTTGTAGCATGAGACACTGCTAGGTAGTATGAGCCACAGCAAGATTTGTAGCATGAGACACTGCTATGTAGTATGGGCACTGAGTAGGGAAGAGAGAGCAGGGTGGGATCAGTAAAGCCTAGGAAGAGGTCGTGGGGTATCTGGGTTTGATGTCTAGTTGCCATGAGGCTGGGTACTCTCAAAGGAGACCTCTGCTAAAGAAAGTCATGTCTGTTTGTCATTTGGACTGAGCTTCCTACAGTTGCAACTTTTGAAGTTCTGTGTCAACCTTTTGCATTTAGAGGCCCTGAGGAAGGAGATAGTCCCTTAGTGAAAAGGGCAGTCAGCAGCCTTCTTCCCTCAGCCTTCTTTTGTCTTTTTGCCTCTGGCCACCCATACAGCCCTTGTGGATATTTGCATAAATATGAGCTCTATTTGCATAAAGTGTGGGCACAGTTTGCAGTGTCCCCTGGAGGAACAATCTGTCCTGTGACCTTTTCCCTGTTTGTCACCTGAGGTTTGTCACTTCACACCTCTCTTCCTTCTCACCCACCCACTTATCCTGACCCAGATCTGGGGCACCAGAGCACAGGAGGAAGTTGGAGGGTGAGCATGGACAGCCTTGTTTTTTGGGCCATCAAGAAGAGGCTGAGTCCTGCCTCCCTAGAGAGAAGCAGTGCTTTTCCTTTTCCCCAGGACTTGGATTCTAGCAATTACGATCCACATATCCTACAGTAGCTTGCATTGAAATACTGCCTGGGAGTGTGATGAGACAAAGCCCAACAGTGATGTACCAGAAAGATAGGGAGTGGGGCACACCAATGGGTGTGGCCTCCCCAAACCTTTGTCCTCTCCTCTGGTGGTTAGAGCTCTGGGGAGTAGGCTTCTTTTGTCACATTGTCCAGGCTCCTTTAGATGTCTGCTGACATTAAGAGTCAAGGTTTACATCAAAAGACGTCCCATCAGGCACAGACTGGACTACCCAGGAACAGTAACTCAGGAGGGCAGGAGGGCAGGGTCATGCACCGGGGTGATGGAGTTTGGGCCTTGCAGGGTTTTCAGAATTTAAGCCAACTCTAGTGCAGGGAGATCCTGGTATTCCCTTAGAGGTAGGAGCTTGTGGTCTTTTGTGCCTTTCATTAATGACCAGCTACCTCCCCTGCTACTTACTCTGTCTGGGTTAAAATTTCTGTTTCCTTTTGGCTTCTGCTTATATGTGAGCAAACCCAAGACTTGATGACTTTTGGTGTAATCTGTGGTCTCTTTTTCAATTGACTCTTTAATCCCACAGAAATACCAGAGAAAATAAGGTGACTCTAGCTCATTATGACTGTCCCTGTTTGGTTACAATTTGTGTGCCCTTACCTTCACAGGCCTGTGGCCAAAACAGAGATTGGCTTTCCTGAGTTAAGTGCTCACTGCAGTTCTAATTAGATCAGGCATGACAGATGATGGGGAAGCCATCCAGAGAGACCTCTTAGAAGGGGTGGTGTCCATGGCAGGCTCCCACGGCTTGGCCTGACCCATATGCCTAGGTGTCTAAAGTGATGCCAACTCTAGTTGTGGTCAGAGTAAGTGGTCATCTACTCTCTGTGCCAAGGAAAATAACTACATGGTCCTCTGCATCTACCACTGTAGTCTTCTGTTGGCTTGTCCATCTGTCCTGTTTAGGATAATTCTCACCACATCTACATTATCCAGTGATGACTTGTGCAATAAATAAGTTCATGGTGCCTAGAGTATCATTAAAAAAAAAACCTCTTTTCCTTTCTACTTACTTAGGTTATAAGCATGTTTAGCGTAGGAACCCTATTTAAAAATTTTTTAACACTTAAGGACTAGGCACACAGTGGGAGATTATTAAATATTTCCTGATTTATTGCTTGGTAATTATGCAGAGAAGCATTGCAGAGATATTAGAGGATAAGACCCACCAGCTCTCTTAATGGGACTTTTAGAGGACTTTGGGTCATCTTGTCCAGTATTAATACTACTAAACAATTATAATTAAACCTTTGAACAAGGAAACTACACAGGTAGGCTGAGAAACTGAGGACACAAAATAATGTCTTATTTTCAGGGCCTCATGAGCATAGCATAAATTCACTTGACTCTAAGGAAGAACTGACCCTCTTAAACCTCATTAACTCAAACTCTGCTAATTAGAGTTAGGAATCATTCAGTACTGCAGGGCTGGATTTTGTTTTTGCCTTTTGAAAAATATATCTGTAAAATCAGTACACAGTATCAGAAGGGAAGCAGAGTGGGAGAGGGGAGGAGTCAGCTGACTGCTGACCACCAAGCCCAGGTCCAATTCTGATGCTCAGGAAGCTCTCCCTGATTGCTTCCTGCTCCTATCAAAGCAGAGTCCCTTCTGTGTGTACCACCCTCCATTATGACCCTTTGCACCACGTGCTACAAACCTTTCACAATAGACTGGAACCCTGAGGACACTGCCTCTGGTCCCTTCTCTCTGTATTTCTAGCTCAGAGCCTGCCTAACCAAATGTTTGCTCAATGAATAAGTAAAGCAAAGCTTCTACAGAAACATTCTTTACATAAAAATGAAGACTGTGTTCATTACAAACAGATATTATCCTAGGAATAAGATTTTACAGTTTTTAGCCAAGTCCTGAACAAATTCTTCTCCTAGGTCTAGTATTACTGTGAGGGGACAGATGGGTAATAGGCAGCTAGGTCAGTCCTGGTCGGAATGAGGGAAAAGGAAAATCTTTTTAAGAGGCTACAGAATGCTTGTTTCTCCTGCAAAGCTACCGACCAATCATACCTTTCTTGTGGCTTTTGTTTTATTGTGAGCAAATTAGACAAGGTAGACAGGATTACAAATCTGGCATTTTTATGGGTTTTGTCCCCATCCTCTATTAGTTGCTGTTCTATTTTTTCCCCAAAAAATTGTGCTTAAAAGACTTCACTTCCACCATTTTTTTGGGTCTGAGTGACTCAGAGCACCCCTCCTGCCTGCTGTGGCGGGAGGTTTCTCACTTAGATAAATCTTTGTTTGCTTTCTTCCTTGTCTGTGTGAAAATTCTTCTTCGATGTGAGGCAGAACTGAGGTTGCCTTTCTTCACTGCCATTTTACCCATAACATTACCAATATGAATGTTGAAAGCCAACTTGATAGTAAGATTAATATTTTTGAGTAGTTAACTTGTTACTAATTAGCTGTTTAAGGTTAGGTTTTATTTTCTGGGATCCCAAGTCATGAAGATGAAAATGAGTGAGTGAATGGGTGATTGCCTTATGGTCTCCTGCATTGCCACTCAGGTCCTTAACCTATGTTTTGTCTGGGTTGCCTCCTGATGGAACTGAGTACAGAGAAAGAAGCAATGATAGATTTGGTGGGCTGTACAGGCCTGTCTGGAGCTGGAGTCAGTTCAAGGTAGGGTAAAGGGTAGGGTTGGCAAGGAGTAGGGCAAGGGGAGGGAAATGTTCAGCTTGGCAGGAGACATTCTTATGGTGAGTACTGAGAGGTACTCACTGATGGTGCTGATCATGCCCTGGCAATTGGTCAGCTTCAGAAAAGTCCCAGAAGGGGTACAGAGTGTCTCAAACAGGGTAGGGGACAATCAGGTGTTGGTGACTGAGGACCTGATTAGCAGGTGGCATCCCAGGGGCATTGCAAGTCCTAATGTCCTGGCCTTCTACACACAGTAAATGAAAAGAGGAAGATGAAACCACAGTTCTGTAATTTATAGAGAATAAAACATGTCTCTATGTTCAAAGAAAAAGACAGATTGAGTTTGTGAGAATTGAGGTAGGTTTTTCAAGGTCACAGGAATAAGATAGTAGCCATGTTACTAGTACTGAAACAAAAGCCAGATGGAGACAGAGGTGACTTGAAGTTAACTTCTCTAGGTAAGAACCTACAGTTCTTTTAATTCTCCTTACTAGTAACATTTCTCTAGGGAAGAGGTGGGTTAGGACAGATGTCGGGGGGAAGTGATATAAGATTCCTGGGTCTTCTGTATGAGATAGTGTCAGACTTCATGGGCTAGTTAATCTGGGGACAATTCTTCTGTTGATTGCCAGAAAACCTGAAACAACAACAATTATAATGACAGCAATGACAGAAAGTTGCTTAAAGGTATTGGAAAGCTAACAGAGTACTGAGGAATTGCTCAGGAGAAGATAAAACTCTAGAGATGTAAGCATTGGCAAATAATCTGAAAAGCTGTGTCATAAGAATACAGGTGAACCAGAAGTAAACCAGGACAAGAACATCAAGAGCAACAACAACAAAAACAAGCCCCTCTCAAGCATTCAGATAACCCTGAGAAACTGAACCATTGGATGGCACAGAAATTCTCAATACCTGGATTTAGGTCTTCCAAGATTGCTATTATTCTCAGAGATTTAGGACAAGAGCAAGTGGAAATAACCTCTGATGCAAGAAAAGGCCAATCTCCATCTCATGTTGCTTCTGTAAATAGTTTTTCAAATACATTGTCTGATATACAAAGATAATCAGATGTACAAGGAGCTAGAACCAACATGAACAAGAAGTTTCCCAAAGAAAGACACATAGGTTCTCTAATATTGAAAATGTCAGGCTTAGGCTTTAAATGAACTATATGTACTATTTTCAAGCAATTAAAAACAAGATAGAAATTTCAACAGAGAGAAAGAAATTATAAAATTGACATAGCAGATTGAAAACACTGAATTACATATACATTATAGATGTAAAAACACATAATACTGTAAGTCAAGAACATCATGGAATGATTTATCTAAAGATTAGACATAATTGAAGAGAGAGTTACTTAACTGGAATATAGGTCAGAAGGAAATATCTAGAATGAAGCCAAGTAGTATGAAAGGTAGAAAAAAAATCAGAAAAGAAGTAACAAATGTGGGGAAACAGTCAAATGCTCTATTTTATATTTATTTTAAGTCTTAGAAACAGAAGAGAGGAAGTGGAGCAGAACTATTTGAAGAAATAACATGAGATATTTCCAACAATAGAAGACATTAAGTCAAGAGTTAGAACTGTTATGAACCATAAGCAAAACAATTAAAGTCTCATATAGCTAAACAGTTAAAAACTGCAGAAAATCAAAGACAAAAGAAATTTAAAAATAGTCATGAGTGAAAGGTAAATTATTTTCAATGGCAATAATTAGACTGATGGGTAACTTTTTGATAGGGAAAGAAACAAGTCAAAAGACAATAGAATGATATCTGCTTCTGATATATGCTAAAATAAAATTATTGTTCATCTAAAATTTTATCTCTTCAGAAACTACCATTCAGGAATTTTTTAGACCAAAAAAAAAAAAAAAGGAAATTTGTCACCAGTAATTTTACACTAAAGATAAAGATTAGGGCATTGTTCTGGTGAGAGAATAAACTGAGAGGGAGGGATAAGAATGCATGTAGAAATGAAGAGAAAAAAATTAGGGAGTGGGCATCTGGCCTATCAGTTGATGCCAGTCGGGATGCTCACAGCTCATGGCAGAGTGTTTGAATTTGAGTCCCAGCTCTCCTCTTGACTCCAGCTTCCTGCTAAGGAGATCTCTGGGAGATGGAAGGTGATAGTTCAAGTACTTGGGTCCCTGTCTCCCATATGAGAGATTGGGAATGAGTACCAGGCTCCTGGCTTTGTCCTGGCTGAGTCCCAGTTGTTGCAGGGATTTGGAGAGTGAAACAGCATCTTGCTCTGTCTCTATTTCAAAATAAATGAACAAAAAGATTAAAAACACTTTAAAATAATTTATTCTATTGAATATGAAGTATACATTAAAGCTATAATAATTAAATGGTAGTATTGCAAAAATAAGCTAATAAATGCAACCTCATGAATACACAGTCAGCTGATTTATGACAAATATGGGCTACATTTCAGTGGGTAAAGGATGGTCTTTTCAAAGAATGCTTGGAGGAACAAAATAGATCTCATATGATTAAGAAGATAAAGAATCTTGAATGCTATCTAACACCATTTAATAAGAAATAAGTTATGGATAGGTTGTTTGTAAAAGGCAAAGTAATAAATTTTATGGAAGACAAATTAGAGATTATCTTCATCTTTTCAGAAGAAGGAAAGGCTTTTATTTCTATTGCTTTAAATATTTATTTTTTGAAAGGCAGAGTGACAGAGAGGAGGAGAGAGAGCCAGTGAGCTTCTCTCTGCTATTTTATTACCTAAATGATTGCAACAGCCCTGGCTCCAGACTGAAACCTGAAGTCAGGAATTCCATCCTGGTCTCCCATGTAGGTGGGAGGGCCCAAGTAATTGGCCAGTCCTCCATTGCCTTCCCAGATGCATTAGCAGGAATCTGGATTGGAAACAGAGCAGCTGGGACTCAAGCCAACTCTGATATGAGATGCCAGTGTCACAGGAGGTGGCTTTACCCACTGAACCACAATGCCAGCCTGAGGAAAGATTTTTATATAGGAATTGAACAATACTAATCATAAAGAAAAACACTGCTGTTTTATTTATATTCTGTTTGGTTAGTAAAAGGTCTATCCTCAAATAGAAAGCATGAAGAGAGTAAAGATGTAGTCCTAATTGAGAGAGAAGACATTTGCCACATATAACTAAAATGCAGTTTCCAGGGTAAAGAAACACTGAAGATAAGTTAAAAAAAGACAGTTCAAAAGAAAAATGGACAAGAGACTTGAACAGGTACTCCATAAAAGGACGTGGTCACACGACAATGTGTCCGTTTTCCTTAGTAGTCAATGATAATGAGACAAATGGAAATGAAAGCTACAATGAGATAACACTACAGAGTCACAGAATTGGTAATTTAAAAAACCCTGTTACTATCAACTTTTCAGGGGCTGTGGGGCAATCAGAGCTCTTGTACACTATTGGTGGTGGTGTACATGGACACAACCATGTTGGAAAATAATTTGTGCTTTCCAAAGCTGAAGGTGTCCATACCCAAAAGCATAACAACTTCACTCCTAAGCATACAGTCAGCATAAATGCATGCACACATATGCCAAAGGAATCGACCCAAATGTCCATCAACAGGAGAGCAGATAAATGAATTTGGTATATTCAAACATTGGCGTACTACACATCAATGAAAATGAGCAAGGTATTGCTGTATAGGCAACACAGATGAATTTCACAAACCTATTGTTAAGGAAATGAGTCCAAATTAAAAAAAACACATTTATAATTACTTTTATATAAAATTCTAAAATGGACAAAATTCAACTGCAGTGTTTAGGAATGCAATTAGGTGACAAGATTAAAATGAAAAGCAAACAAATGATTACCATACAGGCTGTAAAAATCATTGCCTTGGGTGATTAACAGAGAAAGGGTTGGAGGGCTGCAGGGTTGCTGGTCATGTTTTCTTCTTGACCTGGGAAGCAGTTAACCAGGCATTCATTTTATAGTATTTATTGACATGCATATTGGTATTTTAGATCCTTTTCTGTGTAGATGATGTAATCTTCCAACACAGAAGAGGTGGGCTGATAGACAAACACCACTTACCTTTTACCACCTTCCCCTCTACCTCATCCATTTCCTCCTCCTTTTCTTGAGCATCATCCAGGTCTATACCTCCTACCTCTTATTTTATGTAAAATACAAATAAATATATTTCCCAAAGAATTTTTTCATTTTTTTTCTTTTATTTTCCAAAGAAAAGCTTTCTAGAAGACATGTGGTAAGCAAAAAGGACTGACTGGAATTGCTTGTTGTTGCAGCTTGTTGAGCAGCGCCTTACACATCCCGTCAGGCTGCAATTGTGGGGATGGGAGAAGTAGTGCTGTTTGAGGCTTGAAGCTCTGAAGGAAGTCAGTAAACTCTGAGATTTTTAAAAATACCCCTTTGTCATGGTGATATATTGTATGATTCTTGGAATAAGGTCTCCTTGTAGGTGTGGACAAATTGCATGAATGTGGAGAATGGCAGGATGGTCTTCCTTAGCCTTGAGAGACTGTTCATGCACCTGCCACTGTACTCTCTACTCATACCTGTAAACTCTTAGGGTTTATAACTTTGGTTCATAATTTTCCTCTCCAATTCTCCCAAAGGCAGTTGTTCCTGGGAGTTGGGTATTGGTAATGTACTCATTGTTTGGCACCTCTGTGAGAATGTGTTACTGGCAACTCTGCTTCTTGTCATCACTCTAGGCTCAGGCAGAGAAGGAGGGAATTGCCTCTGTGCTGGGAACAAGGGAGGGAACCAGGAAAGCTGCAGGGATTGTCAGACCTCCATGCACATATGACTCAGCAAAGGAGAGGGGGAGAAGATGGGGTAGACTAATCAAGGGACAGTTCTGCAGAGCCCCAGGGAGTCCCTGAAACCAATCCATTGGCAGAGGAGTCACTCATTTCCCAGAAGCCAGTCTGCCTTGGTATCCCTGCCAGATTCCACCACTGCTGAGGAGCAGCATGAGAGAGCTGTGACCCAGTGTGACACCAGGATGGATTTTTAATCTTAGGAGTGGGGTTTCCTAAAGCTCCATGGGAGTCTTATTCTTGTGGCTTCTGTAGCCCAGAAGAGAGGAAAGATGAGCCCAGGCTCCAAGGCTTCCCCAAGGTTGGGAACTTAGGATGCACCTGCTGATAGCATGCATTGTGGACAGGTAGAAAAAACCCTTGTGCTTTGCCATGGTGGGACTCTTATCAGACTCTGTTTGGGAAAAGCAGGATGTGGAAGTCTGGGTTTTGAATGCTGTTCTGCTATCTTTTTTTTTACCAGCTCCCTGAGCCAGCCCAACTGGACATGACATATTCTCTGTCTGGATTTTAAGTATTTCCCTGAACCAATTTCACTATGTCTCCCATCTGGTCCACTTCTGATGCCCATGATCAGAGATTGTGCATTCATCTTCTGATTTCTCACCACAGGGTTGGCTCCAAAGATTTCCCCTTCTCCTCCTCCTAGTTCAGTTTACCCTGCCCCAAGGGATCCCTCAAATCATCTTCCAGGAAGCATCTGTGGGCTCATCACCCGATGCCACATCTGAAGAATGGCATTAGTGGTGTGAATCGATCACACAGGGCTGCATGGCTATCTCTTTGTTTCCCTCTGTGCCTTGCACTTTTTTGGTCAAGAATCTACTCTTTTATCCCTGACATATCATCTGGCACAAAGTAGGACACATTTCACTTTTAAGAAAACTTCAGGGACTGGTGTTAGGTATAGCAGGTTAAGCTGCTGCTCGCAACACTGGCATCTTATGTGAATACTGGTTTGTGTCCTTGTTGCTCCACTTCTGATCCAGCTCCCTGATCATGGCCTGGAAAAAAGCAGTGAAATACAGCCCAGTGTTTGGGCCCCTGCCACCCATGTGGGAGACCTGGATGAAGTTCCTGGCTCCTGGCTGTGGCTTAGCCCAGCCCTGGCCCCTGTGGTCATCTGGGGAGTCAACCAGTGGATTGAAGATCCCTCTCTCTCTCTCAAGACAATGCCTTGTCTCTTTCTCTCTCTCTGTAACTCTTTCAAATCAATAAGTGAATTCTATTAAAAAAAAAAAAAAGGAAATTGCAGATGAGCTATCAACAGCACTCTAGAGGGTCAGTATTAAAACTGATCATCAACTTGGACTCTGACTGGGAAATTGCATGTCTTCTGGCAGTAGGAGAAATCTCTGGAAGCCATGCTAGTTTTAGGGGAAAATGGTAGCATTTTCAACCCAAAGAGCTTGAGAGGCATGTATACCTGGGAGGTACAGCAGACCTGGGCCTGCAGACATGGGAGTCTTGATCATAGGGTGGATATTTACTTAAGATAGCATCAAACCACTCTCTAAATAGTTGAGATGAAGTGTAAGGCACAAAAGCTTTCCTAGAAGAGTAGCCAATCTCTTCCAAAGGTGACACACTGATGTGCTGATCATTCATCTAAGATTATTCAACTAAAAGTTAGAGATAACATAAATTATATGCAGTCCAGAATATTATTAGTTGATAAGTGAATATGCCAGAAAGTACTATTTGTTTCAAAGAAGGAAAAACAATTCTAAACCGGGGGAAATCCAAGGTACAAACTTGTGCTGAATCTTTAAAAAATGGAGAGAAGAGGAAAAAAAAATCTCCAAAGAAAAATTTATTAACAAAATGAAGAGGCTTGTGTGGGCACATCAACTCTGGCTATATTCAGAAGTGTCCAGGAGATTCCACTGGTCTGCAGGATAAGGCCACATTTACCTATATCCTTTCTTTTTTTTTTAAATTTTTTGACAGGCAGAGTAGACAGTGAGTGAGAGAGAGAGAGAGAGAGAGAGAGAGAGAGAGAGAGAGAGAGACAGGTCTTCCTTTGCCGTTGGTTCACCCTCCAATGGCCACTGCGACCGGCGCACCGCACTGATCCTATGGCAGGAGCCAGGTGCTTCTCCTGGTCTCCCATGGGGTGCAAGGTCCAAGAACTTGGGCCATCCTCCACTGCACTCCTGGGCCACAGCAGAGAGCTGGCCTGGAAGAGGGGCAACTGGGACAGAATCCGGCGCCCCGACTGGGACTAGAACCTGGTGTGCCGGCGCCGCAAGGCGGAGGTTTAGCCTGTTGAGCCGCAGCGCCAGCCTACCTATATCCTTTCAACAAATCTTTTCAAGGCTCAGGTGCCTGGGTTAGATTGGCCTGGGTTCTACAACTTACTTGTGGTAAGACCTTGAATAAGGCATTCACTCTTCCTGAGTCCTTATTTACCACCTGTAAATCCAGTCCCTCTGTATGTCAAAGGACCTTTGTGAGGATCCAAAGAGAACACATTTCTGAAAATCCTCCTAACGCAGCACAGCACTTAATGCTGGTTACTATCATCAATTCTGACCTCTTTGATACACCTAGTGCCTTCTCCATTCTCTGAATTCTGAAGACCCTCAATGCATATATTGCTAAAATTTTACTACTTGAATCATTTCTTACCTCTTAATCATTTCATGTGTTTGTGGGAGCTTCTTAATTAGATCATAAGCTCACTGTGGCCGTATGCCTTGTCTTCTATGTTCTTGGAATGCTCAGAACATTGCAGGTTCATGATAGGCATTCAAAACTTTTCATTTTTTTTCTATATCCATGAGGACTAAAATAATCCTAAAGAGTGCCCAGAGGAAGTAGATCTTGGGATTGACATTGACAGGTAGGCAATGACAGGTAATGTTCAAGGGACAGAATGCGTGGTGAGGGCAATGATGTGAGATTGTGGCTTATTTTTTTTAGCTTTTTCAGATGCCTGATTCTCCTAGAACATTCTACAAGATTTTGAAGTCATTTATCACTCTGATGCTTTGCGAGAATATCAAATGAAACAAAACCAAAAGAGAAAATATCTATCCAACAGCTGGACAGCTCAGTTATTTATAGGGACAGGAGAAGAAGCCAGTGTTGGGACTCAGCAAAACATTCTAGTCAGCTTGGAGTTGACCAGCTCCTGGAAATGCATGGGTCTAAGCATTTTCTCAGCTGCAACTCTCCAGAACATGTGTATTTGAAGGGAGACGTAATCCATCTGCTTCTGATTCATTTGCATTGAATTCATCAAAAAAACTGTTGATGTGTCCTTTGCATGGCCAAGTTTTCTATGGGTTTTCAGGAAATCCCATTGTATCATTGAATTCTTTTTTGGTATTCTAGGGTTCTTGAGATTTATCTCCATTGGTATCCCAAGGAGAGTGGAGAGTGCTCTGAACTGGAGTCATTCCAAACCTGTAAGCTCTACCTTTTCCTTACAGAGTCTCAGTGACTCCCAGAATCTGACCATCTTGGAAATAGAACAAAATATAAAGCATTCCCAAGGTCTCAGATCTCTTGTCCTTGCTCCTAGCAGAGCCTGAGGGATGGCCCAGGAGAGGGAGAAAGTGCTTCAGAGGCAATTTGGCCTGTAGACTAATTATGGGACAAAGAGAGTTTTGATTCTAGACACTGTGTGACCTTGAGCAAAAACAGTTCCTTTTCCGTTCTTCAATTCCCCAAAATGTGGTAGGAGAATGACATTGCAATTTTTGATCCATCTCCTAGAGACAGCTCATGTGGTTGATGTGTGGTTTGTGACTTTAGAAAATAAAAATATCACAGTTAGAAATTGTTATTCTTCAGATGCCCAGATGGAAGTCTGATCCTTTCAATAGAATGTGTTCTGGGTACCTTGTCTCTGAAACTTGGCATGCACAATGCTGAGTCAGCCATCCGCAATCTTCATTAGGCTGAGTTTGGGGTGCATGTCCTGAGTGATGCTGACTGATCCACAAAGGGATTGGGTTTTTCATAGATGACTCTCCAGCCTCTCTGCTAAATATGCACACTTGGGCAAGTGTTGAATGAGATTTGTGCCCATGCTTGCACATACATGATTAATACTACACTGGAGGAGATAAATGTTTGTAATCTCTATAGAATAAAAAGCTGAAAATCAATGTGGGATCTCCTAAGTTCTTTTTAGAGAGAGAGAGAGGTCTTCCATACAATGGTTCACTCCCCAATTGGCTGTAATGGCTGGAGCTGTGCCGATCCAAAGCCAGGAGCCAGGAGTCTCCCTCATGGGTGGGTACAGGGGCCCAAGGACTTGAGCCATCTTCCACTGCTTTCGCAGACCACAGCAGAGAGTTGGACAGGAAGTGGAGCAGCTGGATCCTGAACCGATACCAATATGGGATGCCGGCACTTACAGGCCAGGGCATTAACCCGCATGCCACAGTGTCGACCCCATCTCCTAAGTTCTAATCCAACCTCAGCTGATTTGTGCTGCTTAATAATTGGAAATGAATAGACAGCAATGAGAAGTGCTGGGATTGGCATTAGGGATGGGAAAGGGGATTTGACAGGACCTGTTGGAAAGCAGGGGTTCTAGAAAAAGCAAATAATTTCATGTCTGTGCCCTGTGAGTTCCTGTTGTCTAATAGGCTGATTATCTTCCTCTGTCCATCCATCATATGTAGGGGATGTGACAATGGGGCATGACCTTGGGCACATTTTGCTAGTGTCTGCACTCCCTGGTTTTGGCCAGAAGAGAAAACCAAGACACTGCCAGATAGACTGTTCTTCCCAGATGAGCTACTCAGCATCAGAATGTCCAGAGCTGAAGGGGGTGAGTGGGGGAGGGGAGGTAGAGTATATGCTAATCACAAAAGTCATATAGACAGGGACAGGGTGTGAGGGTCAGAGGGAAGAACTGCATCAAGGGAAGAGAAAGGAGGTGGAAAGAAGAGGCATAGGGGAAAGCAGTGTGGGATGGGGTGGGAGGGAGAGGAGCAGAATGAAAGGGCAAGATGGAGGGCTTTGGGGTCAGAGCCAGAGCAACTACCTGCCAGGTGAGCTGCCCAGCCGGCTGCTGCAACATCTGCATGCTGGTGGGGGTGTTTCCAAATGAAGCTGCCTTTTCACGGACTTCTCCTCCTTGAAGTCCTGTGCCTGCCCAGTTGTGCCCCTCCCACGGTGCTGGCTCTTCCTTTTCCTCTTGGTCAAAGTGCTAAGTCAGCTCTGGATGTGGCCAACACTGGGGTCTGCCAGAGGAAGGAAACTTTGCTTACTGGGCATCATGACTGTAGGCTCTGGAGGAGCTGATGGGCTGCACTAATGGACCTCTGATCTCCTCTTGAGTAGTCCCAGGGTCATGGAAAGAGCATGGAAATGGGGGTAGGGGTGCAGAATCTGGAGGACAGAGTCACTGCGTGGTCTTGGCCAGTTGTGTCTCCTCTGAGTGTCAGTCGTACCTTCTGTAGCATGAAGAGTCAAGTCTCTTTTCCTAAGAGTATAGGGAGAAAAGCCATTTCATGCAATCTAATGAGAATTGTAACAATACTAGGATGCTAGTCTTCATTATCAGGTTCCCGAGTTTGGGTAGAGAGAGTTCACGTGGGAGTGGGCGGCTGTCCTTTCCTCCTTACTGCCTTTCCTTTCTGTAGCATCTCAGGTGTGTGATTGGGTCTGGCTGGAAGGACTGGAAGTGGTGCCCATCCTGAAAGGGGACTGACGGATGGCTTCAGGTGTTAGAGCCAAACTCCAATCCCCAGAAGGAGGGAAAGCAAGTCCTTCCAGCCTCCCTGCTTTCTAGGATGTCCTCTTGCTGTCTTCCAGAGGCCCTAATGTTGCCCTTGGGTAACTGCCCCCTGCATCCCAGCTGACAGATCACTAGTCTGTAAAGCTGCCATGTGACCTGCAAGTCTCTAGCTGCTGCTGAGATGAGAAGAGCTGGTTGTTCAGCTCTTCCCTGGGGATTCACACTTGGAGGCCTCTCAGACCCCTCCCTGGCTGCTGTCTTCCTGATCCTTTCTGTCCCTCCTCTTGCTGTCTTCTTTTCCTTGATGTCCTCGGTTCCTGAGGAAAACATTTTTAGGGCATTTGGAGGTATGGAAGGTGATCACAAGGGACCCACTCAGTCCTGTGCTCAGAGCAGGAGCCAGACATGAAGGCTTGGTTGATGGGGGAAGTTCTGGGCACTGCCAGACTTCCCTTAGTTCCTGTGGTTGGACTAGCCCTAGATGGGTTCCTGTAGTTTAGTGACTGCTAAGGAAGTCATCCTTGGAGGCCCAGTCTGGCTGGTAGGGGCCTTCCCTCTGGCTCTCTGCTCTCACCTGCCCTGCCTAGCTCTTCTCCCAGGGCTTAGTGACTGAGTAGTGAGAGAGTGTGGCTCTTGCAGCCTTGCCTGTTTATGGGGAACTGAACTAAAGAGCTGCACTCCAGCTATGGAGGCAGCAGGTTTAGGGCTCATGTTTGCAAGGCCTGCTTGAAACCCCCTGTGTTTGGGTCTCCCTAAAGCTGCTCTTTGACCTGAAGCATTTACCTGGGAGCTTTAACAAGGTCATGAAATTCAAGGAAAAGTTTATTTTGATGCAAAAAAGCTTTACATTCATGCATTGTTTTTTTCATAATATGAATTTTTCCATGAACAATTGGAAAACCTTTCATATATGAGCAATGTGGGGGACACTGGAAGGTAAGTGTACAGGTAAGGTAGTTCTAGTGGGACATCCCTACAGGGGATCATGGTATGGGGTTTTCTACCATAACAGAGATAGAACAGGTTTAAAGGTATTTAGATGACACAGCTATATGAAGAGTCTTCAAAGAGTTCATGGTAAACTTGTATTATGAAAAAGCTATGTACGGAATTCAAATTTTTGCATCAAAATACACTTATCTATTAATTCCACAACCTTTTTTTAAAAAAAAAAGGTTTAAAATTTATTTATTTGAAAGGCAGAGTTAGAGAGAGAGAGGAGGTAAAAGAGAGCGAGTGAGCGAGCAAGCGAGCGAGAGAGAATGCGAATGCCTTCCTTCTGATGATTTATTCCCCAAATGGCCATGTGGGTGGCCAGGCTGAAGCTAGGAGTTCAGAACTCCATCCAGGTCTCCCACATGGGTGGCACGGGCCCAAGTACTCGGGCCATCTTCTATTGCCTCTCCCAGGTGCATTAACAAGGAGCTGAATTGCAAACAGAACAGCTGGGACTCCAACTGGTGCTCAGATTTGGGATGGTTCTGGTGGGTGGATGGAGTCACATTCACTATAACAACCTGCTGGTGCACACAAACTTCCTCCTACCAAGATGTGTTACTTCTCGTGTGCTCTTTCCTCTGACTCTGCTTAGTGGCCCTCCCACAAAGCGCTGCTGTCATTACTGTTAGGCACTCTGCTGCCACCTCTGCTCCACACTACCCTGACCCACTTTACCCTTCCTCCCCAGGCACATTGCCATCTGGCCTGGGCACCACAATTTTCTTCTGCACCCCACTATGGCCACTGCCTCCAGCCCCAGGGTAACTCCAGGGACAGAAGTGGCACGCAGTCCAAGGAGGGGGTCATGTCAGAGGAAGCCTCATGCCCAATGGTGGAGTCCCAAGTAGACATGCCTGTGCAGTGATGCCTGGTGGCATTTTCAGTGAAGTGGATTTTCCTTGTAGTCTGCTTATCTCCTTAGATCTGAAACATGGCTGGCCTGGGAGGGACAAGAATTATGTTGCCCTCAGAATAATCTTCCTTCACCAGCCACTCCTGCTTTGTCTTTTTGTCTTCAGACCAAGGCTGTCTTCCTGCCTCCTACATATGTGGAGGGAGTTGTCGCTGGGAAGCTGCTAAGCCCTTCCGGAAGGGGACTTCCTACAGGATCATCTCACCTGATGCCAGCCAGCTAAAATGTGGACCAGGAACTCTGATCCCATTGCTTCATGATCAGCTCTTCTGTGTTCCATATGCTTCCAGACTTGCATTGTGTCTTTTTCTCCTGCCTGGAGCAAGTAGAAATGGATTTCTGAGTTTTTTTTTTAATTTTTTTTTCCTTTTTGACAGGCAGAGTGGACAGTGAGAGAGAGAGACAGAGAGAAAGGTCTTCCTTTGCCGTTGGTTCACCCTCCAATGGCCGCTGCGGCCAGCGCACTGCGGCCGGTGCACCGCGTTGCTCCGATAGCAGGAGCCAGGTGCCAGGTGCTTTTCCTGGTCCCAACTCTCACCACCTGGGGTGGCTTCCTTTGATTTTTCAGTTCTGCCTTGTGGCTCCCCCTCTTCTACTCTTAAAGCCCCAAATGTGAACCATCCACATGATCATGTGACCACATTGTCCCCAAGGTGTTCTCTTCTGGAGTGGACTGGGTGCCCTTGAGTAAGTGATTCCCTTGTGGCTTGCTTCCTTCCTAGGACTCACTGCTTGGCTGGTGCTCAGGGAACTTTGAATATGACTAACGCCCAGGCCTGGGAGGTCCTGGTGACCCAGCCCTGATGGTGATCAGCCCTCTCTTTGTGCTGCTCTAAAATCCCAACTTGGTTAATTAAGATACAGTGAGAAGTCTGGAGAATTGGCATCTTCTCTGCAAACCACACTCCATCTTTTCTCCCCTTGGCCACTAATCTTGAAGCTTTGCAAGCACAAGTACATGTCTGCCCCTCCCAGGTGTTGCTTCTCCACCTCCAAGGAGGAAGATTTAGACATATGGATTTTGGCAAAGGTTTAAAACTGGCAATAAATAACAAAAATTCAGCATACCGTTCTGCATATTTTATAACTCAGTCTAATAAAGAAATAATCCAAGATGGCACCTGCTAAGAAAACTTAGTTTATTGAAATATGACTGTAATATAGAAAGGATGGCTAATGCACTAGGCTGCATGATATTAATGCTCTAACTTCAGCTGGTGTGTTTAAAAGAAGTCTCTCATGTATTTTATTTTATTTTATTAGGAGCCATATCATTAGCTTTTAAAGACATTGTGAGAGAGAGAGAGAGAGAGAAGAAAAGTGATTTGGACTATTTAAAAAAACACAAACCTTAGTAACTCAACCTGCTTTTCTTTACAAACGAAACATACCGAAAAGAATTTTTTTATAAACACTTTTTTTTTTCCGACTGGGATATTAGGACAGTATATTAAATTCCCCCAAAAGGAGGCCCTAGAACTATTTACATAATAATGTCTCCACTGTGGTTGTGACAGATGGGCTTCACTGACGCAGACATACTGTTAGGGGCTTAGCAATAGATTAAAAAAAAAACCCACCACAATACTGTGTAACATAATAAAAGTGTATTGTAATGTACATCATAACTTGTGGCCAAGGTTAAATTTGCAGTCGGAGTATGAAAGTCGTATTCCATTATACAAAATAGATGTTACACAGAAAAGCATTAAAGATGAGTTGACTCAACCATTTATTTTTAGTTTATATTTTATTCTATTTTCCTTGGCCCTATTTATGCAATATATTTTTAACCACGTGAAATGGAATTGTTATGTGCCCTCTTACCCTTTGGCAACCGTGATCTTCAAAGGGCCTGAATTCGGTGGCTCTGTATTTCATGGAACTGGAAGGCTAAGGTCTTTTGGAAAATGGCTATTGATGTGTTTTGCTTCTTTCCAAGCCTCTTGCTGGAGTGGAGGCCAGCAGTGGCTTCTGAGAGTGGCCTCCTTTGGCTTATGTGGATTCTTTGGAAGCAAGTTACGTAGTTTTGGGCCTTTCCTTACCCTGTCAAGAGGTGACAAAGACAAGAGAGCAGATATTGATGTGAGGGAGCCCATGGAAGATGGACTGCGAACAGGAAAGTGACCTTGTCTTTCTTATTGAGGACTTGACCACTGACTGCAGCTCAATGGTCTAATGTCCCTGAATTCACTGTGAGTCCCCTAGCATGCTCTCCATGTATTTAAAGGGGGGTAGTATCCTCTTTAGGCCAGTCGGCTGATAATAATGTTTAGACCATGGATTCCTTGCTAATCAAAAGAATTTAACTTTGACTTTAAAAAGTCTTTAAATTTGGTGTATTTGGTCTTGGGCAAAGCTGACAATCTCAGAGGGCACTGGAGATTCCAAGAGGGCACAACCAGGGAATGCAGGAAAACAGATGCATTAGAGAGACTCACAGCCCAGGTGGTGGGCATGACTCAGGGGACTCAGCTGGGGCTCAGCTGGGGCTCAGCTGGGGAGGCTGGGCTGGTGTTTTAGGGGTGGGGCTGGTCATCAACCCCTAGAAGCCCAAGAAGATGACAGCTGCAGACATCCTTTTGGAGGAGACAATCACTGTATTCTAGAAGGACCGAACTCTTATTTTTTCAGGTAATTGGACATAAAACATAATGTGAACATATGGTCACCTGCATAGAATTATCAAAAATACTGGAAAAACCCTATTGTCCCCAGCAACACTGTCCAATAGGAACAAAACATGAACCACAAATGTGAACCCTAGACATAATTTAAAGTTTGCTTAAAAAAACAAAAAGAAGGGCCAGCACTGTGGCACAACGGGTTAATGCCCTGGCCTGAAGCGCTGGCATCCCATATGGGTGCCGGTTCTAGTCCTGGCTGCTCCTCTTCTGATCTAGCTCTGTGCTGTGGCCTGGGAAAGCAGTAGGAGATGACTCAAGTCCTTGGGTCCCTGCACCCACGTGGGAAACCCGGAGAAAGCTCCTAGCTCCTGCTTCGGATCAGCACAGCTCCACCAGTTGTGGCCGTTTGGGGAGTGAACCATCGGATGGAAGACCTCTCTCTCTCTCTCTCTGCCTCTCCTCTCTCTGTGTAACACAGACTTTCAAATAAATCAATAAATCTTTAAAAAAAGTAAAAAGAAACAGATGAAATTAATTTTAATATATTAGTAATTTTGTTCAATATAACTAATATTCTAATTTTAAAATACCATCCTGTAAATGAGATATTCTACATGCTTTTCTTGGAAACTCTATATTCATTCATAATTAAAGCAGGCGGGGAGGCAGGTGTTGTGGGGCAGTGGGTTAAGCAACTGCCTGTGATGCTGGCATCTCATGAGTACTGGTTTGAGTATTGGATGCCCCACTTCCAACCCAGCTTCCTGCTAATACATCTGGGAAAGCAGAGGAGGATGGCTCAAGTCCTTGAGCCCCTGCCGTGCATGTAGGGGACCAAGATGGAGTTCCTGGTTCCTGGCTTCAGCCTGGTCCAACTCCAGTGGTTATAGGCATCTGGGGAGTGAACTAGCAGATGGAAGATTTCTCTCTCTCTCTCTCTCTCTCTCTCTCACTTTGCCTTTCAAATAAATAAATCCTAAAAGAAAAAGTATAACTGGGAGCCGGCACTGTGGTGTAGCAGGTAAAGCCGCTGCCTGCAGTGCCAGCATCCCATATGGGTGCCGGTTCGAATCCCGACTCCTCTACTTCCGATCCAGCTCTTGCTATGGTCTCAGAAAGCAGTGGAAGATGGCCCAAGTCCTTGGATCCCTGCACTGCGTGGGAGACCTGGAGAAGCTCCCTGCTACTGACTTCAGATCAGCGAAGCTCTGGCTATTTGGGGAGTGAAGCAGCAGATAGAAGACCTCTCTCTCTCTCCTCTGCCTCTCTTCCTTTCTCTGTGTAACTTTGACTTGCCAATAAATAAATAAATCTTTAAAAAAAGGTATAATTGGAGCCAGCTACTTTTTGGATACTCTTTGCCCCAGGTAGCCTGCAGCTAGCATTTTTGGACAGCACATGTTCAGATGATCCCTTTCCTTTGAACTTCTGACATTGGGGTGGTGTGGGGAGTGGATTAAGGTACTGTTACCTATCCTGACTCAGATTTTCCTTTATGTGCTTGTACTTTAATCACTTTCAAGCTGTTAATGGCAGAGCTGGAATTTCTGGAGCTCTTTTCTTACATGGCTGGTACAGATGGATGCAGCACTTCTGCTGGGTTTGGATACCAAGGGTAGTTAGAAGGCAGCTGGAGGAACCCATCACCCAGACAGCTCAGAGCTTCCGGAAGAACACACAGGTGCACTAAGGACATGAGTGGTGTTAAGAAAGTGCCTTGGCTGTTTCTTTGCTGCTGTAGCTAGAAGAGTATAGGATTGGGGCTGGCTGGCTGGATTTGCTAGCCTGGCTCTGTGACTTTAGAGTAAGTCACTAATCTCTCTGAACCTCACCTTTCTTACCTGTAACATGGGGATAATAAGCACTTTTCTACTTTCCTCAAAGGAGTAATGTGAGCTCAAATTACGGGATTCTAGGGAACTGGCTTCATGAAAACACTGAAGTCCTCAGCTCATGTGAATCATAAGCCAGCTTGAAGTCTTCCAGCATCACTATCACACAGTCAGTTTAAGGGAACCAGGTTTTATTAAGGGTCTGGAGCCCAAGTCTGGATTGTGATACGAGGGGAGGAGTCTCAGTTAGAGAGACAGACTCAGATGCAAGACAATCAGGAAACAGAATGGAAGCCCCAGCGCATGGGCTTTGCTATGTGTCCTGGAATGAGTGTGTGGGGTCAGTGCAGCAGGATGAAGAGTGTTTGGAGAGACAAGAGTGAGGCAGAGAGTGTTCTTGGGGAGGGCACAGCAGCCACAAAGACCCTGTGTGGGAACGACAGCCACTGCTGTGAGTATTGAGAAACTTTGTGAAAAGGACAGAAATGAGGTGCAGGGAGGAGTGGCCCTGGGGTTCCCTTCCCTACTGCATCTTTCCTGAGGAATCAGCTGCCAGCCAGAGACCATACTTCCCAAGCCCCTGTCTTCTGCATGGTCCTGAAAATGGGTCACCCTCCTCAGAGGAGACTGGCCCACTTGAGATAAATATGAAAGATGACCACAGCCACGGTTGGATGCTCTGATAATCTCCAGGACGACTGCACGCTCAGGAAGAGCAGCTCTTATCTCAGACCATCTCTCTGCTGCCGACTCTTGTCCCAGGAATAGAGCTGGATAGAGGCCCTGGAGGAAACAAAATGGCCAGACAGGTCCAACGCTTCCAGAGACATCTGGCTTTCACGTCAGTTCTTGTTTTAATGTTAGGAGCTTCCTATTATGAATTGACAGTTTTACACACAAACACACACCAGACCACACATACCACAGACACCACACATCACACCAGACATGCACACACCACATCACACACACACACAGATACTACACGTACCATACCACACAATGCACACCAGACACACACACAACACACACCAGACACACACACACACACACACAGAGTTCAAGCTCTACCCTTTACTCCCTTAGCAGCACATATAGACATTCTCCAACACACATGCACACACAAAACCACGCATGCCTTGGTGACGTGGAAGGCAGACAGAGCTGCCCTAATTTGAGCGCCCTGAGTGAATGAAGACTGAAGGCTAAGCTGATGTATGAGATTGTTAATCAGACATCCAAACAGGTAGCTGTAGAAACGACACCGGGGGCACACTTGTCCCCTCTTCTTTTCCGTCCTGTCAGTTCTCCATCAGCTCTAATATCCCTCAAGCTTTGGGGTCCTGGCTTGCCTGTCACTTTTCTCTCCATCCTCAGGTCTGCCTTTTCCAGGCTTCAGTTGGGTCTACACATATGAATTTGGAAAAGGCCAAATTGCTTTTTAAAATTGTTTTTCACTAGTCTGGGAGGGGGTAGGGTGCTTCCAAAAGTGCCCTGTGCCGCCGGAGCCCTCTGCCATGACAGGATCATATCCAGGCCCTTCCTGGCACTCTTCCAGACAAGAGGAACTGCTCATCTGCATCTGAATACTGTGCAAGTTTCTTTCTTTTTTTTTTTTTTTATAAATTATGTGTGTTTATTTCATGTATTTGAAAAGGAGAGAGAGAGAGAGAGAGAGAGAGAGAGAGAGAGAGAGAGAGAGAGAGAGAATGAGAGTATTCTATTTGCTGTTTTTCTCCTCAAATACCTGCAATGGCGGGAGCTGGGCTAGGCTGAAGCCAGGAGTCAGGAACTCAGTCTGAGTCCCCCATGAGGGAGGCAGAGGCCCAAGTACCCTGCTCTTCAGGGTGTGCATAAGCAGGAAGTCAGAATTGGAAGTGGAGCCAGGACCCAAAGTCAGGTGCTCTGTTACGGATGTCAGCATCCCAAATGCCTGCTCCTATTGTGCTGTTTTCTAGTGTTCTTTGGGCAGAAAACTCAGGAAGTGGTCATTTTCTTTACTGCCATGAATCCCTTCTACCCTGCAGACCTAGGCCCAACTCAGTAAGTGCAGGGTATGTAGATGGATAGATAAATACAAGATTGTTAGTTCACAGATAATCCGTTTTCCAGTTAAACCTTGATCTTATTCTGGCCCAAGGGCCTGAGATAAAACCCTGGTTTTGTACAGTGATCTGACACCAGCAAACTCTATTCCATACAAATTCTTAGTCCCAGTCCCGACTCCCACTGCCATGATGATAGGTAGATGACCCATCAAAGATAACCCGATGCAAAAATGTCTCTGATGTGCTGGAAAAGGAAAGACAACAGAGCATCTGATTAATACAGGGGCAGAACATTGTACTCTAATCTGGTAGGTGGGATTCTGCCTTGACCCCTGGGTGATGCATTCTCCAAGAACAAGTATTGAAGTCAAGATTGGGTTTCAGGAGTTTCTTCAGCCTTGGAGCCAAATTTCCCCTTAGAAATGTTGAGGCTGGTTAGTTTGCTCCATAATGCATAATGGGAGGGCTACCTCGACTCTAGGCATCCCAGTGACAGTGACACTACCATTTCAATCTTCTGGAAGGGAAACCAGCAGGCACTGTGTGCTGACAAGTACTGTGCCAGGTATTCTCAAATACATTATTTTGCTTAATGGGTTTCACAACCACCCATTCCTAGAGATTATTTTTGATAGAACCGAGGTTTCCTCAAGTAGGCAGCTCACCGAGTGTCACACAGATGGCTGTCAAACACCCAGTCCTGGCATCTTTACCCTTAAATCTTTGCCATGAACAGACTTTGAATGGCGAAGAATGGGATGGACTGTATGAATATAGAATAGTGGAAAGCACAGCATGGATTAGAATGCATTTCCAATTTCCTCTCCCTTCTTCCCCAAATGGGTCTGAAAAGCTGCTTTCACACTGAAGTGCGACAGCTTAGTGGGTAGACCCTGGCCAAGGATTTGCAGGAAGTTGAGTCTTTGAAAGGGAAGTGTCTCCAGTGGTGGGATGCCAGACACCTAACCCTGGGTAAGAGGACAGCCGGAGGCTGGGCTGGAGGGGCCCCAAGGACTCGTGCAGCTGCCCTGTGCTTTGAGCCTGTGCATAGAGCCTGTGCATAGAGCCTGTTTGTGTCTGATTATTTCCTGCCTCTGCCAGGCCCACTTCCCTCTGCCCTTTCCCGTCTGGCTCCTCTGCTTTTTTGCTTTCTTTTCAGGACTCTGAGTTGCTAGGCAACTCCAGTCTGGAGCCGAGGTTCTCACCGTGGAGAGCAGCTTCCATGCAGGAACCTGGAGTCTGACGGAGCTCATGATTACAGGTGTCTGTGCAGAAAGGACGGTAGCAGCACCAACCTCCTCTCATCCGATGCTTGCCTCCCACAGTCAGGAAATGGGAGGTATGGGCAAGGGAAACAGACCTTTGTTTAGGCCACTTACCATTTCCCCTTCCTGCTCTGTTCTTCCCACCTACCTGCAGGACTTCCTCCACACAGGCCCCAGAATCCCCTGGGTGCTTTGGCTTTCTGCTGTCCTATTTAGAGCTGGACCAGCCAGCTCCTAATACCTCCCTCAGGGGTGTTCCCTTATTAGGGGCATTGCAGCTACGTGGGCAGAAAAGTCCATGGCGTGACTTTGACAGTGGGTCAGGAGGCCTTCATGGTGAGGAGAAGGGGGCTGCAGGGCCCTTCTACACCTGAGACCTGCCGAGTGAAGAGCTCCACTGGGCATGTTTTCACTGCTCTCAGGTGCCCTAGGGAAGGGATGTCAGTTCTTGGTTGGCCCAAGCTCATCTCCGAGGGCTCAGAGGGACAGTGGCAGCACCAGAACTGAGCAGAGGTGAAACTTAGAGGACAGCTTCAGGCACAAATGTAAATGTTTACTGAGTCTGTAGCTTGTGCCAGCTACCACCATGCTTGGGGGCTGAGGCTTCTTCAGGCAAGGAAACATGCAGAATCTCTGACCTCATGGAGCTAATATTTATGCTGGAGAACACAGTCAGCAGATAATAGACAAACAAACAATATGACTTCAGATAGTGGTTTGGATTGTTCTCCCTGGGAGAACTGTGCTGTTCAGAGCTGGAGGGCCCTGGGTCCCCAATGCCCTTGAGCACTTGGAGCCCACCACTGTGGCATTTTTGGGAGCAGCACTAGGTGGCTCTGAAGGCAGAGGTGCTCCTAAATGGAGGGCTGACTTCCCACCACCCCTACTGTGTTGTGGCATCCCCTCCAGGGATCTGCAGGGTGGAGGGGATGGGATGATGGCACTGGCCTGCCTGAGCTAGCCTCCTGGTTGAAAGTCACAGCTGTTAATCTGGTAGAGCTTTTGAAAGCATGTGATCTAAAGCTGGCCAATCAGAACTCAGTGATAAGTGGAGGAAGGACATGGGATCTCAGATTGGCCAATCAGTCTATTCCTGTGCTTTTTCTGCTGGAAGGATTATGCTGCAGGCCTATGAGCCTGGTACTGCTCTGGGCATCTCTGCTACCCTTGAAAAGAATGCAGCCAACCCAGAGGAAATCACAGCCAGCTGGGCCAGAGGCCAGAGCATCTTCCAAACTCCAGAATTCATAAGCCAATGCATTCATTTATTTTTATTGAATTATTAAGCCAGTACTGTGGTTGGGACATTTCCCCCCCAAGTCCATGTGTGGGAAAATTAATGAGACAGTGTTGAGGGATAGGACCTCCAGGAAGTGATTAGGGTATGGGAGTTCTGCCCTCCCGAATGGATCATTGGTGTTATTGTGGGAGGGGATTAGTTAGCCTGATTAAAAGGTGAGCTCAGCCCCCATTCTCTTCCACCTCACTCTCATTCTTACTCATGTACTCTTGCTTCTCTAACTTCTCCCATGGGATGGCACACCAAGGAGGCCCTTGTCAGATGTGGGCCTCTTGACCTTGGACTTTAAGTCTCCAGAACTACAGAAAACAAGTCCACTCTTTATAAACCACCCAGTCTCAGGTATTCTATTACAGCAGCACCAAATGGACTAAGAGCCCATGTGCATTGGTTTCCACACCTTGGCCTCATAGATCTTTATTGCTTTTCCCTTCCCCTGGATCCTAAGTGTCCAGGGCTGAGAAGGCACCTCATGACATTGTGGATGACACTAAGAGTGATGCTGAGGAATGCCCTGTTAGTTAGGAGCCACAAAGGGAGATCTCTCAATAAAGGGCCACCCCTCCAAAAACACTAAGGGGAAAGTGATGTTTGAAATCCACTTAGGAATATAGTGTTAGGAGTCAGAGTTTATGCTAAGTTTTCCTTCACCAGAGTTCCAAGTTTCCAGCCAAGGTCACCCTTTTTTTTTTTTATTCATTTATTCTTTGAAAGTCAAGGAGAGAGAGAGAGAGAGAGAGAGAGAGAGAGAGAGAGAGAGAGAGAGAGAGATCCTCTCCCATCCACTGGTGTACTTCCCAAATGGCCACAATAGTCAGGTTTGGGCCAAAATGAAGCAAAGAGTCAGGAACTCCATCTGGATTTCCCACATGGGTGGCAAACTCAAGTATTGGAGCCATCACCTGCTGCCTCTCAGGGTGCATTAGCAGGAAGCTGGATCAGGAATGGAGTAGCTAGGACTAGAACTAGTTCTCAGATATGGGATGCCGGCATAACAAGTGGTGACTTAACCCACTGCTCCCCAATGCCCTCTCTCGGAGGTGCCTTCTCATTTATCTCTGTCAGCACACACTTGCCTCATGTTTCGTCTCTTCAGAGCCCTGTCCTCTGCCTGTAGTCATCTGAAATAAGTGACATCAGGGCATTGATGCCTAAAATTGCTGCAAGTATTTATCCATGAATATTAATCTTTTGTACCACAATCCATAGAGCTAAAAACCTCCAGGTGTGCATTCAGGCACCGAGCAGGATGCTGAGAGAGGATTTCGTAGACTCCTCCTTCTGATCACTCTGAAGTCTCTCAGCTGAATGTTTAGGTGTTCTGCCTTTGTCCATGGCTTAGAGTCATTTCTCCACCTCACTGTGAAATGCCTGAGCCTCCGTTACTACAAAAAGACCACAGGCATCACACAGAAGGATAGGGAAAGGTTCTGGGGGGGACAGCCCTTGGAAACAGGCATGCAATGAGCCTGAGTCTGGACTGGCCTTGCAGGCTGGGCATCAGTCTTCCCATCTGTAAAGTGGAGGCATTTGTGAGCAGGCCCCCAGTCCTCTCCAGCACTGATGTCTGTGATGCTGAGTGGCCTGCAAGCCTTCTGTGATTCAGGGTGGCAGTGTCCTCACAAGTACACAAGGCATGAATGAGTAGATACTTTGCACTGAAATTTCAGTCTACTCATTATTTTATTGCTCCCTGTGGCTTGATCCAGTCTTATTTTGTGACTTACGTTATTCCACACAGGGAAGAGGATGGAAATCCCAGGGAGCCGAGCTCCAACAGTTAACATATTTGAGTTCCAGAACCAAAGTGGCCACTGTCCAGACAGCTTAGATCTCAGAACAGATGTGCTACTGCTCTGGGTCTGTTTTCTCATCAGTGAAGTGGGAACAGAATCATTTCTCTCTACTCTAAGAATGGGCTGAGACCCTTTAAAAATATAATTTTTAATGTACATTTTAAGAATGTAATTGTTTGAAAGGCAGAGTGATGAGAGAGGGAGCAATAGAGAGTTGGATAGATAGAGATATTTCCATCCTATGTGCCTGCAATAGCTGAGGCTGAACCATGCTGAACTTGGGAGCCAGGAACTCAATATGGGCCTACTACATGGGTGGCAAGGACCCAGGTACCTGAGCCCTCATCTGCCTCCCAGGGTGCACATCTGCAGGAAGTTGTATGATAAGCAGGGGTAGGACTAACATGGGATGCAAGCATCACAAGCAGTGGCCCAATTCTCTGTACCACAATACCCACACCAGTCGTGACTTAGGTAACTTGTTAAATGGAAATGAAATGAAGAGACATTGCATAAAGATAGCAGGGGACCTTTCTGTTTTTGACTGAGGAGGCCAATGTGGGCCTTTTATGTTTTTCCCACATTCAGGTTTAATGTGATGACAGCCACATTTACCATGCCACTCAAGTTTGACCCCAAGAAGATTAAAGTCCTGTACTGGAGGTGCTCCACTGGCACCGCTGGGGAAGTTGGTGCCATGGCTACCTGAGGGTCTGTCTCCAAGAAAGACTGGTGGTTTCACTGGGGAGGTAACCAGAGACTTGAAAGACAGTGGAACTCACCATTCAGGACAGGTCCAGACTGAGGGGGTGCCTTTTGTGCCTCTACCTTGATCATCAATCTTCAGGGAAACAGCTGTAGCCAGAAAGAAGCAGGAAAACATTAAGCACAGTGGAAACATCACCTTTGATGATGTTGCCAATGTCGCCCAAGAGAAGCAGCGCTGATCTTCAGCTAGAGATCTGTCTGGAATCATCAGAGAGATCCTGGGGACTATGCCGTCAGTGGGCTGCAGTGTTGACACCCACCACCTGCATGACATCATAGATGACGTCAACAGTGGTGACAAGGAATGCCCAGTGAATCAGTAACTACAGAGGGAAATCTCTCAACAAAAAGAACGTTTGAAGACAGAAAAAAAATTACCATGGGAAAATGTTTAATTTTGGAAATGCACCCAGGAAAATAGTGTTAGTCCTCTGCCACATCCTAGGAAGATGGTGTGAAGCTCTTTCTTTGACAGTGGGAAGTGAGGTGGGGGCTCAGAGAAGGGAGGACGTCAGATTAGCCTCACAGAGCAAGTCACTGGACCGAGGTGCAGCGTGCTGGTGGAGCGGGGGCCCTCCTCCTGGTGCCTTGTTGGCTTGCTCTCCCCTCCTTTCCAGGTTAGAGATTTGAGTCAGAGATGAGGCAAATGCTTAGGCAAGGAAAAATGTTTCGCCAGCTTGCTCCACAGGGAAGGAGAGTCCGTGATATGATATGAAGCCGAAAATAGCGTGCCTTAGGAAAGAAACTACCAGCCGATGACGAGCTTGTGGTGGAGGTGTGGGGCTCTCCTCCAGGAAGGTGGGAGTTGAAATGGGACTGCGACGATGCTGCCTGTGTGACTGCTGAACGCAGATGCTCTGGGCTGGGATTTGGAATCCGTGTCACAAGAACAGGGTCCCGCTGGAGCGGCTCGTTCAGCAGTGCTTTCCTGCTGGGGTCTGTGGAACATCCTGACACAGGCCAGGGCTTGAACAAGGGCCAAGGATTTATCCAGAAACAGCAAGCCCTGTACAAAGATGATCCTGGATTTAGAACAGATGAAAGGTACTTTGAGGGAGTTCAAAGAACGGGCACTCGCTCCCCGATGGCTGCTTGCTGGATATTTTGAGAGGTGACTGGGGCATGATTTCTCTCTCTGCTTCTCCCAGGAGTCTTTTCCAACATGGTTTCTCTCTGTTAGTATATTCCAGAGCTTTCAAGCTGGAAAGTCTTAATATGGAAATTCCTGCTGTGGTGGGAACAGGTCTCTCCCAGTTGGGACTTTTGAAGGCCGTTATTCTGATGATGTTAATGGTGATGATTAATTGGCACTAATGATGGAGATGGTGAAAGTAATGAGGCCAACCTGTTTAGGTGGAGTACATAGGCACACTTGAGGGTACGGAGAGTTATGATGAGAGCAATGGCAGGGAGCGCCATTGTGGGAATTTGTTGAGAAATCTGGGGAACTCACATTAACTTGAACTTCATTTTCTTGTCTGGCAAAGTAAATTATTGGCACACACAAAAAAATCACCTCTGGGAAGGGAAGGAGAAAATACCTTTTGTCTGTGATCAATTCTTGTAAAACCAAATACTTCATGTCAAGTATGTCAAACTCCATATCACCAGCTTTCTGATGGGTTATGTAGTGAGCACACTGAAATGCTGATGGAAGTACAAACTCAATCTGATATGAGTGGCCACAAAACGAATTAGTGATGGCTAAAATGTGGGATTAATCTAAAAAAGGAGCCATTGTCCTCATTTCTCTGCTTTGAAAGGTGTCTGGAGGGGAAGGGTGGGAAAGACAACTAGCGAAATCTGCAGGATTGGAGACAATCCCCTTGCTTTTAAAAGAGCACTTTGTGGAGGGCTGTGGGTATATCAGGTCTTTCTACTTCCCTATGTCCTCCCTTAAGTCATGACATTCTTGCCTTGCCAAGTCACTGATGAGATGACAACATTAAGGCAAAGCAACTTTGGGGTTCAGCCTAGTCTTACTCATAGTATTGAGGGTACCCCCAACAGCAATGGACAAGTTAAGGATCCTCTTTGAGGGCTCAAAAATGGAGAACAACACTAGGTGTGTATAATCCCAATTTCACTAATTACCAAAAAAGTCCATAAATGGTGACCAATCCTATCACTTCCTGTTGAGTTGAGAGACAATGTCAGATGACATTGGTGAAAATATGAAGCATGATAAACTTAATTTCAGAATTTCTAGACTTCCCTCATTTTGAGTTTTCTTCTCTGAAATGTCCTCAGCCATGAACCCCTGCCTCAGTTGTGCACAGTTATCCCCTAAAGTACAGGGACAAGGTCCCATGATCATTACTTCTCAATGTTTGCGCTGAATTTCAATAATGTTGTCACTGTGTACATAAATTCCCTCTTCAGGACATTTCTTTCCTGTGGGAGGAGGCTGGAGAGGAAAATATTTATCCCAATAGGAGAGCTGAAATGGTGGATTAGCATAGAGTTGCCCCCCTTCTCTTCAAATCACACCATTTAGGTGGTGTCATGTGCTAGGACTATGGTAGCAGAGTCTCAGTGAGGGATCTGCGTGATATATCTGGGGCTGTGATTCTATCATTTGCATCTTTATTTACTGAGGATGTGAAGAAAGAGTATCCTACAACATGTTGGGTATCATAGAGCACTCATCATTTCCTAGATGGTGCTCTAAGTCTAGAGTAATTCATATCTTCACTGGTTTTCCTGTATTTTTCAATTCCTTTTTTTAGTGGGTAAAATATTTATTCATGCTGGGTATCTAGAAGTACAATTGAAATGAATGATGCAGAAGGAAACAAAGGATAGAATATGGACAAAAAGTATTTGCTTTGCTGGTTCTCTTATGTTAGGAAGTTATTAAGAAGACTCAAAAAAAAGACTCATTAGCAGGAAAAGTTTGGATCTAAGGAATGCAGTGAACATTAGAAACCTCATTCATTCACACATTGATATATTAAATATGCATGGACTAAATTTTATAGGGCCAAAGAATTGAGGACTGAAAGTATTCTAATAAAGAAATCTGTGAGACAGCAGAGCAAAAAGGAAGTGTCAATTCCAGTAACTAATTGCCGTGTAAGAAATCATCCCAAAACTCAGTGACTTAAAATACAGCAATTATTGTATTATTCTCATCTCTCAAAATTCAGGGGATTGTCTAGGCTCTGCTAGGCAGTTCTTGTTCAGGATCTTCCATGAGTTTGCACGCACATGGTGAGCAGGACTGGCGTCATCTTAAAGGCTTTCTTGCTTGCATATTGGTGGTTGTTGCTGGTTATTGCCTGGAAGTTCCCCTGGGGCTCTCAGCCAGAACACCTACACGTGGACTCTGTGTGGCCTGGACTTCCTTACAGCATTGCAGCTGGGTTCCAAGAAAGAGCATCTCAAGAGAACTAGGTAAAAGCACTATCTTCTTTCATGACCTGGACTTAGGAGACTCAGGGGTCACACAGCACCATTTCATTGATAGGCAAAATTCCAGTCATATTCAAGAAGAGGGAACATCCACCTTGTGTCTTCATAGGAGGAGTGTCAACGTCAGTCATAAAAATAGCATGAAGGATGGGAAGACTTGTTGCACTCACTTTGGAAAATACAACCTACCATGGGTGAGGTAGACTCAGATAGTGGGTCTTGACTGAATTTTTGCCGAGGAATAAATCCCTTCAAACCAGGGATGATTAGATAGCAATACAGGGAAATATCTGATCTAATGAGTGATTGTGTAACATGGATAATAGTAGTTAAAAGAGGGTGAAGGGTGCATACCATGACATGTTCTTAATGTTAGACATAACTTCTGAGAAATGTATGATCAGGCAGCTTCATCATGGTGCAGGCATCACAGAGTGTATTTAAACCAATAGGTGATGGTGTCATTAGGAAATAAGATGTTATGGTACCTGTGTTGCATATGAGGTATGTTGTTGACCAAAGCATCATTCTGTGGTGCATGACTGTAGTTTGTTGGAGCTTCAGGTAGTTGGAGCAGACTTCATGGAGGAAGTAGCAGCTTGATCTGACTTTGAGGCTCCAGTTGGTTTCATTCAGTTATGTTTAATTTTTATTCATTCTCTTCCTAAACTCCCTCTTGTAAAGAGATGAAAATAAAATTATACTTTCTTGCAATTCCCCTATACTGAGACTACCGTTTAATGTTTCCATGTATTGTCTCTCCCCTATGACAACCCCCACCCCCAGAAATGTATTGGAAAATTCACATTTTGAATTCGAACTATTTTACTTACAATATTTTGTAAACATTTTCCTTCATTATTAAATATTCTTCTAAAATAAAATCTTAAATGGTTGCATAGTATTCTATTATGTGAATAAATGTACTGTGATTTAATTTTCAAACTCTTGCTGTTGGAAATTTCAGTTGTTTCTTATCTTGTTTTTTTCCTATTTCAAAAAACATTGAAATGAAAATCTTTATGCAGAAATTGTGGTGCACATCTGTGATCATATTCCTAGTATTAAATCCTAACGGTATAATTAGTGGTCAAAAGAGACACACATTTTTAAAAAAATATATTAATTTATTTACTTGAAGAACAGAGTGACAGAGAGAGAGGAAGAGAGGAAGAGTGAGGGCCAGAGCGAGAGCGAGAGAGAATCAGCTGGTTCACTCCACACAATACCTGGAGCTTTGTAAGGCTAAAACCAGGAGCCAGGAACTCTGTTCAGGTCTCCTACATGGATGGCAAGGGCTCAAATGCTTAGGCTATCACCCTGCCTTCCATTAGGAAGCTGTATCAGAAGCGTAGAGCATCTGGGATTCAAACCAGGCACCTGGTAGTGGATGTGGGGGTCCCTAGTGGCTGCTTAACCCAGCGCATAACAATGCCTGCTCCAAGACACATTTAAAAAAGCCCCTTATGCATCTTTTCATGGCAGCTTTCAGGGCAGGTTGTGATTGTTGCCTACCCTGCTAGTCTAAGGAAGCATACACAAGTATGCCAATTTGCCAATACTGCTTGCTACTGGCCATGAAGGAAGATGTCCTATTTGAGAAACCAAACTGGGGCTTTCTCTATGTAATTATTATTATTATTATTATTATTTTTTTTTGACAGGCAGAGTGGACAGTGAGAGAGAGAGAGACAGAGAGAAAGGTCTTCCTTTTGCCGTTGGTTCACCCTCCAATGGCCACCATGGCCAGCGTGCTGCGGCCGGCGCACCGCGCTGATCTGATGGCAGGAGCCAGGTGCTTCTCCTGGTCTCTCATGGGGTGCAGGGCCCAAGGACTTGGGCCATCCTCCACTGCACTCCCGGGCCACAGCAGAGAGCTGGCCTGGAAGAGGGGCAACCGGGACAGAATCCGGTGCCCCGACCGGGACTAGAATCCAGTGTGACGGCGCCACAAGGCGGAGGATTAGCCTGTTGAGCCATGGTGCCGGCCTTCTCTATGTAATTATTGGAAGGGTAACATTTTCTCATGTACTTCTTTATCATCTGAATTTCTTTTTCTGTGATTTGCTTGTTTAAGTGCATTGCCTTTTTTTCTATTTGTATTTTTCTTCTATTGATTGGTAATAGCCCTTTATAAATTATTAATCTTTTGTTTAGCATATATGGTGCAAACATTTTTTTCTCTCTGATTTGGCCTTTTGTCTTCCAGCTTTGTTTATGATGTGTTTTTAGATGTAGGGACTTTTTTAGTGTTCATGTGGTCAAATCTAGCAATCTTTTTTATTTGTATATTTTTCTTTTGCTCTTAATGCATGAAAGGCCTTAGCCATATGCTAATAATTTTTCCTTGTTTTTCCTTTGTGTTTACACACACACACACACACACACACACACACACTCAAGCAACCATTTAATTTCTGAACCCAACTGGATTATACCTTAAAACATATTCCATCAGAGTCTCCTAAAGTTGTTTTTCAGGCATTTACCCAGAAGTTGAACAGGGTTTAGAACGGTGGAGAGGAAGTCAGTATACAAAAGGTAATTTGCACTTACATTGAATGTGAGGAGAACTTGGAGGCAGGAAAGAAGTAGAGGATACCTCGTGGGACCTGGCATAGTCAGCCCTGCAGGGCACCTGCACTTACATCCTGGAGAATCCAGGATGCCACACAAAGGTGGGTGCCTGTAGCTACTGAGAACTTCATTAGGTTTGGGATTAAGGAAATTATTTTTCTTGTTTCTTAACACTTCTTGAGGGCTTGCAAACAGCCAGATACTCTGGTAAATATCCATAATATTTCATTTGATTCTCACCACTGCCTACCAGGCAAGTCCTATTATTATCTTTGTTTTACAGATGAGATGATGGAGACTTTGTAAGTGGTAGGGCTGGGACCCAGTCCAAACCTGACTATTTCCGAAGCACTGTGGAAATGATTAAAGTAAGAGTTGCAGGAGGTTAATGCAGAAACATTGTGTAGGTTTGAAGAAGGTGGGGAAGGATTAGGCTCTGGGAGTTTCATGCATACTGAAAGATAAAGTGATAAGGGTTTGTACTAAGGGTATGGTCAGGACACGGACAGTAATACTGGAGATGGGAGAAGAGGCTAGGGGCAAACAAGGGCCCACAAGATGAGAGGGAACCTGCTGGGCTCAGGACTCCTTAACTGTTGTCTCTCACTCTAAATATTTGATGTTCCACTTAGATCTATGCCTTGGTCTTCATCAACAATCTTGGGAAAGCAGAGCTTTCTTAGGGCTTGACATTCTTGTGTAGAAGTTAGAATAATGTCAAAATTATTTTTCCCCATCCATCCAGAGAAGATGATAAAGGGAATTTGCATTCCAGGATTGGAGCTATATCTTCCTCCATCAATAAGCACTCCTGAAGTGTACAAGGGGCACATGGGTTGCACAATGGGTGATGAAGAACCTTAAGACACATGGAAAGGGAGCCCTGCCCTGTTGAAAGTAGAGTAAAGAAGTCCCCTGCTATTGCAGAAATACCATACAAAATGCAAGGTGCCAACCCGCCAAGGGAGGTGTAGTTAATGGGGGTTGGGAGGTCAGAGAAGAGGGAATTATTCTTGTTGGTTGGGCCAGGAGTACATAGAATTGTGAACTAATAACTGGTTTCTAAGTTGGGATCATGCTGGGCTTGCTAGAAGGAACAGATAAGAATCCTGTGTAATGAGAACTCTCATTCTTTGTTCACAAGCCCTGCGACTTGCCCTCCTCCAGGCCCTGGTGACTTCTTTGGCATTTGTCCCTCCTTTACCCAGCCCCTGAGGTGGTTTACTTCTCAATCACAACCGTGTCGCGCTGTAATTACACTAATAGAGCAAGCTCAGTTGTTTTCTTTCTTTATGCATCAAGATGTTCTAAGAAAGAGTACAAAAGCAGACGAATAAGAAATAAACTGCAGCTCAGTGCACAGAACATGCATCTTTATCAAAAGAATTACAGAATGGATGCTGCTTTTATTCTCCAGCCAGGCACAAACTGAAGTCCTAACTCTATTTCACAGTCTTCCCTAATAACTCATGCTGCATAGATTGTCCACAGCCTGTATGTTTATAACCCCAATTTCATACTGTGGTTCTTGGTAACTGAACAATAATAAATAGGCATAGGTTTGCAGAAGCACATGACACAGTGTCTGCTGAAACTCCTTTGCCCCACAAGACAGGGCCATGAGAGGACCCTAGCTACTGAGGGTTGTTAAGTCCTAGCTCTGTGGGTTCCTTGCTGTCAATTCCAAGCTGTGTGACCCTGAAGAAGTTGCTGAATTTCTCTAAGTGCCAGTTCATTAATCTGTGAAAAGGGAATAAATAATAGCACTTGCTCCCCAGGGTTGCTCTGTGGATTACACAAGGCTGTGGAGTAAGTGTGCAATATGCGAGTGGGATTAATGCAGAATGAGGACAGCCGTAGGTCCCGGCTGGATGCATTTCAGTGTATTTCATTGAGCTTTAGCAGTGCAGGACCATTTCCTTTTGGGTTCGAAGTCATCAATCCATGGTTGAATCATCAGAGTGCTTAGAATGGGTCTTAACTTGCTCGGGGGTGGTCCTGATGAATCTGTCCTTTGCTTTATCACTTGAATTTTTGTTTGAGGTTTTGATGAGTGTCTTAGGTACAGGAATTGTAAGTCTAAAACTCTATAAACCATTCCCTCTTTAACCCATAAACAGACCAATAAAGCACACAGCTCTCTGTGATGTCTCTGCCAGTTCTCCTGGTCTATACTCTTTCCTAGTCTATAAGCTCCATGAGGAAGGGTAAGGGTCCATCTTAGGTAGCTCCGTACTCCTGGTCCATGGCATAGACCTGGCACATTGTAGACTTTTATTGAATATTTATTGAATAGGCGGGATGATGCTTCATCTCTTCTCAGGGATTGTTGGACCCTTTATTTTTCAACTTATCTAAGTAACAACACAACCTTATGAATGAAGCATTTTCATTTCCAATGTATTAATAGAGAAACAGAGATTCAGAAAGGTTAATGTACACAGTCAAGGTCAACGAATCCTCACCTTGTCAGCTCCAGACCCTGACTCCTCTCCTCTTCTCATTCTTATTATGCCACTTGTTATCCATATGGCACCAGCCAAGACACTGAGTCTTCTAAAGAATCACGTGTGCTTGGAATGAGAACTGCTGCACTGTCTTGGGAATGTTTTAACATTTTCTGGGTATTCACAATCTTGAAAAATAAGTGACTCATCATGGTATTGTTTTGATGAAGCCTGAAAATGGCTCGTCTATTTTTAACAGTGAGTGGCAGTAACTAATAATATTAGGTTTTCTTATCCTACTTGGAGAGGAGAGAGAAATGAAGGGTCATGGGGGTTAAGGAATATCTGTAAGGAGAGAGACTGGTGCTCCAACAGTGCACAGGGTAGCAACTTCCTTATCATCACAAGCACCTTGCCCTAAAGCCAGACTCTGGTCCACACCAGGGGCTACTTTCCTGGAAACTTTACAACACTTGCCACCAGCACTATCTTCTTCATACCTTCCTTGTGATCGTTTGCAGCTTCATCTGGAGGCATCTCTCTCCAGCTACACTCTCTGTGTTTTCTCCTCCCATGATACTTTTATATTTATGGAGCTCAAATTCTAACCCAATATTTTCAAAAACTTTCAAGTTTCTAGCACCATGTAGTATTTAACTTTTTATTTTTTGAAAAGATGAATGAATAAATGAGTGAGAATAAGTACAGTTGGAGAGGAATTCAGAATGCACCCAAGCATAATGCAGAAGAGCAAGGAAGACAAGAAGAAGGTTGATGATGTTTCCTAGTGGTGAGAACAAAGGTAGACTCTAGAATTAGATGATTAGCATTGGACCCTGGCTTCACAGCTCATTGGACATCAGATCTTGGGTGGACTACTAAGCCTCATTTTTCTCACCTTTAAAATGGGAGCCATGAAAATACCTCTATCACTTAACTATTGCTATTTAACAAACCATGTCAAAGCTTAGTGGCTTAAAACAAGCATTGCTTTTATTGTTCACAGGGTTATTGGTCACCTGCTTACAGGGTTGTCTGATCTAGGCTGGGTTTTGCTGAGGTGGAGCTGTTCCACGTGCCTCCCATCTTTCACCAGAACAAGTGGGTCAGTATGATTATATTCTTTTTGTGAGAATAGCAGAAGTGCAAGAAGGAAGGGTGGGTATTTGGCTTCACTGTTTGATACCTGGCTCTGGCTTCTGACTCCAGTTTTCTGTTAATGCAGACCTTGGGAAGCCGCAGGTGATGACTCAAGTAATTGGGTTCCTGCTACCCACATGAACAACCTGAATTGTTCCTGGATCCGAGCTTTTGCATGACAAAGCCATGACTATGGTGAGTGCTAGAGGGGTGAACTAGCAGGTAGAAGCTCTCTTTCTTTCTCTCTGTCATCTCTCTATCTCTATCTCTGTCTCTATGTATCTCTGCTTCTCAAATAAGTAAATAAAACTAGTAAGAAAGCCAGCGCCATGGCTCAACAGGCTAATCCTCCTTGCAGTGCCAGCACACTGGGTTCTAGTCCCGGTCGGGGTGCCGGATTCTGTCCCAGTTGCCCCTCTTCCAGGCCAGCTCTCTGCTGTGGCCCGGGAGTGCAGTGGAGGATGGCCCAAGTCCTTGGGCCCTGCACCCCATGAGAGACCAAGAGAAGCACCTGGCTCCTGCCATCAGATCAGCGCGGTGCGCTGGCCGCAGCACGCTGGCCATGGTGGCTATTGGAGGGTGAACCAACGGCAAAGGAAGACCTTTCTCTCTGTCTCTCTCTCTCTCACTGTCCACTCTGCCTGTCAAAAAAAATTAAAAAAAAAAAACCACTAGTAAGAAAAGAAAATATGTACAAGAAGGTAAAAAGAAACATGCAAGGCATCTTAAGGCCAAGATTTGGAACTGGTGCTTTTATTTCTACTCATATAGTATTGGACAGAACAAAATACCCAGTCATACAAGCATCTCACCTACAATGGCATCTTACTGGATCCCAACTTTTGCATGACAAAGCCATGACTATGGTGAGTGCTAGAGGGGTGAACTAGCAGGTAGAAGCTCTCTTTCTTTCTCTCTGTCATCTCTCTATCTCTCTATCTCTATCTCTATCTCTATCTCTATCTCTATCTCTATCTCTATCTCTATCTCTATCTGTCTCTATGTATCTCTGCTTCTCAAATAAGTAAATAAAACTAGTAAGAAAGCCAGTGTGGATGCTGTAGGTGGTGTGTAGTGAACGCTGAATCCAGGAATGGATTTTAACATATCATCCACTGAACTATTAAAAAATTGAAAAAGACAGATATTATTGAGAGTTTATCAAAGTATCAGGTACGCTGAGAGCACTGCACATGTGCATGGTAGGAAGCAATATATAAATATAGTTCTGTAGCTGCAGTTATAAGTATTATTGCCAGAAAAGCAGACATTCGTTACCCAAAGGAACAAGATGCACAGAGGTTTTATCCTGGAGAATTGAGTAAAGTAGCCTATCTTTGGGTGGTGAAAAGGAAGTTTATTTATTTAGCAGACATCTGTTGAGCACCTGTGTGCCAGAGACTGTTCAGTGTTCTTGGAATGTAGTTGAGAATTAAGCAAAAGTTTTTGTCCATGTGACATTGACATTCCAGCAAGGCAAGAATTACATAAAAAGAAAAAATAGGTAAATAATAGTGTGATGATGCACGCCTTGAAGGACTGCAGAGGAAAGCAGGGCGCTGGGCATAGTGGCTCTGGGTCCACAGTTTTCAGATTAGATAGGATAGGCAGTGAGTTTTCTTGAGAAAGTGAGAGCAGACACTGGCAGGGAGGTGATGGGGAAGCTACGCAGACCCTGTGGGAAGAACCCTGTAGTGAGAGGGATTTTAGAAAAAAGATGATGAGGTAGGGGTGTAGTGTGTTTGAGGAGCAGTGATGAGGGTTGTGAGAGAAGAGGTGAAGTCTGAGAGGCAGAGTAATGGGAGATAAGGTTGGAGGTGTCATGGGAAGGCAGGGACTTACAGGTTATTTTGGGGACTTCAGTTAACTCTTTAGTGGAATGGGGAGTCAGTGAAACATTTCTAACAGACACATGATGTGATTTTTACAATAAATAGTAAGAAACTTACCTTTCAAAGCATCTCTGTGGTCCCATTGTTAAGAATACCTCCGACGAGTCAAGGGAAGCTGTGAGAGTCAGCCAGGAAAGGGGTGACAGTGAAGGTGTCAGCATCTTGGGGTTCTAAATGTTTTGAAGGCAGAGCCAATGGAATCTTTTGGAAGATGCCATATGGGGTGTGACAGAGAAAGTTAAGTGTGGAGGACTCTAAGTTTTCTGGCATGTCAGACTGAGATAGGGAAGTTTGTGGCTATAGTAGAACTGCGGTGGGAAAATCTAGGTGTTCAGTTTTGAATGTGCTGGGTTTGAGAGAACTTTTTTTAAGGCATATTTATTTATTTGCAAGGTAGAGATACAGAAGGAGAAGAGGAGGAGGAGGAAAGAGCAAGAGAGCAAGAGAGCGAGCTTCTATTTGCTGCTCGCTCCTCAACTCCCGAAATAGCCACAGTGGCCGGGGCTGGGCCAGGCAGAAGCCAGGAGGTAGGAGCCTCTTCCAGGTCTCCCCTGTAGGTGAAGGGCACAAAGCACTTGAGCCATCTTCTCCTGTTTCCAAGACACATTAGCAGGGAGCTGGATTGGAAGTGGAGCAGCTGGGACTTGGACCAGTACTCATATGGGATGTTGACACAGCAGGCAGACAAGCAGAGTCTTAACCTTCTAAGCCACGGCAGTATTTGAAGTATATGATGCTGGCCTTATCAGCACAGGAGTGAATGTTAATACAGTAAAGGAACCAGGAGGACCCCAGAGCACTGGACATACATGTTAAGACTGTGGAATCCTGGCAGGGAGGCCATGTGGCCAAAGAGTGCTGACAGATCACATCAAGAGGTTTGGGATTAGCAGGTGGATATGCCAGTGTGGAATTCACTAGGCACCAGAGTGAGACTAGTCCTGGCTGAGAGGTGTGTGTGATAGGAGGACTGTAGTAGGTTTAAGAAAGGGAGGGAGGGGGCCGGCACCATGGTGCAGTAGGTTAATCCTCTGCCTGCGGTGCTGGCATCCCATATGGGCGCCAGTTCTAGTCCTGGCTGCTCTTCTTTCGATCCAGCTCTCTGCTGTGGCCTGGGAAAGCAGTAGAAGATGGCCCAAGTCCTTGGACCCCTGCACCCACATGGGAGACCTGGAAGAAGTACCTGGCTCCTGGTTTTGGATTGGTGCAGCTCCAGCCATTGTGGCCATTTGGGGAGTGAACCAGCGGATGGAAGACCTTTCTCTCTGACTCTCCCTCTCACTGTCTATAACTCTAGCTGTCAAATAAGTAAATAAATCTTTAAAAAAAAGAAAGGGAGGGAGGAAAGGAACTTGAGAGAGTATAGGTAACCCTCAGAGGAGGTCCTTGAAAAGAGGAACAAAATAATAATAATAATAATAATAATAGAATGAGAGAAGTGATTTTTTAATTTTAATTTTTAAGAGATTTATTTATTTGAGAGGCAGAGTTATAGAGAGGGAGAGACAGAGAAAGGGGTTCTCTACTCACTGGTTCACTTTCCAAATGGCTACGATGACTGGGGCTGGGCAAGGCTGAAGCCAGGAGCCAGGAATTTCTTCCAGGTCTCCCATGTGGGTGCAGGGGCTCAAGCACTTGGACCATCCTCCACTGCTTTTCCAGGCCATTAGCAGGGAGCTGGATCAGAAGTGGAGCAGCCAGGACTTGAACTTGTGCCCATAGGGGATGCCAGCACTGCAAGAGAAAGCTTGATCTACTACAGCACAGCTCAGGCCTCAGGAGAGTTTTATTAATGGCTGACATACTGGCATGTTTAGGTACTGATGTCAATAATGCAGTAAGAATGTAAAACTGATCATGCAGAAGAGAACAGGAGAAAGGATGGTAATATGGAAACCACGAAAGGAACAGGCCAAGCTTTTCTGGCTTTTAATCCCTGTATTCCTTACCCCAGCAAGGACATTCATTAGGAGATTATGACTCTCTCCTCTCAAATGATTGCATCAAGCCCCATCGCTAGTCTCAGTCCCATCATTAGCCTTGGTGTTTCCTCTATTGTTGCTATTGCTTCTCCACTCAGGGCAGGGAAGTACTAAAAGCATTTTTATTTTTAAAATATGGAACCCTGAACCATTTCCCATGCTTTCTTTTGTTTCCTAGATAGGACTGTGAGGAAAGAGAATCCCTGATCTTCATCTGTGAGATGAGGCAGAAACTCTTTGGAAACACAAAGTTCCCCTTGAGACAAACTGGGACCGACCTGCGAGAAGGGGGTAAGCCTGGTGGACAACTTTGAAGATTTTAGTGACAAATGGATCTGACTGTCTTGTTAAGAGGCAAGGTCTGAGAGTGATTCAAGGAGAGTGTGACCTCCAGTGTCTGTGGTTTCCCTCTGAAAAACCTTACCCTTTTCTCTTTATTGAACTGGCATACAAATCCCACCCTCAATCCTTGCTCTTCCTTCCCTCTGTCTGGAGCTGGTCTCTGTCTGGGTGCAGTCTCTGCTCCAGTGTCATGTGGGCTGTGAGATTTCTGAAGCCATGGGCTATCTTCTTTTATGCTCCAGAGCACTAAGTCCTTGCCTGGGGCAGGGCAGCAGATGGGTCCATACTTGGCCATTCACATATGGGGTGTGATGGGCTTGTTTGGGAGCAAAGCCTACAGAGAGGAAGTGGATTCAGCCCCATCTTTAAGGCAGCTGGAGGAAGGTCAGAGTAGGTTTAATAGGGAGATTTCATCTCAATCTTCTGTACCCAACACACAATGTGGAGCCTGGCATCTGATCTTGGTGATACATCAATCACTGGGGGTCAGTCTTCTCTCCTCTGCCCAGTGAGTCCACACCTGCAGCAGGGTGGTCTGCCTCTTTGAGAGTTAAGGAGATCTCCTGTGCTTCACATGTGCTCCTGGAGACTGGTAGTGACTAGTCAGAGATGCTGTGGATGGGCCTCTTCACTGCTGTAGGTTGCCTCTAAGGTCCCTGTTAGTTTTCTAGGATGCTTCAGTTCTACCTGGGAGGATAAGTGGAAGGGTCTGCTGCTTACCATGCCTCCATCTCTTCACCATTAGCCTCACCTACCCTGATACTCTGCAATCCTATAGCTGCTGCCTAACTGTTAGGAATCTATAGCTGACTCCTCAGTCCTGGGATACTTTTCCCATTGCTTATCTGGGTCTGAGTCTCTGGAGAGGAGTACAGGCAGTAGTGTCAAGAACAAGGCAAACCTCAGCCATTTTTGGTGACTTCCATTTACAAAAGAGAATCTGTGTCCTAATGGCCAAGTTGACCCCAGATGTCACAAGAGCAAAGGCTCCATTAGTGCTGGTTTTTGGGTCTCTGAGATGTCTCTTGCTCTCTCCATCTCTCTCTTCCAACACCCTAAGTATTGGTGGATGCTCACATTCCTACCACCATAAGAACATAAGACTTTAATCATTGCCAAAATGCACATACTCAAGAAAGACATTGGGGGGTTATGTTTCCTTATTAGATACCACTCCTGAGTATTACTAGATAAAAATCAGTATACTGAGGATGCTACCATGAAGGGGAGAAATCCTGAAATGTGTATGGCACTGCTGTGTGAGAGAAGAAGTGAGAAGAAGTGGAGAGCCCCCAAAATAATGATTAGGGTACCCCCCAAATAAATGCTTCTATTGCCACCATTCGGTAGAGAGTGAGCTCTGCACACCTGTTGCTCTCCTAGTCTTCAATCCTCCCCACACGGCAACTCCAAAAAGGCCTTCAGACTCCAAATGACACCCTCATCAATAAGCTTGCATTGCAAAACCACATTTTGACAACACATTTCCCAAATTTAGTCCCCTAATCCATTCCCAGAATATATTATGCTTTGCACCCAACAGATGGATTAAAAGCTAAAATCTTCTGCTTGTTAGGAAACCAACCAGAAACCAAAAATATAAACACTTACACCCCTGCAGGTGTGAGTGCCATGGTGGTGGTGAGGGGAGAAGCATAGGTGTATGTAAGGAACTGGGAGTATTCACTCTGTGGGTGTCCTCTGGATTCTGAATGGGGTGAGGGCAGCCAGATACTTCTAAAATTCCTGCTCAGGTCCCTTGGTGCAGCCTCTGTGTACAGGCAGTTATGCATAGTACCACAGAAGTCCAGACTACAGGTCAAAATGGCAGCTGTTGGGACTTCAGCCAAGCTCTCTTCTACATAAAATGGGGTGTCTCATGGAGGGATAGAGGCTTAGTATGAGGGCAGCAGCCCATCCTGGGGGCCATATTGAGAACCAGCTGTGTGACTTCCATTCTTGTCTGCTAGCTCCTGTTGGAGACTTGGGGGCTTTGAGAGCTTTCTGCTCCTCATGCTTTTTGGGAGTTCCAAGTTTCATCATATCAGAAACCACATCTTCTCCCACCATGTGTGTAAAATAGTAAAATCTGCAAAATCTCTGCAAACAAAGGCTGTTATTTTGAAGGCAGCTGAGGGAGGGGAGTGAGTGGTGGAGGGGGGCACCGAGAACACTTAGGGGCATATATAGAAACACTCCAGGAGCTGGGGTTATCAGGAGGAGAAAAGATCTCTGGGGGGGGGGGGAGGGTTCCTTGGGAATTTTAGAATTCCTTCCCTACTGCTACTGTCTTGTTTTCTTTTCATCATTGAAACATTGTTCAGAATGCTATAAAAAACAAGGTGTTCTAATTAAACAGATTTGTTTGTATGTTGTGGCATGAAAAACTAATTCAATCTGATATACTGTACATTCCTGCTATACTTTTTCTCCTTCCCTTTATATAAAACTACCCATTTAAAAATAATGTAATACTTAAGCATCTTAAAGAGTGTCCTTGATTAAAATAAAGCAAGCAATTTCCTATTTCCCACAGCTTTCAAAGGATTGTGTCAACAGGGAAAGAAGGAGAGGCTGTGGGTGGGACTGTCATGATATTCTACTTGACATTTCTCAGGCAGTTCTTGCTATTTAATTCCCAGCAAAGTATGTGATGCTGTCACACTGGAGTCTTAGTTAGGCTTTCCTATGGGCCAAAGCAGAGAGGCCCAGGGTTCTTGGAACACAGTGGTCTCACTAGAAGCCTTTGTGTGGAGAAAGTGCAAGGCTGTTAGTGTAGAGCATCCCAGGAGGGCAGTGGCCCCAGCAGCCTTTCAGAGTCCTGTGGAGTCCTGGGAAGGATCCACAGGAAGCAGGAGGTGCTGTGGCTTTCAATAGGATTTTTCCTCTTCCCAACTCATGATATTATCTGGCCCCAATGTAGCAGTGCTGAGAGGTGATGGGAACTTAAAGAGGTAATTATGTCACTGAACATGTTACTGCAGAGTGGAATGTTACAAAGCAACACAGCCTCTCATACTTGGCCTCTTCCACACAGGCTCACCTGCCCTTCTACTTTTCTGCCACTCTGATGCAGAATGAGGCCCTTACCAGAAGCTGCCAGATGCTTGAGCCTTGCTGAACTGAAAGCTAACTAAACTCCATTCATTTGAAATTGCCCAGTCTCAAGGGTAGGGGTATTCTGTTATAGCAGCAGAATACAGACTACTAAAACAGCGGGCATGGGGAAACTGAGAGACATATTCACAATCAGGATGATTGTAATTGCAAAACATTTTGTAGGAATTGTTTCAGTTACTATAAACTTTCAATTAAAATTGTCCAAGAGAGGATTAAAAGGGCCACATATCATCCCTTATTTGGAGATGTTAAGGTAGAAGCTGCCCTACCAGCAATTCCAGGGTTCTGTGGCAGGAATATTGGTTGAAGATGAGAGATCTGGTTGGTTTTTCACCAGTCTTAGATTTTCAGAGTCCAGTAATAATCTGGAAGCTCTGGAGTAGAGACTCTTTCTAATCTCCCAACTCCCCTGAGCCTTAGACAGTACTGGAATGTGTGTGTGTGTGTGTGTGTGTGTGAATATTTGCAGTGTGCAAGGCTGTGTTGGCAAGGTTGTGTTCCGTTCTGAGCAGATGCCTTATTTGTTCTGACCTCCTTGCCTTTGTCTAAGCTGTTCCCTTCACCTGGGAAACCGTCTTCTATTACTCATCCTACTGAAATGTAACCTATCCTTTGAACAACTCAGATCAAGCAATTCCCTGCCCTTTGCTTTCCATGCACTGATTTCTACATTTATGACTAATCTGTGTTTTCAGCCTGCTCTTTCATGGTTCTACTTGTGAATGGCTTTTGACACAGCTGGACTACGTTTTCTTTTCCTGTCTATCAACAACACCTTTTGCTGTTCTGGAGATATATAGGTGGCCAGTAAAGACATCCTTGCAGTTGGGTTTATTGAGGGTAAACATCTGAGAATTCCCTCTCCCCTCCTCCCCTTCCACTCTGCTCATTCTATGAATATTTAGGGGACATATCAGCCTAAGAGCCCATGGCGACTGAGGCAAGAATGAGATAGGATTTCCCCATGATGTCACATTGCTTGTAGAGGGCATCTACACACTTACTGTGTGTTGACTTGGGGTTTGCAAGTGAAAGCCCTGGGATGTGAGGTGGGGCAAGAGGCCTGTTAGCTCCTCCATCCTCAGCTGTGGAGCAGCTGAATTGCTTCTTTGCTCAGTTCCTTTTTGTGCTTTTCTGTTCTGATACGCTTCCACCATCCAGAGACAATCTCTATTCTCCCCCCAGTAATCGTAATGTAAGTGTCTTGGGCTAGTGCTCAAGATGAAAGCATGGAGAAAAATAAAAAGGGTCAGGCATTGTGACATAGCAGGTGAAGCAGCCACCTATAACACTGGTAATCCCATATGGCACTGGTTTCTGTCCCAGCTGATCCCTGCTAATGGCTTTCCCTCTCTTTCTGTAACTCTAACTTTCAACATAAGTAAATCCTTTTAAGAAAAAGCTTGGGGAAAAAGTTCGGAATTGGACTTCTTTGGAAGGAAATGTGGCTCCTCCGTGGCTCATTAGATTCTATCTGCAGAGTGGGACGGTGATTTCAAAAATAAAGACCAGAAATATGAAAATGTTGGAAAGACACCAAGCACTCTCTCCCCATCCACCTACAGGGACTCCATGCAGGGTGTAAGGAGGGCTTCCTCTTGTGGGATTCTGGGTTCTCACACCCACATATTTAACAGTTGGCTTGACATATTTTTTCAAAAGTTATTCACTGAGATCCCATGTGCCAGGCACTCTGCTGATGATCTAAGAGAGATTCAAGAGAGAAATGTTTGGTCCAAACCCAAATCCCACTCTTCCCCTATCAAGCCCATTCAGCCTAGCTAAGCAGGCTTTTCACCACCCACCATTTCCCACGTTCTCACTCACATTTTTATCTTGCCTTCAGACACTGGCTCCTGCATGGGAGGCTCTCCTTGCCCTATGAACTCATTCCACTCACATTCAGAGACCCCATCCCCACAATTTAGAGATCCCCAGGCTTCATATCTCCTATCAACCCTCCAGATCCATTCCCCACCTGTGCTCTGCCTTGTGGGATGCCATGCATGGATTGCACCAACAGGTGTGGGAGCCCTCTGGCTTCTGGCTAGTTGGGCCAATAAGGAGGAACTTAAGTGGGATGAAGGTGTTGCTCCTCCTTCCTTTCCTTCTATTGGGTCACCTCTGCATGGTAAGGTCCCTGTCCTTCTCTGTGGCCTACTCTACACAAAGATCTCTCCCATTCAGTATCAATACCATCTCCTCCTCCCTTCAGCCTGAGGCTGCTCACAGCTCTGCTGCTGCCACCCTGGGTTTCCACACTCACGTTTGCCCTCTGAAAGAAGCCCTTCTGGTATGAGTGTTAGGTCTTTTCCTGAGGAACTCGGAGCTATGCTCCCCACATCTGCATCCCATGTGTTATCTTGTCCTCTTGTTTTGGAATGTCTAGTTTTTATTTTATTTGAAAGGGGGGAGAGGGGAGAGAGAGAGAGAGAGGGAGAGACATGTCTTTCATCTACTGGTTCACTCTGAAAATACCAAGCTGAAGCCAGGAGCCAGAAACTCTTTTCAGATCTCTCGTGTGAGTAACAGGGACCCAAATACATGAGCCATCATCTGCTTCTTCCCAGGGTGCACATTAAAATGAAGCTAAATCTGATGTGGAGCCAGGACTCAAACCAGGCTGTTATGGGATGTAGGCATCCCAAGTGATGTTTTAAACTGCTGCGGCAAGCACCACCACTGTAGGCCTTCTTAAATTTGGCATACACTCCAGTATGTTTTCTGTATTCATTTAAAATTAATTATAATGCTTATATTTCAGATCTTGCCAGATTCTGATTTCTTCAGAAGTCTGGGCATTTTATTTTTTAATTCTTATTTCTTATTCCTTTCTGTGCTAGATAAAAAGTGGATACTCAAACAAGTACCTGTTTATGGACAGATGCATCATCACATTAGCAATGTCAGGGCATTGCTAATGGGCTTGGAATGGGCATTGAATGGGCTTGGAATTCAATTTAAAATTCAAAGATAGGATTCAGATCTGGTCTTCTCTTCTTCAGGAGGCTGGACCACCTCAGCCAAATCACTGCTCTTTTTCTTATTTTTTAAAAAGAGTTATTTGGCAGCAGAGTGACAGAGAGAGATAAAGATAGAGATAGAGAGACAAATAGATAGAGATGGGGATAGGAATAGAGGAGAGATAGATTGATAGGGAATGAATCTTTTATCCACTGATTCACCACCTAAGTGGCCACAATGGCTTCTAGTCCAGTTTGATTACAGGAGCCCAGAAGTCTATCCAGGTCTCCCACATGGGTGGCAGGGACCCAAGTACTTGGGCCATTTTCTACTGCCTTCCCAGGCACACTAGCAGGGAGCTGTAATGAAAGTGAAGAATCTGGGACTTGACCCAGCACTCCCATATAGGATTCTGGGTCACAAGTAGCAGCTTAACTCTCTGTGCCACGATGCTAGACTCCTCTTTCTAAACCTCAGATTCTTAACATGAAATTAGGATGATAACACAAATTATTGTACCTCTCTATATCTCATTTTCATTATAAAATATAGTTGTGATTTTTGTGAAGTTTTAATAAAATCTGATTTTGGAATGCTTCTTATTCTATTTATACAAATTAGATTTGGAGATAGAATTTGAGGCTAAATATTGAAAACTTATAAACTGATTCAAAACTGTGGAAATTAATATAGATACCACTATGCTAATAGATGTCATTTACTGAGTATTATGTATAACAACTTTGAAAATATTTTCTCATTTAATTTTATGCTTTAGGACACAATGGTCTCATTTTACAAGGGAGGGACCTAGCCTTTGAAGTTAGGAAATCTGTTAGAATGCACAGGGTCAGGGAATCAGAGTCCAAATCAACTCTTTTGGCTTTGTCTCCAGGTTGGGGCTGTTGACCCCTAGTGGGGGCTTCTTCCTTCCTTGATGTGTACTTGTGTCTCTTGTGGTGTCTCTGGAAGAGATTCTTTTTTTAATTTTTTGACAGGCAGAGTTAGTGAGAGAGAGAGACAGAGAGAAAGGTCTTCCTTTCCGTTGGTTCACCCCCCAAATGGCCGCTACAGTGGACGCACTATGACCGGCACGCTGCACTGATCCGGTGCCAGGAGCCAGAAGCTTCCTCCTGGTCTCCCATGCAGGTGCAGGGGCCAAGCACTTGGGCCATCCTCCACTGCACTCCTGGGCCACAGCAGAGAGTTGGAATGGAAGGGGAACAACCGGGACCGAATATGGCACCCCAACTGGGACTAGAACCTGGGGTGCTGGTGCCGCAGGAGGAGGATTAGCAAAGTGAGCCATGGTGCTGGACGAGAAGATTCTCATCTAGAGCTTTTTTTCCCAGAGCCCTTAAGGTTTGGCATTGTGGACAACTGAGAGAAAGAGGGAGGAAGGTTTTTTCCTTGTGTTACGGCTTCATCCTCCCATTGAACTTGCAATTTTGTTCCAAGTTATGGAAAGGAGCTCAAATAACTCTCACAAGGGAGACAACTACAGAGGAGTCCAGCCAGGGACACACACACACACACACACACACACATACATATATATGGAAAATGAAATAAAAATATTTTTATTTTGGTGCAAAACATCTTTTTGAAAACTGTGCATAATTTTTTCATAAAAAGTATTTTCTGTGAACTTTTTGAAGATCCCTTGCATGCATGGATTTAAAAATGTTTAATTCCATCTTTTACCATTTTTTAAAACACTTGTCTATTTACTTGAGAGGCAGAGTTAGAGAGAGAGAGAGAGAGAGAGAGAGAGAGAGAGAGAGAAAGAGAGAGAGAGAGATATCTTCCATCCACTAGTTCACTCTCTCCAGATGGCCAAAATTCTGGGGCTGGGCCAATCTGAAGCCAGGAGCTTCATCTGGTCTCCCATGTGGGTACAGGTGCCCAAGCACTTGGGCCATCTTCCGCTGTTTTCACAAGCAGTTTAGTAGGGGGATGGATGGGAAGTAGAGCAGATGGCACTCAAAGCAGTGTACATTTGGGATGCCAGCACCACAAGTGTGGCTTTACCCACTAGGTCACAGTTCTGGCCCCTTCCACCAAATTTTGAAGTAGCTCCATATATTAGTGGAAGTTAACTTCAAGCCTGTACGAAGGTTGGAAATTTTGAAAAGTGGCTTATCAAAGTATTTAGTCTATAATGTAAGGATGTCAGGAATTTTACAACTGAATTCCATTTAATTGAGAACATATGACTTAGATGACATGCGAATTCCTTGGTGGCAAACTATAGCAGTGTAATGCTTTGAGTAGCAGTCAACATTTGTTCAACTTAATGTGCATGGGTCTCAGCTTCTTTGGTTGGCATTATTGGGGCCAACAGAACCTAAACTCAGAATAGGCCATAAGACAAAGCTTTACTCAGGCAAAAATTGTTGGGAGGTTGCCCAGTGTAGAACAAAGGTACAGAGATCTGTTAGAATTTGGACAATTCATTTGAGTTTAGAGTGATACCTGCCTAGGTCTTAAGAAAAATTAGGTAGCTTCAGAGCTCAATAGCCTGAACCCTGTGGTTCCAGAGGGCAGCAGGACACCCGGGAGAGGAGAGGATGGGCTTAAAATTAGAGACCAGGGATCAGAACTCCCACCAGCGAGACAGAAGTAAGGAAAGGATATTCATGACAGTGCCTCACCATGACAGCCACAAACAGAGCATGAAAATGTATCGTAGGGACAGGCACAGCTTGCCCTATGCTCCCTCTGCTCAGTGTTTTAAAGCCTGTGTCATGCTGATTCATGAAAGCTGGCCAAGGTTACAGCTACACTGAGACATGTGTACAAACAGAATACCATGATCAGAGGACAGGCATCAGAATGAAGGAGCAGGTCTTTTAGGGTTCTCTAACTGAAGGAAGAAGGGTGGATGAGGTGGGAAGATGCAGGAACTCATCACAGGGTGGTCCATCATACTGCTGGTGTACATGGTGGATAAGGCTTTAACTCTGGCGTTAGACTGCTCCCATTCAAAACTCGCTCTCTAGTTTTGATGGTTACACAGAACTGTAAGAAATAATGGTTCTGTGGGTTGGCTGGGCTCTGCTGGGTGTTTCTAGGTTGGGCTCCTTTCTTGGGTGTTAATCACCTGCTGGCTGGTGTTGCCATCAATGGAAAGCTCAACTGAGATTAAGCATGTTTAGGATGACATATTTTCTCTTTGTGTCTGATATGGCGCTGGGACTGGCTGGGACACTTGGGGACTGTTCAGGCTTCCTCTCTCTCTCTCTTTCTCTCTCTTTTTCTAACAGATTTTCCACATGGCTAGCTTGGGCTTTGTTACAGCATGTCAGTCTTAGGGTAGTTGGACTTTAGCAGCCCATTGAACCCAGAGTGAGTATTCCAAGAGACATCAGGAGATACTGTAAGGCTTCTTGTGATGTAGCTCCATAAATCACATAGCACACTTTCTGCAGAACTCTTCTTGGCCAAAGGCAAGTCATGATTCAAGAGCAGGTGTCTGCATAGCAGTGTGAACACCGGGGAGTATGGTTCACTGTGAGACCACTTTTTTTTAAAAGATTTGTTTATTTATTTATTTGAAGGTCAGAGTTACACACAGAGAGAAGGAGAGAGAGAGAGAGAGAGAGAGAGAGAGAAAGGTCTTCCATCTGCTGGGTCACTCCCCAATTGTATGCAATGGCCAGAGCTGTACCGATCTGAAGATAGGAGACAGGAGCTTCTTCTGGGTCTTCTATATGGGTGCAGGGGCCCAAGGACTTGGGCTATCCTCTACTGCTTTATCAGGCCATAGTAGAAAGCTGGATCAGAAGTGGAGCAGCCAGGACTCGTACTAGTGCCCATAAGGGATTCTGGCAGTGCAGGCTGAGGCTTTAACCGCTATACCACAACATTGGCCCTGAGACCACTTTTGAAGACCAGCTACCACTCACATTATCATGTAGGCTAGGTATAGAGCACCATTGCTTAAGTGTTTTTTTCTGTGTCATGTGAAATAAGGTTGTAGTTCCTCCTTCAGTGGGTTTCTTATGTACAGGTATTACCATTTACCTTTTAAGGATTTCCCACAGTGACCAGTGTAGCTAAAGTTTCAGCCATGCTTGGCATTTACTACTTATGCATGACCTTGATACAGCACTTGGATCTCTTCCCAATACTTTAATATGTATGTGTCTTGTCTTTTCAGCCAGCCTGGAAACCCCTTGTGGTCAAGGGCCATCTTATACATACTTCTCTCTTTAAATTTCTTTCAATTGCCCTCAATAAATGCCTGCTGAAAGAAACTAAGAAGGAAAGAGACATTAGGGAACTGGGGACCCCACAAACAAGCTTAGGCATCTTTGTAATTTTCTCTGGGCTCAGCATAGCACTGAAGTTCCTGGAGATCTGACCTTTGCCTTTTCTGGAAAAAACTAATAAGTTATCCTAGATAGTGAGGGGGGCATTATTAATCTAGTTAATAGATTGCACTGTTTTTATGAGGGCTTTAGCCCATTAATTGTTTCCATGCAAATGGATGCCGTTAATTACAAATTAATCTTATCTTTTCGTTAAGGCAGGGCCATCAGGACCTCCACTTGGCAATGCTTGTTGGCACTTGATATGAATCAATGCTTATACTTGAAAGTAATAAAACTGCATTTCTTTAAAGATAGTTAATAAATCAGATCTTCATTAATGCAGATAGGCCAGACCCCCTACTTGTCTAATTTAATGAGGTTCTAATTCATTACCGTGATTCATGTGTCCCTCTGGGGATGGTGGCCAGCAGGGCAGGGCACATAGTAGGCAGTTAATAAATCCTGTATTTTCCAGGCTCTCCTACAGTGAATGTCTTTCTCCCTATAACCAATGTCCATTAGGTCCTCCTTGTGCCATATCCCAGGTGGTCATACAGAACTCTGAGAAAGGAAATATAATCTTACAACAAAAGCCACTGCTTTTATGCATGGGAAATAAGGGTGGGGGGATGTCAGGGCCCTGTTTGAGCCAGAGTGACAGCTTGTTCTGCTGGCACTTGGACTCAGGGGCTGAGGCAGTTGGGTGGGGGCTGTCTTCCCTCCCTGGGCCACCTACCTAAGCATGATGAATCAATGAGTCTTGAGACCCCAATTTTTCTCTGGGATCCGTTAGTGGTCCATGTTCCCATGACATCCCTAAGGAACTCTCCCCCCCCCCAACCTGTTTCTCTTCCTAGGCAACTTTCCCTTCATATGCAAGACAGATTCTCTTCCACATATTTATTGCCAGTGAGGGATCAGGTCTCCATTCACCTTCTCTCAGCTCCTGGGGTCTGAGGAGCCTGCCCCTGACTTCCCTGTTTACAGAGCAAGTGCCAGTAGCAGAGGCAGGGGACTTGCCCATTCGTTTCCATTCGCCCCACCTGCGCATCATACCAGGTGTACTGTGGACGCACCACCAAAATGCAGGAAGTGATATGTGAGTGGAGAGTGGGGGCAGGGGGAGAAAAAGGGAACATGGCTTCTGTTTTGGATCTGGGGAGCCGGCAGTGTGATGAAACGCTTCCCTCCGTGCTGCTGAATTCATTTCTCTAAAGTTCCACTGTGCACAGAACCATTTGTTTCCACATTGTTTTTATTAAACAAGAAAGGCGAGCTTTATTACTGCGCAAATGAAAGCAGCCGGCAAAGACAGATACTTCCCAGATTCTTATTAATCTCCAAGAGTTATGGGGCCTCTGAAGTCCCATAGAAATTAACATACTCCACAGAATTCTCTCAGCAAGTTGCCAGGCACCACTCCCCTTCCCTGTGGGAGGCAGCAAGTGCCCTGCCCTGGTCAGCTCCAGGGCTCTCACCCTCCCCCTTCATATAACCCACCCTGCATGTGTGTTAACCTTGTGCTTCAATGCACAACCACGGGTTTATTTTATACCTATTCTGGGCATTGTCTGGAAATGTGGATTTAGGTGTTGTTCAGTTCACTTCCATATACAATTAAATATGTATGGATTATTTACTATTGTAGTATGGGAGAGTCTTGACATCTGTGAGATTATATCCTGGGGCCTTTGTGATTCTCAAACGCATGAAAAACACAGTCATGTATAATTTCCTCTTTCGACAAGCACAGTATGGTAATCACTCACTCATTCAATAAATGTTTACTTGGGGCCCTCCATGTGCTGGATACAGCACTCTCCACCCTCAGAGAGTCCAGGCTGCGATGCGGAGGTTGGAGAGACGTGGGAGAGCTTGAATGAAGGGACAACAAGATACGCCAAATGATTTCCAAGGATCATACCAGCTGCTGTGCTAAGAGGAGCTCATTGTGGACAGAGCAGAACTAAGCCAACTGGCTATAAGGATGCTGCAATACTCCAAGAAAGACAAAATAGACTTGTGGGGGCAGAAGGTGGTGTCTGGTGGAGTTCAAGAGGTGTTATGAAGGCATAGAGACACTAACAGGAACTGGCATTACCCCTACACATTTTTTTTTTATTTGATAGCTGGAGTTAGACAGTGAGAGAGAAACAGAGAAAGGTCTTCCTTCCACTGGTTCACCCCCCAAATGGCCTCTGTGGTCAGAGCTACACTGATCCGAAGCCAGGAGCCAGGTGCTTCCTCCTGGTCTCCCGTGCAGGTGCAGGGCTCAAGCATTTGGGCCATTCTCCACTGCCCTCCCAGGCCACAGCAGAGAGCTGGACTAGAAGAAGAGTAGCCAGGACTAGAACCCAGTGCCCATATGAGATGCCAGTGCTGCAGGTGGAGGATTAACCAAGTGAGCCACGGCGCCAGCCCACCCCTACAAATTTCTAACAAGAGGGACAGTGCCTGCTGCATTTGAGATAGGTGGGTGCTGGGCTGTCAGCTAAGCTGTCTCATTAAGCTCACTGCTCAGCCACCCATATTGGCCCTGAACGGAAATTGTAAATGGTGGTATTTTGTCATAGGATTTCAGGGTCTCTTGCAAACAGTCAAACTTGGAGTAATAGAATCTGTGAATGCCAGCATCTGAAATATATAAGATTTGAATAGAATACATTAGTTTAAGGCATTTTCAAATTTGTCTTCCATTACAGAAGTAAAGTAGCCTAAGTGTTTTGTTAACCCTTGTTTGCAGGTGAGAAAGAAAAAGTTCAGTGAGTTCAAGTGAATTTCCCAGAAGTCACAAGATAATTAGATAGATCCAAGGCTACAACTTGGGTGTCTGGCATCCAAGTGTGGTGGTTCCTGTGGTTCCATAATGCAACCTCATGCCTGTGCACCCAACTCTGCATTAAGGGTAGAGGATTGTGGCAAGGAAGGAAAGCAATGCGACACAGAGCTGGTTCTTGTCCTAGAGGAGTTAATAGTTCCTTGTAGAAAAGTTTTCCTTGTAGAAAAATTGTGTTTATACAGTTCTTAAAGAGTGTGTTCTGGAATGACTGGCTGAAGTTTAAAGCAGTGTTTGATCAGGTGCAAGCACTGGAATTCTGACTATAGTTGTCTCTAGCCATTGAGTTAATCCACATATAATGGTCCGTGCTGAAATGCGGGCTCCAAGACAAAGCACGTGTGGCTAGGTCTTATCTATATAGTTGAAAGTCCATCAGGGTGCTTGAGAATTCTGGTTCTCTGATTCATGTTCTCTCCTTTGCACTCAAGCAAAACCAGTGGCCATAGATCCTCCCCACAATAGAATTATTTCTGCTGACCATGCCTTTATTTAGCTTGGTCCCTAGTCTCCTTTGGAGGGAGATCCTAGTTCTCTTCTAGTCTTCTTTCCAGAGAGGCTCCATGGTCCTGAAAACATTGTTCATTTCTGTGCTCTCCAGAGGCACAGAGGAGAAACGTTGATAAAATCTTGATAGGTAAGTTTTAGATATAAGGGATAATTCTGGAAAAACTTGATTTGGGAATGGGACAAGACTGTGAGAGAAAAAAAAAGCTTTTTTTTTTTTTTTAAATCACCTAGACTTGGGCATTTCTGGATGCTTGAAAGACACATCAAATTGTATCAAAGAGGATTGACCCTATAGTATTTGCTCTCCTACTTTGGTGTCTATAGAAGCCAATTCAAAGGGTTATGGTGGCTCTCAGTGGGTTCTTGAGGGATTGCACTATTAAGGACTGGGGAGGGTATCAGGCAGTAGGTGAGTTAGGAAGGGCAAGTCTAGCTCCCTGAAGGGGTAGGGTTTCTGGAAGTTGGGGTTTTGATTTCAGAAGGAGGCTGAGGTGGGCAAGGTATGCTGGTGCCTTCATTGGCTTGGGAATGGTTCTTCTGCCTGCTGACTAAGAGACCGCCTCAGTCCCTCAACTCTATGAAGTGCAAAGTGCAGTCGGTATTGAGTTCAGGAACCCCTACATCATTGTTCTTAGCACTGCGAATGAAGGCTGAGCCAAGACCAGAACACTTTACAGTTCTCCTGTTCCCTGTGCTGGAACACTGAGAAGAAATGAGGCATGACTGTTTCCCTTGCAACCTCATTCTTCATGGCCCTGTGTCAATACATCTACTACTAGGATAAGGATGTGGACGCCCTTAGACATTGTCACCTGTATTGGAATGAGACCACTGCAATATTTCCAGCTGTAGCAACTGGGGTCTAATGTTGAGGAGTTTTTGACATAGTATCCCTTTGGTAAGTGTAAATGTAAGTGTGGATGGGATCTGTGACTTGTGTGCATGTGTGTGTGTTGTGGACAGGATTCTTATGGGATCCCCAAACCAAGGAAGAGCATAGAGATCACTCCAAGAGGGAGACCTCAGAGAGCAGACTCTGCCTTTCTGTGCATTACCAAGTCTCTGAGCCTTGGATGGTGGTCAGTTGCTGAGCCAGTTGGCTGTCCAGGAGTAGACTGATGGTGACATTTACATATCCAGGCTGACATTTTCCTCCTCAGTGATTCCATTCTTTTTCTATTTATTTTTACTTATTGTTATAGCCTTCTCTGTACATCTAGGACCATGAATTCAGGCAATCCAGCCAGCCAGGCTGGCGTTTTCTTTCTAAGCTGATTATTTTCCCAGGCCTCCTTTTCTCTTGTCCTCTCCCTATTCTCACTCTGGGATATCATGTTTCTATGGCTGCATGATTGAGCAAATTGTCCTGAGTACTCCCCTCTGTCTCAGCTACATTCTACTCCCCAGCAGTAAGGAAATGTGAAAATAAAAACTCCAATCCTGGACAGGAAGCAGATGGCATACGTGGAAATGCCTAACCTTTGGGACCTGTTCCTCATGAGAGACTGAAGGGAGGTAGAGGGTCAGCTAGCACACAAAGGCCCTGTTCTAGGTTCTTGGGCTATTGTGTAACCTTTCACTAAGTCCAGGATTATGAGAGAAAGAGAAAGAGAGGCAGGGAAGAGGGAGAGGTGGAGGGAGGGGTGAGACAAGAAAAGAGAAAGAAAAAAAAAGAAGAGGAAGGGAGAGGAGGGAAGAGATGGGGAAAGGAAACAGGAAAATATTTTGAATCTGGAATAAAAACTTGTGGGTTGAAATCCAAAGTATATATTAAACATTGGGGTGGGCATTGTGGTGCAGCTTGGGACGCCTGCATCTCATATTGGAGTTCTCATTTCTAAACCAGCCTCCTGCTATTGTGCTTGGCAGGTAGCAGATTATGGCTCAAGTACTTGGATTCTTGCTACCCATGTGGGAGACTTGGATGGAGTTCTGAGCTACTGGTTTCAGTCTGGTCCATCTCTGGCTGTTGTTGTGGGCATTTGGCGAGTGAACCAGTGAATGGAATTTATATCTATCTATCTATCTATCTATCTATCCATCCATCCATCTATCTATCTTTCATCTATTTCTAGCTCTCTCTCTGTCTTTATCTGACTTTCAAATAAAATAAATTTTAAAAAAACTAAACAAGTTGCTTCACTCTCTAAGCTTGAGTTTCCTTCCTGTGAGGCAGAGAATCACAGCATCCCTTGCCAATCCAACTTTCAGTTGTGAAAATCCAATGAGATGATATATGTCGATGTATTTTGAAGTGTAAAGCATCCTCTTCCTTAAACACTGGTTTGCCTATTGTAACAATGAGAGTGTTTTATCTTCTTCAGGGACCTCATGCATTGTTGTTTTGCCTTTGTCCTTGACAAGTCCTGCATCTGACAAACTTTTGCCATTTTTGGCTATCCTCTTACATATGCATCTAAACCACTCCTTGAGCCTTTGCAAAACTTCTCTGGCCTTGGGGAAGCATTTCTTGATTTCCCAGTTACCATTGATACCTCCTTTCTCTGGATTGTGAGCCCTGTGATGGGGATGGGGAGGGGAGGTAATGACTAAGGAAGAACTCCTTTTCCAGTTCCCTCCACACTAACTCCTGGCTGTCATCTAGAATTGTGAGTAGGTTTTTATGTTATTGAAATGTTTAGGAATTCTTATATTTCTGTGTTACATTGCCTACAGTGTTCTGCATTGTCATGGGGTACAAGAGTGTATATGGAATGAGAGCAAAAATTGAAGATTTCCAAACACTTAAGGTTGAGCTAAGTTAAAAAGAGTAGTAGGTTTCTAATAAAGGATCCACCCCCCCCAAATAACAGGAAGCAATGTCCATTTTTTCCCCTGAGCATGGATGAGGCACAGGGCTTGTTTGACAGCTTGTACTTCCTTGGAGGAGAAGCAGAGGTAGTTGAAAAACCAGAGCTGCTGTAGAAAATTGGGTGGTTCTGAGAGGTATTTCTTGACTGTTTGAGAGTTAGGAGCTCAGAGGACAGAGGGAAGAACTTGTCAACACCCTTTTCTATATTGCAGGGGCCACAAGCTACAGTGGGAAGCCTTAGTCCTTGTGACAGAGGAATAGGTGAGGGAAACATGCTGATCTCTACAGGATCATGGCATCCCATTATATTCTGACTTTTCTTCTATGTTGATCTACTTCACTCAGATAAGGAGGAGGCATGAGTATAAGGGCATGTGTCTAGAATCCACTTACTAGGATCTGGCCCTCAACACCCACAGCCCCAGAATATTCTCTAGTTAATGTAAATGTATGTCTTATTTTCCAAAGAAGGATATAACCACCTTAAAGTATTTTGAAGATGTAAAATATTTTTCTTATAGCTCATAGTGCTAGCATATGGCAAAGCCCTTATAACTTCCCATTGTATTAAAAAGCACACGATAAAAACAAGAACAACAAGCCAGGCACTGTTGCAGATATTGTACACACATTATTCCACTGAATCCCCATAGAGCCTTATCAGTCAATATCATGGTTAGCTCCATTTGTACAGGTGATATTGCCAAGGCAAAGGGAGGTTGAGCAACTTTCAGGTTAAGGTTATATATATATATATATATATATATATATATATATATAACCGGTAATAAAGCTGGAGTTTAAACCAGGTAGCATCTAAGCGCTAGCATTGAAGTTCCATGCCCATAATCACTGTGCTGTGCTACGTGTATGTGTATATGTGTGTGTGTGTGTGAGAGAGAGAGAGAGAGGTTTGGGGTAGTGGGAGACTGACTTAGCTGAGCAGAGGGTCCACATTAGTATAGAAGGAAAAGTTAGGAATGATTGGAGGACTAGGAACCCTAAAAGGGAGAAATCCTGGTGGGTTTTGAGGAAAATTTCTCTTTTGAAGAGCACATCTTTTAAAAATTTATTGCAATTCCTGAAAATAAGATATTCCTAAAATAGACCATTTCTTCATATGCTATGTTTGTGTCAACTTTATCTCATTTTTAGAACTTTAGGTAATCATTACTCTCTCTTAGAGGTCTGTGTTTAGAACTCTCTCAGGAAGTTCTTTCTGAGATGACAGGATGGGGGTCTGAATAACAGGGCTGCAGTTAGGCCATTGTTAGCCTCCAGGTGAGAATTAAACATATTCAAGTGAGGCGTGTGAGGAGTACAAAGGAAGAGCCTAGTCTCTTCTCATATCTCCCAAAGTGCTTGGTACAAGCTCTTGTATAGAGTAGATACTGGGTTATCATGTGTTTGTAATAGGAGACTCACAACTGGGAAGAAGCAGCCTCTCCCTGGAGCCTCTCAAGTTCGGTTTGGTTCATGGACAAGTCTTAGGGTTGCCCAGGGACTAGTCTTAGTGGATTCCAAACAGGACTTCTCAGCTTAAGAATTTTTGTGTAATTTTCCTCATTGAGGCTGATGTCATTTCCAGGAAACAAATGTTCTTTTCCCTATTGCATTTAGTATCAGACTGCCTATCATTTGAAACACCCAGAGATGTGTGTTCTCAGCTCCAGTGAGGTTGCCTTGTGGGAGAAACATTACCACAGGGTAAATTTCAGGAAATGCAGTGATATGATTTAGAAGCAATTCACCAGGTCAGAGACACTGTTAAATCAGAAATGTGGAAAGGGGACAGGAAAGAAATCTGGAACAGTTATTTTGTCTATAAATCAATGGCACGGTAAACTTTCTCACTTTTAACTTCTGTTGCAATGATGACCATAAACAATATGCAATGCTAAAAACTAATTAAACGACCACCCTAAATCAACAAAAAAGAGTAAATTGAATTTTCGTAACATTTCTCCTGTGAAAAGAGCTTCTCCTTTGAGGCCTATCCCAAGACTGACGCTTCTTTAGTCACATCTGGTGACTAGATCCACTTGTCCCTATGAACTCAGCTTACTTCAGTTCTGATTGAGCACTCCCACCAATGGACCATCACCATCATCATCATTATCATTGTCATCAAAATGCTTTCCTTCAAGTCATTTGTCTAACTAAAATGTTCTCTTTTCTTCTGATTATCTAAATAGTATTCATTCTTACAATGCTCTCATTTCTTTTATTCAGCCTTCCCAACAGTTTTCCAACATTCCTGCCTTTTATGAATACTTCTGTGATTGTCTCTATCTTTTACTGGCCACTTTTTCCATTCAGTTTCATGAAAGCTATTCATTCAGTTCTCATTGTTCTTATCAGAATCAGAGTCCCAGCCTCCATGTTAACCTGTAAGGGCTAGGTTATGCAGGAAGAGGTGATTCCCATATGTAAGTGACTCAATGCTGCAAAGCTTTCTCTTTGTTCACATGAAGTCAGTTTCATGTCAAGGTTATTCTCTGAAAGATTGACTTCCAAGAGGTGAGTCAGGGATCTAAGCTAAGTGAGTCTCTATCCAGAAACTGCATTCTGGAGCACAGAATCTGGCTGGTCACTGTCACAGGGATAGGTTGTGCTTTTCCCTGACTCATCCTTGGTGCAACATTTATCATTCCTACTCATATTTTGTTGGCCAGTGAGTCACACAACTTTACCACACGCAAAACAATAGAAAAGTACAATTTTTCAAATATTTAGAAGGGAGAACTGGATATTGGGGAATGCTCTGATATCAACCACATCCCTAATGAGACAATAACTTTACAAGAGCACCTTGGCTGTCTTATATTTCTTAACACCTCCCATGACATTTTAGGTAAAATAGGCTCTCCATAAATGTTTGCTGAAAAAACGACATCATCAATGCATCATCAATTAGGCCTTCTGGAGCATTAATTTGGGACAAGACTTATGTTGGCATAAACTGAATGGCATGGATACCTGCAATTTAAGGCCTGACATATGGTAGATCATTCATTCATCTCTTTGACAAATATCTATTGAGTACCTTACATATTTCAGGGACTGTTTTAAGCACTTATGAATGAGGTGAGGATCATTGTCCTTGTGGAGTTTACATTCTAGATAAGGAGAAAAAGAATTGGTGATAAATATAACAAACAAGGAAATTAAATAGTATGCTAGGCTGCTGAATGTTATGGAGATAAGATGAAAAATAGAGCAGGGTAAGGGATATAGAGACTATGAGGGCTGAAGTGAGAATCATTTTAAGTAGAGTATTCAGCGAAGGCTTCACACTGGAAAAGAAGTAGATGATTAATCACGCAGGCATTTGTAGGAAGAGCATTCAGGAAGAGGGACTAGTCTATGCTAAAACTTTAAGGTATGGCATGTTTGAGAAATAACAAGGGGTCCAGGATGGCTAGAGTGAGATAGTGTGAGCCAGGGGTGATGGGTGGAGACAGACAATGGAGACCACAACCTAAGGGCTTGCAGGCGATTGGAGGACTTTGATTTTCCCTAGGAGTGGAATGGGGATACATTGAAGGTCTATGGACAGATGTGTGGCATGACCTGTTCTGGAATTGCAATTAGCTGGGAAAGTAGTTAGGAGGTAAGAACAATAAATCAGGGGAGAGACTGTAGTGCCTGGAACAAGGTGCTGATGTGGGGGCAACAGGGAGGTGTATTCTTAGCTACATATATGTAAATGTGTGTGTATGAGTTATAGACACATATAATATATATTACATATGCACATTGATATAGGTATATGATATAATTATATGATATATACCTATATGTATGCTTTGAATATGTCTATTTTAATCCAAAGGAGAAAATTTAGCTTTGTTTGAACTCATTTGTATATGAAGATAGATTTCATTGTCTTTGTATTAATGCAGTACTTTTTATTTGCCTGTTCAGAGAAATCTTTATGTATCCAATCACAGAACAACAATGATAAAGACAGAGGGGGCTAGTACTATTATCATCTTCTTCCCATATGTCACCTTTATGGGGTGGTACACGCCTAGGTAGAAATTACACTTTGAGCCTTGTAGCCCAGCCATTCCAGAGACCAAGATTTTAGGGACTGGCTTCTCCCTTACAAGCCTCTCAGCACTCACATCATAAAGTCTCAGAGAAAGAAAGTTAATCAACAGAGTCAAATGGGTGGTAAGATGAGTTCCACATAATCCCACTCTCATCGGATCTGAGCATCTCTTAATAAAACTCACAGTTGTTGTGGGGAAGGGATATGGGGCTCCAGAATCTCCAGCCCGCTGAGCCACCACCTGCTCCCGGCAGGGGCTGCACTGTTAATCCCCTGAGCATCATAGCTTATTTCCCAGACTCTTCTCTTCAAGGAAGAAAATAACCACTGGTCTGTAAGCTACATCAGAGTCTCTCTCCAGTGCTATCCAAGTCACAGTGGCTACTGTCTGCACCATGTTACCAGTGACCCCCAGAGTAGCCACTACCCTCACAGACATTCTTAAGGGACTTTGCTTTTTTATTTTTAAATATGTTATGAAATAATTATTATTTCTTTTTGTTTTTAAAGATTTACTTATTTGAAAGTCAAAGTTAAGAGAGAGACAGAGAGAGAGAGAGAGAGAGAGAGAGAGAGAGAGAGAGAGAGAATTTTCTATCCACTAGTTCATTCTCCAAATGGCTACGACAGCCAGGACTGGGCCATACTGAAGCCAGGAACAAGGAGACTCACAGGGTCTCCCACATGGGTTCAGGAGCCCAAGCACTTGTGGCATCCTCTGCTACTTTCCCAAGTGCACCAGCAGAGAGCTGGATTAGAAGTGGAGCAGCCTATTCCACAACCAGTGCCCATATGGGATGGCAGCTTTTACCCACTCTGCCACAATGCAAGCCCCAGGGACTTTGCTTTTAATGCATATCCTTGTGCTCATTCTTCACCATAGCAGGCCTGCCAAAACCATGGCTGCTTCCCCTCTCTGGGCCAGGCTTCAGTTTATTTGTATTTATGTGCTATGTGATAGTGATTGTTTGGTATGAGACTAAGTCTAGCTAAGAGTGTTTCACACAGTCATCTGCAATTTGTTATACGATGTGGCATCAAGAAATATCCATATCTTGCTGGTCTTGTTGCTACTCTGCCTGAATGGATTTTACTTGGTTTTCCTGGTGTGTCCCTCCACACTACTAAACAAACATTGAATTGGTGAGAGTCATTACTGTCTACCAATTAGGTTCTCGGCCCTCTCTGAGGATAGAAACTCTGCCTGATGAGTATATTTTGAACATTCCCTCGGTTGGTTCTCAATCTTTGCTAATTGTGCCAATTATAGTCCATCTATCCCCCCCCCCATCCTTTTCTGCCACTTATTATCCTGGGATGCTGATCCTTCTGTACTGCATATCCCTCGCCTCTCCCCACCATGGCCCCTCTCCCTCTTCCATTAGAGCCCTCTTTCTGTGGTTCAGCCAGTGGGGTGGGGAGGAGTCAGAAAGAGAACAAGCTCTTGGGGCCGGCGCCGTGGCTCACTTGGTTAATCCTCCACCTGCGGCACTGGCATCCCATATGAGCGCTGGGTTATAGCCCCGGTTGCTCTTCTTCCTGTTCAGCTCTCTGCTGTGGCCCGGGAAGGCAGTGGAGGATGGCCCGAGTGCTTGGGCCCCTGCACCTGCGTGGGAGACCAGGAGGAAGCACTTGGCTTCAGATCAGTGCAGCGCCGGATGTAGCATTTGGGGGCTGAACCAACGGGAGGAAGACCTTTCTCTCTCACTATCTAACTCTATCTGTCAAATTAAAAAGAAAGAAAGAAAAGAAAGGAAGAAAGCAAGCAAGCAAGCAAGCTAGCTTCATGTATTTCTTTCTGCTTTCAGCACTTTGGACAGCAGTTCTGGCTTTAGCTGTTTCTCCTTACCTGCAGCTCCTGACTTCCGCCCCTCTTCCAGCATTCTAAATCTCGTTGGTTCTTCTTTTTTTTTTTTTTCTATAGGCAGAGTGGACAGTGAGAGAGAGAGACAGAGAGAAAGGTCTTCCTTTGCCGTTGGTTCACCCTCCAATGGCCGCCATGGCTGGTGCACTGTGGCAGGCGCACTGCGCTCATCCGATGGCAGGAGCCAGGTGCTAGGTGCTTATCCTGATCTCCCATGGGGTGCAGAGCCCAAGCACCTGGGCCATCCTCCACTGCACTCCCGGGCCGCAGCAGAGAGCTGGCCTGGAAGAGGGGCAACTGGGACAGAATCCGGCGCCCCAACCGGGACTAGAACCCAGTGTGCCGGCACCGCTAGACGGAGAATTAGCCCACTGAACTGCGGCGCTGGCCCTCATTGGTTCTTTACTTGATCTTAGCCAAAAGGACAAGAAGCAATCTCAGTGGTTCTTTATGGTGACATCATTTCCTTTTTCCCCTTACCTAGTCTTACCTATGGAGGCAACAGGCCCATGCTGTACGAATCCCTGGGTTCCTCATCATCCCTTGCTGGCTTCCTTAAACTCTCACATAGTCCCATCATTAAGTTGTTCTCAAAACCCAAGCTTGAGGCTGGCTTCCCATTTCCTGCTGGGCCCTCATCAAGGGACAATTTTCTCCGAAGGTAAGGACAGGGTTTGGCCATATGTACTGGGGACTCTCCCTAAGTCACTCATCTCCTGGAGGCTCCATCCTCATGCTTTTCTTCTGTACAATTTGGTTAGGGAACTTTAACCATGGTCACCCTCAGGAATGGGAGTCAAGGTCATCTCCCACTGAAGGCATGCTGGTGTAGGCTGGTGATAATTGGTGAAGGGAGTCTAAAGTGTGGTATGTGTATTATGTCAGAGGAGTCCAAAGACTGGCTGGGGATATGAGACATCACATACCAGTAAAACAGTGTTACCAAAGATCATGGAGGTGTGATATTCTTGTTTACTGATCACCTAGTATGGGTCAGGCATCGGAGCCTATGGTGGACTGTATATAAATTATCTCCAATTCTCATCATAACCTTCCAATGTCAGCATTAAAACCTCCAGTTTACAGAGAAGCTTCACGTCTAAAAGACTATGTGACTCAAAAAGTCTTGAAACAGGAATTTAAAACCAGGTCTTTCTGACACCTAACCATGATTGTTAGTTTAGTTACACCTCCATGACCACTGGAACAGAAACTCATATAGGCTAATGTGTGTGATCCAGGGCTCAAATGAGACACAGCTCAAAGTCTGTGGGTGATGAAGGCCAGACCCAAGAACAGCAGTGTTGAACAGGGCAGGTTCCATTCAATAGGCCAGATTTGACCTACATCCAAAAGATGAGAGGACATATGAAGACAGAGAAAAAGAGAAATAAGGAAATGGATGTCATGGATGTGTAGAAGGAATAATTACCTTACTTAAAGAGCTCAGGAAGAGGCTGCCTATGCCATGGGACTCTCCTTAAGTCCTGGATTCGGATGGCCTTGGCTGCCCTGGGCTAGGATTTAGGGTGTAGCTGCAAAGTTTAGCTTTCCTAGGACACAGCTGCCTGCACTTTAAGGCTCTCTACAGTTCTTAATTAGTTCATCCTTGGATTACTTTCCAGAATGAGGGCCAGGAGCTACTGTTTCGTCTCAACTCTTGCTTTGTGTTGGTCTCATGGGGATATTTGTTCTGGAGTCAAACTTGGAAACTCTTCATCCATCTACCCAGCCATCCTTTCTCTATTTGTTTCTTGACTTGAATTGATGACATGTATACCATAAAAAAGGACCTCACAAAGTTCAAGGAAGATAGAATTAAAAGATAAGTTCATTTCAGCACAAACACTTTTGAGATTTATGCATTTGAATGGTCTTCAAAATGCCCATAAAATTAATGTTATTGGAAAATTACATTTGGATTCCAAACTTTTTTTTCACACCAAAGTGAACATCATTTTATTCAAACTTTCCACAGAATTTTTGAAGTGCCCTTGTAGTCCTATCCACTGTAATGCATATTCACACAAATCCCTCCCCTGTGGACCCAGCAACATACCCTTACTCAGCCTAGTAGGCAACAGACTACACTAATGTTGAAGCAACAGCTTCATCAGGGCCCCAGTATTTCCCAGTAACTACTTTGCATGTTCACAATTCAGTTTCATTTGTAAAAATCATCACTGCAGACCAAAACCACTCGCTAGTAATTTTTTGCCCATTCCCATCTTTGACTCACTCATCTCCTCACAAGCCTCAGATGTCCTCACCCCCTTCTCCAAACCTCCCTAACTACTTTCCTGAATGCCTGGTTGCTGCTATACCCTTAACACCTGAACAGTTATCTTTCTTTGTGTTGTCTTTCACTCTAGGAATTTCTACCTCTCTCATCACCTAAGTCCCTCCAGTCTCCCCTACCAATTCATGGAAATGCAGGTGAGAGGTAGAGACAGACAGACAGACAGACACACACACACACACACACACAGAGGTGTCTTCCATCCACTGGTTCACTGCCCAAATAGTCTCAACAGCTTGAGCTGGGCCAATCAGAAGCCAGAAGCTCCCACGTAGGTGCAGGGGCCCAAGGGTTTTGGCCTTCTTCTGTTGCTTTCCCAGGTATATTAGCAGGGAGCTGGATTGCAGGTGGAGCAGCTGGGACTCGACCTGGCTCCCATATGGAATGCCGCCTTTGCAGGCCAGGGCTTTAACCCGCTGTGCCACAGTGCTGGCCCCTCTTCCTTTCTCTTGATTCGCTCTCTTTCCCTTTTGGTTCTCCCTCTTCTCCTTTCCTAACTCAACTCCTAAACTCATTGTCTTTGTCCATCATGAAGCAAGCTCTGCCATCAGAGTAGTGCAGTGACAGGAAAAGAGGACTCTAGAGCCAGCTGACCTGGGTTTGAAGTTTTGCATCTTAAATTCACCACTTCCTAACTGGGTATTTTACACCTTTCTATGCCTCCACATTGGAATATAGCCTAGGACATACTAGCACCTCAGAAACATGAATTATTGTCGTAGAAAGTCATGCTAACAGCAAGGAGAGCCTGCTGTATCAACTGTGACTTCAGGTTATATTATTGTAATATCAAAAACATTAAAAAGAAAATGTAAAAAAATCATTATCCATCCAACTGTCTAAGCGAGAAAACTAGGTGTCACCCCATGCTCCCCTTTATTCCTCACTGCCTTGGGGAATCTAATGCCAAGGATTCTGATTGTCCCTCAGAGATGCCCATTTATTATTTTTTCTTGAGCTTATCCAATTCAGAAACTCTAGAAGGGTTTAATTTGTAACTGTTCTATTTGTTTTCAGCTTTACCTGCCTTGATCCAATTTTTACTTTGAAGTCAAGGTAATCTTTTAAAGAAACAGTATGACCTCACCTCTGCTTAGAATCCTACTGCAATTGCTAGTGCCTTTAGGATGGGGTTGAAATGCCTTGGCATTTAATCAAAGGTCCTGTGGATCTGGTTCCTTCTAACCTCCAGCCATACTTCTTACTTCCTGCAAGTTTCCCAATATTCATCCCATGAGCCAGCCATATAATTTCTTTAAAAGGAATCTTGATGAAGAACGGGATGGGAGAGGGATTGGGAGATGGGATGGTTGTGGATGGAAGGGAGGTTATGGGGGAAAAGCCACTATAATTCAAAAGTTGTACTTTGGAAATTTATATTTATTAAATAAAAGTTGAAAAAATTGCTCATTAAAGTGGATACAGACCTACTGGATGAGACTCACTGGCATTGGACATCTCAGGAATCTGCATATTTGACAAAGGCCATGCAGTCAGCCAGCTTTCACTGCCTGGCTTGTAATTCTTGGTTCTTTCTCTTCCCTTCTTCCTCCTTCCTATTGGCTTCATTCACTGAGCAGGGCCAGGTTTTATTCCAGCAAACTTGGCTAACAATAGATATGATTGTCAGCCTCCCTGGGGCTGGCCAGGTTTTTATGAAATTAGACATATTTGTCTTGATGTTTAGGAGCGAGCATGAAATTCAAATCTGTGTGTTGGCATTCCGCGGGCCGGGCCTTTAATATTCAATGACATGACTTCATTGCGGTTTTGACAACAGTATATAGAAGTTGTGCTTACCATTGAAAATTAAAGCCACTGAAAGCGTTGACAACAGCAAAATTGTGAATGCTTCCTGGCTCCTGAAGTGATTGCTATTCCAGTTTGTCTAGAAGTGCTTATTGTGTTTGTAATACCGTCAGTTCCACTTAAAGACGACTTGAAGTCGATGCCATACAGGTAAGTACCAAAGAAATCTCTGTCTTCCTTCTTCTCTCCAGTCCTTCATCGCCTCCCACACAATTCTTCTGCTGAGGGTTTATTTGCATTTGGTTATAGAGCCCTGACTCCTTCAAGTTCTGAGCCCATTGATTGCATTTCTCTTTCAAGTTGCTAGGTTCATTGGACTTTCTATTTTTTTCTTTTATTCATTTTCCTTTTCTTCTTTTTCTTTTTCTTCCACATGAGTATCAGGGAAATTGAGTTATAGTGACTGACTGCACAAATCCCTTGTGTGTGTGAATCACGTCTTCTTGTGTGTAAAGCAAATCTTGAGTGGTGTGGTGTGGAGGATTTGATATCTGAGGGAGGATTACAAGGAGCTATCCTTTGAAACTAATGCAGAGAGGAGGGAAAGACTGCTCTATTAACTCAGACTTCAGGTTAGGTCCTTGATAACATCCAAAATGGTAAAAAGAAAGCTTGAAAATAAGCATTTAACAATGGTCTGCTTTGCTATTGTGGTTGTTCATAGTGTTAAGTAGATGAATTGGTGGACGATATTGACAGCCTTCTTTTTTGGTTGCTTTGTTTGGTCTTTGAAGGAGTTTTATTTCTCATGTTATAAGCCAAGGTAGGATGGTTTTATCAAAAAATATTCTTTATGCCAGCCTTTTATCCTCAAGCAAGCTGAGACCCTTGAATATAAAACTAAGATGCAAATAGGAACACTGAGAAGCTAACAGGATTGCTAGGACCGGGGGCTGCTGTGGGGCTGATTTGAATGATTTGACACCATCAAATGAATGCTGTGACATCAGAAGGTCGTATTCTCCCTGAACACTTCATAATTCATGCTTGTGTGGCATAGTCGTTCCTGGTCCTTGACTTTTCAGAAGGACCTTCTCATTAAGTAGAGCCTGGCACACAGATAACCTCCCAGAGAGGTCCTGGTACTTATAGATACCATATTGGTAACCCTTCAGCAGCCTGTTGAAGCCGCTTAATGAGTTGCTAGTGCCAAAAGGATTCAGTTGAATTAAGGAACACTGATTTTATAATGTATTTAAATCAGAGGATTATTTGCTTTGATTTTTTGTTGGTTGGGTGATTAGCTTTCCTAGTTAACCCACATCCTGGCTTGTTTATTCATCACCTTAAATGACCCACATGAATTTTGGTCTCGTATGGTATATGTGCCACCCTTCTAAGATATGAGCAAGAAGGGACTTGTGATCACTTGGGTGGGTTGGAGGATACGGGGGGCCTTGGTGATCATTCTTGAGTTTTTCATTATCATATTCTTTCTTTGGTGCCTAATGTCTCCTACTATTAGGATTATGTCGTTTTATTTTTAAAAAGTTGGATTTTTGTCCAGAACTTCAAAATGTGGCATTGTTCCATGGAACTTTGAACATGAACGATTTAGACATCATCAAAATGCAATTTTATTTTTGTTTCCTGACATTTGTTTTAAACTTATTTAGTGGGAATAATTTTCCCTATGCTCGATGAAAAACTTGGCAGGCTGGTCTCATGACGTTTTTGCTGATTTTGAGACACCAGACAAACCTATGGCCACAAACCCAAGTAGATTCAGTAAATAGTACATATAATTCCATAGTATGTTCCAGATTCTGAAATGGACTTGAACTTCCATGCCCTGCTTGGAAAACTTCAGGCTAGAAGTTTAGGGTAGGAATCAGGCCATGGCTCTTTGGCTCTTTCTTGTTTCTTAATTTCCTGCTCATCTTCTCTCTTGTTTGCTCACCAACTATTGCAATGAATCTTCAAGGATGAAGGTCTGGAAGGGAAGAGCGGTGAGACAGTATCTGCTTAGATACAAATATCATAGTCTCTGGCACTGGTCAATGGATAAGCTGATTCATTCTTTGAGGGCACTTTCTTGAGACTGTAAGAGGTTCCTTGCTGACTCTTGTGTCCTGAGTTTCTGTGACCTGTAGGTGATCTCCATCCAATTTACTTGGGCCTGTGTGACTTCTTTCTTTACTATGGGCATCAAGTTTACAACACCAGCCTCTTTCAGCTGAGAGCCCACCCTCTTCCAGGATCTGACCCAAGGAGGTGCCATGTACCTCTCTCCACTTGCCCTGCATCTTGCCCATGAATAGTACTCACAAATCTCTTGTTCAAATTAGGAGCAAAAATCAGTACTGGTGAAGCAGCCTGCATCACTGGAGCAGCTGGTAGATTCTGACAGATTTTTAGGTGGTGGTCAGAGTTCTGGTTCCAGTTCCCTTAGCCTTCTCAGGTGTGAGTTGGGTGGCAGTTCTCTGGGTTCTTCAAATGCAGAAATGCATCTCAGACTTCTGCAAGTGATCTCTTTAGAGAACATCTCAATAGCCAGGAGAGAGGAGATACCATCTTTCCACTCTTCCCAAGTCCCTGACTGAGCCAAGGGATCCAAAAGTTACAAAATGATCTTCAGTTTGTTTTCTTCTGTAAATTCCACATAAAGGGGTAGTGTTGAAAAATTAATCAGAAAGTATCCTGTTCTATCTTATTGTATTGGTTTACCTATCCCAAAGACCTTAAAGTCCACAAATGGGGCAAAAAAAAGGAAAAATTAAAAATAAGTGTTAGATGACAAATAACACCAAGTCCCAATTACACAGACAATTAACAATGCAGCTCAGATTAGGATTGGGGGCTGGTGATGGAAAGGAAGAAATGGGATAGAGATCAGAGTATGTGTGTTCTAAGCATTTAGTTTTAGTCCTATTACAGTCTATTGCTTTTCCACTCGAAATTGTAGATTTAAATACCCTGAGATGAGAAGCCAAGCTTCAAGGATTCTCCTGGCTGGGAATGACTGGCTAAGAAACTGCATCCACAGTCCAGGCAAATCCTGCAGGAGGGAGCTGAGGATAATGAAATACAGTACTTATATTAAGCACCATATGTATGTGAACTTTGTGCTATTAACCTACATGTGTTTTTGGCAAATTCCAGAAGCATCTTAAGATACTCGGTATGTGGGAGAAGAGACAAACTTGAATCAACAGCATTCACTCTGCAGAAGCATTTAGACATCTAATCGATCATTTTCTCATTTAACAGATAAATGTGTTCAACATCTATCCCATGCACCATATTATTTACCACTCTATTTTAGGTATCGTGAGAGCAAGTGGAGTCTCTCAGGAGCTCAAGAAGTGTGAGGCACATAGCCCATATCTATACACCCTATTGGGAACAGAGTGACAGTGTACCTGAGTGTGAGGACAGAAGACCCTGTCAGTTCAGCAGAGACATGCTTTTCGGCTGCCAGAGTCCAGGAAAGCTTCCCTAGAAGATGAGATAAACTGTATCTGCCTCTAGTCTTCTCTTCCTCATCAAGTGCTAGCTTCCTGGATGTGCTCAGTTGTAGCCTCTGGATTCTCTGAATGCCCAGGTATTGGCTGTGTTCAACGCTGGCCAAGACTTTGACAGGGTCTCTGACTCACCATTTCCTGCACCCAAGGATTCCAGCATTTTTTGAATTGTTAGATTACGTTTAAAATTTTAAGCCCAGAGTTTTTCCTGGCAAGTAATAGATCTTGCCTAAGGACTCCTGGGCTGACTGGATGTGACTCTGAGAGGGAATTTCTAGAGCCATGCTGCTGCAAGGTACCTCTTGCTTTGACCCTGACCCAGATGGAGCCTAGGAGACTGTTGGGAAAAACAAGACCAGTCCCCTGGGGGGTGGTCCTAACAGGACAGAAACACCCCTTGAGAACCTTTGTCCTCTGAGCACTTCCTTCCTCCTTCCTGCTCCTTTTCAGTTACTGATTTGGTATCTCCCTTGGAGTGTTTACCACCTCTTTCCCACTCTCCACTCCCTTATCCCCTGAAGGTCTATGAGTTTTTTTTTTTTTTTTGACAGGCAGAGTGGACAGTGAGAGAGACAGACAGAGAGAAAGGTCTTCCTTTACCATTGGTTCACCCCTCAATGGCCACTGCGGCCGTCACGCTGTAGCCGGTGCACCGCGCTGATCCGAAGCCAGGAGCCAGGTGCTTCTCCTGGTCTCCCATGTGGGTGCAGGGACTCAAGGACTTGGGCCATCTTCCACTGCACTCCTGAGCCACAGCAGAGAGCTGGACTGGAAGAGGAGCAACCAGGACAGAATCCGGCGCCCCGACCGGGACTAGAACCCGGGGTGCCGGTGCCGCAGGTGGAGGATTAGCCTATTGATCCATGGTGCCGGCCATGAGTATCTTTTTTCAAAACCCTCTCCGAGTTACCAGGAATGCATTCAGTTTCCACTTTGCATTCAGGCAGCTTTGAGGATGCAGTGGCAGAGAACTGCTTCAGTTCCTTGTTGTCAGAAGGTTCCACTTTATGTGCCTCAGTTTTCCCTGCTGGGGACAAAGGACCATTTTCTCCATTCCTGGTTCTGCTGAGACAGCTTCTGAGCGACCTCTTTTCTGGAGTGGCTCCTCTCCCCAGGGCATGATTCAGGGCTGAACGAGGAAGTTCTTCTTCTGTGTCCTGTATTCTGCACCCCCTCACAGCCACCTTCTGCACAAGGATGGTCTCCCTCCACTTGGAACAAGCCTGTGTGACTCCAGGGTATGTGGGGGATATTCTGCACATGGCATCTACATGTCTGTAGGCAATGATCTGTGACAGCAAAGTTTGGGAGCCCCTGTGAGCAGCTGGAGGGGCTCCTTTAGGTTGGAGAATGGTGAAGTCCCTGGGCTCAGATGGCCGAGTGACTTCCTAGTGTGCCCATGCCAGAGTACAGTGGAGCTCAGACCTTCCACACCAGACTTGGCATCCTCTTCTCCCTCCATCGGTCTGCAAAAATCCCGAGGTTACAGACTGAATCCACTGTTTAATTTCTAACCTCCCATGGCTCCCAATTTAGGGCTCTCCTATGGGGTCCAACCACTCAATTAGGACAGGTATTAACAGCAGTGGCTGCTTTTAAGGTATGAGAGGGGCTGCACTTTCCAAATTCAGGGCCTTACATCCCTCTGTGATGGTCTCCTTCAGTTCCCTCTGTTGTGGAATTTATACCAACCGATTCTAACTTTCCAGCATGTGAATAGCTAATCTTTGTAGAGAAACACTTCTTGAGATAGATTATTTTTATTCCTACTTTAAAATGAATGAATGGGAGGATTGGTATTGTGGTATAGCAGGTAAAGTCACCACCACCTGTGATACCATCATCCCATATGGGTGCTGGTTCCTGTGTCAGCTACTCGACTTCCAGCTCCCTATTAATGGCCTGGGCAGAACAGTAGAAGACGACCCAAGTGGTTAGGCCTCTGATACTCATGTGATAGACCCAGAAAAAGCTCTTGGCTCCTGGCTTTGACTTGGCCCAGCCTGTGTTGCAGCCTCTGAGGAGTGAACCAGGGGTTGGATGATCTCTCTCTCTCTCTCTCTTTCTCTTTCTCTCTCTGTATCTGACTTCCAAATAAATAAATAAGTCTTTTTTTTTTTTTTTGACAGGCAGAGTAGACAGTGAGAGAGAGAGACAGAGAGAAAGATCTTCCTTTTGCCGTTGGTTCACCCTCCAATGGCTGCCGCGGTCGGCGCGCTGCGGCCGGCGCACCGCGCTCATCCGATGGCAGGAGCCAGGTGCTAGGTGCTTTTTCCTGGTCTCCCATGGGGTGCAGGGCCCAAGCACCTGGGCCATCCTCCACTGCACTCCTGGGCCATAGCAGAGGGCTGGCCTGGAAGAGGGGCAACCGGGACAGATTCCGGTGCCCCAACCGGGACTAGAACCCGGTGTGCCGGCGCCGCAAGGCGGAGGATTAGCCTGTTGAGCCACGGCGCCGGCCTAATAAATAAGTCTTAAAAATTAAAAAAATGAATGAATGGAGACCCAGAGAGGTTAATGATCTCCCCCAAGTTGGCACAGCCAGTGAGTGGTTGGGTTGGTGTGAAATTCAAGTGCAATCCTAAAACTGTAGACTGTTGATCTACACCACAGTCAATCTGTCACGACCAAATTCTCCTTTTTCTTTTTTTTTGGCCTGGATGAAGAACTGAATTGAATTTTAAGTTAAGGATACTGGTTTATCTAAGACCATTCATTTGCTTCAGCTGAGAGACAAAAAGGAGGAGCAGGGAGAACCAGGAACTAGCCTCATATATGCTTTGCAAAAGACCCACAAGGTTTGTACACTCTGATTCTGTTCAATCTCTTCTCTCCCTCCTGTTCTTGGCAACTGTCCCTCAAGCCCGTCTGTTCTCTGCCTCTAATATATTATGCTGATATTTTATTACCAAACAATTACATCCACTAATTTGAAAAGGAAACGAGCAGGAAATTGCAATTATAAGAGTAAAAGCAATGCTCTTTTATTTCTCCCCTTTATGCATATGAAATATGGTTTGTCATTGCTGCAAAACAGACTTTCCCTCTCTTCCGTGGCTCTTCACTGCCTTGTCTTTAATAATTGAGCAGAAAGCAGAGTAATAATTAGATTCCTGATAACAGAGGAGGTATTCATGGATCTGCAGCATGTGGAGGCTCAGCTTGGAGCATGGGCCCGCCACCATGCCTCCATGGGAGAAAGCATACTTCATGCTGTTTCATTTGAGCACCTTCCAAAGCACTCTTTACGTCCACAGTCTTCTATGGATTTGTGGATTAATTATTTGTTCACAATTACTGCTTCCTGTCTGCTGCTGCCCTGCTTTCCCATCTCGTTGACTTTGGGCTTGGCCCAGACTTGCTGTGGTCAATGAATTATGAGTGGATGTGGCGTCCCCCTCATTTAACTGAGCACACGCTCTGGGTGTGCCTGCTTGACTGGGCCTGGTCTCTCTTGAGGAACACGCAGGATGGTGTCTGTTCTGTCTAGGTCCTGAGTGGTTACACTGCACAGAAATGCCCCCGCCTCCCAATGGATTGTGGTGAGAGCAAGAAATCAATGTTTGCTGTTTGAAGTCACTGAGATTTGAGGCTGTTCATAAATCACAGCATAGCTCAGCCCATCCTGCCTTATAGGTCTCTGATCTCATTATATCCATGGGATAGAGAAAAGGCTGGCCACCCTGGGTGGTGCTTGGGAAAGCAGGCATGATGTAGATTCAAAAGGGCCTGGGTAAGAAACCTTGTCCCATTGTTGCTGCCTCTGTAGGCTGAGCCAAGCAACCCGGTGTCTCTGAAATCCTGTTTCCTTATCTGGAACATGGGAATAATAATACTTAACCTTGAAGATTACTGAGGATCAAGGAAAAGATTGTTTTTAAAACCATTCTTACATTAAAATCCCCCTTTCTTGACATTAGATCCATTGAATGGATTGGAATGCTGAGGCTAAATCGATTGCAGGGACCTAGCCATGCTAATTTAATAATAGAACTGGAGCACAAACTTCAGCTACCAGACTCTGATTACAGAACCTTATCCTTGGAATAAAAAGCATGTATTAAGTTCCATGCCTGGGACTGCACTAGGTGGGCTCCAAGCAGTCAAGAAATAGAAGTGTCATAATGTCTACCTAGTGACGTGAGTTACATAATAGAATTAGCTTCAAAGAAACAACCAATTTGAGGCACACAATGGTGTGAAGCTCTAACTTCAGGTGCATCAGACTAATCTGAGGAATGTATTAAGGTGCAGGTTCCCTGACACCAGCCCTAGAGCTTCTACTTGAACACTACTCTACAAAATTAAAAGAGGCAGAGCAGAGTGGACTCCAGCATCAGGTTTCCAGGGTTCAAATCTTCTCTTCTGGCAGCCACAAACTAATCACATAACCTTGGGCAAGTTACTTAATCCCTCTGTGCCTCAGTCTGTCCATCTGTGGGATGGGGCTGACATTAATAGTTACTTTCTACAGGACAGTAAGAATTAGATTAGCTAGTACTTCCAGGGCACATGATGCTTAGCAGGCACTCAAAAAGTGCCTATTACTGTTCTGATGTGGGGAATTCTTATAGCCATTAGTGTAGAAACTTCTCTAAGGAGCAGCCCAGGGAAGCCCTTTTCCTCTGGAATCCTAGCCAGGTACTCCAGCACAGAGCTTTTTGAGTCAATGGCCTCAACCCTTGAGGGGTCTCTGGGGTGAGTTTCTGATAATGGAAGCTTTGGGCGTGGAGCATATTAGGTTAGCAAGGCATCTCCATGATGCTGAAATCACATGCATACGGCTGCCTTCTGCTCAGCCGTACCAAGGTCTGCCCCTGGGACAAGACCTTCATTAGCAAACTTCATTGGGGAACCATCTCTGGAATGCAGGTGGGTAGCAATCCAGAGAAGTGCCTGGCACTTGGTGGCCTGAGGCTCGAGTCAGGCTGCATTTGTTGCAATAGAAATGTTTCACTTACTGCTCTCGCCCCATGCTGGTGCCTCTTTGCCCTTGTTCATCATAAGATGTTAGAGTCTGTAAGAATCACATTTGCTAGGAGAGAGATTTTCTTCTTCTTTTTAAATTTCTTTGAATAATTCATGACCTATTTAGAAAGATTAAATATGGTGTGTTCTACTCCCACAAGATCTGCAGGGGAAAGTCTGGTTTCTCAGGTGAGACAGAGGCCAGGCTATTGGGAGCCTTTCCTGCCCCAGCTCCCTTGGCTGACTTGGACTGTTGGACTCAGGGCCCTCTGGGCTGTCTTTCCTCCTTGTCCCGTTTGTCTGTAGTGTCTCTAGTTGTGCTGAATCTTTGGAGTCCACATGTGCTCCTGTCCTCCAGGGACCCCTCGGGATGCCATCCTCCCAGCTCGGGGAGCCCAGATGTGAGAAGGCAAGCTAGACGCCGGTTGGGGAGGGTCAAGCTCCTGAGCTGGGAGGGCTAGGTCTGTCCTCTGGGCCTGGGAGGCTGCTGCCACAACTGTCCCATTATGAGTGCAGAAGGATCTGTAGGGATGTTCAGAGCAGATTCTGCTTTTCACGTCTCTATAGCCACCCAGACTGACTGCCCATGTTCAAATTCCAGTTCTACAACTCCTTGGGGTGCCCCGAGGCAACAACCTCATCTGCCTATTGCTTCGAAGTTCTCATTGGTACAGGAAAGATGAGAACAGTCCCTCCTTGCACTGTTGTCCTGAGGATAAAAGAGAAGGCACAGAAAATATAGCAACATATAAACATAGAAAACATAAATAGAAACCACTTAGAACAGGGTCTGTCTAGCATTCGATAATCTCTCAATTAACATTAGCAGTTATTATTACCCATCTCTTAGATCAGAATTTGAAGTTTATGATGAGATATAGGTCTTACTGTATTTTATTTGTTCAATTAAAAATTAATTTTAATTACATAAGGAATTCATGAATACATTCTCCTTGTAAAAAATTAAACGTTATAGTGAAAACTAAATTCCATTTGACTACCCCCAACCTCTCTCCAGCATTTATCAGTTTTTAGTTTGGTATGAGGCTTTCTATAATTTTTTTTTAAAAAGACATATATATGTGCATATTGTAGTTGTGGAAAACAATAGTGTACATATAAATATCTGATCATTAAATATCTATTTATCTTCATCATCAACGTCATCATCATCATCTATCTCTAGTGTAAATAGGTTCATTCAACATTGTGTCTTGCAGATTATTTTATTTCAGAATGGATAGATGAACTGCCTTCAGTTTAATGACTTCACACTATTCCACATTATAGGGATATAACATTCAACTTATCCATTGTTTAAAATTTCCCTTTGGTGGCTGGCGTTGTGGTATAGCCGGTTAAGACTTTGCCTGTGATGCTGGCATCTCATATATGTGCCAGTTCGAGAACTGGCTGCTCCACTTCAGATCCAGCTCCCTGCTAAAGTGCCTGGGAAAGCACTGGAAAGTGGCTCAAGTGCTTGGGTCCCTGCACCCAACTGGGAGACCTGGAAGAAGATCCAGGCTTCCAGTTTCGACCTGACCCAGCCCCAGCTGTTGCAGCCTCCTCCTCTCTCTGTAACTCTGCCTTTCAAATACATAAAAAATAAATCTTAAAAATTCCTCTTATTACAAAGAGTGCCACCATACTTCCTTATAGATATCTCCATAGAAAGATACATCCCCAAGTTTCCACAAGGGATGCCATTGGGCTCTTTTTGTAAAGGGATTATGCAAACTTAAATTCTCATCTGTTGTGTATAGATCATGTGATTTTCTACAACCTCAGCAGCCTTTTATATTACTAATCTCCAATTTTGCCAATCTAAGCAATGTAAAAGGATGTAGAATTTTATTGATGTTTTAATTTGAATTTTCCTTATTTCATAATGAAGTCAAGCTGCTGTATATATTAATTGGCTATTTGTATTTTCTCTTCTGTGAATTACTGGTTTGTGTTCTTAATTATTTTTTGGAGTTCAAAACCATATGTATATTTTGGGTAATAATCTGTTATTTGCTACATTTGATGATAATATTTTCTCCTCTTTGTTGTTTGCTTCTTTGTCATGTACATGTGCTTAGTTTTGATTTAGCCCATATATATCACCCTGGTCATTGATAGCTTTGCTTGTGTAGCCTATTTATAAGTAGACTTTCCTTGTCCTCAGCATCATAAATTCATTTTCCAATATTTTCTTCTATTTTTTAAAAACACAAAGTCTGTCATCCATCTGGGCTTTATTTTGGTGAATGATGTAAAGTAGGATCTAATTTTACGCACTAGTCATGGAGCGGAGAGTTTTATATGCATGATCCCAGCCATTCAAACTATCTGAAAAGAAAGGCATTCTGACATCCATCTTCCGGATGAGGGAATGAGCTGAGATAGAGTCATTTGCCCAAGGTCCCAAAGGTCAATGCAGAGCAGCCACCTGGAATGACATCTATCTGTGGGATTACACAGGTCTGTGCATGCCCAAATGCCTCTCCCAGAGGTCCCTGCAGGTGAGCACTGGTTCATCACAGTGTGAGGATGAATTTGGACCAGGTAGGGAAAAGCCTCTCTCATGTAGGAACTGAAATCACTGAGCATCCCTAAAATACAGGAAGATGGGAACTAAAGAGGCCAGTAGACTTCTAAAAAGGACAAAGAGCCCCACAGTCTCAGCAATGTGGCCTACATGAGTCTACTGTGGGCATCAATTCTCTCTAGGTTGTGGGGAAGTCTCTGTGGGCATCCATCCAGCACTTCATTGAGTAGGACGCTGATCCAGGCTTTGTTCCTCTCTCTTTACAGCAGAGTGGGCAGAAAGCTGTGAGCACAGTTTTTCCTTCATTACTTATTTCTACTGTGCCCTTGACTGGTGGAGCTAAGTGGGTGGGGTCTTCAGAAGGAGACAGACACCTGGGGAGACTGCACCTCTGGTCTCACCCTGCACATCCCACAGCCTCCCACCCACTCCCTCAGCCTAGTTCCACTATTTCAACCCTTCCCCAAAGAACCGTGAACCACACACTTAGCAATGCAGAGAGGTGGTTCCAGGCACCCTCAGGATTTATTATACATCACGGAGACAAGGGATTACGTGAGTCCTCCTCTGCAGAATCCTAAAAGCAGTGACTACTGCCATGTCTCACCCAGGGTTTCTCTAACCCCCAACACCATCTGGAGGTGCCACTCCCTGGAGCAGCATTCTCAGGTCCTGATGTCATGAACTTTGTAAGCACTGGTGTCTCTGGTCTCCCCTTGCAACTGTCCCTCAATAATGTCCTAATGCCTGATGAGTTTGCATGTTCAAACCCCACACTGTATGGATCTGTTATCTTCTACCCACTCATGGATGCCAAGCTCCTGAAGGAAAGGACTGGCCTTCTATCTGGAAGTTAGTTATTTTAAATGTCTTTAAAAAATGTAAGGGAGGGTATTTGGTGCAATGGTTAAGACATTGCTTGGGACAAGTCTATCCCCTTTCAGAGTATCTGGGTTTGAATTTAGACTCTGATTCTATGATGTGCTAATGCACATCCTAGGAGACAGTGGGCAATGGCTCAAGTACTTCGGTCTCCATGTGGGAGAGAGTTTCCGGTTCTTGGCTTTGGCTGGGGCCTGCCCCAATTGTTGCAAGCATTCAAGAGTGAACCAATAGATGAGACATCTCTGTCTCTCTGCCTTTCTAAATAAACAAATAAATATAACTTTTAAAAGTACAGGAAAAAACAGTCTCCCTTTTCCTAGTAAACATTTTCTCCCAAACCATGTGAATTTTTTTTTCTCCAGCACATTCTGCCATCATTCTGTCCTCTTAATCTTTGTGTAATCAGTTCTTCCTACCTGTATGGTGTCTGAGCTGCTGTTTTCACTCTTTGCTATGTTGGTCAAGTTGCCTTTGATGGATATATTTTAACTACATGTCACATGATATAAAATGACAGAAGAGACAGAGAGAAGAGCCCCTTACTGTGTTGTTTGCCTTCAAATCTTCACTCTTGGTCCTGGAAGTGATCCTATGTTCCAGCTGTGGGGGAGCAGTGCACCCAACTGTGGCTCAGACCAGCAGATGATGCATCTGGTTTCAGATGAGATCTCATCATTTTCAGGGGAGACATCTCCGTATGGCTCCACACTCATGTGGATGCTTACTGGAAGTGGTGGGGAGGCTCTTTGGGCTCAGCCTTTCAGCCCAGCTGCTTGAATCAGTCACCCAGACTAACCATTCCATTGATTCCCTCACTTTATGGTGGGCAATTTCCTTCCAGAACCCTCAACTGCCTTTTCCCAAACCCTAACTCACATTGTTGAGCTTGTTGCCATATACTCTGGATTTAGTAGCCATCTGTATTGGTGTAGTAGTAACAGAGTAGCAATATTTTCTTTACTGAAAACAACTGGACTAGGAAAGATTCTAATATGACATCCTCTGACTGCCACAATAAAAGTGTTTATGCTTTAGACGAAATAGAGCTTGCTGATTATTGCATTGTATATGGTTGTTCCTTGAGGTCACTGAGCAAGATTTCCCTGGATGGCCTTTGCAGGATACAATATTTTCCAGGGTTGATGGTGCAGAAGTGGACCCTGTGCAGGAATAGAAACTTTGGGTAAGATGGGCTTGTCGGCTTTACTCTCTAAGTCATGGAGCAGATGAGGGTCTCAGTGACCTTGGGTTAATCCCTGTGTGGAGGGACTTAAAGGGAGCCTCAGGTCCTGGGCTCTACTCCCTCCCACCACCACCTTGTCCTGCCAGACTATCCAGGTACACAATCTCTTAGCTGTTATTCCCTTATGTCATCCTTGACTTTAGTCATGTTCCAGTATGGGCAGATTGAAAGTAAGATTTGTGTGTGCCCACCAGAACAGAAAGTGGGAAGTAGGGTTGGTTTTTAGAGGATAAGTGCTGGTGTGCACAGGCCAACTACTCTCTGTGCCCCAAAAGGGAGAATTCCTTGCTATCACTAGATTATTCCCTGGACCTGTTTGGATTATCATAAAAGAAGGATTGTGTCACAGAGTGTTGTTTGGAGAGACAAGTTCTGCTGGGAGAATCAAGGGAGACTTCAGAGTTGGGAGTTTGATCATGAGGCAGAATTTGATAAGGAGAGATTGGGAAGAGCACATGCCCTCTGAGGACATGTCCTGTCTGCAGAACAGAGCCCAGCAGGGCACAGTGTGGGTGGGTGGAGCAGGGCTGTGCCATCCGGGAAACAGATGGAAGATGGGGGGAACAAAAGACCATCAGAGCCTTGAGTGTGGCTGGGATTGTGGATTTTTCTCTGTAGAAGGAGAGCACTTGTGGAGACCCTGTGGTGTAGAAAACCCACTTGCACATGGCTCCTGGGCTATAGAATTCTGGCTTTAAGAGGAATCCAGCTGCACAGCAATGACTTCCTCAGTTGACTTTGGTTTCGATTGAACCCCTTGCTGAGAGAGGGTCTGAGGTCACCAAGGATCAAGGGACACTTCAGATTTCAGAAGTGGTCCCTTCAAGGGAAGTGAATTGCAGCTATGACTCAAATCAGGCCAACCAAAACTTTCAGAGTTCATGATGAACCCAGCGTGTTCTTCTTGGGGGTCAGATGAGGCAGTCAAAACTATACATCAGTGCTGGGGTGCTCTTTCTCCTTGCAGGGGAATCAGCCCCCACATGTCTAGCACTTTAATCATCATGGTGACAGGAGTCATTGCTCAGACTTGCAGAAGTGCTGTGGAAGGGATGGGGCACAGAATGGGTGAGAGGCATGATCAGACCTCTCTGGGTGGGGGAGGGGAATGGCTGGGCCAGGGACAGGTGAGATTTGAAGAGGTAGAGAGGACAAAATGCAGTCATTCCTCAAAGAACATGCAAATGACTTTTGCAAGTGCTGTCAACCACATGTGGATGAGCACTTTATGTGCAGAATTACATAAGGAGTGCTAGCAGCTGCTCAAGACAGAAGTACAAAGTGCTCTTGATCTCTTCAGACCTGCCTGCCATAAAAGACACATTCATTCATTCATTCCCCCAATATTCAGCTCCTACTGTGTACTTGCCCTGTGCGAGGTGCTGGGGAAACACCACACAGGTGAAGTAGGCAAAGTCAGCTGACTGGCCAGAGGGATAAAGGAAGTCATGTCTGAAAGGCTGAAGAGGGCTGGAGTGATGAGACTGGTCATGTGACCAAGAAGAAGACCTCCCTGAGAAGCAGAGAAAATGAAGCAAACAAGCAATTGTATTTATTGTCTCTGGGTAGTGTGCAGGGCATGAGATGGCCCATAGGGGGAGCCATGTGAGTAAAGAGATGATTGCAATCCTTCAGGATGAATTTGGTGTTCGCAAGTGAATGTGAGCTGAGAAAGAGGGAGGAGGGAAGAAGTTAGAGAGGGGAGGAAAGATCTAACTGAGAGGAGGTCAGGAGGCAGTGGCGCATGTGTGTGTGCATGTGTGTGTGTAGACAAGTGTGGTATGTCTGTGGCAGGCATGTGGTATGCATGTGCATGTGTATTTGTTCACACACGTGCAGGTGCATGTGTGTGAATTTGCATGGGAGGTTATGTGTATGCACATACGTGAATATATGCGTACTTATGTAAGGGGACTCAGGGTGCCTGGGTGGGATCCTGTGCTACTACCCCTGTGATGCTGTTAATGCATTGAAGGGGACAAGCTTAGCACGTGTTCCTGTGAATTACCACATATCTCAGAAGCAGCATTAGGGGAGTGGGGAAATGGCTATTGGATGCTGGTTCTGCATAAATGGTCATTCCAGGGACATAGATGTTTGAATGCAATGTTAAAAGATGAAGAGGAGGGGAGAAGTCTCAGTTCAAGGAGCCATTCTGCTGTCTTCTAAAACCCAGTGGTGAAGTGCACCCAGGCCAAGAATTCACCTGAGGGTAGCCCAGAGAGTGAGGGGGCAGGCAGACCATCTAACTTCCCATGTCACACAAGTTGCCCTTGTCCACCCACCAAGGGAACCTTGTAGGCTCAGGCTGGGGAAAGCAGCACCATAAAAGGCATTCAGCATGTAGGCTCAGATCTTTGTTTCACTTCCAATAACCTGCCTGCAGGGCCGTCTTCAACCACCTGGGAATGCAATCAGTTGGTGGCGACCTTTGAGGCCTTTCTGGGTGCCTCTCCCCATTACTCTGCCTTTGTTGTTGTAAAATCTGCCTGAAATACTTTTCTTGCTTGACTTCAACAAAACACTGCCCTCTTTGGGACCTTTTTGGAGTCTAATTTACATTTTTTTCCCCCCCCGAGAAGGCCCCTGGCGCTTCCCTACACCCTGTCTGGGGGCTCCCAGGATGACCTGCAGGAAACAGTTATTGCACTGTGCTGTAAGAGTGCAGTGGGTGCCGTGTGTCAGACCCCTTCCTTCCACATGTATTCCAGTTCCCTGACCAGGCACCCAGTACACATGCCCACCCTGCCTGTGAGTCTCTGAAGGCTGGCTCGGGTCTTGCCTCCAAACGTGGATGCTGGGCAGGCCTTAGCTGGTGCTGCCTGGAGGCGGGGCCTAGGGAACCCCTTCAAATCCTTGCTCTACAGAAACCACGCCCATCGTGACATCCTTCCTTCCTAATAGGAAGGATGAAAGCAAGCTCCAATGCCCTGGGCCCCTCAGGGTATGAGTGGACGGGATTGTAATGGGGTGAACCAGAGGAGGCTAGGGATCACCTGCAGATTAAGTTTTCTACTTTTATTGCCAGAGTTTGCCGGGGTAGCCCCGCCAACACCATCTCCTGGTGGTCTGAAGGCTGTGGTCCTGGACATAGAGAACTACTGAAAGGACGCCTGTCCAGGGGCCCTGTCCAGGAGAGCCATTTGCCTCAGAGCCTGGAGACTGCCAGACTTCTGTAGGGAACTCAGTTTCCCTGCACCCCTCAGGCTCAGAGAAGTCAGCCCTGAAACCCTCAGACATCAGATCCTGGGGGGAGTCCACATGTCCAGAGTGGTCATGTTTCAGGAGGAAGCAAGAATTCTTTTTCTTGTTGATTCCAATGGTGACCCTAGAGGCCTTCTACATACCTGTTAGATTTTCATCTCCTTGAGAAGAAGAGAGAATTGAAGCGATTCATTTTATACCTCACACTCAGTAGAGTACTTGGCATATAGTAAGTGCTCAGTAAATGGTTTCTGACTTAGATGTTTTGCATTCAGTGCTGCTTAATTTCTAGCAATGATGAAAAAACTGGGCCCTGGAATTAGGTTGACCCAACTGCATGGGACAGATGTTGAGGAAGGGGGAGTTCAACCCAGTAGATGGAAAATTTGGTACTCAGGGGTGTGGGTAGCCAGCAACAGGAGTGGCAAAAAAGCTCAAAGTGTGGAAAGGCCCATGAGGGAGCCAACAAGGCCCAGTGCTTCCCTGGGTCACTCACTGTTCTCAGCACTATGCATGCATTATCTCCTTTCCTCCTTAAAGACACCCTGGAAGACAGGCCTCTTCCTTTCACAGATGAGGAAGCTGAATGAGAGTGAAGCTGTGGCATTCTCAGGTAACCCAGCTCCTAACTGGTACCAAGACTTCTCCCTAGGCTAGTTGTCTAGAGATCTCATGGTTTTATTGACTCCCTGCTACTGCTTCTCTGCAGGTCGGGGCCCTGAGGGCAGGAGTCAGCGGATTTGGTCCAGCCCAGTAGGCAGGCATGGTTTAGTTAAGGGCAGAGCTGTCTCCTCAGGAGGGGGCTAGGTTCTGGAGCTGGACCACATCCTTGGGTGGCTGGAAATTGGGTTGATGATGGAGACTTGGATTCACATACAACAAGAATGGAAACAGGTGGTGGCCAGCCTCGGGAGGGAGAGTCCTGGGCTCAAGATCTGGTTCACACTAACTGAAGCCAACAATGTTAAGTCCCTGGTGGTGTCATAGTCTGGACTCTGTGTTGGACAAATTCTATGGTCAGGCTGCACATAAGTCTCAGAATGTTTTCTTAAGGAGAGACCCAACTGAATAAGCAAAGTGGAAAAATCAGAACTGCTTCGGCCTCGTCCCACGTACACATTTGCTCTCTTCCCTGATGCCTGTTATTCTTAGGCCATACAACTGGAGCCAGTGTTTCGTTCCAAAGTTGTGTTATATGCTTGGGGAAAGTTCTCTGGAGAAAAATTCTGGGACTCATTAAACAGTAGGTAGAAGAGGAGAAGAGAATGAGGAAGGGAAGTAAAGGGAAAATTATGGCACATTGATGTTTTCTTTTCCTGTAGCAGAGAACCTAAAAGAATTGCATGCCCTGCTCAGAATATTTTTATTTCTCACACTTCATTCCTGTGTATGCAAAGCAGTGGCTTAGGAGACTGCATTCCTGGGGAGATCTCTCCACGGAAATGCATGGCTGCACCCACAGGGGTTTCCAGCACTTACTAACAGTGGAAGATTGACTCCAAGTCCCTGCCATTCTTCCTGGCTTTTTAAACGCTTTGGAATTGCGGTATTTATTTGAACAAATCAATTGGCCTCTGTTATGCTTTGAATGTCCCCTTTAAAAGTCATGTTGGAAATTAGTTCTATTGTAACAGTGTTAGGGGGTGGAAGATTTCCCAGGCTATTTGGTCATGAGGGCTGTGCCCTCATGAATGGATTAAAGTTCTCATTGCAGGAGTGGGCCCCTGATAGAGGGACGAGTTTGGCCCCAGTTTTCTCTCTGCCTTGTTTGCCCTTTGCATGTGGTGATACAGCAAGAAGGCCCTGAAAGGATACTGCTCCCCTGATATTGGACTTCCCAGCCTCCAGAACTGTGAGAAATACATTTCTTCACTTTTGCAATTACCCAGTCTGTGGCATTCTGTTACAGTAACAGAAAATGCACTCTAACAGCCTCCCCTGGAGTAATACTGGAGACACTTAGGGATGCTTCTCCAAGATTATTCACTACAAGCACAAGCTGGGCATCCCTGCTTGTTTGTTTGTTGGAAGGCTTTGGTGCAATGAGAAAGGAAATAGTAGCCAATACTTTCAAGCAGGCATCTCTGTAAGCAGAAGATCTTCTTTAAATCCTTTTCTGGGGCTGGCACTGTGGTGCAGCGGGTTAATGCCCTGGCCTCAAGCGCTAGCATCCCATATGGGCGCTGGTTCTAGTCCTGGCTGCTCCTCTTCCGATCTAGCTCTCTCCTATGGCCTGGGAAAGCAGTGGAAGATGGCCCAAGTCTTGGGTCCCCGCACCCACGTGGGAGACCCGGAAGAGGCTCCTGGCTCCTGGCTTTGGATCAACACAACTACGAACATTGTGGCCAATTGGAGAGTGAACCAGTGGATGGAGACCTCTCTCTCTCTCTCTCTCTCTCTCTCTCTCTCTCTCTCTCTCTCTCTCTCCCTCCCTCTCCCTCTCTCTGTGTAACTCTGATTTTCAAATAAATAAATAAATAAATCTTTAAAAAAATCCTTTTTCTTTTAAGTGACCCATGCCCAAATTCTCCCTTAGTAAACATTAAATGAAATAAACCAAACCAGCGCACAGAACATAACTTCCAAAGAAATTGAACCAAAAGTCTAAATGATATAAAATTACTTTGTTTTCCTTGTCTGTGGCGTTAGCATTTAAAAGATGTTTTTATTTACTTATTATCTGAGAGGTAGAGTGATAGAGAGTGACAGCAAGAGTGAGAGACAGTTACTTTCCATTGGTTTACTCCCCAAATGTCTGCAATATCTAGGGCTGGATTAGGGCCAAAGCCAAGAGCAAGGAACAGAAACCACATCTCCCATGTGAGTGACAACTGTCACTAATGCCTCTCAGGTCTACATTAGCATGAATTTGGAATCAGGGTTTTGAGCTTGGAATCAAGGCTAAATGTCACCAGGCTAAATGCCCATCCCATGGCACTGGTATTTGAACAGAAGCCTGGATACTTGAATTTTAGGTATGGCCCACAAGCTGGGGGAGGGGTGTTGTGGATTATTTTGGGCAAGCTGGCTTTTTTCAACTCTTTGAATAAGTCGTCATTTCATATAAGCAATAATTTCCCTTATAATTGCCCTCGTTCCATATTAAGCCCCCCTCCCCCATCTCCACCATTTTACCAAGAATGAATCCAAGGGGCTGGCTAGTTTACATGACTTGTATCACTTATCTTCACTGATGACCTAGAAGAGGGGCAGGGTAGGAAGATGCTGGGAACCAGTTCTGCAGTCAATCTCAATTTTCAGAGATGAAAGTTTCCTAAGCTCTTTCCTGTGGCACCAGCCTTCGATCCTGGAGGAGAGGGAGACTTGGAGAGTGTTTATGATCCCCAGTCTCTAGAGGAGGTGGAGGAGCAAACTGGGAAGCAGAAGTGAGAGAAGGCTGAGGAGTTTAGGGTTAAGGAGTGTGTACTTTAGCTAAGGGTGACATAACAAATCCCACATACCAGGTGACTTAAGCAACATAAACTCATTTCTCAGAGTTTTGGAAGCTGGAAGTGCAAGCTGGGAATGTTGGTAGGATTCATTTCTTTCTTTTTTTTTTTTTGTAAAAAAAACTTATTTATTTGAAAGGGAGAGAGAGAGAGAAGAGAGAGAAGAGAGAAGAGAGAAGAGAGAAGAGAGAAGATCATCCATCTTCTGGTTCACTTCTGAAATGGCCTGGAATGGGCCAGGCTGAAGCCAGGAGCCGGGAACTCCATCCAGGTCTTTCACATGAGTGGCAGGGGCCTATATACATGGGCCATCTTTTGTTGCCTTCCCAGATGCATTGTCAGGAAGCTGGATCAGAAGCTGAGCAACTGGGACTCAAACTTGTGTTTTGATGTGGCATGCTGGTGTTACAAGAAGCGGCTTAACCTGTTGTGCATAGCTCGAGCTCCTGGTTTGCTCTTTATAAGTGCTTGCTATGCTGGGCTGTGCTGTCTGGAATATGAAGGAAGAGTAAGTCTAGGTTCTTTCCTCTGGATGTTTGTAACCGATCGGAGCTTCTGGAGGTCACCTGGCACCTCTAGTGCCCCATTTGAGCTACACTATTAGCAGTACTGTAAGAGTGACATGGGAGAACCCAGTAGGGGGGCACTGATGCTCTTCCTGGAGCAGTCATCCAAGGGTGGTCTGGTATAAATTCCCTGACCCTTCTGAGCACTCTGTCCAGGGGTGTGAACATCGTCTTGAAGCAGCAGGTGCTTCTCCTCACCTGCACAATTTTGTCTGTCCTAAATACTCCTTATTATACTCTGGGTGGCTGGGAAGAGGGTTGGATGGTGAATAAAGCAGCAAAACAAAGATGGGGGGGTAGGACATTGTGATGGCTAATTCTAGACGTCAGATTCACAGGTTGAGGGATGTCCGGATTGGTGTTAAAACGTTGTGTGGCATGGAAGAGTGTCGCTGGAAGAGATAAATCATTTGAATCAGTGGATGGAGTAAAGACTACCCATCCTCACCAAGGTGGGTGTTTATTACCCAACCCTTGAGGACTGGACAGAGGACTGCACAGTACAGAGCAAGGGAGAATTCATTCTTTCTGTTGGAATTGGGACATCCACCTTCGTAGGCTCTTGGGTATTAAAATTCCAGGTTCTTGTGTTTTTACACTTCAGAACTTGTATTGTTTCTGCTCTCACCTAAAAGCCCCACCCCCACACCCATTTCTCAGGTCTTTGCCCTTGAATTGAGATTTACAACATTGGCTTCTATGATTTTCAAGACTTTTGGGTATAGGTTGAATTACAACACTGGCCTGTATAGTTTGCCACCTTGCAGATGGTATATTGTGGAACTTCTCAACCTCCATAATCATGTAAACCAGTTCTCATAGTAAACCTCTCTCTCTTTATATATATATAGAGCAGAAAATATATATTTTATATATATATATATAACTGATATATATAATATATTTATAATGTATATATTCCATTGATTCTGCTTACCAGGAGAGCCTTGAATAGTACAGACATTGTGTGAGAGTTCAGTTTGGATTGTCTACCTGTTACTCAACCTTTTGTCCAGGAGGTCTTCTTCCCTACATCATCACCAAAATTGGGCCTTTGGAGCTCTCTGATTCCACCCTTGCCTCAATGAGGCTCCAGAACATGACACTGGCCCATTAAGGGGGAATGATGTCAGAGTTAATGCGTCATTTTCCAGGAGAAACTTGATCTCTTTGTCTTATCTCTGGCAGTGGAAGAGAAAACCGGCACCAAAGGCAAGCTGTAGCAGCATGCACAAGGTCCTCCTGAAGTTTCTGAAACTGGACATAGGTGGAGAGATGGGCAGGAGCCCTGTGCCTCCAATGTGGCCATAGGGCACAATCAGGGGTGTTTCTTTGTGACACTGTTCCTCTGTGCATGCCAACCAAAGAAGACTGCCCAGGGTGTCTATCACCACTAACCTCCAACAGTCTGATTATGCCTCCCACAGAGCCCTGAATTGGGCCACACAGAGAGCCCTGGTAAAATAGAAGTGAAGGTCCCAGCCTAGAAGCAGCCTCCAGGTTAAGTGGGTTGCCAGGCACACCATCACCAGGTGTCTCAAGTCTAGGGGAAGACAGATAATATGTGCTCTAGGGAGCCCCAGGCCTTCTGGCCTAATTTGAGAAATGTGGTTTCTGCCAAGGGCCGGTATTTAGGACACACATACATATTTAAAAGGCCCAAGAACAGACACAAATAAGACATTAACATGTGCAAATTGTTACAACTGAATACTGGAGCCAGGAGACAGGATGGAGGGGTGGAGTTAGTCCCTCAACCCCCAGCTACCTCGGGTGGCAACGAGGGTAACAGGCGCTCTGGGCAGCAGCAGGTGCATCACAGGTGTTCCTTATTAGGAAGCTCAGTTCCCTCTTTTACTGAAAGCAGACTGGGAGTGAATAGTACACACCTGGGCCCAGGCATGGATGCACAAAAATGATCAAGGGACCATACAAGGTTCATGAAAATAATTCAACTAAAAGATAAGCTTATTTTGGTGCAAAAAATTGAAATCCATGTATAATACACCTTTTCCATGAACTTTATTGAGATCTCCCATATGCATATGATTTCAAAAAAGAGGTTTTTTTTTAATTCATACGAATGTATCTTTTCTAATTGAAAAGGAATCTTGATGTGAATGGAAGGAGAGAGGGTGCGGGAGAGGGGAGGGTTGCAGGTGGGAGGGAAGTTATGGGGGGGGGGAACCATTGTAATCCATAAGCTGTACTCTGGAAATTTATATTCATTAAATAAAAGTTAAAAAAATGTATCTTTTCAAAAAATCCCATCAGCACACAGAAATTTCAAAAATTATTTATCTATTTTATTTGTTTGAAAGGTAGAGAGAGAGAGAGAGAGAGAGAGAGAGAGAGAGAGAGAGAGAGAATATTTTCCATTGGTTCATTCCCCAAATGCTCACAACAGCTGGGGCTGGGTTGAGGGGAAGAAGTGAGCTGGGAACTCAATCTAGGTCTCCCATGTGGGTGGCAGGGACCCAGCTACTCAAGCCATCACCTGCTGTCTCCCACAGACTTGAACCTAGACACTCTAACATAGGGTGTGGACATTCTGAGGGACACCTTAACTACTGCACAAAATACCTCCCCCTCACTGTATCTTTTAATTCCATTTTCCACGAGCTTTTTGAAGTACTATCATATTTGAGGGCCCCCAACAGCCTCAGTTGAGTGGATGGTATATGCAAGTTCATGATTTGAGGATATGATTGTGTCAGAGTGTGTGTGTGTGTGTGTATGGGAGGGTGTGTAACACACCTGTGGGGGTTCTTTTACATTGGGGTGAGGCTGAAGATGCCCATCCACAAATCTTCCTATCTTTTCTCTCATTCCAGGAAGTTTTCCCTGAACCCAGGCAGCCCTTCCCTGTGTGTCTGGCTCCTCTCCGGAGGCACTGAATTTCTGGCCCAGCCCTAGCCTCTTCCTTTCAGGCCTCCAGTCGAGCTGCATTTTGCCAGCTGGCAGGTGTTAGGGCCCACTGCAGGTGGGGTGTGATTCACCCAGGCTGGGCCTTGGGATTCTTTGGGTAGAAGGTACGTTTCTTACAAAATAAGGGGAATTTAGAGAAACAGACTGTTGAGCAAACTTTTAGAAGCAGGTGAGCAGGAAAGTTGGAAAAGCAAGGCACCTTTGCTTACAGAGGGACTGGGAGGTGACCTTAATTAAGAAAACACCTTAATTTGGGACAGCCAGGGGTTTAGAGAAAGTTGGTTAAGGAGAGTGAGGTTTAAATTGGAGGTAATTTCCTGAGTTCTTGGGTTAAAGACTCCCCATGGCACCCCTCCCATAAAGCAGGCGGCAAAGGAAGGATTTGATCCAGGACAGCTGATGGGGGGCAAAGGGCCCTGGGCTGCCCTCTCAGAGGCCCTGTGCTGAAGGGGAGGGGGCGGAAGGAAGGAACACACTAGATCCTTGAGCCTGGCTCCCAGTGCATTTCAGCACCTGAAACCCAGGTCAGACAGTGTACCTGGCTTTCTCGTGCCTTCACAGAGCACTTTGCTCTGACCCTCTCTGTTGGTCTCCAGCATGGACATGATCCAGTATTGCCACCCATCTTTCCGTCTTCCCCCTGGGTCTCCATTAGTCCTCATTTCTCTGCTCCACTCCAAGTCTTTGCTCACACTTCAAGTCCCCTCCGGATGCATTTAAAACTGCTCAACCTGAATTGAAATCTCACTCAATCTCCATGACAAGGCTTGAATGCTTCTTCCTCCAGGAAGCCCTCCATGAAGACTTCTTACCATACTGTTCTTGGATATTCCTCTGGTGTCATTGTTCATATCTCACTCGTCTTTGCCATTTCTGATGCACCTGAATCTTGGAACACCAGGGGCATCATCCTGCGCCCTGTTCTCTTCACTAATTACACTTTCTTTTTTCAAGGGAATTTCTCCCCTTTAGTTTCAGTTGCTCATCCTATGCCAATGACTCCCGATATTCAATGTGCAGGCCCTCTCTGAGGCTTTGGGAGCCATGTGTCCAACTGTATTTTCTTCACCTCCGCCTGGTTTTCTAATAGGAATCTCAGACTTCAGATACCACAGAAGGAAGTGCTTCCTCTCCTCCTTTGGCTTCTGTGTCCCCCACTCTCAGTAAAAGGTCCTGCCACAGTCTTATCCGTGCAAGCCAAGCAGGAGCCTCGTCCCAACAAATCCCCTTCTTTTATTCCCTGTGTACTTTTTATTGGCAAATCCCACTGATTTAGCTCCAAAACATATTCTCTGCCTTACTAAACTGTCCTCTCCCATGCAGGATGACAGATCCTGATCTTTGCTCCTGTGAATATGGCAACTGTCTTCTTCTAGCCCATCTCCTTGCCTCCAACTGCCAGCTACACCTCTTCTTCATGAAGCCAGGTTGGTGTGTGAGAACATCAATCAGACCATAAACTCCTGTGCTCAGAACCCCCTGGTCTCACAGCGAGAACAAAGGTGCAAACTGCTGATGGTTGCCCAGGAGACCCTGCCCTTCTCTCTGAGGTCGTCTTATCTGGCTCCTTTGCTTGCTCAGCCCTCTCCACCCACACTGGCTCCTCTCTGTCTCAGAAACCCCAAGGCTGTTCGTACCTCTGCTCCTGGTGTGGGCTGTCCCTCTACCTTGACTGCTCCTGCTGGACATCTCCACAAGCCTGCATCCTTCTTCTTAGACTGAATGTCACCACCTCCAGGAGGCCTCTGCTGACTACTGTTTTAAGCTGGTGACAGCTCTCCATCACCCTCCCTTCTATCACTCCTTTTTACTTTCTTTGTAGCAGGCACCATACCCTGACACCGTGTTGCCTTTGGTTTACTGTTTGTTAACTATCCTGTCCCCTCTGCACACACCCTGCACTGTTCCAGCATGAAGTCTCCTATCTCTGTATCTTACTCCCCTCCCCTTGGATCCCAGCCTCTTCTGGCACCGAATGGGCACTAAATAAATGCATGAGGCTGAATGAGACACTAATTTGGGGAGCTTGGGTTGCCTTCTTTGGAAATGAGTTCTTTCTAACAGACACTAATTTTTATTCAAAAGGATTCAGTTCATAGACAATCATCTCCCTATATCCACAAGTCCTGCATATATCTGATCAACCAACCATGCATTGAAAATAATCAGAAAAACAGTGCGTCTGTGCTGAACATGGATAGACTTCTTTCGTGTTATTATTCCCTAAACAATATAGTTTATCAGCAAATATTCACATATTAACTATAGTATGTTGGGTATCCTGAGTCATCCAGAAACAACTTAAATATATGGGAGGATGTTCGTGGACAGGTTACATGTAAACACTATATCAGTTTATGCAAGGAACCTGGGCACACTGGATTTGGGTATCCACAGGAGAGAACCAGAACCATTCCCCCAGATGATGGGGAAACACAGGGTGTGTGTTAATGTTTCTGTCCTATCATTATTTATTTATTATTGAGGAGGCAGACCACATCTGATGTTGGTGATTTTTTTAAAAAAAAATATTTATTTTATCTTTATTTGAGGGAGGGAGAGAGAGAGAGCAAGAGCGAGAGCGAGAGCGAGAGTCTTCCACCAGGCTGAAACAAAGATCACAAAAATTCAGTTTGGGTCTCCCACGTCGGTGGCAGGAACCCAAGTATTGGAGCCATCATCTGCTGCCTCCCAAGCTGGATCAGAAGTTGAGGAGTAGTGACTCAAAGTAGGCACACCAATTTGGGATGAAGGTATCCCAAGTGGGGTCTTCACCTGTATGTCAAATACCCACCCCTCAATGGTTCTGGTGAAAGTTCTGAGCATCTGGAGATTTCTATCCAGGGCATCCTTCTCACTGTGGCCTGGCAGTGCTGTGCTGGGGAGAGGGCGAGGCAGGACCGCAGAATAGGGACCACCACTCTGGCTTTGGTGTGGGCAAGTCACAAAGAGAGGTGTGGCAGTGCTGTGGGCTCACAGGCTGCAGGTGACCTCAGCTGGGGGCCTCCTGAGATGGGGGCAGATGGCATTTTCAAACAGCTGGATCTAACTGAAGCTAATGCCTCATGGGTCTGCAGAGTCGCCAACCCAGGGGCCAGCAGGGCTCCAGTAGGCTGCAGAAACAGAGGTGACAGCTTCCAGCCAAGGCCATCTTCATTGACTCCTCTTCAGTGCTGAAGTTTTGGTAGTGAATTGACCTGATCAGCAGACCCTGAGGCTCTACGGCAAGTGTTTATTTTCTTAGAATACAACTTCAACATTCACACAAAGACAGAAAAGAAAAAAAAAACACACATAGTTCTTTATTTCCTTATATGTGTGGTTAATTGACCCATTTGTAGCCTTTTCTGCCTTGACTTGATGGGGAATTCATCTTGCTCTCCTAGGGAGCCACACTAGAGTCAGGCCCTTTGAGTATTACAGGGTTCCTGGGTTCTGAGATTGCCTACAGCTACTATTTCTAGTAGATGGAATCTTTTGCTCCAATTAGCACCATGTCTGCTGCAGCCCAGTTCCCTCTGCCCTTTTTTCCCTGAGTGAAGCTCTCCAGGCTCAAGGGAAACAAGCACCCTGAGCCCAGACCCTTGTAGGAGCTGCAGGGAAAGCCCAGAGAGGTAGGAGGCAGTTGAGGGGATTCTGCCAGTGCATTCTCAAACATGTCTTTATGTGACACGGATGGCATCACATGACTCTGCATTGCAGAGTTGGAGCAGGAGTAAAAGTGCCAGCATAGTGGAAAGCTCCATGTCTCTGGAAGAAAAAGGAATGGGGATCTGCGTGACTTTTATGTTTTCCTTAAAGGAAAGGGTGAGTTCCATGTAGCTGGAAAGGGGAATGAATATTGTATAGAATGTACAACTGCTTTCCTCTTGCATAAACACTTTTTCAGCACACAGGTGGGAAGCAGTCTACTGAGCCCCTCTACCTCCCACCATCTCATTGTTGCCAGAGTTAGCAAATAAAAGCATAGAGTATATAGTTAAATTTGAATTTCAGATAAAGAATAATTTTTTAGTATAAGTGTATCATATGTAATATTTAATACTTTAATTTTTTGGCAAATTATTAAAATTCAAATTTGGTTGGGTGCCCTGTATTTTATGTAGTACCTGCACCTCCCATTGTCCTCAAGTTGACTGTGGGCCCATCCTGGGATTGCTCTCTTAGGATATTCTCCTGCCCAATCCTCCAAGGAACCTGGTGTTGCTTTCTCTCCAGGTTCCTCTTCCAGGACAACCCTCGTGGGGATTCTCTTGGACAGGAACCCTGTCCTCACAGTACTTATCAGAGTCGCTGGCTCTGGGGGTCACTCAGGGAAGATCATGAGGTAGGAGCTGGCAACACATACAGATGTGGGAGGACTTCGTTGTACGTGAGCTGTGATGGAGCTTGATAGCATGTACAGGTGTGATGGAGTTTGACAATGTGGACAGGTGTGATGGGGCTCAGTAACACAGGCAGCTGTGATCTTCCCTCTAGAGGCCCAGAGAAAGGTCTCTGTGTTGGTTACACGTTAGAAATATCAAGGGGCTTAAAAAAACACTGAAGCCTGTATCTCACCCCAGAGATTCTGAATTAATGGCTTATATGGAATCTAGAAAAGGCTTCCAAGGCAATTATAAAGAGCCCTCAAGATTGAGGACTGAGACCTTAGACCCAGCAATGCAGAAAGGGGCAGGGCTGGCCTGGGGTCTCAGGGACACAGAGAGGATCAGCCATTCACTGAGTGTGATCTGGGTTCCCAGAGGGAAGAGAAACCAAGTAAACTTCCCAGTTGCTTGGTACTTCCTAATCATTTTTGCTGGGCCTGGGCCACAGGCAGGTGTAAGCATTCATGGAAGTCAGATCAGTGACCTCTGCTGTCCAGGTGCTCACAGTACACCAGGGTAGAGCTGCCTCCTCCTTCCCAGTCCATCAGCCTGTCCATAGAGCCCCCTGGCCATGGGACTTCAGAGCCCAGTGCTGTATGAGGGGTGGGGGTGGGGGGTTGGAAGAGAGCTCCACGTGTACTGTAGCAGCTGAAAAAGACTGGGCAGAAGCAAAACTGGGGTAACCTCAAAGGCCCAGGCACTCACTCACTGGCAAGAAGCTTCAGTCTCCCCTGAAATGAGGAAATTGTTCAGGAGAAAGTGGCTTGGTGTCCAAGGGAGAAAAAGAAGACAGGCTGGAGTGTGGACTTTCCGCCACAGCCCACACTTTGATATACATGCCAAAGGGAAGACTGTGTGGGAGCAGTGATGGTATTAAGAACTGCTTTCCATTCTAGTTGAATCACTACATGGCTCTTATTACATAATATATTCTCATTTGTGTTATAGAAACACTACAGGTATTAACAGTAATACTGCTTTACAATTCCTGGTCCAAATCCTTGGGATCACACTTGTTTCAAGACAAGATTTTTTCGGATTTCCCAAAGGGAAAGAAATGAATATTGTTTACCAAGTAACACCTGAGTAGCATGAACCAGGGGAGTAACCTAACCAGATGCACTGACTATTCTGCAGCAAAATCACGCATATAACCTGATGTGGGGTGAATAAGCATAAGAAAATCCCTCAAGTCAGTACAGGTCAGGTGAGGAGAATCTTCTGGTTCTCAAGTCACTTTGTATTCTGCGAATAGGAACTTGAGTCTGCAATACCTGCTTACACCGTGTATGAAATGTTAGCTATTTGGTAGGCAGGGTACCCTGTGCTTTAAATACATTATCCCATTTAAACCTCACAGTGACCCTGCTAGATAGGGGCCAATATTATCCCCATTTCAGAGATGTTAGAGATTACATTAGATTCTAATCCTGAGAGATCCTTTGTCTTATTTATGAACTTCCTTAGAATCTGTAGCACAGGGTTGGACTTAGATAGACACATAGTCACTAAGCCATTAATATAGTTAGTGTTAATTCATGGTGGGTTTTTCCCAAATGGCAAAACACTAGTACATGAAGCACAAATGGACAACTAGTTGCTAATATTCCCTGAGCTCTTATTAAGTGCCACACATTCTTTTACAAGAGTGGAATGGATAGAGATGTTAAAACTATTATACACAGTGACTTGCTACTTTAACCACTGTGGTAAGGAGGGAACCAGAGGGCCTCGCAACCCTGCTGAAAGCCACCCACAAACACATTGTAGTCAATATCAATTTTCCAATGTAGTGTTGATTCTAAGAGGCATTTATTTTGAAGCAAATTTTTTTTGTAATTTCCATATTGGGGATACGATGGCCATTTTTACTACCTGCCTGTTGTCAGATATTATTGGTCGCCTGTGGAATGAAAGAGAACTTATTTTATCAGTATCTTTCTTAAACTGAATTGGGAACAGGGAGACAAGGAATTATAAGTGTGAGGATTGTTAAAAACTTTCTCCATTCCTCACCAAAACTTGCTATAAAACACCTCTACCTGATTAAGCTCCAGTTGGGTGCTTTCAGTTGCTTCTCTCATTTTGCCAATTCACGTGAACATCACCCGCATTCACTTGCAGACTGCTTTATGTTTATTTGGCACTGAAAAAGCCCATCAGTGGTTTTGTGATTTAGGATTTATCTATGAAGCATTCACTCATTCATCACATATGTGCAGAGATTTTGGGTGTGATTGTGAAGAGGAGAGATCAAGGTCAAGAAGGTAATCAGGGTCAGAAACTGGCCCTGGAACTAGCCCAGCTCCTGCAGGGTGGAATGGGCCCACAGGGCAGGCCTAGCTCCAGGGGGTGAGTGTCCAGAAGGCCACCATCCCATACTCCTGCGATGGATATTTGCTGCTCACCCCAGGAATTCCTCCCATTCCTTTCCTCAGCCCTCCTGTTTCCATCTTGCGCTTTCTCTGGGCAGGGTCATTCCCCACCAGGCTCTCTTAACCACTGCTCTCACTGCCATCTTGACAGCTCCTGTATATGCATTCCTCCTTAGCTGCCCATCATGAGTTTGGACTGGGCATCCTGACTTGCAAGTACCTCAAACTCAACTTCTCCAAACCAACTCCTCATTCTCAAGAAAAGTCCTCTACTGTGTTGTTTGTGTTTTCCTATACACTCACCCAGTAATTCCTGAAACAAACTTGCTTACCCTGCAGTCTTGTTTCCTCTCACTTCCATGCTTCATTAGTGAATGACAAAAAAATTCCTTTTTTTTTTTTTTTTTTTGACAGGCAGAGTGGACAGTGAGAGAGAGAGACAGAGAGAAAGGTCTTCCTTTGCCGTTGGTTCACCCTCCAATGGCCGCCGCTGCCAGTGCGCTGCGGCCGGCGCACAGCACTGCTCAGATCGCAGGAGCCAGGTGTTTTTCCTGGTCTCCCATGGGGTGCAGGGCCCAAGCACTTGGGCCATCCTCCACTGCACTCCCGGGCCACAGCAGAGGGCTGGCCTGGAAGAGGGGCAACTGGGACAGAATCCGGCGCCCCAACCTGGACTAGAACCCGGTGTGCCGGCGCCACAAGGCAGAGGATTAGCCTGTTGAGCCACGGCGCCGGCCAAAAAATTCCTTTTTTATATTAAGTTATTTTTGACTATTACATTTTTATGTAAGAGTAGTCACATGTGGGACAAAACTTACATAAGTACACATAGGGCAAGTTTATTTGTTAAAGTAATGCATGCATATATGTTTGTAAATAGTGTCCAGATTAAAACAAATGAAGCTTAGTAGCAGAAGCACCCCACCTGACACCTGTCAGTCCTGACCCCCCAAGGGTGACCATTTTTCTAACTTCTAGTATCAGTGACCAGTCTTGTCTGATTTGGGATTTTACATAAATGGACGAATCCAGTAATGTATCTTTTGTGTCTGGCTTCTTTTACTCAACGTGCTTATGAGAAGCACTCATGTTGTTATGCACTGTCTAGTCTTCGTTTCTCTGCCATGAAGAATTCTTCCTCTATAACAAGAGAGCTTTATTGTCAGGTGTGTGTCTTCAGGAGGTCATTTGAAGATCTACTGAATCAAGTCATCTCTTGGGAAGTTTCCTGTTATAAAATGCATCTTTCAAAGCAGGACGTACCTGTTTGTGATATTTGAAGTGTGCCAATAAGGGAGGTGAGTTACTCAGGGGACAACCAGCCAGCCAAGAAACCAGAAAAAGTAAAAATGAAACTTCTTCCATTTTTCAGAGTTTGTGCTCTTCCTTGTAGTTTTGAAATAAAAGTCATGCTTCAATTAATAACAGGCAACGGAGTCAATATGATGGGAGCACAGACAATGATCTCATCAAATGCCAAGAAATGACTGACAGCTGAAAAAATATCATGTGAGCCAAAGCAATTTCTCTTGACTTCTAACTTTATTCATCCAACGAATAACATTTCATCACAGTTTTATCAATGGAATGCAATTCCAACCAGATCATTCTGTCAATGACAAGAAACAGCATGAAATCGCTTTGTCCACACAAATAAATCAATCATTGATTATTATTTTCTCTCATTTGACACCCAAGTAGGAGGAAAAAATAATTTCAGGAACAAAGGAAAGAAGGGAAAAAGTGTTTTCTATGGAGACAAACCCAGTTGGCCAAATGCAGTCTATACTGTTTTTTGTTTATCCTGATGTGAGGAGGGATAAACAGTTCTTTATTTACATCAGAGATAAACTGTAATGATAAGCACAGTGGAAGAAAGTGCAAGTATTTATTGCTCCTTACAGACACAATCGCATTTCCAGTTCTTCACTCTTTCTTAAGTAATCCTTCTTACTGGAATACATAGTCAAGTTTTGAGACAAACTAAATCCCCAGGGCTTATGAAATTTAAAAGTGAAGGTGTCATCCTTAAGTGACAAACCGTGTGGGGAGTGTACCGATTGTGTCAGGCTACTCTGCCTGGTCCTTGAGTTTTCTTGTGGCCACATCTTAGTGCCGTGGAAGGCCCTTCCTCCAGGGTCCTTAGTCCACTACTGGATAGGAAGAAATTTGGTTTTTGCAAACTTAAGTTCATATTCATGCTGTACTTGATAAAATCATACATAATCTTCACTTAATATGTTGTATCATGAGCATGTTTTGTCAGCTTTATTTGAAGAGAGGTGAAGTCCTCCACCAAGATTTTGGGTAGAGAACGATTCACTTTCTACAGCCAGTTAGGTCAAGTTTGTTCTTTGATATAGCTTCCTGCTCTTTTAATTAAGTGACTCAGGCCCATTTGTAACTGTCCCCTAAGGCACCAGGTGTGGTGTTAGCAAGGGCTCTAGTGCTTGAAATGCAATCCCTTTTTTCACCCCACTGCCATGGGGTGGCCCTTCACACAAAAGAAGCTCAGATGCAAAAGGTCTACATATTGTCTCTCCTTGGTAATGGCGCTTTTTGTCACCTCAAGGAAAAGTGCCATCCTTGCACCTCAATTGTGTATTTATCTTCCTAAGAAAGACTGAGACTGTTCATAGCCCAGAGATAGAAAAATAAAATAAATACAAGGCAAGTTAAATCTTCAGTGAGGCATCAAGTTCCATCTACAAAGCCATCTGGACTTCAGATTCCTTGAAGCTGGTGAATTTCTTGTGTGTTTGGGTCTCCAGTACATGGCACTTGCCTGCTTGCTGAAGAAGTCTTCACAGGGATAAAGATGATGATGATTATTTGTGGAAACAACATTTAAGGCATAAGATTTGATTCTGATCCAAAAACTTCTATCTAAATAAGGATTCTGATGTAAACAATGACTATTTTTGAAATGACACCTTTTTACAGACATTAAAGGCAATGCTACTCATTAAATTAGAAAATGAACACTTAGGAAGGTATAATAAGAAAATGGAACACATCTACATTTTTACCTCTTAGATAATATTTGGTGTGTTTATTCTCTCTTGTCTCTCTCTCTCTCTCTCTCTCTCTCTCCTATTTAACCTCTTATCTAAGTTTTCGTTTACAAAATTAAGTTTCTATTAAAGTTGTGTTGGTTGCATATCAGGATTTTCCACCTAACACACATATACAAGGGATCTTCAATCTTCATGGGACCTCAAGTCCCATCAAGGCCAACCTAGACTTCAAATTCCTTGAAGCTGTTGCATTTCATATATAGTTTAATAAATACAAAGTTCATGCAAATGCATTCCTTGAAAAAACTATACATAGATCTCAAAAACATTTTTGAACAAAATAAGCTTATCTTAATTTCATTTCTCCACATTTTAAAGTACCCTCATATTATATTATGAATATTTTTATCAACCTTTCAGAAATGTTCTTTTTTTAAACCCAAACCTTGTTTGAAAACATAAAAGTTATTCTTTATTAATTTTAAATTTAGAAATATAGTATTTTGGGGTACCTTTAAATAGCTTCCTTAAGAAATAGTGCTAAAAGAAGCCAGCGCCGTGGCTCAACAGGCTAATCCTCTGCCTTGTGGCGCCGGCACACCGGGTTCTAGTCCCGGTTGGGGCGCCAGATTCTGTCCCAGTTGCCCCTCTTCCAGGCCAGCTCTCTGCTGTGGCCCGGGGAGTGCAGTGGAGGATGGCCCAAGTGCTTGGGCCCTGCACCCCATGGGAGACCAGGAAAAAAAAAAGAAATAGTGCTAAAAGAATATTTAGAAATATCAAGAGTTTGACTCATATTGGTATAATATGCAGAAAATAGGAACCAATTTAAATTCCCATTAAAAATAATCAGGAATACATATCTTCACTGTAACCTTGATAGCATGGAAGAACATAATTTTAAAAACGTACCTTTAAATCAAAACAAATTTTAAAGTGTATTTATTTGAGAGGCAGACACATACACAGAGAGAGAGACAGACAGCAAGAGATGGAGAGAAAGAGGGGACAGAGAGAGTGAGGAGAGAGAGAGAGAGAGAGAGAGAGAGAGAGAGAGAGAGATTTCATCCTCTGTTTCATTTCCCAAATGCCTGTAACAGCCAGGGCTGGGCCAAGCTGAAGCCAGAAAACAGGAACTCAAAATGGGTGTCCCACATGGGTGTCAAGGACCCAAGTACTAGAGCCATCACCTGTTGCTTCCTGGAGTGCACATTGGCAGGAATCTGGAATCAGTAGCAGAGCCTGGACTTGAACGTAGGTCCTCATGTATGGGATGTAGGCATCTTAACCGGTTTCTTAGCTAGTACCAAATGTCAGTTTGTAAGAAAGCATTTTGATTAACAGGCAAAAAGAAATCATGCTGTGATTTAATTTGCAAGAAAGACTGAATACATTATTATTGCTGTTTATTTTTTGTTCCTTTTTGTGAATTTTCTGCTCATATTCTTGCCCATTTCCTAATGATCTGTAAAAGATTTTTCCTATTTCTTTGTTGAAATATTTTCTCCAGATACTTGTTTTTGTTTAAATGAAGTGATCCTGCCCTACCATAACAGAAAAGCTTGATTCTTGCATATTAAAGTTGAACTATCCTTCAATAATTTCTTCTTTTGCTTAAAAGTCTAGATCAAATTTTAAGAGGAATATTTTCTGCTGTTTTATTCTCTCTCACCTCCCCCCCCTTCTTACTTTCTTTCATTTTGTAGTTAATGGAGCAATACTCTGGGGATGTGCTATAGGACAGAAATTTAGCCTTTTCTTTTCAGTTATGTAATCAGTTGTCTAAGAGCCATTTGTTAAATATTCTCTTTCTTCTCGTTTGATTATAAATGTGATCCTGGTCAGATGCTGAACTTTAATTTGTATTGGAGTGTATTTGTGGATCTACTTCCCTGTGCCACTGATCCATTTGACAGTTCTTGCTCCATCACCAGGTTGCTTTAATTACTGAGTTTTATAAAATAGTAATAGTTATTATCTAGTAGTGCAAGTCTTCTTTCATTACTCTCTTTTTGGGTGGTTTATTTATTCTCCTAGATGGATTTTTATAATTCTTTTCAAGAGAATTTTGTTATTTTGATGAAAAGTAACTGAAAAAAATGAATTATTTTTGGAGGAAATTGTGTACTGATAATATTAAATTATTTTGAAAGCATTCCTTGGGGTGGGAAATGTGGTGCAGCAGCAGAAATCCCTGCTTCTCTACTTTTGGCTCCTAAGTTCCAGTCCTGCCTAGGAAGCCAGTTTCCTGCTAATGTACTCCCTGCTAGGCAGCAGATGGTGGCTTAAGTAGTTGGCTCCTTGTCACCCACATGAGAAGCCTGGATTGAGTTTCAGATACCTGGCTTCAGTCTGGCACAGTATTTGCTGCTGTAGGCATTTGGGGAATGAATCAGCAGATGGGAGATCTCTCTGTGTCTTTCTGTTTCTGTCTCTCTCTTGCTTTCCTGTAGAGATATATAGAATATTTCCTCCTGTTTAGAAATGGTACCTGTTTCTCAACTTACTCAACACTCTTTTGCCCCTCAATAAAATATAACAATGTTCATTAAGTGCCACCTACTTCCCACACTTAGAGCTAGATATTTTACAATTTAATTACAGTTTTTGTGGAAAACTGTTGTATTTTGCATTTGGCCACTGGTTGCTTCTCTTAACTTTCCCTTTCACTTCCTTTATTGAAATGCATACAGCTCCTTGATTTTTCTTGTTGTGTTGCGTTGCTTAGAACTTTCAAAGTGCTGTGTAAGAGCAGTTCTACCCTGTATTATTTATATTGCTGCTCATGCTATTGCAGATTCCTCTAATGTTTCACCATTAAACCAAATGCCCAGGCTTAAGATAGATATTTTTTAAAGGAAGAAAGCCTTATACTTAGCATAATTTTTATTTATTAATAGAAATAATTATATTGAGAAATAAACATGTAAGTAGAAATAAACATATATAAATTTTAAGTAGGAATTTAATTTTTATTAAAATATGTTTTATATAAATATTATTATTAAAGACCTGTTTATTTAAAAGGCAGAATTTCAGAGAGAGAGGGAGAGACACATAGAGAGAGAGAGATAGTGATAGAGAGATCTTCCATCCCCTGGTTCACTCCCCAAATTGGCTGCAATGGCCAGGATTGGGCCAGGCCAAAGCCAAGAGCTTGAAACTCAATCAGAGTCTCCCCTGTGGATGGCAGGACCCAAGCTCTTGGGCCATCTTCTGCTGATTTCCCAGGCACATTAGTAGGGAGCTGGACTGGAAGTGGAGCAGCCAAGAATCAAACTGGTGCTTGCATAGGGTGCTGGCATTGCAGGCAGCAGCTTAATCCTCTCCACAATGCCAGTCACTTAATTATTACTTTTTCTTCAGAATTTGAGAGTAGATTGGCAGTTAGTTGAAAGCAAAATAATTCTTTTTTAAAAATTTTTTTTATTTATTTTTTTTGACAGGCAGAGTGGACAGAGAGAGAAAGAGAGAGAGAGAGAGAGAGAGAGAGAGAGAGAGAAAGGTCTTCCTTTTGCCGTTGGTTCACCCTCCAATGGCCACCGCGGCTGGTGCACATCGCTCATCCGATGGCAGGAGCCAGGTGACAGGTGCTTTTCCTGGTCTCCCATGGGGTGCAGGGCCTAAGCACCTGGGCCATCCTCCACTGCACTCCCGGGCCACAGCAGAGAGCTGGCCTGGAAGAGGGGCAACCAGGACAGAATCTGGCGCCCCGACCGGGACTAGAACCCGGTGTGCCGGCGCCGCAAGGCAGAGGATTAGCCTGTTGAGCCACGGCGCCGGCCAGCAAAACAATTCTTAAATTTCTGAAGTCACATTTACCTGATCACATGTATTAGTATATACTTCCAGTAAACCCATGATTTTGATTTGTTTTGATGTTTTATTTGGGATTTTTGCATTTGTATTGTAGTAAGTTGCATGTGAAGCTATGTGGATATGAATGTGGGTGTACTTAAAGGTCTGTGTTTCTTTATCAAGTTTAGTTGTCGGGTTATGGAAAACAATGTAGAAATATTCCATTGAAAAATGAACTCGTAAATATTTTTTTTATATAAAGCTTTTATTTAAAGAATATAAATTTCCAAAGAACAGCTTATGGATCACAATGGCTCCCCCCCCCACAACCTCCCTCCCTTCCCCTCCCCTCCCCTCTCCCGCTCCCTCCCCCCCTCCGCCCACATCAAGATTCATTTTCAATTCTCTTTATACACAGAAGATCAATTCAGTACATATTACGTAAAGATTTCAACGGTTTGCCCTCGCATAGAGACACAAAATGATAATAGTGTTGGAGTGCTAGCTATAGTATTAATTCACAATGTACAGCACATTAAGGACAGAGATCCTACATGATTTTTTTTTAAAAAAAATTGATTAATTTTCTATGCAATTTCCAGTTTAACACCAAGATTTTTTAATCATTTGCAATTATCTTTATATAAAGAAGATCGATTCAATATATACTATGTAAAGATTTCACCAGTTTGCACCCACTCAGAAACACAAAGTGCAAAAATACTGTTTCAGTACTAGTAATAGCATTATTTCACATTGGATAACACATTAAGGACAGATCCCTCATGAGACGTAAGTACACAGTGACTCCTGATGTTGATTTAACAATTTGACACTCTTGTTTATGGCGTCAGTAATCTCCCTAGGCTCTGGTCATGAGTTGCCGAGGCTATGGAAGCCTTTAGGGTTCGCCGACTTCGATCTTATTCCGACAGGGTCATAGTCAAAGTGGAAGTTTTCTCCTCCCTTCAGAGAAAGGTACCTCCTTCTTTGATGGCCCCGTTCTTTCCACTGGGATCTCACTCGCAGAGATCTTTCATTTAGGTCTTCTGTTTTTTCCAGAATGTCTTGGCTTTCCATGCCTAAACTATTCTCATGGGCTCTTCAGCCAGATCCGAATGCCTTAAGGGCTGATTCTGAGGCCAGAGTGCTATTTAGGACATCTGCCATTCTATGAGTCTGCTGTGTATCCTGCTTCCCATGTTGGATCATTCTCTCCCTTTTTCATTCTATCAGTTAGTATTAGCAGACACTAGTCTTGCTTGTGCGATCCCTTTGACTCTTAGACCTATCAGTGTGATCAATTGTGAGCTGAAATTGATCACTTGGACTAATGAGATGGCCTTGGTACATGCCACCTTGATGGGATTGTATTGGAATCCCCTGGCACAATTCTAACTCCATCATTTGGGGCCGTTCTGATTGAGCATGTCCCAAATTTTACATCTCCTCCCTCTCTTATTCCCACTCTTATATTTCACAGAGATCACTTTTCAGTTAAAATTTAAACACCTAAGAATAATTGTGTGTTAATTACAGAGTTCAACCACTAGTACTAGGATAAAAAAAAATACTACCATGGATAAAGTATTACATTGTACAACAACAGTCAGCACAAGAGCTGATCGAGTCACTGTTTCTCATAGTGTCCATTTCACTTCTACAGGTTTCCCCTTTGGTGCTCAGTTAGTCATCACCAATCAAGGGAAACAAATGATATTTGTCTCTTTGGGACTGACTTAATTCACTCAGCATGATGTTTTCCAGATTCCTCCATTTTGTTGCAAGTGACCGGATTTCATTGTTTTTGACTGCTGTATAGTATTCTGTAGAGTACATGTCCCATAATTTCCTAATCCAGTCTACTGTTGATGGGCATTTGGGTTGGTTCCAAGTCTTAGCTATTGTGAATTGAGCCGCAATAAACATTACTGTGCAGACGGCTTTTTTGTTTGCCCATTTAATTTCCTTTGGGTAAATTCCAAGGAGTGGGATGGCTGGGTTGAATGGTAGGGTTATATTCAGGTTTCTGAGGAATCTCCAGACTGACTTCCATAGTGGCTTCACCAGTTTGCATTCCCACCAACAGTGGATTAGTGTCCCTTTTTCCCCACATCCTCTCCAGCATCTATTGTTGGTGGATTTCTGAATGTGAGCCATTCTCACCGGGGTGAGGTGAAACCTCATTGTGGTTTTGATTTGCATTTCCCTGATTGCTAGGGATCTTGAACATTTTTTCATGTGTCTGTTGGCCAGTTGGATTTCCTCTTTTGAAAAATGTCTATTGAGGTCCTTGGCCCATCTCTTAAGTGGGTTGTTTGTTTTGATGTTGTGGAGTTTCTTAATTTCTTTGTAGATTCTGGTTATCAACCCTTTATCTGTTGCATAGTTTGCAAATGTATTTTCCCATTCTGTCGGTTTCCTATTCACTTTCCTGACTGTTTCTTTTGCAGTACAGAAACTTTTCAATTTGATGCAATCCCAGTAGTTAATTTTGGTTTTCAGTGCCTGTGCTTCTGGGGTCTTTTCCAAGAAGTCTTTGCCAGTACCTATGTCTTGCAGGGTTTCTCCTATGCTCTCTAGTAATTTGATGGTGTCGGGTCGTAGGTTTAAATTTTTAATCCATGTTGAATGAATTTTTGTGTAAGGTGAAAGGTAGGGGTCTTGCTTCATGGTTCTGCATGTGGAAATCCAGTTTTCCCAGCACCATTTATTAAACAGACTGACCTTACTCCAGGGACTGCTTTTGGATCGTTGATCAAATATAAGTTGGCTGTAGGTGTTTGGATTGATTTCTGGAGTTTCTATTTTGTTCCATTGGTCTATCCATCTGTTTCTGTACCAGTACCATGCTGTTTTGATAACAACTGCCCTGTAGTATGTCCTGAAATCTGGTATTGTGATGCCTCCGGCTTTGTTTGCTTTAGCTATTCGAGGTCTCCTGTGTCTCCATATGAATTTCAGCATCATTTTTTCCAGATCTGAGAAGAATGTCCTCGGTATCTTGATTGGTATTGCGTTGAATCTGTAAATTGCTTTTGGGAGAATGGACATTTTGATGATATTGATTCTTCCAATCCATGAGCATGGGAGATTTCTCCATTTTTTGGTATCCTCTTCTATTTCTTTCTTTAAGGTTTTGTAATTTTCATTGTAGAGATCTTTAATGTCCTTAGTTAAATTTATTCCAAGGTATTTGATTGTTTTTGTAGCTATTGTGAATGGGATTGATCTTAGTAGTTCTTCCTCAGCCGTGGCATTGTATGTGTATACAAAGGCTGTTGATTTTTGTGCATTGATTTTATATCCTGCTACTTTGCCAAACTCTTCTATGAGTTCCAATAGTCTCTTAGTAGAGTTCTTTGGGTCCCCTAAATAAAGAATCATGTCGTCTGCAAAGAGGGATAGTTTGAGTTCTTCCTTCCCAACTTGTATCCCTTTAATTTCTTTTTCTTGCCTAATAGCTCTGGCTAAGACTTCCAGCACTATATTGAATAGCAGTGGTGAGAGTGGGCATCCCTGTCTGGTTCCAGATCTCAGTGGAAATGCTTCCAACTTTTCCCCATTCAATAGGATATTGGCCGTGGGTTTTTCATAAATTGCTTTGATTGTATTGAGGAATGTGCCTTCTATACCCAGTTTGCTTAGGGTTTTCATCATGAAAGGGTGTTGAATTTTATCGAATGCTTTCTCTGCGTCTAGTAGATAATCATATGGTTTTTCTTCTGCAGTCTGTTAATGTGGTGTATCACGTTGATTGTTTTGCGAATATTGAACCATCCCTGCATACCAGGGATGAATCCCACTTGGTCTGGGTGGATGATCTTTCTGATGTGTTGTTGCAGTCTATTGGCCAGAATTTTGTTGAGGATTTTTGCATCTATGTTCATGAGGGATATTGGTCTGTAATTCTCTTTCAATGCTGCATCTTTTTCTGGCTTAGGAATTAAGGTGATGCTGGCTTCATAGAAAGAATTTGGGAGAATTCCCTCTTTTTCGATTGTTCTGAAAAGTTTGAGAAGAATTGGGGTTAGTTCTTCTTTAAATGTCTGGTAGAATTCAGCAGTGAATCCATCTGGTCCTGGGCTTTTCTTTGTTGGGAGGGCCTTTATTACTGATTCAATTTCTGACTCACTTATGGGTCTGTTTAGGTTTTCTATGTCTTCCTGGTTCAATTTAGGTAGGTTGCATGTGTCCAGGAATCTATCCATTTCTGATAGGTTTCCCTGTTTGCTGGCATACAAGTCCTTGTAGTAATTTCTGATGATTCTTTTGATTTCTGTGGTGTCTGTTGTTATATTTCCTTTTTCATCTCTGATTTTACTGATTTGGGTCTTTTCTCTTCTTTTTTTAGTTAGTTGGGCCAATGGGGTGTCAATCTTGTTTATTTTCTCAAAAAACCAGCTCCTCATTTGGCTGATTTTTTGTAATGTTTTTTTGGATTCAATCCTGTTGATTTCTTCTCTGATTTTGATTATTTCTCTTTTTCTACTAGATTTGGGTCTAGTTTGCTGCAAATTTTCTAGATCCTTGAGATGCATTGAAAGCTCATCTATTTGGTGCCTTTCCAGTTTCTTGATGTAGGCACCTATTGATATAAACTTTCCTCTTAACACTGCTTTTGCTGTATCCCATAAGTTTTGGTATGTTGTGCTGTTATCCTCATTTACTTCCAGAAAATTTTTGATTTCTCTTTTGATTTCTTCAGTGACCCATTGTTCATTCAGGAGCATGTTGTTCAATCTCCATGTGTTTGCATATGCTCTAGGGATTCCTGAGTTGCTAATTTCCAACTTCAATCCCTTATGGTCTGAGAAGTTGCATCGTATGATTCTAATTCTTTTGAATTTGCTGAGACTTGCTTTATGGCCTAATATGTGATCAATCCTAGAGTAGGTTCCATGTACTGCTGAGAAGAATGTGAATGCTTTACGTGTAGGATGAAAAGTTCTGTAGATATCTGTTAGATCCATTTGGGCTATAGTGTTGTTTAAATCTACTGTCTCCTTGTTGATCTTCTGTCCTGTCGATCTGTCAATATCTGTGAGTGGAGTATTGAAGTCCCCCAGTACTATTGTGTTGGGGTCTAAGTCTCCCTTTAAGTTTCTTAACAAATTTTTTAAATAAACCTGTGGCCTGTAATTAGGTGCATATACATTGAGAATTGTTATATCTTCCTGTAGTATTGATCCCTTAATCATTATATAGTGTCCCTCTTTGTCTCTCTTAACAGTTTTTGTGTTAAAGTTTATGTAGTCCGATATTAAGATGGTTACACCCGCTCTTTTTTCATTTCTGTTGGCATGGTATATCTTGTTCCATCCTTTTATTTTCAGTCTGTATGGATCTTCGTTGGAAAGATGTGTTTCTTGTAGGCAGCAAATAGATGGTTTTTGTTCCTTAATCCAGTCAGCCAATCTCTGTCTTTTAACAGGACAGTTTAGACCTTTAACGTTCAATGTGACTATTGATAAGTGGTAAGTTTGCCCTGCCATTTGCCAGATATTTTCTAATGTATGCTTTGAATTCCCTGTGATCTTTTGCCGTGAGGTTCCCTTCATTTACCTTCTTTCATGTTGATGGTCGTGTTTCTGTGTTTCTGTGTGTAACACATCTTTACGTATCTTTTGCAGGGCTGGACGAGTGGCAACAAATTCTTTCAATTTTTGTTTGTTATGAAAGGTCTTTATTTCGCCTTCATTCACAAATGAGAGCTTTGCAGGGTATAATATTCTGGGCTGGCAGTTTTTCCCTCTAAGTACCTGGGCTATGTCTCGCCATTCCCTTCTAGCTTGTAGGGTTTCTGTTGAGAAGTCTGCTGTGAGTCTAATTGGAGATCCTCTGAGAGTAATCTGACGTTTCTCTCTTGCACATTTTAGGATCTTTTCTTTTTGCTTCACTGTGGTGAGTTTAATTACAATATGTCGTGCAGAGGATCTCTTTTGGTCATGTTTATTAGGGGTTCTATGAGCTTCCTGGATTAGGATTTCTCTGTCTTTCTCCAAGCCTGGAAAATTTTCTGCTAGTATCTCCCTAAAAAGGCCTTCTAATCCTTTCTCCCTCTCCATACCTTCAGGAACACCTAGAACCCGAATGCTGGTTTTTTTAATAGTATCCTGTAAATTCCCGACGATATCTTTTAGTTTTCTAATTTCCTCTTCTTGTCTTTGGTTTGACTGTTTCCTCTCCTGTTCACTGTCTTCTAGGTCCGATATTCTCTCCTCTGCTTCACCCATTCTGGTTTTAAGGCCCTCAAGATTGCTTGTCACTTGATCTATTGAGTTCTTCAATTCATTAAGATTTTTTGTCACTATCGTAGCTTCTTGTTCTACTAGTTGTTTCATTTCGTTTTGATTTCTCCGTAGTGCTTCATTCTCGCGAGAGAGATTTTCTATCTTATCCATTAAAGATTTCTGTAGTTCAAGAATTTGTTTTTGAGAACTTCTTAATGTTCTTATCAATTCTTTGAGATCTGCTTCTTGCATTTCTTCTATCTCATTATCTTCACAATCCTGACTTGGGGTGTCTTTTCCGTTTGGGGTCATCATAGCGTCTTCCTTGATCTTGCTCCCTCGGAATCTGTTTTTGTTTGGCATTTTTTTTTTCCCCACACTCTTTCTCTGGGTTGTCAAGGTAACGGAGTTTGTGTGCTCGGTGTGTTCCCAGTTTTTGGATCCCCTTCAGGTTTCTACAGCCTCGGGTTTTTGGTTCCGTCTGCCTCAGTGATGGGCGGGCGCACCTTGACCCACTGCGTTTAATCAAATTCGACTTCGTAAGGTGGACGGCGAGAGGGGCTAGTGTCCGTGCGGGCTCGCCTCAACTGTGCTGTTTCCCCCGTGGGGGTCTGCTTCCCCCCGCCAGTGTCTCGGGATCCCTGTATCGGCTCCCGTTCACGTGTGCAGATCCTGCGGCGATTGTGTTCCGCCCGGCTCCCGTCTCAGCCGGCGGGCGGGTGCGTGCCGTGCCACTGCGTTTAATCTAGCTCGACTTAGCAGGGTGGGTGACGAGAGAGGCTAGTGTCCGTGTGGGCTCGCCTCAATTGTGCAGTTTCCCTGGGGTCTGCTTCCCCCCTCCAGTGTCTCGGGATCCCTGTATCGGCTCCCGTTTAAGCGCTCAATTCCAATGGCGACTGTGTTCCGTCCGGTTCCCGTCCCTCCCGGCAGCTCCTGTGCCACTATGGCACGATTTGCCGTTCGCAAACTTACTTTTCCCTAGGTCCTCTGCGTCTCATTCACTGGGTCCGGAAGAATTTCCACTGCATTTTTTTCCCTGAGATTTTTCCTGAGGCTACAGTAACTCTGTTTTTATTAAACTATCTTTTTGCGGACTGCTAGTGCGCGTCCTCACTATTCCGCCATCTTGGCTCCGCCACTCGTAAATATTTTACATAGTGTAGGAACTGTGTTTTCATTGAGAGTTCTATAGTATGCATATATTTTCCAGTGCCATTCAGGAGTGTTTGATCAGATCATTGTCGTTTTTCTTTGTCACTAAGTTTTGATTAATTTATTTTTTCTAAAAAACTGTCATTTCATCATTGTTGTATGAATTAAAATTTCTTTTTCATGGATATATTTGCTTATTCATTTCTTTTTCTATTTTGTATCTTTATTATTTATTTTAGTATATTTGCTGGATATTTAGATATATGACATTCCCTCTTAAAAACTTACTTCTAAGATTTATCAATTTTATCATTTCAAATTCAGAGTTAAATAAAAAATATTCACTTATTTATTTGGGAGACACACACACATACTGAGAGAGAGAGAGAGAGAGAGAGAGAGAGAGAGAGGATTCCATCCACTGCTTAACTTCTAAATATCTACAGCAGTTGGGAGGGGCCAGGACAAAGCCAGGAGCCCATAACTCCATTTGAATATCCCATGTAGGTGTCAGGGACAGAAGTACCCATTCTACCACCTGCTGCTTCCTGGGGTGTACATAAGCAGGCATATGGAGTCTGGATCCAGAGATGGGATGGAACCAGGTGCTCTAATATGGGACACTGGCATATTAATTGCTGGACTAAATGACTGTCCTTATAATTCAGAATTTTTAAAATTTCTGCTTTTCTTGGATTTTTCTACTGATAACTTAGTTGGATGTTTTGTTAATTTATTTTCCCCATTTTATTTTGCATTTTGTAGATGTTTAAAGGCTCAGATTTCATGTTGACAATATTTTGGTTGCAACACAAAAGCTTTTACATATAATTTTCTGTTAAAATTTTCTAATACTTTAAAATATTTAATCCCAGTGTGATTCAGGGAGTACCTTTTAATTTTCCAAGTTGTATTATTTTTGTTTCTGTTCTTTGCTAGCCATTTACAATATTCTCCTCTTTGGCTTAATATAGAGTGAATTTTTGTAGTGCTTCAAGTGTATTTGAAAATATATAACATTCTTGGTTGGTATAATTAAACACAAATCTGTATTTGGATATCCAAGATGAAATTTAGCCTTAGGAGTTTTGAGACTATACTAGATGGAACGTAACAGCTGTCCAGTGTCACTGATGGGACCTGTGGGCTAGAGCACTGGTGGCCTTGAAGAATGGAATGACTGCACCTGAAGCCAATGGGCCTTCCCATGGTCAATCACTTCATGAACAGGGTCAAGGCTGCAGAAGCCACATTCAGCCTGGCAGGTACACTAGACAGCACAGCTGGATAGGAAGGTGACTCTCAGGGGCAGAGTGAGGACAGTACAGGGTCGAGAGCCGGCTCTAAAAAGTGGGCCCAGTCTCATGCCTCTGGAATCTTGAAGTGAGTGCGTTGGCTGCAAGGATAATTGGTTTTTTCCTTCTCTCCTAATATATGCTCAGTAAGGCCTTGCTAAAGGCCATAGCTCTTTTGAGAAAGACTCTTGTAGATCTGTGCAGAGAGGGAGGGAAGAAGGGCCTCGGTCAAGGTAGGTGGGCAGCAGAGCTGACCCTCACCGTGTCCAGCTGCAACAGAGATGGTGGCTGGACAGCTGGAGGAGGCAGTGCAGTGGAACAGTTGAACAGGAAGGCCCTGGGGGTGGGGACTCCTGAGGGGGCTGTAAGGAGCACAGGGGAGGCTTTATGAGGTTATCATTGCCTGCTCTGACAGTTGGAGTGGGGGTGGGGTCTTACCATGATCACAAATTAAGCCATCAATTGAATTGTTTTTAGCCTGCATTAACCAGGCTCAAAGTCATTTATATTAGAAGTAGTTTAAAGAAATGTTATGAATTACATTATTTAGAGTTCTCTACCATTTTCTGACAATCCGATGAGCCAACACCTGGGAGAAACTTGTCCAATATTTCTGTGATTACTGGATGGCTCTTGGTTTCCTATGTTAGATGAGGACCTGCATTTGTTTTATCTTAATTACAGATTATGCCTGTAATCAATCTAAAATGCCCCTCTTGGCCTATTTAATGCTTTGTTTGCAATTTCTATCCCTGTTTCCTTTTTGTGTGCATACATCTTGGCTAAGTGTTTAACCTTTATTTCTGACCTTATTTGAGTTGTAGTTTGTGTATTTTGTATTTTGACCAAGCATTAAAAGCCTTTGTCTGTTAATGAGGAAGTTAATCACACTAACAGTGATTTTTTAAAACTCATACGTGGAGTGGACATTGCTGTTCACTGCCCAGAATCTGTTCCCTTCTGCTTTGTCTTAAGGGATCCCAGATACATACAGGAATTGGCTCCTCTACCCCATGAGAGTCTGACTCTACTTGTTTCCCAGGGTGGGCCAACTGGTCTATGTGTCACTCAACTGTTAGCAAACACAAGGGGTTTGCCAAATAAGCAGGCTCAAGTAGGAGCTCCTTGGAAGAAAGTTTTATGTACTTGCAAAAAGTAGAAGAGACGATGGGAAGGTAAAATTCCTTAAAGAAATATCTTCCTTCAGTTTGCCTGAGTTTTTATAACAAGGTTTAACGGCATGTTTAGAATATAGGAAAAGAGTAGTAGAAGGATAGTTCTTTTTCAAGCAAATTTCATCTTTTTACTTAACATGTTCAAAAATCTGACTCAGGGGATAGTGTTGTGGCACAGCATTTAAAGGTGCTTCTTGAGACACTAATTTGAGTCCTAGCTGCCCTGCTTCTAATTGTGCTAATGTACCTGGGAAAGCAGCAGAAGATGGCTAAAGTAATTGGGCCCCTGCCACCTATGAGACCAGAATGGAGTTTCAGGCTTCTGGCTTCCTCCTAGCCCAGCTCTGGTAATTGTAAGCATTTGGGGAGTCAGTCAGAGGATAGAAAGTCTTTCTCACAAACTCTCTCTTTCTCTCTCTCCTTCTCTCTGTAACTCTGCATTTCAAACAAATAAACAAATTTTAAAAATCAATCTGACTCAGACTGATTTCTTGCAGTTTTCCTTGTTTGTGATGGTCTGGGTCCCTCTGAGTAAAATGCTGCATGATAAGTTATTCTGGAACATCCTTTGGAACAACATGTTCCTGAATGAACAGAGGGTCATAGAAGAAATCACAAGAGAAATAAAAACAATTCTGCAAATCAATGAAGATGACCAAAAAAATCAAAACTTATGGGATACAGCAAAAGCAGTGTTAAGAGAAAAGTTTATAGAAATTGGTGCCTAAATCAAGAAATTAGAAAGACATCAAATACATGAACTATCACTTCATCTCAAGGACCTATAAAAACTAGAACAAACCAAACCCATAATTAGAAGAAAGAAATAATTAAAATTGGAGAAGAAATAAACAAAATTGAAACCAAAACCCACGAAATATCAGTGAAATTAAGAGCCGATCTTTTGAAAAAATAAACAAAATTGATACACCATTGGCCCAACTAATGAAAAAAAGAAGAAAAATACAAAATTAATAAATTCAGAGGTGAAAAAGGAAATGTAATAACAGACACCACAGAAATAAAAAAAAAAGTCATCAGGAATTACTACAAATATCTCTATGTTAACAAATTGGAAAATCTAGAAAAAATGTATAGGTTCCTGGACACATACAATCTACCAAAATTGAGCCATAAAGACATAGAACGCCTAAACAGACCGATCATGAAGATGGAGATTGAATCAGTAATAAAGACACTCCCAACAAAGAAAAGCCCAGGACTGGATGACTTCACTGCTGATTCCCCCAGATGTTGGAACTAATTCCAATTCTTCCTAAGGTATTCAAAACAATTGAAAGGGAGAAAATCCTCTGCAACTCCTTCTGTGAGGTCAGCATCACCTCAATTCCAAAACAAGAAAAGATACAACAGAGAAAGAGGACTATAGATCAATATCCCTGATGAACATAGATGAAAAATATTCAAAAAAATACTAGCTAATTAAACTCAACAACACATCAGAAAGTTCTTTCACCTGGACCAAGTGGAATTTACCACTGGTATGCACGGATAGTTCAACATGCACAAATTAATAAATGTGAAACATCACATTAACAAACCGAAGAATAAAAACAATATGGTTATCGTGGCTGGTGCCGTGGTTAAATAGGCTAATCCTCCACCTTGCGGCGCTGGCACACCGGGTTCTAGTCCCGGTTGGGGCACCAGATTCTGTCCCGGTTGCCCCTCTTCCAGGCCAGCTCTCTGCTGTGGCCAGGGAGTGCAGTGGAGGATGGCCCAAGTGCTTGTGCCCTGCACCCCATGGGAGACCAGGAGAAGCACCTGGCTCCTGCCTTTGGATCAGTGTGGTGCGGTGGCCGCAGTGCGCCGGCCGCGGTGGCCATTGGAGGGTGAACCAATGGCAAAGAAAGACCTTTCTCTCTGCCTCTCTCTCTCTCACTGTCCACTCAGCCTGTCAAAAAAAACCAATAAGATTATCTCAACAGATGCAGAGAAAGCATTTTTTAAAGTTTTCTAAAATTTTTAAACTTATATGAATGGAACATACATATACATAGTTTTAAGAACATAATGACACTTCACACCCTATCTTTCCTACCTCCCTCACTCCCATGCTTCCTCTTACATCCTTTCTTATTTTTCTTTTAATTTTAGCAACAATATACTTTTTTGAGAACAAGTCTTATCTTTAATTAAACAAGCACCTAAGGAAACAAGCAATGGAATTGGGCACTTAGGTTTATCTAAAACTTTTGAGAGATAGTAATATCCTCCACTTATTACACTAAAATGAAGTAAATCTTTGAGAACAAGTATTACTATTAACTCTCATAATATAACTCTTTAGGACAGAGGTCCTGCACAGGAAGTTATTGCGCAGTGACTCCCGTTGTTAATTTAACGATTAACATTCTTATGTATGACATCAGTGATCACCTGAGGCCTTTGATATGAGCTTCTGAGGCTATGGATATCTTTTTAAATCCACAACTCCTTCAGTATTTAGAGAAGGCCATAAGTAAAGTGGAAGTTCTCTCCTCCCTTTAGAGAAAAGCTCATCCTTCTTTGATGACCACTTCTTTCTACTGGGGTCTCACCACAGACGTCCTTCATGTAGGATACTTTTTGCTACAATGTCTTGGCTTTCCATAGCAGAAATGCTCTTGTGGGCTTTTAAGCCACACCAGAATGACTTAAGGCTGATTCTGCGGTCAGAGTGCCACTTTAAGTGATTGTCATTCTGTGAGTCTGCTTTATGGACTGCTTCCCATGTTGGAGCAGTCATGCCTTTTTATTCTATCTACTATTATTACCAAATACTTAATCATATTTATATGATCACTTTTACACTTAATCCTATCTATATGGTCTCTTTAGCAATTAATTCTATCCCTATGATCACTTTAAGACTTTTTGTTTTTACCACCCCATTAAGGGGATTTGGGTCCCATGATAAATTTTTAAACTGTACACTTAGCAGTAATTCCATAGGAATATATATGCAGAACTACAAGCTTTAGAGTTACAAATTTTATATATTTCATAATTACAACTTTAGGAACATGGTGATTCCTCCCACTGTGCCTGCACTCTCACCCACACTCCCATCCCACTTCCTCCTCCCTTTCTTAGTCCAATCTTATTTTTTACTGAGGTTTATTTTTGATTAACTTTATATGCATACGATTAACTCTATGTTAAGAGTTCAACAAATAGGATGAAAGAGAAAAAAAAAAACCTGTTCCTCAATAGCAAGACAAGGATTATTCAAAGACATTGTTTCTCAAATTGTCAATTTCAATCTATAGATTGCCTTTTAGCTGATCTATTAGTTATCACATGTCAGGGAGAATATATGGTATTTGTGCCTTTGGGACTGACTTATTTCACCAGATATGGTGTTTTCCACTTTCATCCATTTTGTTGCAAGTGACCAGATTTCATTTTTTTTTAACTGTTGTATAGTATTTCATGGTGTTCATATATCCCATAATTTCTTTATCCAGTCTTCAGTTGATGGGCATTTGAGTTGATTCCATGTGTTAGCTATTGTGAATTGAGCTTAAATAAACATGGGATTACAGATAATTCTTTCATATGGTAATTTCACTTCCCTTGGATAAATTACCAGGAGTGGGATGGCTGGGTCATACGGTAGGTCTATATTCAGATTTCTGAGGAATCTCCACACTGTATTCATAATGGCTTTACCAGTTTACATTCCCACTGACACTGGATTAGGGTGCATTTTCCCCATATTCTTGACAACATTTATTTGATGATTTCTGCATGAAAGCCATTCTAACAGGGGTGAGATGAAATCTCACTTTAGCTTTGATCCTGAGCATTTTTATGTGTCTCTTGGCCCTTTGGATTTCCTCTTTTAAAAAAATGGGTGTTTAAGTCCTTTGTCCATTTCTTCACTGGGTTGTTTGTTTTGTTATTGTTGAGATTCATGATCTCTTTATATATTTTAGTTATTAATCTTTTATGTTCTTTAATAATTTGAAGTTTTGGGACATTAATTTAGATCTATAATCCATTTTGAGTGGATTTTTGTGTGAGGTGTAAGGTAGGGGACTTGCTTCATACTTTTACATGTGGAAATACCAGTTTTCCCAAAACCATTTGTTGAAGAGACTGTCCTTGCTCCAGGGGTTGGTTTTAGCTCTTCTTCAAAGATAATTTGGTTGTAGATGAATGGGTTGATTTCTAGCTATTATATTCTGTTCCTTTGGTCTATCCATCTTTTTTTGTACCAGTATCAGGTTGTTTTTATTATAACTGCCCTGTGGTGTGTTTTGAAATCTGGTAATGTGATGCATCTGGTTTTCTTTTTGTTGAATAAGATTGCTTTAACTATTTGGGGTCTCCTGTGTTTTCACATGAATTTCAGTATCAATTTTTCCATATCTGAGAAGAATGTCCTTGGTATTTTGGTGGTATTACATTGAATCTGTAGGTTGCTTTTGGTAGTATTGACATTTTGATGATATTTTCTTCCAATCCATGGATATGGAAGATTTTTCCATTTTTTGCATCTTCTATTTCTTTCATTAATTTTTTGTAATTCTCATTGTAGATATCTTTCATGTCCTTGGTTAAATTTATTCCAAGATATTTGATTTTTTTTGCTATTGTGAATGGGATTAATCTTACAGGTTATTTTTCAGCTGTAGCATTGTCTGTGTGTAAAAAGGCTGTTGATTTTTATGTGTTAATTTTATATCGTGCCACTTTACCAAACTCTTCTATGAGTTCCAAGAGTGTCTTAATGGAGTCTTTTGGATCCCCTAGATAGAGAATCATGTCATCTGCAAATAGGGATAGTTTGAGTTCCTCCTTCTCAATTTGTACACCTTTGATTTCTTTTGATTGCCTAATGGCTAAAACTTCCAGGACTATACTGAATAGTGATGGTGAGAGTGAGCATCCTTGTCTGGTTCTGGATCTTAGTGGGAATGCTTCCTACTTTTCCCCATTCAATAAGATGCTGGCCATGAGTTTGTCATAAAGTGCCTTTATTGTGTTGAGGCATGTCACTTTGATGGCCAATTTGCTTAGAGTTTTCATCATGAAGGTGTGCTGTATTTTATCAAATGCTTTCTATGCATCTACTGAGGTAATCATATGGTTTTTATTATTCAGTTTTTGAATGTGATGTATCGCATTGCTTTATTTGTGAATGTTGAGCCATCCTGCATACCAGGGATAAATCTCACTTGGTCCAGGTGAATCATCTTTCTGATTAGTTGTTGGATTCAGTTGGCTAGTATTTTGTTGAGAATTTTCGCATCTATGTTCATTAGGGAAATTGGACTGTAGTTCTCTTTCTCTGTTGTATCTTTTTCAAGTTTAAGAATTCAGGTGATCCTGGCTTCAGGAAAGAACTTGGGAGGATTCCCTCCCTTTTGATTGTTTTGAATAGCTTAGAAGAATTGGAGACAGTCCTTCTTTGAATGTCTGGTAGAATTCAGCAGTTGAGCCATCCAGTCCTGGGCTTTTCTTTTATTTTTTTGGAAAGTCTTTATTACTGATTCAGTTTCCATCTTGGTTGTGGGTCTGTTTGGGTTTTCTGTGTCTTCATTGCTCCATTTTGGTAGGTTGTAATTGTCCAGAAATCTATCCATTTCTTCTAGGTTTCCCACTTTTTTTTGTATACAGCTCTTTCTAGTGATTTCTCATTATTATTTTTATTTCTGTGGTGTCTGTTGTTACATTTCATTTTTCATCTCTGATTTTATTGATTCAGGCCTTCTCCCTCTTTTCTCTGTTTAGTTTGCTAATGGTATATCAATTTTGTTTATTTTTTCAAAACACCAGCTTTTTATTTCACTGATAGTTTATATTATTTTTAGGTTTCAATTTTGTTTATTTATAATCATTTATTTTCTCATGCTAATTTTACATTTTATTTCTTGTTGATATTCCTTGTTCTTGAGATGCAATGGTAGCTTGCTTATTTGGTACCTTTCCATTTTCTTAATGTAGGCACTTATTACTATGAACTTCCCTCTTAACACTGCTTTTGTTGCATCCAATAGGTTTTGGTATGATGTACTGTCATCTTCATTTGTTACCAGAAATTTTTTGATCTCTTTTCATTTCTTCTATGACTGATTGTTTATTCAAGATCATGTTATTCTGCCTCCATGTGTTTGTGTATATTCTTGAGATTTTTGAATTATTGATTTCTAGTTTTATATCATTGTGGTCAGAGAAGGTGCATGGAATGATTTCAATTTTTTGAATTGTTGAGACTTGCTTTGTGACCTAGCATGTGATCTGTCCTAGAAAAAGTTCCATGCACTGATGAGAAGAATGTGTATTTGGCTACTGTGGGGTGAAATGTTCTGTTGATATGTTAGCTGCATTTGGTCTATAATGTTGACTAACTGTTGTTTCCTTGCTGATTTTCTGCCTGGTTGATCCGTGGGGTATTGAAGGCCCCCATTACTATTGTATTGGAGTCTTTGTCTCCCTTTAGGTCTATTGACATTTTTTAAGTAGTCAGATGCCTTGTAATTGGGTTTATACATGTTTATTATAGTCACATGTTTCTGTTGGATTGATTCTCTAATCATTACATAGTGTCTTTCTTCATCTCTTTTAACAGTTGTTGTGTTAAGATCCAATTTGTCTGATATTAGGATAGCAACACCAGCTCCTTTTTGGTTTCTGTTAGCATGGGCTATCTTTTTCCAACCTTTCTCTTTCAGTCTGCATGTATCTTTGTTGCAAATAGATGGGCCTGTTTTTCAATCCATTAAGCCAATCTGTATCTTTTAACTGGAGAATTGAGGCCATTTACATTCAAGGTGACTTGGTAATGACTTAGTCCTGCAACTTTTCTATAAATATTCCTATTTTTTATTTTGGATTTCTTTTGTACTTCTACTGGTGATTTTTCTGCCTTTTTCATTCTTTCATAATGGTGGTTATCTTTCTGTTTCTGTGTGTAGCACATCCTGAAGTATCTTCTGTAGGGCTGGAAAAGTGTTGACAAATTATTTTAATTTCCATTTATTATGGAAGATCTTTATATCACATTCATTCTTAAATGCAAGCTTTTGGGATACCGTATTCTGAGTTGAAAGTTTTTAACAATTTTTTATTGTATCTCACCATTCCTTTCTTGCCTATAGGGTTTCTGATGAGAAAAAGTCAGCTGTGAGTCTAATTGGCAATCCTCTGAAAGTAATGTGGCATTTTTCTTGTGCCCATTTTAGAATCTTTTCTTTTTGTTTTATTGTGGAGAGTTTGACTACAATATGTCGTGGTGAAGATCTTTTCTGGTCATGTTTGTTAGGAGTTCTATGTGCTTCCTCTTTTTGAACATCTCTTTCTTTCTCCAAATTGGGAAGTTTTCTGTAATTGTTTTTGCTAAATAGGCTTTGTTTTCTCTTCACTCTTTCCACTCCTTCAGGCACTCCTAAGACTTGTGTATTTGGTCATTTGATAGTATCCCATAGGTCTTCAAAACTGTTTTTAAGTTTTCAAAGAGTTGTCTTCTAGTTCAGATATTTTTTCTTTTTCCTCTACATTATTCCTCAGGTGCAGAAGCCAGTAGGTGAAGCTTGAAGAACCAGGCCACCTCCTGCCCCCACCCCTACCCTAACCTGCCTAAGTTATAAAAAGGCCTAGCTTCTGGGGTTTGTGTCCTCTGCCACATGTTCAGTCTATGCGCATACTGGCAGTTGATGGAACTCTGTGAGTTTATTTTCTTTGAGTAAATTCAGTCTGGCTGTGAGTTCATACCCTGTTTCCTCTCCGTTCTGCACTCCTTTTTTCTTATACTAGCCATCAGGGAAATGCAAATCCAAACCACAGTGAGATTTTTACCTCACTAAAGTTTGAAAGGCTCTCATGCAGAAATCAACAAACAATAAATACTGGCAAGGATGTGGGGAAAAAAAAGATACCCTAATCCACTTTTGGTTGGAATGTAAACTAGTACAACTATTGTGGAAGACAGTATGGATATACCCCAGAAAGGTGAAAATAGATATATTATAGGACCCAGAAATCCCACTCCTGGGAATTTGCCTAAGAGAAGTGAAATAAGCATATGAAAGAGTTGCCTGTACTCCTATGCTTATTGCAGCTCAATTCACAATAGCTAAGATATGGAATCAACCCAGATGTCCACAAACAAATGACTGGATAAAGAAATTATAATATGTTTACACTACAGGATACTACTCAGTTGTGAAAAATGAAATCCTGTCTTTTGCAACAAAATGGATGAAACTGGAAACCATTATACCTAGTGAAATAAGCCAGTTTCAAAAACAAATTCCGTGTTTTCCTTTATCTGTGGTAACTTATAGAGTACCAAACATATAATGTGTAGGAGTGAAATTGACATTTTTGAATTTTGATGATTGTTTATAGCCCTTGTCTCTGTTGTTGAGGAAATTTTTTTTTTTTAATTCTTACTTCTTGTTGAACCCTTGAACTTAGTTTAGGGTTAATCTTATGAGCATAAAATAAACTGAAAACGGTTCATTGTAAAAATTAGGAGCGGGATTAGGAGAAGAAGGAACAGGGAGAGTAAGAGTGTGATTGAGAGAAAGGGTGGGTGGGTGATATCACTATGTTCCTAAATCTGTATACATGAAATGCATGAAATTCGTATACGTTAAATAAAATTTAAAAAATAAATAGGAATTAAAACATTAAAGATAAACACATAAAAAAGAGAACGAATCTCAAATCAGCAAAGTGTTTTCAGGGTCCCTGCCCTGCTCCTGTGCTCTGCTCTTGGCTAAATCCTACACTGTTGGTTATACCACCTTGTGCCAGTGACTGGCTCAGCAGTGGGCAGAGAATTCAAATCCCTCAGTCAGACACTAAGAAAGGAAGTAAAGTTGGACATATTTTTGGAGAAAATGTCTTTGCTCTTAAGAAAGTCACAGGAAAGTGTGGTCCCTTCTCTGCTGAGTGTTGTCATGAGCACATCTGGATTCTGTTCCTAGAGATTTGACAGATGTCATCTCATTACTTGCCTGGGATAGGGTCCCTTCGAGGAGACAGGGCAGAGTGGGGAAGACCTCAGATACTTGACGTGTTCCTGGGCTTGTGAATCAATAGCTCTGTGGCTGTCCTACATCTTGCCTTTCTGTTACATAAAATTAAGCAATTCTTTATTGTTTGAGTCAATTTTAATCGGGGATTAACTACTTATAGCAAGAGCATGTACCCAACACAATATGTTCATTTTTAATCTTTTTGCCTTTATTTCCTGCTTTTTATGTATTATTGCTCTTTGGTTTTCTGTTATTCCTATATAGATTATATTTTATTTGCTTTAATTTTCTCTTGTGAATTGCTAAATCTGCATCAGGGTTTTAATTCTACTAAAAATTGAGTAGCTTAAGATATACTTGGGCTTCTATTTTTAGAAGTATCAAAGTCAATATAATGTCTGTTAATCCCTTAATATGCCATGCTACTGGGCTAAGCTATGTGTGTGTTTTCATTCATTTTGTCTTCTCTGCAGGACTTGGAGACACAGGAAGTTTAAGTAACTTACCCAAGTAGAGCAGAACCTGTCAAATGCCTATGCTGTGGATGAAGAAATCAGTATAATTTTCCTTCATGCCATGCTTTTAGCTCTCTATTCACTTCCTGTTGTTTGCAGTTATTGGGGAATTTCACAACTGCAATATTAATAATTTTATACTACGTGTATTCTTTCAACTAAAAATATTTTTATTTCCTTTTGAATCCAAGTGTTCTCAATCATTTAAACTCATTTTGACATTTAAATGACTTTGATATTCATCGCCATTCTTTTTGAACACGGATTTTTTAAAATCTAGATTTATTTATTTATTTGAAAGAGTTACAGAGAGAGAGAGAGAGAGAGAGAGAGAGAGAGAAAGACAGAGAGAGACAGAGATCTTCCATCACTAACTCACTCCCCAAAGGGCTGCAATGGCTAGAGCTGGTCTGGTCTGAAACCTGGAACCAGGAGTTTCTTCCAGTCTCCCATGTGGGTGGCAGGGGTCCAAGCATTTGGGCCATCCACTGCTGTTTTTCCAGGCACATTAACAAGGAGCTGGATTGGTAGTGGAGCAGCTGGGACTCAAACCAGCACCCACATAGGATTCTGGTACTGCAGGCATGGCTTTACCTGCTATGCCAAAATGCCAGTCCCTGAACTCTGATCTCTTAATTGTAAATTATTTAAAAGAATAAAAGAATTAATTGCTGGATTAGCTGATATGTTAAGTAATTTTGTTCAGAAGATATGTTGCATTTATATGTTTTTTTTAATTAAAGATTTATTTATTTTTTACTTGAGAGAGTTACATGTAAAGAGGAGAGGCAGAGAGAGAGAGAGAGAGAGGTCTTCCATCCAATGGTTCACTCCCCAATTGGCTGCAACGGCTGAAACTGTGCTGATGTGAAGCCAGGAGCCAGGAGCCTCTACCAGGTCTCCCACGTGGATGCAGGGGCCCAAGGACTTGGACCATCTTCCATTGTTATCCTAGGCAATAGCAGAGAGCTGAATCAGAAGTGGAGCAGCTGGGACTAGAACCGGTGCTTCAGTCCAGGGCATTAACCCACTGCACCACAGCGCTGGCCCCCATTTATATGGTTTTAATACAATAATCACTAGGCCATTTATAGAACTTCTCCAGATATTATATGCATTTCTTTTATATCTTCTCATGTTTTAGTGCTATGTAGATTTCTGAGCTTGTTCTTTCTGTTTTCTTCTTTTTTCTTTTGACTTATAGTCTATCTGATTCATTTTGACTGAAATACTGGTAGCAATTATTTTGGTCTGCTTGTTTAAAAACTTTTTTAAAAAACACAATTAGTTTCTTCTTTTGATTTATTAGAATATGTTTATTCCACTTTTATATTTTTAAATTGAATAACAACTGGTTTTTACTGATATTATCTTTTAGCTTTGTGCATCCAAAGGTTCTAGGATCCAAAGAAATTAAATAGAAAGTTTCATTGAAAATAAAGTGAAACTTACCAGTAAAATTATTTGATCAAATGAATTAAAAAAGAAATACACAAAGAGCGAAGTGATGCATTTTTGTTTCTTTGGTAGTTTCTTTCTTATTATCTTTTTTTTTTTATTTGACAGGTAGAGTTATAGACAGTGAGAGAGACAGAAAGAAAGGTCTTCCTTCCGTTGGTTTACTCCCCAATGGCTGCTACGCCCAGCGCTGTGCTGATTTGAAGCCAGGAGCCAGGTGTTTCTTCCTGGTCTCCCATGCAGGTGCAGGAGCCTAAGCACTTGGACCATCCTCCACTGCCCTCCCGGGCCACAGTAGAGAGCTGGACTGGAAGAGGAGCAACCGGGACTAGAACTGGTTGCCCATATGGGATGCTGGTGCTGCAGGTGGAGGATTAACCAAGTGAGCCATGGCGCCAGTCCCTCTTATTATCATTGTTAATCACAGTTGGGTGCCTACTGGGCATTGGGCTCTGGAAAAATGAGAAACAGAAAGCACGTGGACCCACAGAAGGCATGACATTGACCCAGGAAAGGTCCCACTGAAGATATGAACCTTACAGTGGAAGACAGAACTGTCAGTGGGTTGTAGCTCTAGAAGTCTCTGTTAGTAGAAAAAGGAGATAGTGCTGGGAATGGCATAAGAGAATGAAGAAATCAATAGCAAGGTGGGTCAATTCTTACCAGCTGCCAGCTCTCCCCTCAGAGATGAGGGAGTAACACTTGAAAATTAAATAGGATTAAGACTGAGGTAGAAGAGGCTGGCATGATATACACTGCTAACAACACTTTAATTTTTAGAATAAGAAAAAAGCCTTGGCCATCATTGTTGCTATAGTAGGGTCTGAGGAAGTATTTACTGAATGAACAACACCAAGAGAAGGGATAGGATGATTAAGAAAAAATAGCTAACATTTTCTTACTACTTAATATGTATTCAACAATTAATATGTGTAATATGCAGTATTTTTCTGAGTGACACAGTTTTCTTTTGAAAAAGTAATTCCTGAAAATATTCTGCCTCCAAATAGTGGAATCATACAGATTCAAAAATGTCTGTGTTGACTACACTTTTTTGAACTCAAACTCCTCCCTAACAGGTGACTGTTCTAAGGAGTTTGCATATATCTTTCCAGAAAGTTTCTTACGAATTTACATACACATTGGTATCTGTAACTATGAGCAAGACACAGATTTACTCCAGACAAAAGGTAGTCTGAGACTGTATATTAAAGGTATCAAAGAGGAATTTGGGGGGTTTAGGTAAGGTCCAGAACAGCCTGATACCCTACTAAAGAAGACCCTTGTGCAACAGCAGATGTGTGAGCTGTTGTCTAATGAGGTAGACCTTGAACTTTTCTTTTAAAAAAGATGAGTGCGGTGCGCCGGCCGCAGCGCGCCGACCGCGGCAGCCATTTGAGGGTGAACCAACGGCAAAGGAAGACCTTTCTCTCTGTCTCTCTCTCTCTCACTGTCCACTCTGCCTGTCAAAAAAAAAAAAAGATTTATGCATTTATTTATTTGAGGGGGGGGAGGAGAGGAGAGGAGAGGAGAGGAGAGGAGAGGAGAGGAGAGGAGAGAGAAAAAGAGAAAGAGAGAGAGACTTTTCATTTGCAAATTCACTCCCCAGATGGTTGCAGTTGGACCAGGCTGAAGCCAGGAGCCAGGAACCCTATCCTGGTCTTCTACATGGGTGGCAGGGACTGAAGTATTGAGTCATTTTCTGCTCCCTTCCCAGGATCATTTTCTGGAAACTGGGTTGAAAGTGGAGCAACCAGGACTTGAACTGGAACTCCAATATGCGAAACCAATGCCACAAACTTAATCAGTTGTGCCATAGCACGGACCCAACCTTGGGCTTCTGCTTAAAAGACAAAGCCAAGACCTTCTCAGGCATGGGGCCTTGTTCTTCTAGCCAGACATATAACCTGTTGTCTGCGCCTGAGCTCCAGGGCTCAATGAGTCATGGGGATTCTTCACAGATTCTGACCCAGGTTATTAGTCAGCTCTGTTAGGTGTTCTCATGTTTTGCTGATGGAGCTTTGCGGGAACTGAAGTCCTGCACTTAGTTGATACGAGGCCATCTCAAGGGTGCAGTAGGATCAACTGTTGGTGAGCAGGTGATGTGGAACCCCAGGACAGAACAGCTTAAATAATAATCCCTTCCCCAGTACACCTCTATTATGTGGATTAGGAAAGAAAACTTCTTTTCATGAGAAATCAGATGATCCAATAAGAGAGGATCTCTGACCCTTGGCTAGAGAGATTGATGCCACCCTGTTCTGAGTTCTGGAGGAATGACTCCCAAACTTTTTCACACCCAGAAACCCTGCTATGCCCTGCTTCTTATAGATCCCATGCAATTTTGTTTCCTGAGCAAACCAATTTAGCAAAAATATGTTTTCCCATTTTAACTGCTCCCATAACTTCCGAAAGGCATGTAAGATTCCAGATTACCATGTTGCACTGCTGTCATTGCTGGCAACGCAAAAGGAGGCTCCATTTCATGGGCCCAAGGAACTTGTGTGGGTAGACAGTCCCAGCCAGGCTTTTAGGAGTTTTAAAGATGAAACAGTTTACTACCTTTTATGACAGCCACATTGGTGACATTCATATTTATCCAAAAGGAACAACCAAATACACTGGGGAAGTGCTGACTTGTACATCTCTTGGATCTGGCAGTTCCTAACCTTGCTTTAGGTTGTGGGATGCCTTATAGAATTATACAGTATAGTGATCCTCTTTATACCCACATCTCTTTCCCTCTTGTCACTTGCTGTATTTCCTTGTTACTTGTAATCCATCCTGAAGCTCTCTGATGCTTCTCTGTGTCCCTTCATAGAATAGGCCATGGATGAGAACAGAGGTCTTCCCCACCTCATCCACTGCTTAGTACCAGTAAGGGGCAGACATTGCCACAGAGAATCCATTGGGCAAATGCACATTTAACTTGTTGAGTGAACTCATAGGCTGAGTTACTAATGGTGAGACTGGACACGGGAGTCCAGTGGGGAATGAAAATGTGAGGTAGCACCAACCCTACTTCATAGGGCTTCTGCTAGTGTTAGGAAAGCTCCCAGGATCTGTGTGCAGTCAAGTCCACTGGTTTGTGGCCAAAGGAAGGCTCTTTCTTTTTTGCCTATAAAAGGTGATATTTGTATGTTGGAGCAATGAGCCAAAAGACAAACATGAATACAGACAAATTCTGAATTTGGATTCAAAGTACAAATTGCACAAATACAAGCTAGGGGAGGTGTTTGCTTAACAACGATTTGTGGGAAAAATATGTTTTGGCTGACTCATTGTGAATTAACAGCATGAATAGCTGTTAAAAATTTTATGCCAGAAATGGAATACAATGTCTAATAATATTAATAACATCAGCATCCATTGTGGTCACCATTTGTTTTGTACTTTGTATCAGGTACAGTGATTTATGCTTTCTTACATGAAACTGTAACTCTTGACAGCCTTATTATTATTTTAAATGATTTATTTATTTATTTATTTATTTAGAAGGCAGCAAGTCAGAGATAAAGAAAGAGAAAGAGAGAAGAGGGAGAATGAGGGAAAGAGAGAGAGAGAGAGGAGAGAGAGAGACAGAGGGAGAGAAAGAGATCTTCCATATTCTGGTTCACTATCCAAATGGCCAAAGCAGCCAGGGTTGGGCAGGCTGAAGCCAGGAGCAAGGAACTCCATCTAGGTCTTCCACATACATGGATGACAGGGGCCCAAACACTTGGGCAGGTGATTGACAGGAAGCTGGATGGGAAGAAGAGAACTTGGGACATGAATTGGCACTCCGATATATGGGATGTCAGAGTCACAAGCAGTGGCTCAACCTGCAGTGCCACAGTGCTGGTCCTACCTTATTATTATGCCCATTTTCCAGGTGGAGAAACTTAGATTTGGAGAGTTTAACTTGTGCCAAGACCTAGAGCTGGGATGTGGTAGAGACAATTATGTGTACCCACAAAAGCTGTTGCTCTTAACTAGTGAGTGCCTTGATGCCCTACGTGGGCCTGGACATATCTGGGGCATTAGACTCAGTTTTAGGAGACACATGCTGGGATACATGATAACCAAACAGTGTCTTCATAGGGAGACAACAGACATGGTCAAGGATATGAAAGCCACAGCATGGGGAATGTTCAGAGAGAAGGGGGAGTTTAGAGAAGAGGGGAGACAATGGGAGGTAGGGTCAGGATTGGAAGGGTGTCAGGTGGAAGGGAGTAGACCTGCCTCATGTGGTTCTCATTGGCAACACCAGTTATAGTGGAACAGACTTCAGCTTGACATGAGAACTTGCTTTCTTAAGGTTAGAGATGTAGATGCAGCTCTTGAATTAACCCCATCCCTCCAAGCCTGTATGGTCATCTGCCAGAGATGCTGGATTTCAGGAGGGAGTCCCTTTGACCTCGAAGAGACTGGATTTTGCAGCTGCGTTTACAGTTTATTTAAAGGAAAGGTAAAGAGCTGGTGTAGAGTGAGTGTTGTCAGTGGGGTGGAATGACAGTGCTCCCTGAGTCCATTCTCACTTTTGCACACGGAACACTTTCACTGGACCATAAGTAGGCCACAAGGGAAATTAGCAAAATAGACTTGTTTTCCTTGAAGTGAAATCCTTTTTAAAAAGAAGTTATTGGAAGGGCTGGTGCTGTGGCATAGGGGGGTAAGTCACTACCTGCAGCATGGGCATCTTATTTGGGAAAGCAGTGGAGGATTGTCCCAAATCTTTGGGCTCTTCCACCCACAGGAGAGATCTGGAAAAAGCTCTTGGCTCCTGGCTGTGGCCTGGCCTGGCTCTGGCCATTATGGCCATTTGGGGAGTGAACCAGCAGATGGAAGAGATCTCCCTCTCCCTCTCACTGTCTTTCCTTCTCTCTGTAACTCTGCTTTTCAAATAAAATAAATAAATCTTTAAAAAGTTATTGGATGGTTGGTATTTGTGTGAACAATGCATCCCAGAGCCTTTCATATGTGTTGATTTGTGTTCAGCCCTGGATAAATGCTCCTTTTTTTTTAAACACACCCCTCTGCAGCCAAGTCCTTCTCAATTACATCCTAGGATGAGACCAGATGTCGGAGGTTCCTCAAATCCCTCCCACCCCTAGGTGTACATAGGCATTGTACAGATAGAAGTTATTTGTGTTTATAAATCATGAACCCTGAAGAGCAGTGGAGAAAATAGCAATGAATCTAACCTGCATGGTTACAAGAAAGGCAAGGGACCAAGATGTCTCTAGGAACATTTCTGTCACCAGTGTCAGTTGAGTTTTCTAGAGAAAGCTTGTTCATTTTTGCCTTCCCAGTAGCCTCATGTACAGAGAGCAGCTACAAAGTACCAGACAAAAAGGGATTTTGTGTTGCTTCACAATGTGCTCAAAGGGGTGATATGATTTAGGCCTAGAATTTCAAGAGACCCATGCCCTCTGATGGGCCTGAGAGCTTACCATCTGAATACTGCTCCTCTGTGTTAAACATTTCTCTAGGTTTTCTTCTAACAATCATTCACTTGGGAGATGGACATCTTAACTTCCGATGTCATCCTAGTTATCTTATCTAATATTCACTGCACTGTAATTATACACTATTCTTTGCATTTGAAAAGTGAGGAAACAGCCTTAGAACATTTAAATACATTGTCTAAGTTCACACAGCTAGTAAATGGTAGAGTCTGGTCTTGCCTTCACAACCTATACTTAAAGCCAGTGTGTAATATTGCTAACACTCTCTAGATAAAGTAATTGTCTAACTCTCAGACATAAATGAGAGCTCAGTGTAAAGATGATATACGTATCTGTTGAGGGGTGGAGGGTGGGGAGGGGTTTATTATGAATTAACCCTAATCTTAACCCCAGGTCAGTCATCAATCTACAATTTATTAGAGATGGTTAATGTAATCCTAACTTCTGACATATTAAGGTCATCATTAGCATTTTATTGTTTGCCTCAAAGTGGATTGAAGTACATATCAGGACATACTCATTTACTGACTAATCCTGTCTCCTCCATTCCTCCCCCGTCCCTTGCTCCCTCCCTCCTTGTATCCCTTCCTCTTTCCCTATCTCCTTTTTTTTTGTTTCCTCCTTGTTGCCTCCCTTCTTAGGCTCTCATCTATTTCTGTGTGTTTGCCCTGTCCCCGGCACTGTGCTGTACACTGCAGATACAGCAATGACTCCACCATGGTCATTCTTAAGGACCTCGTGACTAGGATGCAGAATTGAAGAATAGTTACTATTCAACATGTCAGTAGTTGTAAGGGAGCAGATTTTCCAAACTGGGGTTTCTAGGAACACTTTTTGGCAGGATGTTAAGTATATGTACCATGAAAAAGAAGTATTTTGAGTTAAAAGAAGTTTAGGAAATTCTGGGTTAAATAAAACTAGTTTTTTCCTACTAGGGAATTTTCATACCCTTTAAAATGCTAATGTGCACTGTGGATCTCCCGAAAAGGAAGAGAACACATTTTACAAACCCATTTGACCTCAGAACCTTTTTTCATGTCATACTTAATACAAATTTTATTCTTTTGTCCATCCATCCATTCTCTAATCATCCATCCATCTAAACTTCCTTCCAGTATTTCTTGAATACCTACTATGTGCCAGACTGGGCTACATCCTGGAGTTCCAGCAGTAAACACATCTGTGGAGTTAGCATTTTAGTTGGGCAGAAGAGCATCAAGAACACAAACACATACAATTATCAGAGTATGGTAAGACTCATGTTTGGAATGACCATAATTTTAAGACGGGTAAAGAAAGAGTGATGCACTTAAATAGGAGGTCGACAAAGTGCTCTGTGAGCAAAAGGCATTTAAAGCAAGTACCTGGAGGAAGAGAATGAGCCAGCTTTGCAAAGAGCAAGAGGAAGAGCCATCCAGGAAGAGGAAACAGCAATGCCAAGTGCCTGGAATGCAGAACGGCTTGGCAGCCTCCAGTATCTGAGCTTCCTCCAGGAGTGCAGGTCTGCTTCGAGGCAGAAGGCTGGACCTGACACATTTTTAAAAATTAGAATCTCATCCTCATAAAATCACAGAGTGGGAGGAGATACTGGCAAAGCTGAGTCCAAGCTCTTATCCAAGAGGGTCCTGTCTTCTAGGAAATAGGCTGCCTGCTATGCTTAGCTCTGTATAGGATTTACCCTTTTAGATGGGAGGTTAACTTCAGCCCCAGAATGTGCCTGATTAAAGTGTTGCTTGTGACATTTCTCTTCCGTATGAAATGAGGACCGGGGAGGCTTGAACACATCACTGTGTTTTTAAGGAGAAAACTGCTCTCAGAGGTGCAAATTCAAATACAAGTGCTCCTAGTTGGCGACCTTCACTCCCTACTAGAAATGGGAAACAAGAAACTGGAAGGGAGAAATTGACGAAGAAGCTAGTTGGTTACTCTTGACTCAGTGGCCAAGGAGGGGAACAGAGGTAGCAACCCTGATTCTTAAGCCTGAGTGCCCTGCTCCTAAAGCTTTTATCTTTCAATTCTCTCTGCAAGATTAAGCATCCCCAAACACCACTTTTATGGTCTCTGCCCTGGTTCAAGGAGTTACAATGGATCTTCTTTACTGTCAAATCAACTGAAAACCTCTCAGCTAGACATTCAGGACTATCCATTATCATCATCATTTTCTTCTAGCTGAACCTCTGCCTTCTCCTCCCCATGCCCATACCACACACATGCCTACATGCACACACACGCCAAATGCACATAGTGTATGTATTTCACCATGCAATTAAGGCCACAGAGAAACAAAGAAAATAATTCAGGCTTTAAGTTGCAGCCCTAGCTTTGATCAGATCTCTCTCTGCTAATTTCTGGCAACCTGACTGTCTATCTGCTGATCTTTAGGTTCTTCATCTGGATTCACAGATAATAATAATAAAAATACTTTTTGGGGCTGGCACTGTGGTGTAATAGATTAAGTCTCCTCCTGTGGCATTAGCATCCCAAATGGGTGCTGGTTTGAGTCCCAGCTGCTCCACTTTTGATCCAGCTCCCTGCTAGTGGCCTGGAAAAGCAATGGAAGTTGTCCCAAGTGCTTGGGCCCCTGCACCCATATGGGAGACCTGGAAGAAGCTCCTGGCTCCTGGCTTGGGTTTGGCCCAGCTCTGGCCATTATGATCATTTGGGGAGTGAACCAGAGAATGGAAGACCTCTCTCTCTCTCTCTAATTCTGCCTTTCAAATAAATAAATAAATCTTAAAAAAAAATAAGAACACTTTTCAAGGAATAAATTAGTGCTGATCATATGGGGTTGTTATTATCTGAATCCAACCTTTACAGTATCTGCCATCCTAGGAAGTGCTCCCTCCTCTGACACCCAGTTCTTCCATCTTGCTTGCCCATTGTAGGCGCCCCTGTACTCTGGAGACAAAGGAGTCTCTTAAATTTTTCCTTCTTCATTTGCATTTTATGGCCCCTAACTATTCACAGTGGGTTTTTGGAATGGCTGATTTTGTTCCCCACTTGCTCCACTTTTTACTATCCAAGGCCACTTGGTTTTCCTCATATCCAGTTCTTGTTTCCAGGTAATCTAGCCTTAGTAAGAGTTTTTGGTTCCTGCTTATTTTGGAAGGAAAGTTGGAAAGTTATCCTCTTGTATGTAACCTGGCTAAGGTGAGACAATCAAGGTCTGGTTCTATCCCTTTGGCTGATTTAACTCCTGGGAGTGGTTGCAGAAGGAAGTCCTAGAATATATGGTCTGCCCTGTTAGCCTCATTGTCCAGAGGCTCTTACCAATCACCAACACGTGTGATGAGTCTGACCATGCCTTCTCTACCTTGATTTGCTGTAATCTCCACTAATGCATACTAAAAGTGGAAGAGATTTGCTTACACCACAAATCCATGACATCCTATTTTCATAGCCCTCACCATGACCATTATGATTCCTTTTTTTTTTTTTTTGATGATATCAGAGGTACCAGGTTGGTTTACTTATTTACTTATTTTTTATTTTTTTCCCCAGAAATATTTTACTTAAGGTATACAGACTTCATGTATTTCATAAGTATAGCTAGGAACATAGTGATTCTTCCACACTTCCTGCTCTAACACTCATGCTGCCACACTTCTTCCTCCTCCCTCTCCTATTGCCATTCGTATTTTTCACCAAGATCTATTTTCAATTAACTTTATACATATAAGATTAACTCTATACTAAGTAAAGAATTCATAAAATAGTATGAGTAAAAAAGCTGTTCATTAACAGCCCAGACAGGTGCTCTTCAAAGTCATTGCATCTCAAAGTGTTAATTTCAATTCTATAGATTACATTTTAAGTGCTCTGTTAGTTATCAATGATCAGGGAGAACATATGGTATTTGTATTTTTGGGACTGCCTTACTTCACTAAGTACAGTGTTTTCCAGTGGCATCAATTTCGTTGCAAAATGACAGGATTTCACTTTTTTTTTAACCACTGTGTACTATTCCTTGGTGTACATACCTCATAATTTCTTTATCTGGTTTTCAGTTGACAGACATTGAGGTTGATTTCACATCTTAGCTATTGTTAATTGAGCTGCAATAAGCATGGGGGCACAGATAACTCTTTAATATGATGATTTCATTTCCCCTGGGTAAATTCCCAGGAGTGGGATGGCTGGATTATATGGTAGGTCCATACTCAGATTTCTGAATTATCTCCATGTTGCCATCCACAGTGGCTGAACCAGTCTACATTCTCACCAGCAGTGGATTAGGTACCCTTTTCCCCATACCTTCTCCAGCATTTGTTGTTTGTTCATTTCTGTATGAAAGCCATTCTAATGGAGGTGAGGCAAAACCTCATTGGGGTTTTGATTTACAATTCCCTGATGGCTAGTGTTCTTAAGCATTTTTTTCATGTGTCTGTTGGCCATTTGGATTTCCTCTTGAAAAATACCTGTTTAGGTCCTTTGTTCATTTCTTAACTGTGTTGTTTGTTTTGTTTTTGCTGAGTTTCTTGAGCTCCTTATATATTCTGTTTATTAGTCCTTTATCAGTTGCATAGTTTGCAAATAATTTCTCCCATTCTGTTGGTTGCCTCTTCACTTTCCTGAGTGTTTCTTTTGCAGTACAGAAGCTTCTCAGTTTGATTTAATCCCATTTGTCAATATTGGCTTTGATTGCCTATGCCTCTTGGGTCTTTTCCAAGAAATCTTTGCCTATGCCAATGTCTTGCAGAGATTCCCCAATGTTTTCTAATAATTTGATAATAATTTGATGGTATTGGGTCATAAATCTAGATCTTTATTCATTTGAGTGGATTTTTGTGTAAGGGTCTTCCTTCATACTTTTGCATGTGGAAATACAGTTTTCCCAGGAAAATTTGTTGAAGAGACTGTCCTTGCTCCAGGGATTGATTTTAGCTCCTTTGTCAAAGATATGTTGGTTGTAGAGACATAGGTTGATTTCTGGAGTTTCTATTCTGTTCATTGGTCTATCCATCTGTTTTTATACCAGTACCAGGCTGTTTTGATTATAACTGCCTAGTAGTATGTCTTGAAATAATCTGGTATTGTGATGCCCCTGGCTTTGTTTTTGTTGTGTAGATTGCTTTAACTATTTGGGGTCTCCTGTATTTCCATATGAATTTCAGTATCATTTTTTTTTTCTAAATCTGAAAATAATGTTCTTGGTATTTTGATGGTATCACATTGAATCTGTAGATTGCTTTCGGTAGTATGGACATTTTGATGATATTGATTCTTCCAATCCATGGACATGAAGTTCTTTTTTATTTTTATTGCTTCTATTTCTTTCTTTAATGTTTTATAATTCTCATCATAGAGAACTTTCATGTCCTTGGTTAAATTTATTCCAAAATATTTGATTTTTTTTTGCTATTGTGAATGGGATTGATTTTACAAGTTCTTTTTCAGTTGTAGCATTGTCTGTGTGTATAAAGGCTTTGATTTTTATGTGTTGATTTTATATCCTCACCCTTCTGTGAGTTCCAATAGTGTATTAGTGGAGTCTTTTGGATTCCCTAGATAGAGAATCATGTCATCTGCAAATAGGGATAGTTTGAGTTCCTCCTTCTCAATTTGTACACCTTTGATTTCTTTTGATTGCCTAATGGCTTTGGCTAAAACTTCCAGGACTATGCTGAATAGAAATGATGAGAGTGAGCATCCTTGTCTGGTTCTGGATCTTAGTGGGAATGCTTCCTACTTTTCCTCATTCAATAGGATGCTGGCCATCCATGGGTTTGTCATAAATGACCTTCATTGTTTTGAGGAATGTTCCTTCTATACCCAATTTGCTTAGAGTTTTTATCATGAAAGTGTGTTGTATTTTATCAAATGCTTTCTCTGGATCTATTGAGATAATCATATTTTTTGATTCCTCAGTTTTTTCATGTGATTTATCACATTGATGGATTTACAAATGTTGAACCATCCCTGAATACCAGAAATAAATCCCACTTGGTCTGGGCAAATGATCTTTATGATTTGTTGTTGGATTTTGGCTAGTATTTTGTTGAGAGTTTTTGCATCTATGTTCATTAGGGAAATTGGACTGTTGTTCTGTTTTTTCTGTTTTATCCTTTTCAGGTTTAGAAATTAAGGTGAAGTTTGTTTCATAGAAGGAGATTGGGAGGATCGCCTCCCTTTTGATTGTTTTAAATAACTTGAGAAGAATTGGAGACAGTCCTTATTTTGAATGTCTCACAGAATTCAGCAATGATTCCATTCAGTCCTGGCCTATCTTTGTTGGGAGGGTCTTTGTTACTGATTCAATTTCTGTCTTGGTTATTGGTCTATTTACTTTTTCTATGCCTTAATATTTCTATTTAGGTAGGTTGTATGTGTCCAGGAATCTATCCATCTCTTCTAGATTTACCAGTTTTTTGGCATATAGATCTTTGTAGTAATTTCTGATTTTTCATTTTATTTCTGTGGTGTTTGTTGTTGCATTTACTTTTTCATCTAATTTTATTGATCTGAGTCTTCTCCCTCTTTTTTTTTTTTTGTTAGTTGGGCCAATGGTGTATCAATTTTGTTAATTTTTTTTTTCAAAATATCAGCACATTGTTTCACTGATATTTTTATTTTTTCAATTTTGTTGATTTCTTTTCTAATTTTAATTATTACTTTTCTCCCACTAATATTGGGTTTGGTTTACCATTGTTTTTCTAGGACCTTGAAATGCATTGACTTTTGTTTATGGATTTGCTTCTGATTACTTCTTTTTTTTATTTGACAGGCAGAGTTAGAGAGAGAGAGAGAGAGAGAGAGAGAGAGAGAGAGAAAAGGTCTTCCTTCCATTGGTTCACCCCCTAAATGGCCGCTTTGGCTGGCGTGCTGCGCTGATCCAAATCCAGGAGCCAGCTGCCTCCTCCTAGTCTCCCAAGCGGATACAGGGCCCAAGTTTCTTGAATTTTTGCATTCATTTTAAGCATTTGTGAAGATACTTGTTTTTTTTTTTTTCTTTCCCTGTGATGGCTTTTATCTTTGGACTATGCCTCTGTAACTTAGTGGAATGTCTGCTCTTTGAATATTCAGAGGTGTGTGCATAGTGTGGCCCAGCAGCTCTCTTCAGTGTTCCAGGTTGAGGAGAGTGTCTAAGGTGATATCAAAGTTGGGCCTGATAGATCTGCTTTTTGTTTTTTATCCGAGGGGAGCATTTGATCAGCTCTATTCCCTCAGTTTCATGCCTAATTCCTCTCTTCCAATGATACCAATGCCCAGGCTTTAGCCCCAGTTGGTACAATATTCATCCGTGCTGCCATGAGATCCACACTTAGAATCTGCAGTCCTCAATGTGAGCACAGATCTTACAGCAATGACCCTTATAAGAGTTCATGGAGCTCTGAGCATGTGGAGCTGCCCACTGTGACTGCTGAATGACCCAGCAACACGATACACATGCAGCCACAGTGTTTTCACAGTCTGTTCCAGCGCACAAGACTCTCAGTCTTGAGCGCCCAGTGCATTGTCAATTCTCCCAGCCAGACTCAGGCATTTCCTTTCATTTGTTTCCTGAACATTTGGACACAAGCTTCAGCAGCTATTCCGTGTGTCCAAAATGGTGCCTACCCTCTTTCAGCTACTTACAGGATACCAGTGTTGGGTGGTCTAAGAGGGAGAATCATTTCTCCCCTCCTTTTTTTCCCTCTTGGTTGGCAGGTACACTGTCCCCCACTGGGCTCCAAGTGTACTCATTCCAGGCTTTTCCCACAGCTTTATTGCCAGTGGCTTGGGCTGCTGCCATCTGGCTTCACCATACTCTCCAAAGTTGATGCTGAAGCTGTTGGCTGCTGGGGTCCTGAGCTGTGTGTGTCCACATCCTCCACAGTGTCCCTCTAATTTGAGTGGAGTTTCCTCTGCATTTTTCTCTCTAATTCTTACCTGATATTGTACTCTCTCCACTTTTTTTTTGAACTGTCTTACCCTAGACTAGAGCAGTAAACTGCCTCCCTATTCTGTCATCTTGGACTCTCTTCCATTCCAATTATTAAAGAAACTCTTTGGGGAAACAAATCATTTGTACTTCCCTCCTCTTTTGTACTATAGACATCAAAAGTTCACAGATGAGGTGGGGTATGGGCCACTCAGATCCTTTACCTGGTGTTTCTGTAGTTGAGGAGGTGGTGGGATAAGAAGTGCTGGTCCTGATGTTCAGGACTCCTATTAATATGCAATGGCCTGATCATAGCATTATTCTAGACTCTAAAACAGACCTGGTAGTGGCTGCTTTAGGATATGAATGTTTGCTTACCTCCTACTTCATAGATTGAAATCCTAAACTTCAAGTTAGCAATTTTAGAGGGTGGGAGCTTTGGCAGGCAATTTGATTGTGAATACAAAGCCTTCATGAATGAGATTAGTGATCTCAAAAAAGAGGTCTGGGGAAGCTTTCTTGCTTCTTGCCATTCGAGGATAAAGTGAAGAAATGCCACCTCTGAGAAAACAGGTCCCCACCAGACATTGGATCTGCTGACCCTTGGACCTTAGACTTTACTACTTCCAGAATGTGAAAGTCAGGAGACATGAATTTCTGTTGTTTGTTCGTTACTCCATATATGACATTTTCTTGTAGTAGCACAAATGTACTATGGCAAACTCCTGCACAGAGCAGGTCTATTTCCTTGTCAGACACTGGAGAAGAATGATCCAGAAGAATGCAGTACTGGGACAGACTCAGGGATATTCTCCTTTATGAACTGGTTATTTCAAACCTTTTATCTTTGCTGCAAGAAAATGATTGTTTGAAACTTGAAAAGTACAAATAACAGGGGTATTTTCTGTATCCGTCTAGAAAAATTTTGCTAATATTTCATCAGTCACATTTTGTCATCTGATTGTAATTAACAGCCAGCAAAAAAAAAATCATCTTTGAAACTGGATGCACTGTCTTCCTTAATGAAATTGGGATTCTGTAGAAAGGAAGTTATACCTTTTGGTAGGCAACTGTGGTGTTGATCTGATCAACTGCTACCTTCAGCAACATTTCATCCTGCATCCTGTACCTGCCTCTTCTTTGTTTCACATTGTTACTAGCACCCAGGTCAGGACCTTAACTGAATACAGGCTTCCTCAAAAGAAGTGTAGGACACCAGCTGGTGTTCTTGGGACTGGTGTGAGAAGCCTTCTTACCAGTTCTGGGTATGAGAAGTGGTCAAAAGCAATGATGAATAATTTCCTCTGGACAGAATGCTGGAGGTGGCATTGTGTCCTAGAACATCTACTTTGTTTTTCATATATTCCTTGTCCTTCTGGCTCTGAACCCTGCTGTCCTAGGTAACAATCTTCTTCTAACAATACCAATGCTAAGACAATCTCATGATGCAGAGAAGAGACGTATATTAAGCATGTTATGAACTGATTTTCAAATTCATATCAGAGTATTGAGTTACACAAATTCACTTATTTTTAAGATTTATTTTATTTATTTGAAAGACAGAGTTAAAGAGAAAGGTAGATACAGAGAGAGAGAGATCTTCCATCCGCTGGTTCACTCCCCAATTGGCTGAAATGGCCAGAGTTGCGCCAATCTGAAGCCAGGAGTCAAGAACTTCTTCAGGGTCTTCCACATGGGTGCAGGGGCCCAAAGACTTCGGCCATCTTCCACTGCTTTCCCAGGCCATAGCAGAGAGCCGGATGGGAAGAGGAGCAGCCGGGACTAGAACTGGCACCCATATGGGATGCCGGCACTTCAGGCCAGGGCGTTAATCCACTGGACCACAACTCGGGCCCCAGAATTTCATTTATTAAAGGAAGTGTCTACTGATTAAGGAAAGCTAGGTGAAGCACATGCTTCCTCATATTTTATTTTTTACTCTATTACTAAGGTCTTGCTAGGTGGATTACCTAAGGACTGGCACAGGGATCAGCTAAGGCCACTTTCATGGGTTCAGTTACTGAATGGATCTCTTGAATGGCCATAGCCTCTATACCTTAGGTGTACCTCTATACCTCCAGGTACTGGAGAAGAATGATCCAGAAGAAGTCTTAGGACTTCTCAATGAAGAAACCCTTTCTTGATTCAGGTAGAAAGACTCCAACATGTGTCATACAAGGAGATCAAAGCCACGGTTTTAATTTAAGAGAACCACATTCTTCGTATTCTCTTTTTTTTTTTTTGACTTTTTTTTAACATTTATTTAATGAATATAAATTTCCAAAGTACAGCTTATGCATTACAATGGCTCCCCCCCCATAACTTCCCTCCCACCCACAAACCTCCCCTTTCCCGCTCCCTCTCCCCTTCCATTCACATCAAGATTCATTTTCAATTATCTTTATATTCCAAAGATCAGTTTAGTATATATTAGGTAAAGCTTTCAACAGTTTGTACTTACATAGAAACACAAAGTGAAAAATACTGTTTGAGTACTAGTAATAGCATTAAATCACAATGTATAGCACATTAAGGACAGAGATCCTACATGAGGAGTAAGTACACAGTGACTCCTGTTGTTGACTTAACAAATTGACATTCTTTTTTATGGCATCAGTAATCACCCTAGGCTCTTGTCATGAGTTGCCAAGGCTATGGAAGCCTTTTGAGTTCACCGACTCTGATCATATTTAGACAACGTCATAGTCAAAGTGGGAGTTCTCTCCTCCCTTCAGAGAAAGGCACTTCCTTCTTTGATGACCTGTTCTTTCCATTGGGATCTTACTCGCAGAGATCTTTCATTTATGTCTTTTTTTTTCCAGAGTGTCTTGGCTTTCCTGCCTGAAATACTCTCATGGGCTTTTCAGCCAGATCCGAATGCCTTAAGGGCTGATTCTGAGGCCAGAGTGCTGTTTAGGACATCGGCCATTCTATGAATCTGCTGTGTATCTCGCTTCCCACGTTGGATTGTTCTCTCCCTTTTTTTTCTGTCGGTTAGTATTTTTCAGACACTAGCCTTGTTTATGTGATCCCTTTGACTCTTAGTCCTATCATTATGATCAATTGTGAACAGAAATTGATCGCTGGGACTAGTGAGATGGCATTGGTACATGCCACCTTGATGGGATTGAATTGGAATCCCCTGGTATGTTTCTAACTCTACCGTTTGGGGAAAATCAGCTTGAGCATGTCCCAAATTGTACATCTCTTCCCTCTATTATTCCCACTCTTACATTTAACAGGGATCACTTTTCAGTTAAGTTTCAACTCTTAAGAATAACTGTGTATTAATTATAGAATTCAACCAATAGTATTAAGTAAAACAAACAAACAAAAATACTAGGAGGGATTAAGTATTAAGTTGTTCATCAACAGTCAGGGCAAGGGTTGATCAAATAACCATTTCTTATAGTGTCCATTTCACTTCAGCAGGTTTCCTTTTTTACTTCTCTTAAAAAATTAAAAATTCACTTGAGAAGGAGAGAGAAAGAGAGAGAGAGAGAGAGAGAGAGAGAGAGAGAGAGAGAGAGAGAGAGAGAGAAGAGAAGAGGAGAGGAGAGGAGAGGAGAGGAGAGGAGAGGAGAGGAGAGGAGAGGAGAGGAGAGGAGAGGAGAGGAGAGGAAAGGGAAAGAGGAAGAGTGAGAGAGAGTCAAAGACAGATTGACAGGGATCTTCCATCTGTTAATTCACTTTTCAGATGCCTACAATAGCCAAGGCTGAAGCTAGGAGCTAGCAACTCAATCCAGGAATCCCATACAGGGGGCAGGGACCCAAGTATGTCAGCTATTACCTATATGTTAGTGGAAACTGGAATCAGGAGTGGAGCTGGAACTCCAAATCCAGGTGCTCTGATGTGGAATGCAGGCATCCCAGGAGACATCTTAGCTGTTCTGTCAAGACCCACCCCCATATGTGCTTCTCGAGTAATCTGAATCAAAGCCTCCAAGATGAGCACACAGGGCTCATAAAGTAAGCTTGCCTCAACATTCTACAGGCTCACATACCTTTTCTCTGTAAGTATTATGTAGCCATAGAGTGTCCCCTTACAGTTGCAATTCCAGTCACAGAATATCCTTAGACTTCAGATATGAAGGAACCCTGAGTCTGGTCACTCTCTCACACCCTAATTCAGTGCTTCACACTAAGACCTCAGCCTTAGTTCCTGCATCTGTGGGCTTAGCTGGGGCTGGGGCATTGGCAGTTTTATTGCCATGAAACTGATAATACTCATGTGTAGCCAAGAGTGCAAAGCCTCCTAATCCTAGAGAGAATCTCACCTGTAGCCTCCCTTAACTTCAGTCATAAACTAGCTCCCTAGAATCAGTCAGAACTCATCCTGAATTCAGCTGCATGCTGACTTCAAACTCTAATGAATTGCTGATGTGATGTCATGCCAGATCAGATGTGCCATCTGCCCCATGGTGTCACAGAGAATACCCACAACTTTCTCTCCATTTGGCCACATATTTGAGCTTCAGCTCTGGAACATCTACCTCCCTGATTGAGGGCATAAGCCATCTTCAGTCCCAGAAAAATCACTTCCTATCTCCATTATAAATGGTTTATTATTTTTTAAAAAAGATTTATTTTATTTATTTGAAAGGCAGAGTGACAGAGAGGTGAAATACAAGGAGAGAGATCTTCCATCTACTGGTTCACTGTCCAAATGGCTGCAATGGATGGGACTGAGCCAGCTCAAAGCCAGGAGCAAGAGGAATGCATCTGGTTCTCCCATGTGGATAGCAGTAGCTCAGTCATTTGGGCCATCTACGGCTGATTTCCCAGATGCACTAACAGGGAGCTATACTGGAAGTGGAGCATCCAGGACTAGAACCATTGCTCCAATATGAGATGTCAGCATCGTAAGTGCCAGATTGATCCCAAGCCTAGACCCAAAGTTACTCTGTAATTGTGGTGATATAGTTTCTATGTTGTTGTGACCACTCCTAGACTCTTTCTTCTATAGTAGAGGACTCTACACTTGATAAATCATAAATTTATAACCCAGGAAATGAATTAAATCCAGGACTCCAGCCTCAGTCCAATTTCAAATTCTGGCCATAAACTAACAATCCTGTAACATATAGACTTCTGCCCTTGGGTAACTGCAAATTGAAAAATCACCGTAATTTTTTAACTGAAAATTTGGGACATGGACATTTATCAAGAACCCAGTGCAGGGTCCAGCTCTGTGGTGTAGCAAGTAAAGCCTCAGCCTGCAGTGCCAGCATCCCATATGGGTGCTGGTTCTATTCCCGGCTGCTCTACTTCCAATCCAGCTCCCTGATATAGCCTGGGAAAGCAGTAGAAGATGACCCAAGTCCTTGGGCCCCTGTACCCACATGGGAGACCCAGAAGAGGGTCCTGGCTCCTGGCTTTGGATCAGCACAGCTCTGGCCATTACGGCCAATTGGGGAGTGAACCAGTGGATGGAAGACACCTCTCTCTCTCTCTCTCTCTCTCTACACCTCTCCTTCTCTCTCTGTGTAACTCTGACTTTCAAATAAATAAATAAATAAATAAATCTTAAAAAGAGAGAAACTAGTACATTGAGTCTCATGTATTTGTCTCCCAATTCAACAACTATTAGTTCACAGCCATTCTTATTTCATTCATATACCTCCCTGCTCTTATTTCCTCACTTTAATGGATTATTCTGAAGGATACATAGACGTCATCATATTCTATCATCTGTATGTCTTTTGGTTTGTATCGCTAAAGTGTTAGAGTTCTTTTGAAAAAGATTAACAAGTTATGACCATGGTACAAATACCACACCTTAAACTTATCAAAAATTCTTTATGCACTAATACCTAGTAAGTGCTCATGTTTCTCCAATTTTTTTAAAGATTTATTTATTTATTTGAAAGTCAGAGTTACACAGAGAGAGGAGAGGCAGAGAGAGAGAGAGAGAGAGAGAGAGAGAGGTCTTCTATCTGATGGTTCACTCCCCAATTGGTCGCAATGGTCTGGAGCTGTGCTGATCCAAAGCCAGGAGCCAGGAGCTTCTTCTGGGTCTCCCATGTGGGTGTAGGGGCCCAAGGACTTGGGCCATCTTCTACAGCTTTCCCAGACCATAGCTGAGAGCTGGATGGGAAGAGGAGCAGCCGGGACTTAAACCGGTGCCCATACGGGATGCTGGTGCTTCAGGCCAGGGCATTAACCTGCTGTGCAACAGCGCCAGCCCCTCTCCAATTTTCTATATATAGTTTGCTTGATTCAAATACGTTCTTTTGTTATTAGTTAAATAAGTTGTACTTTGCTTTTGGTTCCTATGTTTCTCATTTTTACTCTATATGTTTCCTATCTGTCACTATTGTTTTTGCACATTTGTTGCTGTTATAGGAACTATTAAGTGCCAACTACTAAACCCTAAGTGTGGGGTCATGCTGGTCCTTAGTTCTGGTCATGGATGCACCAGCACGAATTGTCTCACATAAGAAAGGCTCTGATCACAAGGGGTGCAAGCCAGGGATCTTGTAGGGTATCTCTTAGCACAGTCACTAACTACATGACTATCTTCCAACTAGTGAGGGATGTGTCATCTTCACAGTTATGGCCAAATACTGTGTTTGTCATGATCATTCTATCTTCTCACTGCTTCCTAATGCAGGGTCATGGAAACAAAGATGAGTTCAAACAGCCTTTGTTTACACACGAAAAAATCTAAAATGACATGCACAGAACAGGCTCTTGCTGTCCCTGCCCACTCTTGGTCTGGCTACAGACAGAAAGTTCACAAGACACAGGTTTCATACTCCAGAACAACAGTCACTAAGGTGGGATATTAAGTACCAATGTCACTCTTTGTAGGAGTTTAGAGAAGGGAAGGAGATCTAAGCCTCTCCCAGAGTGTGGGAGAAGCATACAGATAACTTCCAACTCTAATCTCCTGATGATGAGGACTTGACTGTTTCTATGAACAGCTAGTTTATATTTGAGTGCTTGGAGTTTTGAAGCTTTTGGCATGATTAGTGTTGAGTGAAGTAACAAAAACAGCATCTTCAGCACTCCTATTGCCTTCAGAGAATGATGCTCAGAGTTTTTGGCTGATATTCAAGTCTCTGCCCATCATATTCCAGCCTGTTTTGACAGCCACATCTTCCTCCTTTCTTATGGAATCTTAAGTCAGACTGAGCTCCTTGCTGCTTCCCAAATAGGCCGTGTGCTTTCCTACTTCCTTGCATCTGCTCATATTGTTCACCTTGTTGGAATGCCCTTTCCACAGCCCTGCCTGTGCATATGCCACCTAAAATTCAGGGTGAAAGAGCTCAGATAAAACAGGAACTGTTAAGAAGCAGCAGGAGGTGGGTCAGCTTGATCACAAGGCAAGAAAGAGATTTGTTCAAAATGACCTGGAGCTTGGTACTAGAAAGTTCCTGGACAGCTGGACATCTGGACGAGGAGCATGAGTCAGGAGAGACCTCATTCTGACCTGATGCCTCACTATGGCTCAACTCATCCATAAGGAAAACTTGATGAAAATATGTTGGGCAAAATTATATGTGCTCATTTCTTAACATAGCATTCAGAGTTAATAGTAGAAACCATTTGTTTGGTTTGAATTTCTCTAGTTTTTAGATATCATTTTTCTCTCCCAAACTAGGTCATTTGAATTATCTGCTGATAGTTCAAATCTGTAGATAATTTGCTTTTACTCACATTCCTAAGAACTAATTACCTGTACATATAAAATGATGAAATCTCATTATATTTTCTTTTAAAACTCTGACATGCATTTAATTACATTAGTCAATTATTACTGTACATGCTGAGGATTTGCTATTGACCAGCTCGTGCTGGAATATTTACTGCACAGATGTGTTACTTTAATTAAACAAATGTGATTACACACATATCAATTTTTATTTGGTTTCAAAGCCCAGAATCTAAAAGTGATGCAGTTGGCAGAGCTGTGTGGTGTGATGCCGGTTCCCAGGAACGCAGCAAGAGGCTTTTTACTGAGGGAACGCTGAGTGCCTGCAACTCTGCATGGGAAACTTCAGCCATAAGTAGGTTTTTGTCACTGAGTAAGTGCCATTGAGTGAACCCAAGAAGGGAACAAACAAACCAGCTCTGGATCTTCTTCGTACTTCTTCAGTATTGTTCTCTTTTGTATAGAGATGTGGCACTGTGCTTGGAGACCCTACAGGGAAACTAATGCAGAAGTTTAGCCATTTGAGAATGGGAATTGCTTGGAACTGGTCCTTGGTTACATAGGCCAGATGGTATTTATTTTTAAAATTAAAGAAGTGGGACAACTTTAGAACAATGGACTTGATCTTTTGGGCACCTTTCTGCCATATCCTAGCAGCACCCCACCACACCACGAGATTAAAATCTAGAAGGATGAGCATCTCTCGATGCCTAGTTCCAATCATGCAGTTCTGAAGGACAACAATGGGAAGACTTTGTTTTACAAACTGGAGAAATGCGCAATTCTCTCCAACTCCTGGTATTATGACTAAAAATATCAGATACCAAATAACTACCTTGAACACTGATAAGAACGATATACCAAACCATTGATGTACAAACACTTACAGAACACTGTATGAACTGGTTTCTTGTGGGCACAAACAGCAAGTCAGGGACTCTGTCTAACTGAGTGCTGATAGCTGCTTGCTTGCTTTCTTTCTTTCTTTCTTTCTTTCTTTCTTTTTTTTTTTACAGGCAGAGTGGACAGTGAGAGAGAGAGAGACAGCGAGAAAGGTCTTCCTTTGCCTTTGGTTCACCCTCCAATGGCTGCCATGGCAGGTGCGCTGCGGCCGGCACACCACTCTGATCCGTAGGCAGGAGCCTTACACATAAGGCACCACTGTGTTTGTTCTCCAGGGTTTTTCCTCTCTGGGTCTCATGATCAAGGCACCTAAAGAACAAATCCAATTGTCTAAGTCATCCCAGAGTTTTGCCTGAATTGTCTCCAGGTCTTTTCGATGTAGACAGCATCTCTGAGAATGTGGTTCAGGAACAAATGTAATGGAACATGCTTGGATTCCCAAATTAGTCCTGAATATTGAGAGCATGCCATCTATTGTAAGAGTGGAGTGAGTTTTGCTGAAGGAAAAGTAGCAAGTTGTAAAGAATGAAGATGGCCCTGCTGGGAAGTGAGACTGAGCTAGACACACAAATCAGGCACTGTCCCCAACTGTGAATAGCTTTAGCCTCTTCTCCCTACAGCTCCTCATCTAATGGTGAGGATGTAACCCACATAAGTCTTGTTAAAGATATCGTGTATAACAGCCATTCTCATACATGTGTGATATTCAGAACATAATAGGGCCTCAGGAAACTGCTATTGGAAATGGTGTGGATGACAGAATTTGTGTGGCACATGTTGGTTATTGGAAGATTGTTTCTGTTCAATTTGCCAATGCCACTGCTGCCTTTAGCATGTTGTGTACTACTGGCTATTTCAATCTTAAGAAGAAAGCTTATGATGAATATATTTGCAGTTTCAAAAGAAGGAAGATTATCTGGCTCAGTCCACTTGAAGAAAAATCACTGTACAATGTCTTTCAGCTATTAAAGTGGCAGAGTTAGGTGTCAAACTCTGATCTTCTTACTTTAAGTTAAGTGCTCCTTACATCACATTTCTTTATGTGATGACTGTTGTGCATCATCCATAGAGATATGCATTTAACAAGAGGGATGTAGGAAAAAGCAAATGATTAACTCAAACTAACAGTGACATTTCAGGGACTATTGTCTTATTAAGTGAGATACTGTTGGGAAAATACTGGGCAAAATGTGTCTTCCTGATAACTCTTGGATTATCATGCAAAAGTTGCTATCTTTCCTATGTAGTTGACTTGGATTTTCCAAACTATGGCTTGAAATATGATTCCTTCATCCAGAAAGATATTGTAGCAACCTTCTCCACGCTCCACATTCTCTCTTCTTCATCCTGAGTAGCAATAAGCATTTCAGTTGTGCCAGGAAGTAAGTACATTTGAGAAGACAGTCTGGGTCTAACTAGACTAGCTGATTCATAAGACATGGCTTCCATCTTGGTTTTGCCTTTGAATTGCTGAATACCCTTAGCAAGCATATAAATTTACCTGAGCCTTAGTTCCTTTGTCAGTAAAATTGATATGGTTCTTTTTTAAAAAGAGTTATTTATTTGAAAGTCAGAGTTATACAGAGAGAAGAGAGGGAGAGAGGGAGAGAGGGAGAGAGGGAGTGAGAGAGAGAGAGAGAGAGAGTTAGGTCTTCTATTCCTATGGTTCACTCCCCAGTTGGCCATAATGTCTGGAGCTGTGCCAATCTGAATCCAGGAGCTAGGAGCTTCTTCTGGGTCTCCCACATTGGTATAGGGGCCCAAGGACTTGGGCCATCTTCTACAGCTTTCCCAGGCCATAGCAGAGAGCTGGATGGGAAGAGGAGCAGCCGGGACTTGAACCGGCACCCATATGGGATGCCAGTGTTTCAGGCCAGGGTGTTAACCCACTGTGCCACAGCGCCGGCCCCTTGATATAATTCTTAACCCATAGTTTTGCCATAAAGATAAATTGATAGTGCAATATTGTTTTGAAATACTATAGATGCCCAAAACAGCTGAGTCAAATATACTCTTTTTCTTTCTTTCTTTCCTTTTTTTTGTTCATAATATCATCTGTCATAGTAGAGTGTACAAGCAACTTCTGGATTTTCACTACTTTCACAGTTTGGTACAGGGAATCAGCAGGTAACACAGTTGTTTGAGCTCTTTGCTTTGGCTGTGATTTGTCTCTGCTGTATCTCAGGTTCCATTTGGTCCACTAGCAGAGATCTGATCTGTCAAGGTCTCCACTGCTTAGGGTAGCAAAACTGGCACTAGGCTCTGCTGACTATTTTTCTCCAAGATTACATAGATCTCAGCCCAGGCCCAACCCCTCACCTCAGCCCCACCCAGCTCCCTGGCTGCTAATCTCATCCTTTTGCTAGGGTCAGTTATAATTAAAACCAGATTTGTAGGAAGAAACATGCACATAGGAAGATACATAGCCAAAGCCTGAAATTGCTTATCTGAAAACAGGTTTCCCTTCCTTCTGCTCTAGTTCTTCAGTGTTACCAAGAGCTGGAGTAGGGGGTGGGTAGAAGAAATGGGATTTGCACCATGTGTGTTTAGGCAAGGTGCTTCTGGGTAAGTGAAAGACAGACAAGCAGTCACTTCCACCTCACGCCCTCCTGGGCTAGCTCAAGCTGGCAGCTGCAGACCACCTGAGTGAGGTTCAGCCCAGGGGACACTTGGGCCTTTCTCCCTTGGGATGGGTCATTGAGGGTTGAACCCTGTACCATGGGGGGTGAGGGCTGGGCTGCTGGCCCACTGTACCTCATTATGTATTCCTTCATTGTTTCCTATGCAAATTAAGTTAATGAGAATTAGGAACATAATGGAGCCCATTCACCGTTCTAGTCGCTGGAAAATGGGTTTGACTACCAATTTTCCATTACAGCTGTTTTGTAATTACCGTGGAATACTCTGAATTCTAATGGAGACGCTGAGCTGCCTGACAGCCTCTCCACTTTTTTTTTTTTGTTTGGGGAAGGTCTTACAAAAAGAAAAGGAAACTGAAATCCTATAACAAAAACATTTCTAGCAGAATGTCTAGGTTTGGCTCTGGTGATGGAGACTTCCACTACCATAGGAAGGCCTGTTTCTCGTGCTGTGTTTCCTGACCTTGCTGTGGTAAGATAGCTGACTGGCAGTGGCAGAGTTTTCCCTTGCTTTGCAGGCAAGCAAAGCCAACTTTGGGGTTATATTCAGCCAGGAGCCACCCCTTGAAGTAGGCCAGGGTGGCCCAGCACAATGATGCATTGCTCTGTGTTTTATCTGATCCCCACTTACCTCTCTGGCCTAGGAGCTTAACCACATATACATCCTTCTTCACCTGTTGCTAAATTCTGAATACTTGGGAGTATAGGGGTTGTCTCAGTCTCTCCAGGCTGCTCTAGCAAGGTGCTGTAGATTGGGTGGCTTATACACAGTACAGATCTATTTCTTACAGTTCTGGATTCTGGCAAGTCCAAGACCAAAGCCCCAGCAGACTTGGTGTCTGACAAGGGCTTGCTTCCTGATTCACAGATGCCTGTGCTCTCACTGAATTTCACATGGCAGGAGTGAGGAACTCTTCCTGGTCCTCCAATATAAGGGCTCTAATCCTAATTCCAAGTACCTAATTACCTTCAGAACCCTGTCTCCAAATAACATCACACTGCATTTGAAAAGGGACACACAAATAGGCAGTCTATAGCATTCCATTTTGTCCCCCTCCGCCACCCAATTCATGTACTTTTCACATATTATCAACTCAAAAGACTAAAGTCTCATCAAAATATCATCTAAACCAGATATGGGAGAGACTCCAGGCATGAGTCATCCTGAGGCAAATTGCTCTCCAGCTGTGCATCTCTGAAATCAAGCATGTTATGTACTTTCACAATACAATGGTGGGATAGGCATCAGATAGAAAATCCCATTCTGTGAGGGAGAAACAGAAAAGCAGGAAGGAGGAACAGGTCCTGAACAAGTCCAAAACCCAATAAGGCAAATTACATTAGACTTCAAGGCTCAAAAATAATCCTTTTTGGCTTGAATGTTCTGTCATTCAGGCCCACTGGACTGAGAGGTTTTCTTTCTAGACACAGTGTAGGCAAGGGTCTGGTCTTCTGGACCTATTTGAGGCAGTACACCTGCCCCAGCTGCTTTTCTGGGCTGGGTTGAGCCTCCAGAAATCTAAGTGGCCCTGTCCCCATAACTTTGGGCACTTATTACATCACAGTTCTCATGGGCCAAGTTGCATGCCTCTGACTTGCCCAGGCTACAATCTCACATCGATGGCAATCCTTGTCTAGATTTTTATGGGGCCCTGGACCCATGGATCCCCCTGGGTATTGCCTTAGTGAGGGATATCTGCAGGCATATGCCCAGTTGCATCCCCATAGCTCCAGGTGGGTGGAGGGAGTCATGATCACAGAGCTCTGTTGAGTGCAGGACACCTTCCACTAGGGCCCACAAGAGTCACACCTGGGGTGGTTGAGGAGTGCAGGGTGGAGTAAGGAGAATGGGGTCAGTGATATCAGAGCATCGTTCACTGAGGTCCCACAAGTGCATGTGGCTCCTCAGGTGACATTCACACCTTTTCATGGTCTTACAAAATAACACTTGGCTTTTCTGAGATAATTGGCTAGTTATTTAGTCTTACTCTTAGTAGTTTTTCCCCAAAGTCTTTCTCATTCTTTTCAACATGGATGGGCTGATAACGTTCCAGTTCTTTAAGTTTTGCTTCCCTTTTGATTAACAATTCTGTCTTTAAGTCATTTCTCTCTTCTCACATTTTGCTATAAGCAGCCAAGAGGAACCAGACCTCTCCTTCAGCACTTTGCTTGGATAATTTCTCAGCCAAATATCCAGTTTCATTGCTTGAATACCTTCCTCAAAATACTAAGATAAGTGCACAATTCAGCCAAATCCATCCTTTAGAATAAGGATGACCTTTCCTTCATCATCTACCAACACATCCCCCATTTCTATCTCAAATCAGATCAGGCTGGCCGATACCACCCATATTTCTATGAGCACTGTACTCAGAATGACTTAGATTTTCTCTAAGAAGACTGAGAGCTCTCCTCTCCTCTTTCTGCATCATTCTAGGATTTCTCTTAATGGTCTGTTCATAGCCATGTAGGCTTTTCCTAGCTTCTATCTCAAAACTCTTCCAGACTCAACCCATTATCCAAAGTTATTTCCACATTTCTTTTTTTTTTTGTAAAGATTTATTTTATTTATTTGAAAGACAGAGTTACAGAGAGAGGTAGAGACAGAGAGAGAGGTCTTCCATCTTCTGGTTCATTCCCCAGGTGGCTGCAACAGCTGGAGCTGCACTGATCTGAGGCCAGGAGCCAGGATCTTCTTCCAGGGTCTCACATGCACGTTCAGGGGCCCAAGCAGTTGGGCCAACTTCCGTTGCTTTCTCAGGCCATAACAGAGAGCTAGATTTGAAGTCAAGCAGCCAGGACTTGAACCAGTGCCCATATGGGACGCCAGCACTGCTGGTGGTGGCTTTACCTTCTATGCCACAGCTTTTCACATTTCAAGCTATTGATTATATCAGCAACCCACTTCTCGGAACTAATTCTGTCTTAGATTATTCAGGCTGTTGTCACAAAGTCCCTGAGACTGGGTCGCTGACAAACAACAGAAATTTGTTTCTTATGGTTCTAGTGGTTGGGAAGATTGAGTATCAGCAGATTTTCTATCTGGTGAAGGACAGCTTCCTGGTTCATAGATGGCCATTTTCTCAGTTTTCTCATGGTAAAGGAGCAGGGCCTCCCCCTGGGACCTCCTTAAAAAGGGCACTCATTCCATTCATAAGGATCCTGCCCTCATTACTTAATCACTTCCGTTAGGACCCGAAGGTCTCACCTGCAGATAAACTCACATTTCAGATTAGCTTTCAATATTTGAATTTGGTATGGGGAAAGGAGCATAAACAGTCAATCTATAGCAGAGGTAGTCCTTGCCTTAAAGATGCCCTCTTTTTTAGCAGCAATGAACATGTGACCAAACTTTGGTAAAGCTTCTCTGAGCCCTCTTCTCCACCACAGCTCAGCCTTGGCTCCCGTCCTTGCTGACGTGGCATAGAAAGAATCCTGTTAAGTTGGCTTAGAGAGAAAGAATCCACACATCACTCTGTAGCCCAGCATCTGATCATCTTTGATATCTGGCCAATTCATCCATCCCCCCACTCTTGATATCTGTTTCCCTTGACCTGCCTTCAGCAGGAATACTGTTAGGTCAGAATTTCCCTGCCTTCAATGTCAAAGTCTCCTCTAAAGTGGGAACGAGCTAATGGATATGAACTACCATTCCAAGGATCTGCTTAAAATTTAGACTTTAAGAGTGACAAATAAAGAGTCCTCTTTGTGATTTAAAAAAAATTCCCTCCGTCTACCTCCTATCCCTTCCCTGCTTATTGGCTGTAAATCTCCACTTGTCCCTACTGTATTCATAGTTGAACTCAGTTCTGCAATGAGGTCCCTTTTCTCCTATTGCAGTACCTGAATAAAATCTATCTTTACTGCTTTAATTTCTAATAGAAAATTAGAATCAAGAACTCCAGGAGAAAGGACATGTTAAGAGTTGTATCAGTTCACAAATTCCAGTAGTCTAAAGTGATTGGAGCAGGGGAATCAGGGGTGAAGCTGGGCTGACAACAGTGAGCACTGTGGAAGGATCACGGGAGACCATTGTGTAATGTGGTGGTAAAGAAACAAGATTCTTGGGACCTGTGTTGTGGCATAGTGTGTTATGCCACTGCCTGCATATGGGCGCTGGTTCAAGTCCTGGCTGCTCCAGTTCTGAGCCAGCCCCCTGTTAAAGTGCCTGGCAAAGCAGTGGAAGATGGCCCAAGTCCTTGGACCCCTGCAACCACACGGGAGATCTGGAAGAAGTTCCTGGCTCCTGGCTTCGGCCTGGCCCAGCCCCTGTTGTAACCATTTGGGGAGTGAACCAGTGGATGGAGGCTCTCTCTCTTTCTCTCTCTCTCCCTCTCTTTCTCTCTCTAACTCTGCCTTTCAAACAAATAAAATATTTAAAAAAATCAAGATTCTTGTCTTAAGCCTTCTTAATCAGAGGAGAGGCATGGTTTAGAATATTCTGACTGCAGTGTGGAGAAGGGATTTGGACATGGGTGTCTTGAGGTGGTGTTGTCTTGGTTATAGGACACGTAAAAGCCAGGTATGGCTCTTACACACTTTTCCTTACTGATGAAGGGTCAAGAGGGTTTGAACTAAAGGGGTAACAATTGGTATGGAGAAAAGCGAATGTAACAGGAAAACATTTAGAAGGTAGAACCAATGGGTTGGATGACTAATTGGATATGTGGATATTGTAGGGTGGAAGGGGACTTTGAGTGTTGCTCCTTGATGATTGAGTGGGAAAATTTACCTAGATAATAAGAATGCTGAGAGCTAAAACTGATGGAGAGTATAATATGTTCCAGGCACTTCTGTTTTACATGTAGAGCTTTTTATATTCACAATAACCTAATGAGATAAGGTAACTGAAGAAGTTGAGATACAAAGAAGTGAAAAAAAAAAAACTTGTCTGGGACATCCCAGTTGGGAAATTGTTAGAGTTAGCGCTCAAAGCCAGGTGGTTTAATTCCATAAACCAGGTATATCACTCTGGGCAAAGATATTTTCTCTGGGTTGCTTGTGTGTGTGTTTGTGTGTGTGTGTGTGTGTGTGTGTGAGAGAGAGAGAGAGAGAGAGAGAGAGAGAGAGAGAGAGAGATCTGGTGTGTGTTATGTTTGGAACTCTATCACTCTATCCAGTAGGTATCCTGAGAGGCTGTATAAACAGGCTACAGTTTAGGAAGGAGGACTGGACTTAAAATACAAGTTTGTCAGCTCTTAGTGTGCAACACATGGAACTGTACTGAATTTCCTAGGAAAGGAAAGAGAGGCGCACTGGACAACTCTGGTGTTTGTAGGATGGAATCTAGAGAGGGACTTCACAGAAAGCACTGAGAGAGAATACCCCGATGTTAGAGTGAAAGCTAGTTAGGTGAGCAATTTCTTTCCCTTCCCTTAGGTCCTCTGGGCCCTGAGCTGAGTATGTGTCTTAGGTCTATGATTCAGGAGCCTGTTTGCTATAGAAAAACCTCATCACTGGGATCCAGGTAAATAACTCGAGGGAAGATATAGTAACACTTCAAGTCCCTGGAATTTAGCAAAAATAGTAAGGATGCATTTGTTTGGTTTTCCATCCAAGAAATAGCCTTTGAAACGAGCACCAGGACAGGGAGATGGCAAATTTTAAGACTGCAAAACTCAGGGAGGAGATGCACTAATGAAATGCCCACTTTGAAGGGAGAGGGCATATGATCCTGAACACACAGATTCCCAGATAGCAGCAGGGGATAAAATGATCCTGACCCTGGTGAAACCATGGTCACAGGGATATATTGTCTATGGGCCTGCAGAGTTATTGTGTCACTTGACCTAGATCGTGGCCACGGTCATTAGCAGGTCAGGCCCTGGTCCATTTAAGCAAGGTATTGATGGTTTACCTATTTGTTTATTCAACACAGTTATTGAGCACCTGCAATTTTACCCATGCTGTATTAATTACTGAGGATACAGAGGAGTTAATGAATGTAAAATGTTTACAATAGTGCTCAGTGCCAATAACTGCAATAAATATTTACTACTCCTGATACATACAGTTCTCAGTTTATGCTTTCTCTTTGAATATATACAAAGGTCATCTTCTCTCTCTCTGAGAATTTGATTGATTTCCATGATGGGTCATCGAGACAGATCTTCCATCTAATGTTTGACTAATTACTGTAATTTATTTTGCACTTATGTGCCAGGAACTGTGCTGCATACTTGAATTTCATGAGTTAAGATTAGATGCAGATGCTTATGGAAGAAGAACGCATCTGATTTCTTTGTATCATATAAAAGATGTCTGGTGGCAGTAGCCAGAGCTGGTATGGTGGTTCTACAATTTCATCAGGAACCCAGCAATTTTTCTACTATTTTGTTTCACTATTGGAAGGGAGGCTGAGAAGTGTGGTATTTAGCTGGGAGCATAATAAAAATAAAACTATTTGCAGGAAAAGAGGTGAGAAGCGACAGTGAGTAGTGTCCTGGGCCTCTTTGATCCGAGAATCTGAATCTGTCAGAAGCTCAGAAGATGACCTCACCTTTGGATCCCTGTGTTTCTTGGAAGTATGAATACATATAAAGATGCAACTCTTTGCTCAAAAATGGCTTCAGGGAGACGCTGGGCTCTATTCAGACCAGTTGCGGGGTGTCTGGCAATATGGCATGTCCATCTAGGAATGAATCTCGAAGACTACTCCAGAAAAATGTCAAATGTCTGAAGATAAGATATTGCCCAGACCTGGTGGTTCTGTTTACCACTGCTCCCGCCATCTAGGGATGGAATTCTGCTCTGTGTCAGAAGGGAGACAGATGTCATCGTGAAAAGGAAAGAAACCCAGGCCTGTGGCCACCTCTCACTAGGACCTAATTCGCACTCAGGGAACATTTGATCCTCTGGGCTCTGAGGAAGTTTAATTGAAATGCAAAAACCAAAGGTCAAAACCATGTAAAATTTAAAGGCCATTTTTACTATTTGACAAGGAACAAATTGTAACTTTATATTGCTTTTAGATGCAATTTTGTTCAGTGAAATTAGATTGTACTCAACTAAAGCACCTTCTTTAGAGCTTTTAGATTAAATATTAGAACTTATTAGAGGGACCTTGATTTCGTCAGTAAATACCAAGGAAAATATTTGGTGGGAAATGCAGCTGCCTAATTTGCATTAATACAAACGAGAACTATTAAGCTTAGTTGATTAGCATATTCATATGTACTGTAGTCTCCATTTAAAATAGATTCTGCTACATTCTGATTACAAACTCAGTGTATGTATAACACTGTGAACCAGCCTTGGCAACTGTGTGCTGTTGACCGAGGGGAGGGGCCCCTGTGGGAGGTAATTTTTGAACAGAACACTGGTCTCAGGATCCTTTCCATAAGCTGGTATCCTGCAGAATCTGCCTTGTCTCCAAGTCTCCAAAAAGCAGATGAACTGACAGAGGTAACCCAGGATATGGCCTGGACTCCTAGAATAAAGATGTGTCACAACAAAGGTGTGTGTGTGTGTGTGTGTGTGTGCACTTCAATAGAATTTAAAAAGAAGTTTATTTGGATGCAAACTTTTCAAATCCACGCAACAGGATTTTTGGTAATGCACATTCCCTTGAACTTCTTTGAAGTACCCTTATATTTGCCTGTTTCTTCATTGGCTCAGTGCATGCTTAGTGTGTGCCTTTCGTACTGCAGGCACTGAGGCTAGTGCTGGGATCATACGTTGTTTCTTCAGAAAGCTCAAGGACGTAGATCCTGATTTGCCAAAGGTGGGGCAGATCTTCTGGGTTCCCACCTGACTCTGCCCTGCTCCTTTCATCACTGGAGTGTTGTTCTCTATCGCAGTTGCCTCTCCAGCTGGGGTCCAGGTTGCGCAGGGTAGAGCTGTGAGGGTGCCCCTGCTCTCATAAACCCTGCTGATGATCCTTGGAAGGGCATTTTGGGTTCCCCTTCCCCCTAAGTGCATTCCTCCTGAGTTTCCTCTTTCTGCTGCCTTGACTGGAGGTGCCTGGAGTAGGTCAGCCAGCAGCAAATTTGTACTTGCATGGGGAATTGCATATTGCTTACAACTAAGGTAGTTGCCCCTTCACATTTAAGAGTCAGTGCCCTGTGCGGAGGACACTGGCATTGCTTGTCCACATGTCTGCCCAGGCCCCAGGGCTCCCAGAGCTCCCAGAGCAGATGCATGTTGTGGAGTCCTTTGGAGGTAGTGGGTGATACTGGGCCCCCCCAGGAGGGAGAGGAGGTAGCAAAATCCTCCCTTTCCCAATGACTCAGTTTATTTACTTTGCTTTTTGTGCCATCATCTTTCTGAGACCCAATGTGTGAAACTCTGAAATTGTGGTCCTGGAAAACCATCATGACCCTGATTTTAACCTAATGTCAAATAAACCAAAGCTTAAGGGTGTCCTGAAACCTGCCAAAGTAATGTGCTCCAACCCAGTGTCCCGCTTTCTCAGCCTCAGACCAATGTGTGATTCCTAAGAGTCCTTTTGTCTCCCTGTGTCCCAGCTGCTCTCCGCCAGGGCATGGTGATCGCTGGGAAAAGGCTTGCATACCTTGTGAGCAGACAGACAGAGGCCTTGGGCTCAGTGAGCTTATGGTCTAAGGAGGTGAGTCAGGTCATGAGGAGGTGGGCACACCTGTTCTGAGGAAGAGTGTGGCTGGGCCCAGTGAGAATGACCAGATCATCGTCCTAAGAGGAGTGTGGGGAGGCATTTTTTGGTGAGCAGACATTTGAGCATCTGGAGGAAATGAGTAATGAGACACAGACTGGGGAAAAAGTGTTCCAGAGAGAGGCAGAGGACATGACTGGTGGGGGTGGGCTACAGTGTGGTCCAAGTGGGTGCTCAGAGAAGTAGCATGGAGGGAACAGGAATAAGAACTAGAAGCAAGTGAAGGTGGTGGGAGGATTACTTGTAATTTATTATCCCGTTGGGGCCATCATTAGTAAAAGGAGTTGCTGTTAGTAATTCTGCTGGGTCAGCCATCAGTGACAGAACCTGGGCTAGGTGGGGGCGCATGGCCACCGGCCCGGGGACAGTGACTGCGAGAAGCATTTAGCAGGGCAGGGAAGCAGCGAGACGTCAGCTCTGCGCTCTGAGTTCTGGGAGGGGAGCGGCTGCTGTATCATGAGTAGTGTGGGTGGGGACGGAGAGGCTGGGGAGTGAGAGGACGCCTGAGCTGAGCCCTCTGGGGGAGCGAGAGTGTGGAGACAGGATGTGCTATTGGGCATCCTGAGGTCAGCACTCTGTTCTGTGGCTCACCAGCGTCAATGATCAGGCCCAGCTGTATGTGTTTGTGCAGTTCCCCTTCCTTCCAGAGTGAGGAAGCAGAAGGGAAACAGTGTCAGGGCCCCTGGGGAGGTGGGAGAGCACCACCAACAATCACAGATGATGTGTGATGACCGGGGCCTCTCCTAAGTAGAGGACCAACTTGGGGTCAGGATTCTGGGTCACATCCAGTTTCTGCCACTTCCTTCCTTGGTCTTTCTGAGCTTTTGTCTCTAACGCTGAGCATGCCCCAGCCTTCACTTCTTTAAGAATTAAGTGAGATGCATTATGTGAACAATTCTGGAGGACCCAGCTCATTTTTGAAATACAGTGCAATCAGTGCTTGGTTTTTGTAAGATGGAGCTCCCATCTGCTCATTTAGTCCCAACTATCTGCAATGACTGGTGTGGGGCCAAGCTGAAGCTGGGAGCCAGGATCTCAATCCAGGTCTCCCACGTGAGTGGCAGGAGCCCAGTCACCTGAGCCAACACCACTGCCTCCCAGGGTCTGCATGAACAGGAAGCTGGAGTCAACAGCTGGATGTGAAACCCAGGTACTGAGGCATAGGCTCCAGGTCCTGACCAGCGGCTTCCTTGCCATGCAAGTTGTTTTCCCCAGGCTCCTGTATATCTAAGCTGAAACAGATGTGGGGTTTATTTTCTAAAGGAAAAAAGAAAAATGAGGGTTGCTGGCCTTGTGTGTAGCAAGTAATGTCGTGGCTTGCGGTGCCAGCATGCTGTGTGGGCACTGCTTTTTATTTTTAAAAAAGACTTATTTTTATTTATTTGAAAGAGTAACAGAGAGAGGTAGAGACAGAGAAAGAGAGAGGTCTTCCATCCACTGATTCACTTCCCAAATGGCTGCACTGGCTGGAACCGAGCCTATCTGAAGCCAGGAGCTTCCTCTAGGTCTCTCACATGCGTGGCAGGGGCCCAAGTACTTGGACCATCTTTTGCTACTTTCCCAGGTGCATCAGCAGGAAGTTGGATAGGAAATGGAGCAGCCAGGGATGGGATGCCATATGGGATGTGGGTACTGCAGGCAGGGGCTCTAACGCATTGTGCTACAGCTTGGGCTCTGGTTGAGTCCTGGTTGCTCCACTTTTGATCTAGCACCCAGATAATGGCCTGGGAAAGCAGAAGAAGATTGCCCAAGCACTTAGGCCCCTGCCACCCACGTGAGAGGCATTGAAGAAATTTGTGGCCCCTGGCTTCCATCTGGCCCAGTCCCAGCTGTGGGGGCCATCTGGGGAGTGACCCAGCAGATGGAAGACTTCTCTGTTTCTCCCTCTCTGTCCCTAACTCTGATATTCAAATAAGTAATCAAGTGCTAACCAAAAAAAAAAAAAAAAAAAAAAAAAAAATCAGGACAGAGAAAACAGTCTTTGCTGGTGGATGTTCAGGGAATTTAACTCCTCTGTGGCTTCCAGGACAAGGATGGCGGAGCAAGAAGGCGGGATTTCCTATTTGCACATAGCCTTGTGCTGAGTCAGGGACGCCCGCCCTCCTCTCCTTGAGGAAGGCCAGCTCCTGGTCTGCCCCTCCAAGCGGCCTGCTGATGGAAACGAGGGTGGATCCAGACCGGGGAACAGCTTATCTCATACTCCAGAGAGCGACTTAGAAGCCGTCACGGCCCTCCCTCCTTCCCCATGCTGGCTGGGCTCACTGTGGCAGGTGAGGCGCTGTGGGAGTCTGGCCCTGCCCTCTGCCTGCCAGGCACCGGGAGGTGTGTGTGTGTGTGTGTGTGTGTGTGTGTGAGAGCCACCTCTCAGTCCTGAGCATGTGTGGGGATTCAGGGACGTTGCTGAGCTCCCTGTGGGCAGGCCATGCCCAGCCAGCGTGATTTGGGCTAGAGGCTGGTAGCCAGCCCTCCATGGCCTCTGCCACCAGTCCGCCCTCAAATCCTCCTGGCCTCCACTTGACACTGACAGGTTCACTAAGGATGATCACTATGGACTCTGTCTTGAGAAAGTGCAATTAAGGGGGCCCCTTGTCCAAAGGCCTGAGCCAGGGACAGGTGACGGGGTGGAGGGGACATCTCATGGCGGCGAGAAGCAGCAAGGGCTTGGGCATGGCCACAGGCTCCCCTGAGGTCTGAAAGTCCGCGGCCGCGGGGCTTCTAGATGGGAGACGTTGGCCTTGGCCGCCGCGCACCTTTGCCCAGCCTCAGCCTTGCGAACGGCAGAGCCTGAGTGTGGGCCCTGCGCCGAAGCTGAAGCCGGCTCAGGTGAGGCTGACTTCCTTCGTCCTCACTGCAGCGGAGCCTCCTTCCTCCAGGACCCTGCAGGGCGCTCCCGCAGGCCGGCCGGCCTCTTTCCCCCTTTATTGTTTCATCCTCCACCGTTTCCCCTGTGTGAGCAGTTCCCGCAGGGCTCAGACTCATCGCTTCCACCATGGAAACAACAGGTGTTAGCTCCGGGGGGCCACCCCCCCTTGCCCACTGGCCTGCTCCCCGCAGGGGCCTGGCCCCAGGGCTCCGGAAGCATGGCCCAAGTGACAGTGGTGGCTATCCCTTAGGGACAGTCCGAGCTGCAGCAAGCAGGTGCGAGGGAAGGCACTACCTGCCCCATCCGCCGCTGCGCTCCAGCTCCCCGGCGCCTCCACCTTCAGCCTCCAGCCAGCTCCTGCTTTGGGGCCTGAAGCGAGCCAAGGAGGGAGGAGACGCTGCGTGCTTCGCCCATGCGACCACCAGGGGGCACTGGAGCACACTCGCAAGCTGCCTGCAGCCTCAGGACCGCGCAAGTCGGAGGAAGATCGCCGCCGAGTCTGGCCAGGCGCCCCAGGGTGCGAAGGCCTGCTCAGCGCACCGGGTCTCCTCAGGGAAACACGGACCAGGGGCGCCTTGACTTCGCGTCAGCCCGCCTGATGATTCACGGTCCAACTGAAGTCTCCGCCTCGTGGTTTTCCGGATCATTGCCCTTAGCTCCTGGGCGCAGGCAGCCCAGAGAAGGAGAATAACTGATCCGAAGCCACACAGCAGCACGCGACTTTTCCACGGGGTTCTAACCCCAGGGGCCGCCGCTCTCGCGTCACAACGGCTACTCCAGTTCTCACCTGGGAAGCCGAAGCCGAGGCCCCATTCACACCACTATCAGAAGCTCCTTAGCGTGGGGAGAACCTGGCCTGGAACCCCAACGTTTTCAGCCAGGGTTCCCCATGCTTCTGGCAGTACCGCTGATGAGTGGGAGCCCCGTGCATGTGGCAAGCCTGGCCTGAGCCAGCCTGGCCCCTGGGCACCCGAGTGAGCGTGGTCCCCGCTGTGCGCTTGTAGCTCTCCCCGAGCTGTGTGGCGTCCAGCTTCCTCGCTCACGCTGGGCCCCACGCTGACACTGACTGCCCTTTACTCCGCACCTTCCAAAGCGACAGTGAGTTAATCTGATTTTTAAAAAATCGCTGCTAGTGGAGTCAGGGTGGAAAGTTGTCCCAACCACTGGCCAGCTCTGGGTGTCATGGGGATTTAAAGTGGAGCTCTCCTGATACACATTAGCGCTTGTAATGCGACAGGAACTTAAGGAGTGCAGAGGGACGTGCCTTCGAAGGACAGAATGGCTTAGCACCGGGGTTGGTTTTTATCTATACCACGATGTGATGAATGCCAGTCTGAGGTGTTTCTTTGAAGAGGACAAGACAAGGACTGGTTTCCCATTTCAGATATAATATATGTCTATGTAAGATATGCAAGCTGTATAGGAAATTATACCGGGAAATTCAAAGCACAACAAGTCTTACCACCTGGCTGGTGGTAAGACTGGGCGAAGATGCCAGGTAATACCCATTGCAACACCTCTCCAGGAACGTGATCCTAATGACCAACTGCTAAACTTTAGTGAGCACCTACTACGTGCCAGAGTTCTGTGGGCTTCCCATACATTCTGTCATCTCATTCTCATGCAGTCCATTGCAGCAGGTGATGATGTTTTATGAACAAAGAAATGAGAGCTGGAGGCACTGAGTAGCTTGTCCAGGGGGAGACGCCGTATGCCAGGACAGGAGCCCAGCCTAGGCTGCTCTCTCTCAGAGGCTATGGGCTTGCTCTCTCAGTGCTGGCTACATATGCAGGTGTTCACCCAAACACATATATGTGCCGATACATGCACACAAACATACACACATCATGGACACAAATCATACCCCTCAGATACACATACAACGTGCAGACACACTTGTGGAACTCACAGGCATCCCTCACAAACACACATACACACTTCCTGATGACACAGATATGCAACAGACATGCACATCACAGATGTACTACACATACACAACACACGTTGCAGACACACATCCATTGACACACACATATGCTCTATAATACAATGAAGACACATATATATAACTCTCACACACATGCCACAAACACACACACCCACACCAAACACGTATAACTCACATGCAAATACACCACACATATAGAACTACAGATGCCTACACACACTTTTCAAACACACAACACACACTCCTGCACCACAAATACACACATAACTCACAGAAACTCATACAAACACATCTGCAGGACACACACAGGCACCCCACAGACACACAAATAACTGAGGCACACAGTCCCTACATGCACACACAGAACTTGCATACATACACACTCCCTTATAGACACACTTATACATCTCACGGACATATACAGAACTAAGACACAAATGTATCACCCATGCACAGATATGCTGTAGCTGTGCACACACAGCAGCACACACAGAACACATACAGAGTCTATGGATATACACATAGAACTCACACTCACTCACTCCCTTATATACCTCATACACACACAAACACACACAGGGTTCTCTTACCAGCATAAGAAGCTATATACTGGATCTCACATAGATGCACGTGTTGCAAACATGGCACTCACACATTGTAGATGTACACACAGGCTTCACACATATTGTATACACCCATGCTGGAGGTGCACACAGAGGCATAGCCTCCCTTGACAGCTGATTTTTTCTTTTGATTCAATATGTATATATAGCTTTTTAGCTTTTTAGAAGCCTGCATAATATCCTATTGCATCAAAGTATCCTAATGTGTCTAATTAAATCCTACTGGTGGATTTAGGAGTATATTTCAAATATTAGAATTGCAACAGAAATCAGAAGAGTGGAAAGATATTGGGCTTTCAAGATGTGCCAGATCACATAGAATCTTCACAACCGCATCTTGTACATGCAAAAATTGAAGCTCAGAGGATTTTGGAGAATCCAACTGGCAAGCCTGGACCCAAAGTCAGGGAGTCTGCGTGCAGGCACTCTATGTACTTGGTGGAGGTTTATCTTACTATGGTATGTGAAGATGGGGCCTTTGGGAAGAGATTGGATTGCATTGAGTTGTCATCCTGGTGACTATAAGGAGAGACCATGGGGACTGTAACAAACTTGCTTCCTGTTTCGCTTTGCTTCCTGGCTTACCAGGTAATGTACTCTCCACATTCCTCCCTCATCAGACACCAGACCAGTGGGGCTGCCCAGTTTAGGGTGAACCTCCAAACTCGTGATCTGCATTAAACCTTCCTTTAGGTATTTTAGTTGTAGTGGTGAAAAGCTAAGTCAATCAATGTGTATATGTGCTCCTTATAGGAAAAATCCTAGAAGAGAAATTTCAAGTCCAGGAGCATGTATAGTTTCCATTCCATTCATTCTCCTGCCCTGGCTTTTAGAGAGAAGTGCCCATGAACACATTGCCTAGTCCAGGAGCCAGTGCCTTCTTTCCCTTCAGTTTGCCAGAACTGGGTATTTTTATCTTTATTTGTTATGTGAAAAAGTCATATCTAAATATCATACAAAGCCCTGTAGGAATCAGGTTTTGACTGACATGTCAGAGAAGGCTTTGAGGTGGGGAAGAACATTGACATTGAGGGGTGATTAGATTTGCATTAGCAGAGGGTATTTTTCTTTAAGACAAGAACAGTCACAATAGCCAATATACTGGGCTTCTTCGTGTTTTTGGGTCTTCTGAGCTGTGGAGGTGCATGTGGAAGGCTCTCAGAGTTTACTTATCATAGTGACATTGTGTCCTGAGGCTGGCTGATTGACAGTGTTGCCTCCTGTAGACAAAGACATGGTTTCATCTCAGAAGGTGGAAGGGCAAGTGTGAATGATATCTTGTGGCCTGCTTTCACCTGTGACATGGTACTGGGATCATGTGCAACACACATGGAGGATGGCATATAGGGTGAACCAGTAAGCACATTTGCAGCAAATTTGGGATACTGTGTGTGGACTATTTACCCTTTCTGGCTTCTGAGGCTTCTGTGCAAACAAAGCATCAACAGGGCAGCCCTAGGGTGCAAGATGCTTTGACCCCGATGCTGAATTAGTCATTGCCAAAGGATTGGGTCTTGCCTTGTGTTCTAGGCTTGGAACTCACACAGGTAGCTGCTTGTTGCCCTAAAAATTGTGGCTCTGCCAGGTTCATGTTTTATTGGCTTGTGATAGAATAGTGCATGCAATGCTGGAAATGCAGCTGGATCTGTGTCACATCCCCAGCCTGCCCTGGCCTCCATGTCAGATGCTGCCTACACCACTCTGGACTTGTCTCCTTCTCTACCTACTGACCTCTTGAGCTCAGCTCAGAGCCTCTACAGCCAGGCTGCACCAGGCAGCTCTCAGAATTCACTCAGCCATTGCAGATTTGACACACGATCAAAGCTGCAGCTATTCCTTTCTCAAATTCTACCTTCCTGAGTTATTATAAAATCCAGCTTTTTCTTGCCTGAGAGGATGAATTTCCAGCTTCTGAAATTTGCTTCTAAGTGGGCTCCGTTGGTATGGTAGAAGAGAGAAGAAAAGAAATGAAATGTTACAGGGCAACTGTTCCTTCTAGTCAATGCAGACTGAAGATTCATATTTCTGCAGAAAGAGGTCTTTTGTCCTAAGAGCTAGGGCAGAATAGAATGGAAAGGAAAGGAATGGAATGGAATAGAATAGAATAGAATAGAATAGAATAAAAACTGAGCTTTATCCAGGGGAGAAGGAATGGATGGGCTCATTCTCCAAGTGTCTAAAACTGCCAGAGCCTAAAGAAATGTAAGCAGCAGGAATTCATAAAAATTATTTGCTCTCCTTTCTCCTTGGACTTGTTTTGGAGGGGACTTTGGCTCTCTCTCCTGGAGGCAGGTTAGGTATTCCCCATGTCTGGTGTCGGTGCTGTGATCACCTTGTGTCTCAGCCTTTGCCTACCTGCTTTCCTTCCAAAGCACTTCTGGCCATGCTGGAAGTTCTGTAGAGATCACAGTGTGGAGTTAACAACAGACATGACTTATTCATATGAATGTTATTCCCAAGTTCCCTTTTACATCCTCTGTATTTTTATCATAAATCTTACTTTTACATATGTTAATTCTATAAATATAATATATTGCTACTATTTTTGCTTTAGACAGTTATCTTTTAGAGCTATTAATCATTAATGCCATTTCCATCCTTCTTCATCTTGTTTTGTGTGGATCCTAGTTTCTGTTTGGTCTGTCTGGTATCATATTATTTCTGCTTTTAAAACTTCCTTTAGTATTCCATGCAGCCATAGGTCTTCTGACAATGAGTTCTTTCAGCTTTTCTTTGTCTGAAAAAAAATTTCTTTCTCATCCATTTTTTAGACTTTTTTTGGTTGAGTACATAATTCTGAATGGATAGGTTTTTTTCTTTCAATACTTTAGGATTCTTATCTTCAATTCTTTATACTTCAGATCTTTCTCTGGCTGCCTTAAGATTTTTCTTAGTCTTTGGTTTCAAGGAATATGAATATGACATGCCCAGTTTTTTTAGCTTTCCTGCTTGATGGCATAACTACTAATTTGGAAAACTTCTCAGCTCCTTTTCTCAGGTGTTTCTTCTGTTCCATTCTCTCTTTTCCCCTCCTGTACACATACACTATCCTTTCTGATAATTTCCCATAGCCCTTGTGTGCTCTGTTCTTCTGGAAGCATTATTGTTTGCATTATTATTGGCTTCTACTATTTTCTTCTTCTGTTATAGTTTAGATCATTTCTATTAACCTATTTTAAAGTTCATTGCTTTTCCCCTCACCTGTGTCGACTCTAATGTTGAGCCATAAAAAGCTTTCTCCATGTCTGCTTTTATTTCTAGCATTTCCACTGGACTATTTTATATAGTTTCCATATCTCTGCTAAAATTACTCATCTGATGTTGCTTGGCACCCATCTTTTCATTACAGCCTTTACCATGTTAGTTATGGTTATTTTAAATTCCTTGTCTGATAGCTTCAGCATCTTGTGAGTACCTGGTTCTATTGATGGCATTCTCTTGAGAGTATTTTTCTATAACTAATTTTTGTGTGTGTGTGTGGGGGGTACATCTAAATAAGTTTTTCTTGTAATCACACATCTTGTGTAGAAACTTGGAGACTGAGGTAAATAGTTTATGTGCTTGAAAATGGGCATGGCAGTTTAGAGACGTGCATGAACCTACTTAGGGGTAGAACTAAGTTTAACATTCATGGTTGCTATGGTTACTAACGATGCATCACATGCTTCAAACTCCTCAAGCAATAGCTTGTCTTTAGGCTGGGGTTTGTATTGCCAGAGAGTTTTCCTCAATGTCTAATACACATTTAGCTTTAGGCCTTACCTTTATGCTATGATTTAGAGAATCCTTTCCCTGATCTTGGCCCTGTACCAGCAGTATTCCACTCTTATTTGTTACTTGATGTTTCTTAGTCTTGTGTTGGGGAGCAGGTATATACTCCATTTTTCTAATTAAGCTTCAGCTTGTCTTTGAGCTTCCAGCATGTGGCCTTCTCAGTGCTCCTGCTCCACTCCCAGGGTGGGTAATTCTGAGTCTAGTTCATATTCCTGCCCCTCTTTTATAGTAGAGGGTTTTATCTATCCCCCACCCCCTGTTCTTTATTCCTGGATGCCATAGGTTTCACCCTGGTCCTCAGTGTGACAGTGCATGGTCTTCTCCCAGAAGATTAAGGCTTTTGTTATAGAGAGGAAATGAGCAAGGAGAATCTGAATTAGATTTTGCATGTTTCCTGCCCCAGCTGCTGTTCTCTTTCTTTAGGATTGTTCTGTGAGGGGACACTCCTTCAGGCTCCTCATAGATATTTTTCATGATCATATAGAGGCTCATATAGAAGAGGCTACTGGTGACTGCAAATTTCTACAACATCTGCATCTTTGGGAGTTCTATAATCTCTTGAGATCAATCACTTGGTCTTACTGGTTCAAAAATAATTTGAGTTGAATTCTCACAGTGTCTATAGCATCTGTCTAGTAGTCAGTGTCGAGTAGCGTCTGTACTAGGTAAGCAGGTGCTCATGCTTTTTATCCTTGTAGACACTTGCATTTACTGAGATTTCACATTAGTTTTTCTTTCTTCAAGTTCAAATGTCTAATGGGCTCAAGTATAGATAGGCATATGTGGGTTTTGCAGCATTTTGCTGCGAGAGTGGGAGCAATGCTCCTTCCATGTTTACATCTAAAACAGAAAACAGAAGGTAGCACTATCCTTTATTCTTTTTTTTTTTTTTTTTTTACCAGCAGAGTGGACAGTGAGAGAGAGAGAGGCAGAGAGAAAGGTCTTCCTTTGCTGTTGGTTCACCCTCCAATGGCCGCCGCGGCCAGCACGCTGCAGCCGGCGCATCCGAAGGCAGGAGCCAGGTGCTTCTCCTGGTCTCCCATGGGGTGCAGGGCCCAAGCACTTGGGTCATCCTCCACTGCACTCCCGGGCCATAGCAGAGAGCTGGCCTGGAAGAGGGGTAACCGGGACAGAATCCAGTGCCCCGACTGGGACTAGAACCTGGTGTGCCGGCACTGCTAGACGGAGGATTAGCCTATTGAGCCGTGGCGCCGGCGCACTATTCTTAATACTCTAAAATTGCAGATTTCTGAAGTCAAATAAGTAGATATGTTTTATATTCACTCAAAAGACTAGTATGTAGCAATAAGAAGGCACTACAACTACTTGAAGCGATATGACTACACATCATAAATATAACGTGGGCTATGGAAGTCATATATGAAGGAGTCTATGCTGGAAAATTCCATTTATATAAGGCAAATAAAAAATCCCGAGCTAATCTATGATCTTAAATATCAGGGGAGCGTCTACTCCTAGAGGACCAGAGACTAAAATAGAGGAAAAAGGGGGATTTCCAGATATTAAACTTCTTCTTTCTTAATGTTTGCTGTTTTTGAAGCTTTATATTTCTGGAAATATGAATTACGCATCTTTAACACTCATTTTCTATGTATATCATCCTTTATTGAAATATTTCAAAATTTTTCACTAATACAACTAAAACATGGATTTGTAATTTTTGAAATAGCTAGAGAAAATAATAGCAGCTGAAGCATAATCCAACAAAAGATTTAAAATAAAATGAATGCCAAGGCAGCTTATAAAATAAAGTGCTAAAGTCTAAGGGCATCAATTATGGCTATAAATATAAATGCTTAAGATTCTTTCCTTGTTAACAGATAATAAAATACCATATAACTCGTATGTATTTAATAATGTGAAAATGTAAAAGGACTATAGGTGAGCCCTTTACCCCCAATTTACTTCTTTTCTTCTTGAATTATATGAGTATTTGTGCTTTCACAGTGATGATGTTCTTGAGAAAATGTAGCTAATCTAGTAAGTGGTGGATGGGATATGGGTGTCTTGAAGATAAGTAGGAAAGGATGTAACAATTTTGGACATACCAAAAAATGTGTATTTCCTGCAGATTGAGCCAGTTCTAAGCTGGACCACCTTCAGAATGTCTAAGGGAAATTATTTTGATTAATTTAGTATTAATCTCCAAGTCTTTACTCTCACACATATAGGACACTCCTTTCATGAATTTCAGAGAATCCCAGCTCCATATGTGAATCTTGGGATAGATGATACCACTACCCATTCTCGGACGGCAGCACTTCATAGAGTGTGTTTTGTGTAAGCAAAGTCACAGAGAAATCAGACCTGGATGGTTTGCTGGAAGGGGAATAGAAGCTTTATATGGGAATCAAATTGAAGAGTGAAAATATATTTTCTTATTATTTTCAAGCTTTCATAGAAATATAATTGATATATAAAAGTTGCATTTATTTAACATACACATTTTGATGACTTTGGACACAAGGATATGTCCATGATACCATCACCATAGTCAAGGTACTAAGCATATCTATCACCTTCAAAAATTTCCTCACATTCTTTTGAGTTTTTTTTTTTGTGTGTGTTCACCTTACAGAGGGCAATTTATAGATGCATAAATAACAGTAATTCCTATGGGGCTTTTTCTGAGATGATGATGTGGACTTGGGGGTGTGTTTTCTCATAGGAATTGTCCAAAGACATCCAAGGAAATGGAGCCTTAAGGCAATGCTTGGAGTAATAAAAGCATCTTAGAATTCAACCACTTTGATAATGGGAAAAATGTTTTTTGGAGAAAATTTTTCAAGACTTATTAAAATATCTCATTTTTTTTCTAGGTGATTGTAACTTTTTGGAAGGTTTCCTGTATTTTATCTCATTGTAATTTCCTGGATTTTCTGTTTAGGATTATACAAAATAGTGTGCATCTAAAATATTTCCTAGACTAAATTATCATAGTATTATTCATTATACATATTTGCAATACCAATTATGTGTCACTTATAATAGAAGGTCTGGGATATCAAGGAAGTTCCTATTAACAAAAGTAAAAAAAAATCCAGTGGTAGGGATTTCCAGCTAAGGATAAGAGCTCACTGTTGAGAAACTTAATCGCAGAATGTTCAGTGTGTGGAAAGATGGCTTTCACTGGGTCTCTCAAGTTTCTATATATATTTTAAGTGAGGTACTAAATATTTTTTTGATTTTGACTATCTTTTAAAGGACATAAATGTAGTGGACAATCTTGAAATATTCTTCTGGAGCAAAGGGAGTATAGTTTTCCTGCTTATTATAAAAGATCTGGCTTCCCTAAGTTCAGAGTTCCCCTCCTATTATACTGCCCACGATATTTGTAGGTGCCTTCTAGCCCCTTAGAGTTATGCTGTAGAAATGAGGAACTGGAACAAATTATGACACCCTTATTGCTGCAATGTTATGAATAATAAATTTTCCCTCATCTCTGAGTAAAAAATATTATATCTTCTAGCATCCATTAAACTGTGGCAGGATAATTTGTTATTTGGCAGGAAGTATAAAATTTCAGACATTTCACGGTTCTTGACATATCCTACTATCAGAATATGAAGGAGGTATATGCATTTTAGTATTTATGTACTTATATGTATAATATAATAATGCAATATAACATAAAGAATGCAGTATAAGCAATATAATATATATGTACACATACATAATAGACCTAATATATAGATATATGAATATAATATATTATATATATTTAGAGAGAGAGAAAGAGCTCCCATCCACCAGTCAACTCCCAAATGCCCACAACAACCAGGTCTGGATCAAGCTGAAGCTGGGAGCAGAGAATTCAATTCAGGTATCTTATGTGGATGGCAGAGACCCCACCACCTGACCATCACCTGCTGCCTTCGAGGGTGCACATTAGTAGCAAGCTGGAATTGGCAGCAAAGCCAAGACTCGAATGTAGATACTCTCAATATGGGATGTAAGTATCGTAATTGATATCTCAACTACTAGGGTAAATGCAGGCCCAGGTATAAGTTTTTATCAAATAGAATAGCATTGTATTATTTAAATGGTAGGAAAACAGTCTGTGAGAATGTGGAGTAAGTGAAGTCAGGGGAAGGGAAGGGGAAAGAAAAAAAATTCACGTGGAAGAAATAGCATATGCAAAGGACAAAGCTGATGAAGGTTCTTTCAGTGTTACTCAAGAACATGGATGCTTCCATAGCCTTGGCAACTCATGACAAAAACCTAGGGTAATTACTGATGCCATAAACAAGAGTGTCAATTTGTTAAGTCAAAAACAGGAGTCACTGTGCAATTACTCCTCATGTAGGATCTATGTCCTTAGTGTGCTCTACATTGTGATTTAATGCTATAACTAGTATTCAAACAATATTTTACACTTTGTGTTTCTGTGTGGGTGCAAACTGTTGAAAGCTTTACTTAATATATGCTAAATTGATCTTCTGTATATAAAGATAATTGAAAATGAATCTTGATGTGAATGGAAAGGGAGCGGGAGTGGGAGAGGGGAGGGTTGTGAGTAGGAGGGAAGTTCTGGGGGGGGGAAAAGCCATTGTAATCCATAAGCTGTACTTTGGAAATTTATATTCATTAAATAAAAGTTAAAAAAATAAAATAAAAAATAAAAAAATTAAATAAAAAATTTAAATAAAAGAACATGGATGCTTTCATGAAAGCAATGTAATTATAGGATTTTATGTAGGGTTTGATATCATATTAATGTTTTTAAAAATTTTAAAATTTTTATTTGTGATTGTTTTTTAATAGATTCCATGTGATTTGTAGACACAATTCTTTTTTTTTTTTTTATAAAATAACATCATTTTTTTTTCTTTACTTGATAGGTAGAGTTATATACAGTGAGAAAGAGACAGAGAGAAAGGTCTTCCTACTGTTGGTTCACCCCCCAAATGGTTGCCACAGCCAGCGCTGCGCCGATCTGAAGCCAAGAGCCAGGTGCTTCTTCCCGGTCTCCCATGCGGGTGCAGGAGCCCAAGCATTTGGGCCATCCTCCACTGCCTTCCTGGGCCACAGCAGAGAGCTGGACTGGAAAAGGTTCAACCGGGACTAGAACCCTTCACCCATATGGGATGCCGGAGCTGCAGGCAGAGGATTAACCAAATGAGCCATGGCACTGGCCCTTGTAGATACAATTCTAAAAACATAATGCTATTCCTTTCCTCCTTCCCACCCTCCAAACCTTCTTCCTTCTCCCTTTATTTCTTTTGTTTTTTAGTTCTTGAGTCAACATATTTTAAATTTACATTGCAGTAAAAAGCTTAATATTTCACTGAATAATAAGTTTAACAAGTAAAAAGCAAACAAATCCTAGTTTAGTGGGTTTATAAACAATGGCTATAAACAGCAATTTAATGGAAAACTGACCATTTCACCCAGATACAGTAAATTTTAAAGTAATCTCAACTCATGCAAACTATAGGATGTAAGATTATTATTTATTTATTTATTTTTGACAGGCAAAGTGGACAGTGAGAGAGAGAGAGACAGAGAGGAAGGTCTTCCTTTTTCCATTGGTTCATCCCCCAATGGCCGCTGCAGCCAGCATGATGTGGCCGGCGCACTGCGCTGATCCGAAGCCAGGAGCCAGGTGTTTCTCCTGGTCTCCCATGCAGGTGCAGGGCCCAAGGACTTGGGCCATCCTCCACTGCCTTCCCTGGGCCACAGCAGAGAGCTGGACAGAAAGAGGAGCAACCAGGGCAGAATCCAGCACCTCAACCAGGACTAGAACCAGGAGTACCGGCGCCACAGGCGGAGGATTAGCCTATTGAGCCAGGGTGCTGGCCACATGTGACATTCTTAAATGGCAGTTTGACAAAGGTGGTTTGGCAAAGTTTTACGAAACTATTATTTGCAGGAATTATGATACACACAGACATTTCTTTATTTTTTTTTTATTTAAAACAATTTTTAGATCCCACATACAAGGAAGAACATGTAGCATTTGTCTTTCTGGGTCTGGCTTATTTCACTGAATGTGATAACTTCCAGTTGTGTCCATTTTACTGCAAATGGTAGAATTCTCTTATTTTTTGTAGGTAAATAATATTCCATTGTGTGTGTGTATCACATTTTCTTTATCCATTCATCTGATATCCATTCATCTGATATCCATTCATCTGGTCTCTTGGTTGATTACAAATTTTGACTATTATGAAGGGTGCTGCAAAAACATGATGGTTCAGGTATCTCTTTTATCCAGTGTGTTCAAGTCTTTTGGGTGTATACCAAGTAGTTGGATTGCTGGAACATATAGCAAGTCTCTTTCTAGTTTTTAAAGAAATATCCACACTGTTTTCCATAGTGGCTGCAGTATTTTACATTGCCACCAAAGTATCTGAGTGGGATTCTAAAATACTGCAGCCACTGCGGATGTGATGCAATCCCAATTGTTAATTTTGGCTTTGACTTCTGTGACTCCGGGGTCTTTTCCAAGAAGTCTTTGCCTGTGCCTATATCTTGCAGAGTTTCTCCGATGTTCTCTGACAATTTGATGGTGTTGGGTCATAGATTTAGATCTTTAATCCATGTTGAGTGGATTTTTGTGTAAGGTGTGAGGTAGGGGTCTTGCTTCATGCTTCTGCACATGGTAATCCAGTTTTCTCAGCACCATTTGTTGAATAGACTGTCCTTGTTCCAGGAATTGGTTTTAGAACCTTGATCAAATATAAGTTGGTTGTAGATGTTTGGGTTGATTTCTGGTGTTTCTATTCTGTTCCATTGGTCTATCCATCTGTTTCTGTACCAGTACCATGCTGTTTTGATAACAACTGCCCTGTAGTATGTCCTGAAATCTGGTATTTTGATCCCTCCAGCTTTTTTTTTATTGTACAAGATTGCTTTAGCTATTTGAGGTCTTCTATGCCTCCCTATGAATTTCAGCATCATTTTTTTTCCAGATCTGAGAAGAATGTCTTTGGTATTTTGATTGGTATTGCATTGAACCTATAAATTGTTTTTGGGAGAATGGACATTTTGATGATATTGATTCTTCCAATCCATGAGCATGGAAGATTTTTCCAATTTTTGGTATCCTCTTCTATTTCTTTCTTTAAGGTTTTGTAATTCTTATCGTAGAGATCTTTAACGTCCTTGGTTAAGTTTATTCCAAGGTATTTGATTATTTTTGTAGCTATTGTGAATGGGATTGATCTTACAAGTTCTTTCTCAGCTGTGGCATTGCCTGTGTATACAAAGGCTGTTGATTTTTGTGCATTGATTTTATATCCTGCTACTTTGCCAAACTCTTCTATGAGTTCCAATAGTCTCTTAGTAGAGTCCTTTGAATCCCCTAATCATATCATCTGCAAAGAGGGATAGTTTGAGTTCTTCCTTCCCAATTTGTATCCCTTTAATTTCTTTTTCTTGCCTAATAGCTCTGGCTAAGACTTCCAGCACTATATTGAATAGCAGTGGTGAGAGTGGGCATCCCTGTCTGGTACCAGATCTCAGTGGAAATGCTTCCAACATTTCCACATTCAGTAGAATGCTGGCCGTGAGTTTTTCATAAATTGCTTTGATCATATTGAGGAATGTTCCTTCTATATTCAATTTGCTTAGAGTTTTCATCATGAAAGAGTGTTGTATTTTATTGAATGCTTTCTCTGCAACTATTGAGATAATCATATGGTTTTTCTTCTGCAGTTTGTTAATGTGGTGTATCACATTGATTGACTTGCAAACACTGAACCATCCCTGCATCCCAGGGATAAATCCCAGTTGGTCTGGGTGGATGGTCTATATGATGCATTGTTTCATTCTATTGGCCAGAATTTTATTGAGGATTTTTGCACCTATGTTCACCAGGGAAATTGGTCTGTAATTCTCTTTCTCTGCCGCTTCTTTTTCAGGTTTAAGAATTAAGGTAATGCTGGCTTCATAGAAAGAATTTTGGGGGATTCCCTCTTTTTCAACTGTTCTGAATAGTTTGAGAAGAATTGGAGTTAGTTCTTCTTTAAACGTCTGGTGGAATTCAGCAGTGAATCCATCCAGTCCTGGCTTTTCTTTGTTGGGAGGGACTTTATTACTGATTCAATTTCTGACTTGGTTATGGGTCTGTTTAGGTTTTCTATGTCTTCATGGTTCAATTTAGGTAGGTTGTATGTGTCCAGGAATCTATCCATTTCTGATAGATTTCCCTGTTTGCTGCCATACAACTCTTGTAGTAATTTCTGATGACTCTTTTTATTTCTGTGGTGTCTGTTGTTACATTTCCTTTTTCATCTCTGATTTTATTGATTTGGGTCTTTTCTTTTTCTAATTAGTTGGACCAATGGTGTGTCAGTTTTGTTTACTTTTTCCAAAAAAAAGCTCTTCATTTGGCTGATCTTTTGTAATGTTTTTTGGATTCAATTCTGTTGATTTTTTTTCTAATTTTAATTATTTCTCTTTTCCTACTAGATTTGGGTCTGGTATACTGCAGTTTTTCTAGATCCTTAAGATGCACTGATAGCTCATTTGTTTGGTGCCTTTCCAATTTCTTGATGTAAGCACCTATTGCTATAAACTTTCCTCTTAACACTGCTTTTGCTGTATCCCATAAGTTTTGATATTTTGTGTTGTTATCCTCATTTACTTCCAGCAAGTTTTTGATTTCACTTTTGATTTTTCTTTGGATTTCTTCTATTACACACTGTTCATTTAGGAGCATGGTGTTCAGTCTCCATGTGTTCAGTCTCCATTTGCATATGCTCTAGGGATTCCTGAGTTGCTAATTTCCAGCTTCATTCCGTGGTGGTCTGAGAAGAAGCATGGTGTTATTTTGATTCTTTTGAATTTGCTGAAACTTATATTATGGCCTAGTATGTGGTCAGTCCTAGAGTAGGTTCCATGTAGTGCTGAGAAGAATGTGTATTCTTTAAGTGTAGGATGAGAAGTTCTGTAGATATCTGTTAGATCCATTTGGTCTATAGTGTCAATTAAATCTACTGTTTCCTTGTTGATCTGTCTGTTTGATCTGTCTATTGCTGAAAGTGGAGTATTGACGTCCCCCAGTACTATTGTATTGAAGTCTAAGTCTCCCTTTATGTTTCTTAACATATCTTTTAAATAAACCAGTGCCCTGTAATTAGGTGCATATATGTTTATAATAGTTATATCTTCCTGTTGAATTAATCCCTTAATCATCCTATAGTGCCCCTCTTTGTTGCTCAACAGTTTTTGTGTTAAAGTTTATTTTGTCTGATATTTAGATGGCTATGCCAGGTCTTTTTTCGTTCCTGTTGGCACGGAATATCTTTTTTTCAACCTTTCACTTTCAGTCTGCATGCATCTTTATTGGAAAGATGTGTTGCCTGGGCTTCCGGAAAGATGGCGGATTAGGAAGGGAGCACACTGATAGTCCGGGAAAAGACAATTTAATAAAAGTGGAGACACTGCCCATTCAAGGAAGATTTAGGGAAGAAACAGCAGAGGAAATTCTTCTGGAACTAGTGTTTCATGGTGGACCTACGTGGAGGACACAGGCACTCATGGCTTGGGACCCCAGCCACGGGAAGCTACACACCAGTGCTGGATAGGGAGGTGAGGCGAAACCTCAGTAGAATGATACACTGGTGGGAAAGCAGAAGGAGGAGCCTAGAGGGAATGAGGCTTGAAGCCCCGTGGGGGAAAGTTCACCAGGCTAACTAGAGGATAGAGAAAAAACAAAAGGGACTGGTATGGACACGACTCTCTCTCCACTCACCTTTCAAAGGCAAGCAAGACAAAGAGCAGGCGTCATTTTGGACATATGTAAAAGCTGAGCCCACAATCAGCCAAGCAGAAAAACCTGACTCTGGGGGGTGAAATAACAGGAGGTTAGGACCTAGTGAATGTGTGGAGCTAATGATTTGAGACTTTGGGGAAGAAACAAAAAAACGGTGGGTGAGAGAACTCACGGAGTTCACGTGAGTACTCTCTGTAGATGCTGCAGTCTCAGTAACCTTGGCAACCTGGTGGGAGACTGCAGGGGAATTTGAACTCACACTGAGGGCAGCACAGATCTTTTGTGTGGTCCTTGGGACAGAGCAGATGAATATTATATCCACAGGTGCCAGAGACCAGAAACTGACTGCCTTCAATTCCACTCAGCTGTGTGGAATTACTTCCCTTATGAATCAAAAAGAGAGAGAGAGAGATTTATGACACCAACCTAGGTGTGTCAACATTGGCATACCCTTAACCCTGAAGAACCAAACAGATCTCTCTGGCTACACCCATCACAAGCCTCTAAGGATCCATCAAAAGCAGACAGTCCACTTAATACAGTCATAGTATAATGAGAAAAAAATAACACAGTGAAGGAAGAAGAAACCAAAGAATATCTCCACAATGCCAAGCAAAAAACACAGAAACTGAGGAAATAACAACAAGGAAGACATTATGATGCCCCCAAATGAACAAGACACCCCAAGCCAAGATTATGAAGATAATGAGATAGAATAAATGCGAGATACAGATTTCAAAAAATGTATGATAAGAACATTTAGAAGTTTTCAAAAACAAATTCTTGAACTACAGAAATCCTTACTGGACAGGATAGAAAATCTCTCTCATGAAAATGAAATCTTAATGGGGAATAAAAATGAAATGCAGAAAGTAGTAGAACATGAAATTGTGATAGTGAAGAGAAATCAAAATGAAATGAAGAGTTCAATATATCAAATGACAAACACATTAGAGAGCCTTAAAAACAGAGTTGGTGAAGCAGAAGAGAGAATATTGGACTTAGAAGACAGAGCACAGGGAAGTATACAGTCAAACCAAAGAAAAGAAGAGGAAATTAGAAATCTAAAAAATATTGTTGGGAATATACATGATACCATGAAAAAACCCAACATTTGAGTTCTAGGAGTTCCTGAAGGCATGGAGAGAGAGAAATGATTAGGAGGCCTTTTTAGTGAGATGCTAGTAATCCACGAATAGATGGGTTTTGTTTTTTAATCCATTCAACCACTCTGGAGAGTTGAGGCCATTAACGTTCAATGTGACTATTGATAAGTAGTGACTTTGCCCCGCCATTTTCCCAAAGATATTTCTAATATATGCTTTCAACTTCCTGTGATATTTTACTGGGAGATTTTCTTCTTTTACCTTCTGTATTGATGGCTGTGTTTCTGTATGTAACACATCTTTAAGCATCTTTTGCGTCTTCTTTTACCTTTTGTATTGATGGCTGTGTTTCTGTGTGTAACACATCTTTAAGCATCTTTTGCAGAGCTGGACGAATGGTAACAAATTCTTTCAATTTCTGTTTGCTATGAAAGGTCTTTCTTTTTCCTTCATTCACAAATGAGAGCTTTTCAGGGTGTAATATTCTGGGCTGGCAGTTTTTTTCTCTTAGTACTTGGGCTATATCTCACCATTCCCTCCTAGCCTGTAGGGTTTCTGATGAGAAGTCAGCTGTGAGTCTAACTGGAGATCCTCTGAGAGTAACCTGACATTTCTCTCTTGCACATTTCAGAATCTTTTCTTTATGTTTCACTGTGCTGAGTTTGATTACAATGTGTCATGGTGAGGATCTCTTTTGGTCATGTTTATTGGGGGTTCTATGTGCTTCAGGTACTTGGATGTCTCTTTCCTTCTCCAAACCAAGGAAGTTTTCTGCTAGTATCTCACTAAAAAGGCCTCCTAATCCTTTCTCTCTCTCCATGCCTTCAGGAACTCCTAGAACTCAAATGTTGGGTTTTTTCATGGTATCATGTATATTCCCAACAATATTTTTTAGATTTCTAATTTCCTCTTCTTTTCTTTGGTTTGACTGTATACTTCCCTGTGCTCTGTCTTCTAAGTCCAATATTCTCTCTTCTGCTTCACTGACTCTATTTTTAAGGCTCTCAAATGTGTTTTTCATTTGTTCTATTGAACTTTTCATTTCATTTTGGTTTCTCTTCAATATCTCATTTTCATGTTCTACTAAATTTCTCATTTCATTTCGATTCCTAATTAAGGTTTCATTTTCATGAGAGAGATTTTCTGTCCTGTCCTGTATGGATTTCTCTAGTTCATGCATTTGTTTTTGAAAACTTCTAAATGTTCTTATCATACATATTTTGAAATCTTTATATTGCATTTCTTCTCTCATCATCTTCATAATCTTGTATTGGAGTGTCATGTTCATTTGGGAGCATCATGATGTCTTCCTTGTTCTTGTTTCCTTGGTTTTTGTATTTGTTGTTTGGCATTGTAGAGATCTTCTTCTTCTTTTTCTTCTTCTTCTTTTTCTCACTGTGGTGGCTTTTCTCATTATACCATGAATCTAGATTAAGTGGACTGTCTGCTTTTGGTGAATCTCTAGAGGCTTGTGATGGGTGTGGCCAGAGAACTCCATTCAGTTCTTCAGGGCTAAGAGTGTGCCAAAGGTGACACACCCAGGTTTGGTGTGGTAAATCTTTTATTTCTCTCTTTTTCTTTTTTTTTTATTCAGAAGTGAAGTAATTCTGCTTAGCTGAACTCTTCTCCTTGATGGCAATCAGTGCCTGAGTGCTAGCCCCAGTGGTTATAATATTTGTCTGCTCTGTTCCAAGGACCACTCAAAGGATCTCTGCAGTCTCAGTGTAAGCTCAGATTCCCCTGCAATGTCTCTCACCAGGTAGCCAAGGCTTACCGAGTTTGTGGCATCTCCCACCAAGATGACTCAAGTCTCAGCCACACCGTGAGTTCTCCCACACACCCTCAATTTTTTTTCACAGTCCTGGTTCATAAGCTCCACACATTCATTAGGTCTTAGTGTCCTGTTATTACTCCCAACCAGAGTCAAATTTTTCTGTTTGGCTGAGGGCAGGCATAGCCCCAAGCTGGTGTAGCTGTTATGTATGTCCAAAATGGCACATTCTCTATTGTCTTGCATGCCTTTTAAGGTTTGTGGAGAGAGAATCATGTCCATACCATCCTTTTTGTTTTTTCCTCTCTAGTTAGGCTGGTGTACTTTCCTCCATGGGGCTTCAAGCCTCGTTCCCTCTAGTCTCTTCCTGCTGCTTTTCTGCAGTGTCTCGGGCTACTGCGGTTGCACCTCACCTCTCTTTCCAGTGCTGGTGCAGGGGAGAAGATTCTCGGCAGCTGGGCTCCCGAGCCGTGGGTGCCTGTGTCCTCCATGTAGATTCATCATGTCCCTCTAATTCCAGATGAGTTCCTTCTGCAGTTTTTCCACTAATTCTTCCCTGGGAATTCACTCTCTCCACTTTTATTAAACTGTATTTTCCTGGAGTATCAGTGAGCTCCCTCCCTATTCTGCCATTTTGGAACCACTCTCAAGAAAGGTTTTGATTTTCTTTTTAATTTCTTCAATGTCCCATTGATCATTTATAGAATGTTGTTTAATTTCCGATTATTTATGAGTGATCTTTTGTTCCTGTTGTTGATTTCTACTTTTATTCCTTTATGGTCTGAGAAAATACATGGTATGATTTCAATATTTTAAAATATGCCAAACATTGATTTTTGGCTTAATATATGGTCTTTCCTAGACAATGTTCCATGTGCTGATGAGAAGAATGTATATTCTGTAGGTGTTTGGTGCAATGTCCTGTAAGTGTCTGTTAGGTCCATTTGCTCAAGAGTATGTTTCAACTCTGATGTATCTTTATTGATTTTCTGTTTTGATGATCTATCTGTTGATAAGAGTGGGGTGTTGAAGTCATCCATGTTATTGTAATGGAGTCTATCTCTCTCAGTAGTATTTTCTGTATACATCTGGGTCATTTGGTGTTGGGCGCATATATATTTATGATTGTTATGTCTTCTTGCTTTATTGAACTTTTTATCAAAATATAATGTCCTCCTTTATCTCTTTTTACACTTTTTCATTTAAAGTACATTTTATCTGACATCAAATAACTATGACTGCTCACTTTTAGTTTCCATTTGCCTGGTGTATCTTTTTCCAAACCTCCACTTTGAATCTGTGTGTATGTTTGTTTGTGAAGTGAGTTTCTCATAGGCAGTGTATGGTAGGGTTGTGGTTTTTTTAATCCATTCAGTCAATCTAAGTCTTTTGGTTGGTGAATTTAATCCATTTACATTCAAGTTTAGTATTGATAGATGAGAACTAAGACCTGTCATTTTGTTGATTGGATAATGATTCTACATGCTCTGTAGTGAATTTGATCATAACATGTGTTTTGTGGCTATTTCTTTTTTATTTTTTAAATTCAGAGCTACACACAGAGAGGAGGAGAGGCAGAGAGAGAGAAAGAGAGAGAGTGAGAGAGAGAAAGAGATTTTTTCATTGATGGTTCACTCCCCAATTGGCCACAATGGCTAGAGCTGCACTGATCCAAAGCCAGGAGCTTCTTCTGGGTCTGCCACGTGAGTGCAGGAGCTCAAGCACTAGGGCCATCTTTCACTGCTTTCCCAGACCATAGCAGAGAGATGGATAGGAAGTAGAGCAACTGGGTTTTGAACCAGTGCCCATATGGGATGCTGGTGCTTCAGGCCAGGGTGTTAACCCACTGCGCCATAGTGCTGGCCCCCTCGTGTTTACTTCTAATATAAGAAATCCTTCAGAATTCCTTGTAAGGCTTCTCTGGTGGTGGTGAATTCTTTGTTTTTGCTTATCTAGAAAATACTTTATTTCTCCTTCACTTTTAATGAATAGCTTCTTTGGATATAATATTCTTGGTTGGAAGCTTTTTTTTTTCTTTTAAGATCTTAAATATGCCATCCCATTCTTTTCTGGTCTGTAGGATTTCCACTGAAAAGTCTGGTGTTAATCTAATTGTCTTAACTTAATATGTAACATGAAACTTTTACTGTCTTTAGGATTTGCTCCTTATCTTTAACTTTTACAATTTGATGATAATATACCTTGGAGAAGACCTTTTTTCATTAAGTCTGCTTGGGGTTCTTTGAGCTTTTTGTAGTTGAATATCCATGTCTCTTTCAAGACCTATGAATTTTTCAACTATTATTTAATTTTGCAGATTCTCAATGTATTTTGTTCTTTTCTTCTCTTCTAGGGAGACTTATAATACAAATATTTGATTGCTTAATGGTATCCAATATTTTATATAGATTTTCTTCATTCCTTTTAACTCCTTTCTCATTTTTTTATTTTAAAAGTCTTGTTCTCAAGGTAAAGAATTCTTCCTTCGACTGAGTCTATTCTGCTGTTAAATCTCTCAGTCATATTTTTTATTTCACTGATTAAAAATTTCATCTCGGGCTGGCACCGTGGCTCACTAGGCTAATCCTCCGCCTGTGGCACCAGCACCCCGCGTTCTAGTCCTGGTCAGGGTGCTGGATTCTGTCCCGGTTGCTCCTTTTCCAGTCCAGCTCTCTGCTGTGTCCTGGGAGTGCAGTGGAGGATGGCCCAAGTCCTTGGGCCCTGCACCTGCATGGGAGACCAGGAGGAGGCACCTGGCTCCTGGCTTCAGATCAGCGCAGCATGCAGGCCGCAACATGCTGTCCATAGCAGCCATTGGGGGGTGAACCAATGGAAAAGGAAGACATTTCTCTTTGTCTCTCTCTCTCTCTCACTGTCTAACTCTGCCTGTCAAAAAATAAAAAAATAAAAATAAATAAAACTTTCATCTCCAAAATTTCTAATTGGTTCTTCTTAATGAGTTATATCCCCTTAGTAATATTTTCATTCATGCCATTCATGTATTTCCTCATTTCTTTAATCTGTCTACCTGTATTTTCTTGCATTTCATTGAGTTTCCTTATAGTCATTATTTTGAATTCTATATTTGTCATTTCATAGATTTCCTTCAGTTTATGATCTAATTCTGGAGGAGTACTGTGTTCTTTTCAAGGCATCACATTACTTTGCTTTTTCATGTCTTCTGTGTCCCTATGTTGGTATCTGCCCATCTGGTGTATTTGACCCTTCTTGATGGGATAGGATTTTTTTAGAAAAGAGTTCATGGTTTAACTGGGATGCAATTGGCTTTGGATCTAGGTGAGCCCAGGAATGTAGTCTCTGAGTGATTTCTTTTGTCTAAATCAATGTCAGCTGTGTCTATAAGAGACAGAGTTGTCTAGTCTGCTGTTGTTTAGAAGATAGAAGTGAGATTTTGAGATGAATAAGGATTGCCTTGATCCACAGAGAGTTCTGTATCAGTCTTCCTGGTGAATGTGATAGCCAGAGCTTTGTTCTTTGTACTGTGGGGGACAAGGGTAGCAGCCCCCTTGCCCTACTGGCAAGCCTGAGTGATGCTGGCGATTATGGCACCAATTTTTGTGGTTCTAGGTCTGTGTGATATAAATGAACCATTCCTTAGTCCTGATAGGAGAGTCCAATTTGTGCTCTGGCTTATAATACCAACAGTCCATGTCCCAGGACTATAGGATGTGAACAGGACCCTGTTCTAGTCCTAAAGGGTGACTGTAGGAGATTTTACTCTGGATGGTGTGAATCCAGAGAAGTGGGATGCAAGGAGGTTTTTCTCTATGTCCACTAGGTAGATTCTAGTAACACCAAGAAACTTAGAACAAATTGTTACAGTTCTGGTGTTGCAGGGTATAGTGTGGTCATTACCCAGATCTCCCAGGGTAGGAGCAGTTTTTCTTTGGGCTGATTCTGGAGTTAGCTCTCAGAAGCTAAAGTGAATCCCCCTATCTCATGTAGAATATGTGAATGTAGCTTTGGGGCTAATACTCCCAAAACTCCCACAGTTGCAGGATGCAGGGGATCTGTCCTTTGCACCACATGTTGCCCTGAATCTGACTATAGTAATGGTAGGAGTAGAACAGAGGTGTACTTCATGGCTTTTCATTACCAAGTATGGCACTGTGAGTAGGTGCGGGGGTGGGGTGAGGAGAAAAGCAGCATGGCTTCGACATTACTGGCTGCAACAGTGTCTCTGTCTTCTCTCCTCTTTTCCCACTGAGTCATCTTTCTTTTTTCACTTCTTTGCTGAGATTTTCCTTAATTCAGGATCCTAGAAATATAGTCTTTCCTTTGTTCTCTTTGTAACCCAAAACAGCATGAGTTAGTGTGGCTATACCTAATAGCTATAGTCATCTTGAATTCTACCTGTCATATTTATATTTTTGCAATGTCACTTTAGTAATAGTGGATAATGAGTTTGACACTCAAGATGAGAGATAGGGAGCTCAAAAAACAAATTTGGTCCCATTTAAGTAATCTAAATGTATTATGAAGATCTAAATAGGGAAAATGGATAAGAAGGAGCAAATTTAAAAGTATTATGGAAGAAAAATTAACTGGTATGCCAAGAGACTAGAGAATAGAGTTTGAGGCTTATGTAAGCTGAATCCCAATTTTTCTTTTATGCCTGAGTAGGTAACGGTAACATCTAACATGGTGGAGAGATAATGAAGCATAGCATCTATAGGGGTACTAGGAATTCATTTGTACATGGGTGTTTGATTTAGAAAGAATCATTATTCTGGGTGAGCAGAGCATATTTTACCCTTGTTTGACAGTTAATCCTGAGATTTAGGTGGATTGATGAAGGTTCTATGGTTAGAGGTTGATAGTGGAATCTGGATAAAATAGTCCAGTGCTTTTTAAATTCTGTTTTTTAGAGCTGATTGCCAGCACTAGTCACAGATATCCTATCCAGTCTTAGAGGATCTTGGAATCATTTGGGTGATGAAGGGAGCAGAAGAGAGAGGATACTTGTGAGCTGTATATTTTCTGATTTGGCAGATATATTGTACCTGCTGAAAAAAGAGAACAGAAGATTTATGTGACAATGTAGACTAAAGAAGGTCTTGCTTATTAATCAAAGAACTCCAAAATGTATATTTCTAGAGGTGCTGATCTTATATGATCCAAGAATAAATCTGTTCTGCCTGAATGCAGATACTCATCTTTGAACATCCAATAATTAGGCAAAACTTGTATACTGCAACACGAGGCTAGAGTACTGAGTTTGTGTTTATGTAATCCCAAGATTACATCAACCAATTTGGTAAAAATGGTAAAAATCCCATTGATCCAGGTTTCTTGTTTAATTTTTCCTGTTATGGACAGAGATTTTATTATTGGTTCCAAAACTGTTGTGACATAGTCTGAGAAAGTGAATTTTCTGTCTACTGTCTGCAACACTGCATGCTCTTACATACCATCCACAGGATTGTAAAATCTTTTATCATTTGAACACTCTGAGAGCACCTGAGAACTCCAGGAAAGAATATGCAGAATGCAGAGGATGATCAAGTTCAGAACATTAAAAAATCGACATTTAGGGATCAGGGAGACAGATTAACAAGTGGAAAAGCCAGGGAAGAAATGTTTAGAAAGTGTATTTCTGGCTGTCTTTTCCAAAATGAAAACTGAATCCTATAAATTAGCAAACTTCATGACTTGGGTGGTGATCAGCTGTTTTCCCTGCCCATGGAGGACCCTGTGAAAAAAATCAAATGAAGAGAAATTTGAGTTGGGTATAAAAGTTAAATTTCTGTTTAACCTATGGTGAGTGAGAAATCTTGCTGCAAATTTTCTCCAAAATCAATCATTAAAAAGAATAATTTCCCACTTTCACAATATTACCTACCTTGGAATTCCTTCAGTACTGGCTGTGACTATCACTTATTATCTAAGTTTTCATGACCATAAATCTTATTTCTTCCATCGAGATAACACTTTCTTTGAAAGAGAGAGTCAGCACTCAGAGTATAAGAAGTATGTGTACTTTCACTTATTTGTTTAGAATAATTTCAGTCTTTTGAGAGTGGTGGAGTTTAAATTTGGAGCTGAAGACTCAGGAAGGTGGAATGTTTAGAGGTCACTAAAGGTCACTTTCATGCTTCTTCAGGCTCAGAGAGCATCTGAAATATTTCACATGGACTTGAGATTTTAGACTCTCAGCTAGCTGCCTGGAATGTCTACCCTCCCCACCCCCAGTGTGCCCTCTTTGTAGCCATACTTCTGAGAGGCAGCCAGTGTTCTTGAGAAAACAGTTTCAGAAAACAGCTGCACTCAACTGCTAGATCCTAATGGTACATATCAGTCTTGGTCTTTGGCAGGAGATGTCCTTGGATCCTAAAATAACTTTAACCACAGGGTTAAGCTTTTCCCATAATTGAAGAGTACTGGGATAAAGATTCAAATGTATAAAGGCTGAGACATTTAATCCCACTGTACTCAACAATTTGGGCTTCCTTTGTAGTCACATTGGTGATGTCAGCCAAAGCTTAAACTCTTCGGTCCAAGCTTCCATAATAGTGTCATGAAGGGTCATGCTGTCACTTTGAGAGAGGTCTTAGCCAGGATAGAGACTGGCCACACAAAGGATGACTGAGACCAATCTATTTAATTCCTAAGACATAGCTGATTGGTCTACTATAAGACATGTAGTTGGTCTATTACAACACATTGACTCTCAGGATTAAGTAGAGCAAGACTTTCAACTCAGTGAAAATCTTGAAAGTTTCCTTGGTTTCCTGCTTCTAGATCTCTTTCTAACTCATTTCTCCAGTTCTTCTTGACTATTTGGTGACTTGTATTTGCACTGTTCTTCCCTGTATTGAATCTAATGTGCCAGTTACTTTACCATGTCCTTTTGAACCCATTATCAGCAAGTCTCTGTTGATTTTCAGTAATTTTTTTATCCCATTTCATATCACAAGCAACTTTAACTGTGCTGTACCTATTTGCAATTTTTTTCATAACATTTTTTGTATATAAGACCACTTTTTAAGTTTGTATTAATATAAAGAACATATTTTATGCATTTCACAGGTACAATTCCTCACCCTCTCCCTCAATCCCCCTCCTTCTTTCCTTCCTTCCTTTTTTAAAAATTTTTACAAAAATATAATTTCAGTCCACTCTATAGTCAAGGATTAATGCACCACTAACCATAACACTCAAGAAGTAAAATGTATAAAGACCACAATTCCACTGTATATAAGGGCTAAAAACAACAATTAAATTACAAAATGTTTGTTTTGTTCTTTTTATATTCAATTCAATAGTCAGGCATTGTTGTTATGGTTAAGTGGATATACAAATTTGTGCATCAGATAGGTACAATGCATTGCAGGTAAGTTATCCTTTAATCAAATTGCTTTTAAAAATGGAGGTCAATTTTTCCTTGGTTGAGTCTGATAACCTAAAGGTCAGGAGATTGGTCCTCTTAACACTCAGCCCACCTGCCACCCAGGAGGGAGCAACGGCTGTCCTGATTTCTCCATGGGATATAGAATTATTTCTAGAGATTTGTTTTTATTTATTTGAAAGACAGAGATGAGGAGAGAGAAGGAGAGGGAGAGAGATCTTTCATCCAGATGATGGTTCACTCCCCAAATGACTGCAACAGCTGGAGTTGTCCCTGGCTGAAGCAAGGATCCAGGAGCTTCCTCCAAATCTCCCATGTGGGTGCCAGGGACCCAAGGACTTATGCCATCTTCTGTTGTTTTCTCAGGTGCATTAGCAGGGAGCCGGATTAGAAGTGGAGCAGCTGGGACTCGAACTGGCATTCATAGGGGATGCTGGTGCTGCAGGTGGTGGCTACCTTCTACACCACAGCAACGGCTCCAGGATATACAATTTTAAAAAGAAGATCTCCCCCTGAAAAACCTTACAATAAACCTGGAGGCAAAGAAAAAATAGTACCCCTCAGGTCAAACATCTTTAGTGGCAGTTGCTAATTAAATTGTGTATTTGTTTATTATAATAGAACTGTTTTAGCTTACAGTGTGAATTCTGTATTATATGTTACAATTATAGTTACAACAACTTTATTTCATTACAACAAGGCAATTAAATATAAATCATGTGTTTCACCAAGGATAATTAAAATTATCAAAATAATTTATTATTATAATATATGGATTCCTCCTTCTAACCACTGTATTTATTATCATTTGAAAATCAGATTATATTTCTTTATAAAGACAAAGCCCTAGTGCATAGGGGTCTTGAGCATTGGATCTGTGACTGAAATCTCTGCTTCCTGACCCTGGCCATTCTCACTGGTCAGCCATCTCAGAGGCTGCGCAGGGCCATGCTGGAGCCTCCACATCTGTGGGGAGCATCTGACAACTGTGCTGCCTCTCTAGATCAGTGTCTCTGACTTCCCACCAATCAGCTTTCTTGTGGCCATAGACCTGGTGTTTCCTACCTCTAGACTTCCAGAAGAGTGCCTGGCACTGAGGAAGGACTATATAAGTGTGTGTTGCAATTATTATTGTTGGTGTCTGTTAAAATACAAACACAAAACATATAGCACACCCTGGGATGATGAATAATAAATAGCGTTTATTGCGTTTATTGGTTAATCTCTTGATGCCTGTTTAAGTTGGCCACATGGAGGCTTGAGGTGTCCTTGGGGAACACAGAAGGGTTGGGTCCTAGAGAAGGAGGTGATGTCCTAGCAGCAGGTCCTAGCAGGAGGTGATGTCATGTGGAAGGAGAGGGCCTTCAAGTTTTGAGTTTGTTTAAGATCTTAACTTCAGTTATTTCTTATGCATCACTGCGACTAATTTTTTCTTATCACTTTCTGCTTTTGGGTTGAAGGGTTGCCAACACCAGTTGCCACTTTTGCTTTTATTACAATTTGCCCCGACCAAAATCTCAAACTGGGTCTGATCCGTGACCTCAGCAGCAAGAAGATGTGACAGGCAGGAAATGAAGGGGTCAGTCTTTGGTTTGAGCAGGGTCACACATGATAAGCTAAATGCAAAGTAGAGCCCTCAATGAAAAGCCACAGTGCTAGGTGTCCCCTGGAAGGAGCAGCCAGTGCTGTTAGTGGCCAGCTGAGCAGAGACGTGTCAGTTGGCCCAGCTGTGGCTGTTGCATCTTTAGAGGAGGATGCATGTCTTGGGGTGTCACTCAGGCAGGCAGTTGGGGGGTATGACTCAGTGTTTCTCAGCTACCAGAAGTCCCTGCAGGAAAGAAAAAGCACATTCCAGCTGGCAAATAGGCTTGGAAACAATCCAATAACTGTGATTTAATAATGACCCACTGGTTGGGCCTTGGGCTGTGGCCACGGAAAGAAGGAGAAAGCATGGTTTTCTTGTTCTTAGAGCTGTCGTTCCACCGAGGAGTCAAGACTCCCATGCCTGAACAAACACAGAGTGATAGAACCTGGTGGGCGTCTAGTAGCCAGAACCCTGTGGGCTCCCAGGCAGAGAAACCAAGCTCAGAGTACCTTCAGGGAAGAAGCTTCATTTACTGGCTACCTGAATGAGAAAAACGGAAGTTTCTGCCCCATAGACATTCCTGAGATGCACATCATTCCCTTTGCCTCCCCACGTGCTTGCGTTAACGTTCCCCATTCTAGTCTGATTAGACATTAATGTTCCCCATTCTAGTCTGATGTCACTAACTGGTGACAAGTGTGCAGTGGTAGTAATTTGCATCCCCCCCAGTTAACGACATCAGAGAATCTGAGAAAACTTCTCTCCTAGTGTTGATATATAATATTCCACAGAACCATCTAATTTCAAGTGGCTTGGGTCCTGTGCTCATTTCTGGCCAATAATTAGTTGAAATGTTGAGCTACTGTGATGGTCAGGCCTGGGGTATGTGACCCTCCTATAAGTCAGAAAGTGAGGGGCATAGAGTGGGAGAAAGGCAACTGACTACAATGAATGGGCTAGGGTGGGAGCTCTTGCCAGAGGAATGGGCAAAGAGATCTGGGATATCCGCAACAGCAGGCGCTCTGTTCCTGGCTAGGGCTGCTGGGTGAGGTTCAGGACTTAAGGGTGTAAAGATCCAGAAAAGGGGACCACAAGGTACATGAGGATGAGTGGGAAAGAGCAGAAGGCTCCCTGGGAAAAGTGGGTCCCAAAAGGAGGGTATGTTTGGAGGTAACAGCATTCTTCCTCATGTTCAGGGAGAACGGGCAAGAGCACATAAGTAGGCCAGGCTTTCCTGCAGGGCCCTCTCCACCAGCGAGCAGTGGTTATTGAATAGGGGCCCCTGATGAAGCCACTTAGCGGCACTCATGCTAAGGGGTGGTGACCTCCAACCTCAGAACTGGGGCGCTCTGCAAAGGCAGCCGTAACCACCCAGAGTGTAATTTGTCAGGGACACGGAGGTTAACATTTTTCTTCACAAAAACCATCTTTAATGACCGTCAGCAATCAGGACCTCCGATTTCTGTCTCATTTGAAAGCTTTTAATGCTTTCAGAGGGACAGATGGGGTGACCTAATAGGTCTTTTCCATCTCTGATTTTCTATGATTAATGAAGTTCAATTGTGCAGAATAAAATGGTGAGTTTCTCGGTGTCAGTTCAGCTGCATTCCTTTTCCCTCCCTCTTCCTTTCTCCATTTTATTTTATTTTTTTTTCAGACAGATGATAATCATGCACATTTTCTCTTAATGCTCCAGGGGAAGAAAGAGACTTTCCTTCTGAGCCAGGCTTTGAAAATGTCAAGGTGGGTGTATTTATCTGTGCTGGAAATTGTTGCCAAATGCCACAGCCACTCTTCACTTCCCCACCCCAGGACAGATCCATGTCTGCAGTAAAGGCACCAGGAGTGATGTAAACGTGACAACACTTCTGCTTGTACAGTTTATTAGACTTTTCCCCAAGTGCCTTCCTAAGTGACATTTGCTTAGTAATTCCCTGACTTAGGTCTTCTGGGGTTGTCCTGAGGGATTTATAACCCTCTTTTGTCTGGAGGGAAACTGAGGCCCAGAGCAGAGATGGGACTAGGACAGGGCTGCCTGGCGGGGAGCTGGGGAGTTGTCCTTGGGCTTAGTGGACTCTGCTGCACTGGAGGAGAGCAGTGCAATCTTTAAAGCATGACTGGAGGGGAAGTCTGGACCAACTCAGTGAGGCTTGTTCTAGGTCTGGAGATTTTCCTCGGTGGAAACTCTGAATTATAAAGAAGCCAGGCCTCTGGAGAACTGTCTTGAAAATAGTCCTTTTGAAAGGAAAGGCTTTAAGGGTGAGTTTTCCCTGGGTTTGGGTATTTAGCCTCTTTTCTGGTCAAATGGCACAGACTGGGCCCCTATGAATTCCTGGAGCTGCTGCTCCAGTGGGAGAGCAGTAAGTGGCATCAGACAGGATCCTCTTTGGGCACAAGGGGAACTCTGCCAGTGACAATCCTGCTGCTCAGGAGTCCCAGCACAGTCCTGTGAGGAGAACACATCCTGATTTGGAAAAAATTAAACCAATCCATTGAAATCCCCAAATGATGGAATTTAGACTATATTCCTTCTAAGATCCTGGAATTTCACAAGAGAAGAATAATTTTCAACATTCCCGTCAGTAGTGCCTCTCTGGCAGACTCCAGGCACACACAGCAAGTGCTGTGACTTTTAACCGACACACTCTTAGACTCTTCCTTGTAAACATGTGCAGTAAGGGGGGTATGGTGTAGGTCCTGCAGCTGTCGTATTGCCTGGTGATTTCATCTCTCTCCCTAGACATGGGTGAAAGTCCTCTTTTGTTCCATATTTTGGGGAGGAGTCAGCTCTTCAGCTCCCAGAGCCTACTCCTCCACTTCGTGGTTCTGCAGTTGTCCCCCCGTGAGAGCTCGTCTTCACAGTTCTGCTGCTGCTTTATGGCTTGGGGTCTGACACAGTTTATAAACGAGTAAGTTGTTGCTCCTTGAAATTGCACAATAGGGTGCATCTCATTTTCAGTTGGAAACAGACTCCAAGGAGTGACGATTCTTGCCTCTCTTCTCTGAACTATAGTAGCACTAAGAACAGAATTTCTCAGATTGGGTTCCAGGGACCACAGTTCTCTCAATGGGTTCAGTGTGTCTTCTGCAAAAGTCGGATGTTGCTAATATGAAAGCTTTAAGAGTTGGAGCCTGTAAGAAGTGATTAGGCCATGAGTGCTCCTCTCGCATGAATGGGATTAGGTTTAGGTGCCCTTATAAAAAGCTTTTGGAATGGAGCTCATCCCTCTCCCACTCTCTGCCACTCTATGTTCCTCCCCTTGGAGGACACAGTGCTCAGGTTGTCTTCTTGGAAGAAGACACTGAACCTGCCTGAGCCTTGCTATCAGACTTTTCAATCTCCAGAAGAAGGAGAAAGTAAATTTTGTTCTTTACACACTACCCATTCCCAGGTATTCTATTAAAGCTACGCAGAGCAGACTAACACCAGCATTTCAATCAGCTTGTGTATGTGCGTTGAAGTGCAGCTTCCTGGGACTCAGGTTTGACCAGCTGAGTTTATCTCCCTGGTGGTAGTATCAGCGATCTGCCTCTCCCTGGGGCTGTTTCTGTATACTCAGGTTTAGGAATGATGACCAGGAGATTTTATGTTTGTTTGTCTTAATTGGATCAACACACACACACACACACACACACTCAGAGAGAGAGAGAGAGAGAGAGAGAGAGAGAGATCCCATTTGCTGGTTTGCTCTCCAGAGAGAGAGAGAGAGAGAGAGAGAGAGAGAGAGATCCCATTTGCTGGTTCGCTCTCCAGACTTGCACAATGGCTGGAACTGGAACTGGAACTCCAAGCTAAAGCCAGAAGCCAAGAACTCAAACCAGGCAACCTGCATGGGTGTCAAGGACTCAAATACTTGAACCATCAACTGATGCCTCCCAGGGTATGTATTTCAGAATCAGGAATGAAGGCAGAGCTTGAACTCAGGCAATCTGATATGGAATGTGGACATCCTAACCAGTGGTTTAACCTCTAAACCAAACACTGACCTGACCTCACTTTTTCTATGTTCTTAATGTAAAAAAATTAATTACTTCTTTTTATATTTTTGTTTTTCTCTTATATAATCATTTAAAAGTACAAATTGGAGCCAGGGCTGTGGTACAGCAGGTTAAAGCCCTGGCCTGAAGCGCCGGCATCCCATATGGGCACCGGTTCTAGTCCCAGTGGCTCCTCTTCCAATCCAGCTCTCTGCTATGGCTTGGGGTAACAGTGGAAGATGGCCCAAGTCCTTGGGACCCTGAACCCACGTGGGAGACCCAGAAGAAGCTCCTGGCTCCTGGCTTCGGATCAGTGCATCTGGCCATTGCAGCCATCTGGGGAGTAAACCAGCCGATGGAAGACCTCTCTCTCTGTCTCTACCTCTCTCTGTAACTCTGACTTTCAAATAAATAAAATAAATCTTAAAAAAGTATAAATTGAACTTAATACTGTTTTAACTTTATCTCAAAATTTTTGACATATTGAATTTCCATAATCATTACGTTCAAATATTTGTAAAATTCTTTGAATTACTCTGTACATTAATTTACTTACCTTTAATTGTTGATATTAGGAAGTATCCCTAGCATTATTTCACAGTGAGGTAAATGAGTATCAAGACAAGGCTCCTTCACTCTTAGCAATCAAGTGAGAATTCAAATACATGATGTCATATTCCAAACCCTGTGCCTTCTTCTAGTCTCCTGAAAAACTCCTGCCCCAAATGTACCAGTCCTCACACGTCATTTATGCTCAGATCTAGTCGGACAGGCTCTGTCTGTGAATTCACAAGTTCTAGGACTGTACATGTATTTCTGTTCTCCCTCCTCTTTTCTACCCCATGTAGTCTCCTTCAATCCTCATTGCCATCCCATATCAGTATCTGTTCCCCAACGGCTTTCATTCCATCTGAAGTACAAGAGAATGACAACAGCTGAACATCTAATATTTCCTAGGATAAAGTGTATTTAACATCTTTCTGAATCTTGAGCTAGAATGAAAGTTGTGTTTTCAAAAAAATCTATTCTGGGGAGGGAAGAGGAGAAAGACACACACACACACACACACACACACACACAGAGAGAGAGAGAGAGAGAGAGAGAGAGAGAGAGAATATGCACTTCCATCTGTTGATTCACTCTGCAAATACCTGCAATGGCCAAGGCTATGCTGGGGTTGATACGAGGACAATCCTGGCCTTGTATGTGGCAGGAACCCAATTATTTGAGCCATCACTATTGCCTCCTAGGTGTTCTGGAGTCAAGAGTCAGAGATGAGTATCAAACCCAGGTACTCTGATATGGGATATGGATCTCTTACCCAGCATCTTAACCCCTAGACTCAACACCTGCCCCACCTGCCCCCAGATATTTTTTTAAATTGTGGTAAAAAAAAATATATATATATATAAACATAAATTTACTATTTTAACTATTTTAAGAGTAACTTTCAGTGTCATTATTCTCATTGTTCTTCAACCTTTACCATTACCACCCATCTCCAAAATGTTTTCATTTTCTCAAACTGAAACTCTGTACCTGTTAATTATTTTGTATTTCCCTCCTTCCTCTTGTCCTTGGTAGCTACTGTTCTTCTTTCTGTCTCTTATGAATTTGACTTCTGTAGGTATTACGTATGAACAGAATCACCATTGACCAGCTAATTTCACAGCATAAAGTCCCTAGAGTTCATACATGTCATAGCATGTGTCAGAATTGCCTTTCTCAGACTGAAAAATATTCCTTTGTGGGTATATACTACATTTTGTCGTTATGTTTATTCACTCATTTGTCAATGGATGCTTGCCTTTTGCCTTTTGTGAATAATGGTGCTTTGAATATCAATGTTCAGATATCTGTTTAAGTTTCTGCTTATTACTGTATATTGGATATATACAATAAGTGGGACTGCTGTATTACATACAAATTTTGTTTAATTTTTTGAGGAACCACCACACTATTTTCTGCAGTGGCTTCACCATTTTGTATTCCTCTAGAATGTATAGGGTTCCAGTTTTCCCAGGTCGTTGTCATCACATGTTCTTTTTCACTGTTTTGATTATAGTATCCTGAAGATGTGAAGTTGTGTCTTACTATGGTTGTGATTTGCATTTCTCTAGTGATCATTGATGTTGAGCATCTTTTCATATGCTTATTAGGATGTTCCTGAGTTTTGACCATGCACTTTGGTTCAGTGATTGTTAACATTGGTTTCACATTAAAATCTCTCTTGGAATTTAAAGAAAAAAAGCGTGATGCCTAGGAGCCACCAATTAATTCAAAATCTGGATTTTTTTTTCTAAAAAAGTACATTTGGAGTCTTTTGAGTCTCAAATATAATGGCCTGTGTAGTGTGAACACATTATCTGGTATTGTCCTACTTGAGCGGACATATTTGTTTTTTCACCCTCTGTGATAATAAGAAAAAAAATATTTGTTCTTTGTGCTGAGTTCCTGATACAGAGCTTCTAAATCTCTTGTAATTTTCTGAGTGATAGGAATGATGAATTTTTTGATATTCATAAGAAACCTCTGTCAACTATATCAGTTTGTGCAAATGAGATGATGCTTGGAGGGCTCCTAGATAACTTCAGGATGGGCTGGTTGCTGGAGGAACCAATCTTGTGATTAGAGGATTAGAAATTTCAGCCCCACTCTCCAGCCTCAATAAGGGGTGAAGATTCAGTCACCAATGGCTAATGGTGTAATCATTCATGTCTATGCAATGCTGCTTCCATAAAAAACCCCTCAATGATAATGGGCTTCTGAGTTTGTGAGCACATTGAGGTGCTGGGAGGTTATTGCTCCACACACCTTCCCATATACCTTGTCTTGTATATCTTTTCCATTTGGCTATTCTTGAGTTGTAACTATTATAATAAATTAGTAACAGTAAAGAAGGTACCTTCTGGAGCTCTGTGAGCTATTCTAATAAATTAAACATGAGGAAAGGGTATGAGAACCCTGTCTGTTGATCAAAAGCATAGGTGGAAACTCAGGAGTTGCAATTGGTATCTGGAGGGAGGGCAGTCTAGTGGGTTCTGCACACAGGGAGCTAATGTCAGACTGAATTGGATTGTAGGCACCCATTTGGTATCTGGAGAATTGGAGAATTATTTGGTGTGGGGATTAAAAAGAACCTTCACATGTTTGTCCAGAAATGTCATGGGTAAAAATGGTTTATGTTTTCACAAACATAAAAAGGAAATGATAATATATACCCATCAGAATTATTTTGAGGTTGGGATGAGACCATGAGGTGACGTATAATAAAGAGTATTGTTCGTAGCAAGTGCATTTTGTGGGAGGAAAAGGAGAGGACACCTGTACTGTCCTCTGTACTTTGATAATGGCCACAGGAGATAAACTTACTCTTGAAGAGAGGGCAAGCAAGGATGAGACTGACAAAAGCACAGAACTGTGTCTCAGCCACGGATACATGTTCAAGTCACCTGGGGATTTGGATCTCACCTGGGGAGTTGCCCATCTACCGATTTTCCACAGAAGATTCGTGGTGTGGTATTCTAGGATTGACTGGTCACCACCTACCATGCCTGATGTGGGAGAGCTCATGTTCCCTGCTCTCAGGAGGTAAATCTCATTGTGAAAACACAGAAGACAAACTGCTTCAACTTTGAATGTTGAGAGCTAAAGACCTCAGCTTCAAATATAGTCTGAAAACAATTTGAGGGAAAAACAATGTTGGGTGTTCTCTAAATCTCCTTGGTTTTAATGTGTGTTATTAATAAGGTAGGCCAGTAATTGATCTAAATATACCATTTCTCACTTGATATAATATCCCTTTAGTTTCTAATTCCTGTCCTGCAATGCTGGTTCACATGATTGGGATAATACCATTATTGTGTTCTTTTGTTTTCTAGTATAACAAAGAACCAAAAAGCAGGATTTCAGTAAAAAAATATTGAGTTCAGTTTCTTTTGTCTGTTTCATACATCTAGGAAGGATTTCCTTTGATATAATAAGGCAATTATTGGATTTTAATTAAGTAACAAATGATTATGTGAACCGTGATTTTTGGAGGTCTATGGTGCTTTTCAGCAGCACTGCAATTCGCATGTAGCCAGTGGAGGGCCTCTTTCAGATATATTTTTGGGGAGTACTCATCAGCATTCTTCAAGCAGAAGTGTGTTCTACACTATCTTCTTTGCCCCACTTGTGTCCTTTCTCTGTTCAGTTCCTTTTAGTTAAAAATGTCTGTGCACATGGACTTGGGTCAGAAATAGACTGGGGATGGAAGCTGTGCCCAGGAACAGCTCTTGGCAAAATTGAGCAGTCTTGCTTCTTGGTCTTCATCAAGTACAACTGAACACAACTTCCAACATCCTTCCTCGTTCTTTGTTGCCTCTTTCTTCACACCCATAAAGTCCTACTCAGTGTGAACTAGTTTTATTTTTTAATAAATAAGAAATTTATATAAAATGTTTATTTATTTGAATGGTAGAGTGACATGGAGAGGAGAGACAGATTTTCAATCTGCTGGTTCACTCCCCAAAAGCATGAAACAGCTAAACTAGGCCAGGCTCACACTAGCAACCAGGAACTCCATTCAGGTCTACCACATAGGTGGCAGGGATCCAAGTGCGTGAGCCATCACTTGCTGCTTGCCAGAATGCATTAGCAGTAAGCTGGATTGGAAGCAGGGAGTAACCAGGACTCTAACCAGGCACTGAAATATGGCACAAGGGTGCCTGAAGTGACAACCTAACCTATTGTGCCATGATGCCTTCCCCAAAGCTGTTTTTTTCCCATTTAAAGCTTTAGTTGTAGGACTTCCCATTGTCCCTGGTGTAAATACACCATGGCTGATTTCATGCTACCCAGTTGAAGTCTCAGGCAGAGAAGGGAGCATATTCAGCTCCTGCAATCAGAGCTCACTAAAAGGGGCTCCTGCACTGGCCTTATCATGAGTTTCTCCTGCCATCTCTGTCAAATCTCGGGATCTGAACAAGATTGAATAGTGGTCACATACCTGCATGTGAATTTTAGGCCCCTGGCTCCCTGTATCAGAGAATGTGCTTTTCCATCTGCAAGAACAGGTCTTTTCCTGTCAATGATCCAGTAGAGAAGAAATTGCAGGCAAGATGGAAAGACTAACTTCCCAAAGGAAATATCCATGTGGTGAGGAGAAAGAACATGTTGGGGAGGTCCTGAGGGCCAGGATTTTGTCCTGAGGTTCTCATCCATGTGATCTTGGGCAAGGCATGCCTCTTTTGGTCATTGAGTTTCTCATATGTTTGTTAACTATCTCTTCCCACAAGGGGCTCTCCCAGCTCTATGGGAGAGATAGTGCGGAGAGATAGTTACAACTGCAGATGACAACTGATGCCAACAATGCTAAGTCATATAATTAGAGCCCTATGCACTGTAGCATAAAGGGCCAACCAGATTATTTCATTACGTTCAGTTAACTGAGTATTTTTGATACTGAAATAAATGCTAAGAAGTGTGTGAGACAGATAATGTACGTCTTTCTTAAGTGAAAGAAACTTGACAAACTTTGTAATGGTTTTGGCCTATTACCAGCATTTGTTAATGCTCTGAGCATCATCCCTTGTAATCAAGTGATATATTTATCATATAATCATTACCTTATTAAGGTATAATAAATGCCTGTTTAAGTGCATACAGGCCATTTAGGTTGCAATTTAATTACCAGCACAGTTAATTAGGCAATATACTCCATCACCATTTTTATTCAAAGGGTTTCTTCACTTTATTAAACATCTTGGAGGAGAGTGGTAGACCTAAAACCTTTGATTAGGAGAGGTAAAGGAAACCATTAAGCACAGCTGATGTGTTCTGAGTGCCTATTGTGGACCAGAACTTAACAGAAACCATCTCCAACCCCAAATGTCTGAATCAGGCTCTTGAGACATGGAAAATGCTGCTTAGAGCCCCACGACCAGTCAATGGTGGCTGCATCTTTCTGGGCACAGGCAGCTGGTGTGCTTGGGATGCTCTGCATCTAATAGGAATTCTCCCTTCAGAGCTGCAGCTAGAGAGCCTGAGATTCTTGGGAGTCCTTTCTAGTGCCAGATTTCCCTGGGTAGATTTAGGGGTCATTAGGAAAGTTCAAAGCATGGACACTTTTCATGCAGTTGGAGAAAAACAAGTGAAATGCCATCATTATGACTTCTGGTTTGGAGGAGTAAGCTCAATCTAGTGGTTTAGATGCTGGCATCCTATACTCAGATTTTTGCAGAAGTTCCATTTTGATTGCTAGTTTGTGTATTTTATTATTTTAACAGAGTGGGTCAGGGTAGGCATTTAGTCTAGTGATTAAGATGCTGGTTAAAATACCCAGGTCCCACATTGGTATACTTTGTGGCTCCAGCTCCTGCAGCTCCTGACTTCAGCTTCTTCCCAGTGCAGACCCTGAAAGGCAGTTGTGATGGCTCAAGTGTGGGAGATCTGGCTTGAATTCTCAGCTCCTGGCTCTGTCTCTAACTTTACTTAGGTCCAGCCCCTGCTATTGTGGGCATTCATATGGGGCATGAACCAACAATGGTGGTCTTCTCTCTTTCTCTTCTCTTTCTCTCCTGTTTCTCTGCCTCACAAATCCATAAATTAAATGACCCATATCTTTTTGGTTCTATCTCAAGATTCTGAAGGACATTAAATACACATCTTCATAAGAAACTTTGGATGTTCAGCTGTTGTCAATCTCTTGTATGCCAGATGGAATAAAAAATCTTGGGGAGTAGACATGGATATGGGAAGGGCAGGAGGGTGGTGGGACATTGAGTGGGGTATAAAAGAGGAGGGGTAACAGAAAAACATTTCCAGACTTAGAACTTGTGCTGATTCCTGAGAGCTTAGGATTTGTGACTCCTGACTGAGCCTGACAGACAGGAGTCTGTGTGAGGACTGGAGCATTTATGGCAACAGTTTTTCTGGAGACAAGGAGGCGGCTTGTGATCTGGAATATGTCGTCATGTATTTGAATCCTCATGTGATTGCTAAACAGAGAGGGATCAGTTTCTGACATTTGATTATCTCACTATGACATGAAGGTAGGAACATTCTGTTATTCCAGCAGTGATAGGTACGAAGTGTGAAATGTCTAAATCCCTTTCTCCAAGCCTTAAAATAAAGACCCAATACACATAAGATGGATATCAGTATCCTGCATCTGATTTGTCATTTTATGAACCACATGACTTGGTGCTGGATAGCTGGTTGCAAGGACATCATTCAAAAGAGGGAGCACCTTAAAATTTAAAATTATTTATAAGAGGGTTCTGCACGCACGTGAACCATTTATTAAATGTCCTTTCATGTGTTGACTGAGCCATAAAACTCCTTTTGATCGTTTTGTAATATGATCCACTGCATAAAATTTCTACAAAAAGACATTTTCTTGCTCATTCTATAGCGATTTGTTCCTGAACTTTATTTATCCATTTATCTACTTGCTCAGTGATTTTAAGGGTGAGGTATCTGTTTACTCATAGGTTGAAAACCTTGTTTAACTTGCCAGTTATTCTATCTTAAGCATCTAACACAATATATGACACAGGGTAGGCATTCATGTATATTTGTTGAATAAGCAGACTTTTTTCCCGTACTGTTACAGTTATGTAAATGGAATGGGGTTTGCAGCTGATGGAAAAAGATGTAAAGATGTATGTATTTAAACATCTAATCTGAAACCAACTGACTAGGTGAGGTACACAAACAAATTATTAGTGCCAATGTCTACCATGTACCAGTAACATTCTGGAACTTAGAGACATAGCTATGAATTAATCAGACAAATATCCTTATTTTCATGGCATAAGCATCCTAGAGGGAGAGAGAAAATAACATGTGGTAAATATGTAGAGAGAAAATAAGGAGGTATGATAATTAATTTTAAGATGTTAACTTTACTGAGTTAAGGAATACTGAGACGCTTGGAAAGCTTTATTGTTCAGAATTTCTGTGAGTGTGCTTCTGGAAGAGATCGGCATTTGAATGAGTAGACAAATTGAAGAATATCCACCTTCCCCCACAGTGGATGAGTGGACACCATCCAGCTGACTGAGGCTCTGGATAAAAGAAAAAGCCAAAGTGAAAAGACAAATTTGCCTTCTTTTCTGGAGCTGAGACATGTATTTTCCACCAGCCTTGCCTATCAGAACTCAAGGGTCTCTGGCATTTGGACTCTGGGACTTGCACCAGAAACCCCCTTAGTTTCTCAACCCTTGGTCTCAGATGGAGAATCACTGGTTTCCTTGGTTCTCATGCCTTCAGACTTCAGCTCAGCTGTGATAGCAGGTTCTGTCATTCTCCATAATGCAGATGATGTTCTGTGGGACTCCCTAAGCTCTATGATTATGTGAATCATTTCCCATGATAAATTCTCGCTCATTTATTTCTCCCTCTCGCATTTCTTACTCTCCATCCATCCATCCATCCTATGAGTTCTGCTTCTCTGGATAGCCCAGAGTAATACAGGAAGAGAAAGAAGTAAGGAGGGATGAGAATATGTGGAGATTACAGTTTTATATAGGGAATTATGGAAAGGCCTCACTGAGAATGGACTTTTGAACAAGTATTCAAAGGAAGTGAGGGATAAGAGTTTTTGGGAAAAACAATTTCAGATCTTTTGAAGAACGAGTGTAAAAATCTAGAGAAAGGAATTTGTGTAACATGTTGAGGGAATAGGGAGGAAGTCAACACAAACTGAGCAAAATGGAGAGCTAAGGATAATAGGAGATGGGGGTGGATCACAGAGTATATAGCGGAGTAGTCAGTCCACAGTGCCCTGTAGGTCATTTTAGACTTCAGATTTTGGGGCCAGAGCTGTGGCATAGCAGGTAAAGCAGCCACCTGCAGTGCCAACATCCCATACGGGCAGTAGTTTGTGTCCTGGCTGCTCTACTTCCAGTCCAGCTCTCTGCTATGGTAAAGCAGTGGAAGATGACCCAAGTCCTTGGGCCCCAGCACCCACATGGGAGACCTGGAGGAAGTTTCTTGCTCCTGGCTTTGGACTGGCGCAGCTCTGGCCATTGTGGTCACTTGGGGGAGTGAACCAGTGGATGGAAGACCTCTTTCTTTCTCTCTCTACCTCTTCTCTCTGTGTGTAATTCTAACTTTCAAATAAATAAATAATAAATCTTTAGAAAAGACTTCGGATTTTACTTTGCATAAAATGAGGACTCGCTAGATTTTGAGCAGATGTATGAATGATAGAGTATGATTGCTAGTCTGATAGGATAACTTTGATGTTAGGATTGAGAACAGATTGGAAAGAAAGAGAAAGGGAGATGGGTTTGGAGCTTCTAACTCAAACAGTAGATGATGATAGTTCTGACTAAGATGGTAACAGTTGAGATGATGAGAAGTGACAGTCTGTGTACCTTGTAGATAGGATCCTTTAATCATGAAGTGTGTGAAAGAAAGAGGATACGGAGATGATCCCAAGACTTCTGACTTGAACAATAAGAAAGAGTTGTCATTGAGATGGGAACAATGATGGAGAAGAACATTTTGAGGGCTTGGGGAATTATTAGGAGTTCACTGTAGGGATCTTTCACTTTTTGGTTAAATTTATTACTAGATATTAAATTTTGGGGGGGTGACTATTGTGAATTGGATTTCTTTCTTGGGTTCTCTTTCAGTGAAGTCATTATTAGTGTATAAAAGCTGGTTTTTTATATGTTTATTTTGTAACTTGAAACTTTATTGCATTGGTTTATTAGTTCTAAAAACTTTTTAATGGAGTGTTTAGATATTTCTATTTAAAGCATCATATCATCTGCTAACATGGACATTTTGACTTCCTCCTTTCCAATTTTGATGCTTTTTATTTGTTTCTTCTCCCTAATTGCTCTTGGTAATCTTACTATATTGATAAACATTGGTGGAAGTGGACATCCTTGTCTTGTTTCATGAAGGTGGACTCTGATCCATAAAAGAGTGGTAAGAAATTTCTGAGAGCAACCACTGCTTCCCTCCCGAGGCAGGGAGAGAGATTGAGAGAAAGAGTGAGAGAGGGAGAGAGATAACTAAAACACCAGTACATAAAATAATGTGGAATTCTGAAATATATTCAAAGTAGTCCGAAAGAAAATTGTCAAGGATAAACTGATGAACAAAGGTCAGGTGGTACAAATAGAAAACAAATACTAAGAATGTAGGATTAAACTGAGACATAATCATTGCACTAAATTTTAATGGATTAATTACCCTTAGTAAAAGTGCAGAGGTTGTCACATTGAATAACTGAAAAAGATATAGCTAGATACTATTTATAATAAGTAATATTTAAGCATAAAGCCTAAGAGAGAATGAAAGTAAAGGTATGGAAGAATATATACCATAAAAATATTAAGTAATGAAATAAAAAAGAGAATGTGAACACTTTAATATCAGATAACTTGGGGACACCCACTACATCACGTCACCAGCCCCTGTTGTTGAATTTCTTGAGCTCTTTATAGATTCTGGATATCAATTTTTTATCAATTGTATAGTTTGCAAATTTTTTTTTTCCCATTCTGTTGGTTTCCTCTTCTCATTGTTAAGTGTTTCCTTTGTGGTACTTAAGATTCTTAGCTTAATGTAATCCCATTTGCTTATTTTGGCTTTGATTGTCTATGTTTATGGAGTCTTTTCCAAGAAATCTTTGCCTATGCCAATGTCTTGTAGAGCTTCCTCAATGCCCTCCTTTGAAATTTGATGATATCGGGTAGCATATTTAAATTGTTGATCCATCTCAAGGTGATTTTTGTATAAGGTGTAAGGTAGGGGTCTTGCTTCATACTTCTGCAGGCAGAGATTCAATTTTCTCAGCACCATTTGTTGAAGAGACTATACTTTCTTCAGGGATTGATTTTAGCTCCCTTTTTGAAGATTTGTTGGGTTTAGATACAGGAATTGACTTCTGGGGATTCTATTCTGGTTCATTGGTACATGTCTATTTCTGTGCCAGTACATGTAAGTCACAAACCGAGAAAAATCATGTGGTAGGTAGTTAAATGTACAAATAAATTTCAAAGAATAAAAATCTTGTAAAATAAATTTCAAAGAATAAAAATCTTGTAGAGTATGTTTCCTGAAGACCACACAATAACTTACATATCAACATTATATCTGAAGATATCTAGATATAAAACCATTTGAAAATTAAATAAGACACTTCTAAATAATTCCTGGGTTAAATCTCAAAAAATTTTGAATCTAATGACAATGGAAATTCAATATGTCAACTTTGGGAGAGATGGCTAAAACAGTAATAAAGGAAATTTATAGTTTTAAATGCCTATCATAGGGTCAAATAAAGGTTTATGAAGCAGTGATTTATCTTTCCACATTAATAAACTAGAAAAGGAGAGGCTGATACTGTGGTGCAACAGGTTAAGCCACTGCCTGTGACTCTGACATCCCATATGGGAGCCTGGTTGGAGCCCTGGCAGCTAAGCTTCTGCTCTAACTCCCTACCAATGTGCCAGGGAAAGCAGCAGATGATGCCTCAAGTACTTGGGCCTCTGCCACCCATGTGGGAGATCTGGATGAATTTCCAGACTCTTGGCTTTGACTTGCACTAGAGTTGACCTTTGTGGCCATTTGGAAAGTGAATCAGTAGATGAAAATTCTCTCTCTCTTTTCAACTTTCTCTGTCTCTGTCTCTCTATCACTCTGTCTTTCAAATATATATATATATATATATATATATATATATATAATATGTATATATATTAATCTTAAAAAAGAAATTAGCAAAGAAAGAGCAAATTACAACCAAAGTCAATAGAAGGTAGGAAATAAAGATGACAATGAATATTAACAAAGTACAAAATGAGCAAATAATAGAGAAAACGAACAGTTGATTGTATAAAATGCTTAATGAACTTTATAATCCTTTAGCAAGACTTAAAAAATCAGAAAATAGAATTCATCAGTATTAGGAATAAAACTGAAGAAATAACTATTTGCCTATAAGATATTGAAAGGATATTTTTAATTATATTATGCCAAAAATTTTGAATTTAGATGAATTCATCAAAAAACTTTCAAAACTATTACAATAGAAACTTGAAAATCTAAATAGTCTTATTTTTATTAGAGGTAATTAATTTATAATAAAAACTTTCCCTTGTAAAGACAATGAAACAATATGCAGCAGTCTGGGAGAAAATATTTGCAAAAGGCATATCTGATAAACTATTATTATCCATATAAAAAGAACTTTAAAAATTAATAATAGAGGCTGGTCTTGTGATGCAGTGGGTTAAACCTCTGCCTATGATGTCATCCTCTATCAGAGTGATGGTTCTAGTTTTGGCACCTCTGCTTCTATCCAGCATTCCTGCTCTTGTTCCTAAGAAGACTGCAGATGATTGTCCTTGTACATGGGCTTCCTCCACCCATGTGGAAGACCAGGATGAAATTCCTGGTTTTTGGCATTTGCCTGGCCCAGACCTTGTTCTTGTAGTCATTTGGGGGCGTGAACCAGCACTTGGAAAAGTTCTCTCTCTCTCTCTTTCTCTCTCTCCCTCTCTCTGTGTGTGTGTGTGCATCTCCCTCTCTCTCTGATACCCTGCCTCTTGAATAAATCCCAATAAGGACATAACAGCTCAGTAATGAGAGTGCTCATGTATCATATCTGTATGCCTGGGTTCAGTTCCTGGTTCTAACTCCTATCTCCAACTTTCTGACAATGCTGAACCTGGGTGACAGGAGGTGATGACTCAAGTTACTGAAATTCTACCACACATTTGGGAGGCCTGGATTGAGTTCCCAGTTCCTGGCTCTGAGCTCATCCCAGTCCCTGACGGTGGGTATATCAATGGATGGGAGCCTTTGTCTGTCTCTGCAACTCACATTAAAAAAATAAAATTTAAAAAAAATAATAAAAGATAGGTCAAGGATCCTGAGAAACAATCAGTAAAATAAATGGTAAATATGCACAAGAAAACACTTCTACACTGTCATATGTTATATTTTAAAGATTTATTTATTTATTTGAAAGGCAGATTTACAGAGCGGCAGAATCAGAGACAGAGAGAGAGAAAGAGAGAGAGAGAGAGATCTTCCATCTGCTGTTCCACTCCCCAGATGGCTGCAATGACTGGAGCTGTGCCGATTGGAAGCCAGGAGCTAGGAGCTTCTGCCAGGTCTCCCATTTGGGAGCAGGGGCCCAAGGGCATGGGCCATCTTCTACTGCTTTCCCAGGCCAAAGTGGTGAACTAGATTGGAACTGGAGCAGCTGGGACCCAAACCAGAGCCCGTATGGGATGCCGGCACTGTAGGCGGTGGCTTTATCCACTATGCCACAACGCTGGCCCCTTTATGTTGTTTTAAATGCAAATTAAAACATGATGAGATACCACTGCATATCAGAATGGCCAAAATCCAGAACACTGACAACACGAAATGCAGGTGAGGATGTGAAGCAACAGAAACTCTTGTTGTAATGGGAATGCAAAATGATATAGCCACTTTGGATAATAGTTTGGCAATTTCTTACAACACTAAACATAATCTTACCATTTGATCCAGCAATAGCGCTCTCTGGTATTTACTCAAAAGGAATTTAAAACTTCTGTACACATAAAACCCTTCACATTTAAAGCAGTTTTATTCTGAATTGCCCAAACTTAGAATCAACCAAAATGTCCTTTTGTAGGTCAATAGATAACCTATGGCAATCCAGGCAACAGAATGTTTTTCAGTGCCAAAAAGAAATGAACTATGAAACCATGAAAATAGGGAAAATTTAAATGCATATTACTAAGTGAAAGAAGCCCATCTGAGAAAACTACATACTGTATGATTCTAACTCTATAATAGTCTGTAAATGACAAAGCTAAGGATGCAGTAGAAACATCAGAGGTTGACTGGGGTGAAGGGGAAAGGGAGGGATGAAGAGGAAGAGCACAGAGGATTTTTAGGGCAGTGAAATTACATCACCCTACATTGGTGAACACATGCATACATTGTACATTTTTCCTCTCACATAAAAAGTGAAACACCAAGAATGAACTTTGTTGTAGGCCATGGACTCTGGGTGACAGTGATATACCAATGCAGGTTCATCACCTTAACAAATGGACTGCTCTGTGGGAAATGCTGATAATGAAGGAGGTGAGGCATATGTGGGGCTAAGGAATGTATGAGAAAACATTGTACTTTCCTCTCTATTTTGCTGTGAACTTAAAACTTTTTTAAAAAATAAAGTTTATTTAAAAATCAACAAATAAACAAGGAAATAAACAAGTCTCATGAAGAAAACTCTTGACTTATATTGATTTGTTGGAGAGCTGTATCATACACTGAAGATATCTCTTTCAGAAAACAGAAGAGGAGGGAACATTTCCTACCCATTTCATGAAGACCAAAAAAAAAAAAAAACCACGAACATTATGAAAAATAAAAAAATTGAAGAGGTATATTCTTAGTGAATATAAACACAAAAAGTTATTGTCAAAGTACTAGCAAATAAAATACAACAAATATGTAAAGGATAATCCTTTATGTATAATTATTTTCCCAAGGAGGAGAAGAAAGCAGAAAGAGGGATATGGAGAAAGAAACAGAGAGCAGCAGGGATAGAGAACTCTTCTATCTGTTATTTCACTCCCCAAATATTTGTAGCAGCCAGGCCTGGGCCATGCCAAAATCAGGAGTCAGAACTCAATCTGAGTCTCCTTATGGATGGTAAGGACTCAGGTACATGAGGCATCATCTACTGCACCCACGGGTGTGCATTAGCAGGAAGCTGGATTGGAAGTACATTCTAAGTGGTGGTTTTAACCACTGAACTAACTTTTTGCCCCTATCTTTTTAGGATGGAAATCAAAGAACCTTTTTCAACAGTTTCACATAAAACATTAGCCAAAAATCAAAATTATTTTTGATAAAAATGTTCAGCAATATATAATAAAGGTTAGCAGAGGCAAATAAAAAGAAACTTCTCACCAAAAAAGGACTACTATATATATAAAAAAAGACAAAAGATACATGTAGACTCATATTTATCAATTATTTTACATGAACATGGTTTAAAATCATCCATAATGAGATAGAGGCAAACAGGGAATGTACCAATGTCTGTAATTCATTTTGAAATACAGCAAATAATAAGATGAATTGATCATTTTCCAGAGCGATGGATAGATTGATTAACATTTAAAAAGCAAGGGTGTTAAAATGTTGAAAGTGGAGTCTTAATGGTGATTATAAGGGCTTTCAATGCAAAATTCTCCATATTTTCTGTATGTTTAAAAATTATCATAATAAAGTATTAGGGTGAAAAGGAAAAATAAAAAGTTTACATTTGTATAGCTATTACTCATTAAAAATAACTGTGACAACTGGACTTAACAGAAAAAATGAAATTATAGATAAATCTGTTTCTAAGCAGTAAAAAAGTAGACTTTATTAAAATCTATATATAACAAAGTATTTGAAAATTAAGCAACACAAAGTGACATTCCAAGAAAATCCTAAGCATTTATAATTCTTAATAAAATAAAGCAAATACCAATTTTAGACCTTTCTGAAAGCAGTTTGAAGTTTTACCAAAAGAAGATTTAGAAGACCCAAATAAATGAAGAGATATACAATTTCTTAGAAGCATCCATATCATAAGAGTGTCAATATTCTCCCTAAAACTCCATAATTAAGCCCATTTCAATTGCAATCTTGTCAGTTTTTTCATGGAACTTAAGAAAGTGCTCCTAAAATTTGTACAGAACTAGTGACAGTTATTTTTAAGAAGAATCAGTGTGAATTTTTCCCTTTGCATAATAGAAATTAAAGTTATAATAATTTAAAAAATGTGGTTTTGGTGCAAGAGCAAAACATAGATTAAATAAAAACAACATCCTATGAATAGATCCAAGTGTACATAGAAAATCTGCCTATGTTACTATAGGACGGACAGAATGGGGTGGATTATTCAATAATTGTACTGCCAGAATTGGTTTTCCCTGTAGAAATAAATTGAATCCTGATTTCATACAAAAAAGTTATGTGAATTGCATGCATAATATAAAAAGTAAATTTATAGAAAAGAATATTGACATACCTGTTTATGAAATCGACGTAGGGCAAGATTACTTAAATAATTCATATAAAGTAGAAATCATAAAGAAAAAATCTTGTATTTTTCTCATGTTGAATCTGAAATCTTCTATGCTATTGAAGACATTAAACACAAAGCTCCAAGAGAAGCCAACCACACAGAGGCGATATTTGTGATAGCTTTACTCAACAAAGGAATACTAACCAGCATCTATACAGAAGTCTTAGAAATCACCAAGATAATTTAAACAAGTAAACAGGAAAATCAGGTAAGGAAATGTACACAAAGCTAATTCACAGAAAAAGAAACTCAGATAGCCAGTCTCTATATGATAGGAGTTTAAATGTACTAGTAGCTAACAAAAAATATTTTAAAATGAAATTCCTTTTCACATATCAGGTAAAAGTATAATAATTTTAGATGTTGATGAACACTTGGAGAGACAGGGACTTTTATGCATGTTGATAGTAGAGTAAATAGGTAAAAAAGGATTTTGCAGAAAACTTTAATATACTAAAGTTAAAAATGCTAATACTTTATGACCTTACCACACTACTATGGGGAGTCTTCAAAAAGTTTGTAAAAATGTATATTATGAAAAAAACTGTGCAGACATTTGAAGAAATCAAATAAAAACATATCACTGCATCTCCAGGAGTCAGAAAAATAAGAACAAATCAGATCCAAAAGTGGTAGAAGGAAAGAAATAATATAGCTCAGAGCACAATGTAATGACATAAAGACTAAAAAATACAAAAATTAATAAAATGAGCTGGTTCTTTGAAAAGATAAATAGGTTGATAAATCCTTAGCTATACTAACCAAGAAAAAAGAAAGATTTTATGCATAGAATCAGAGATGAACATGGAAACATTATGACTTAGATCATAGAAATACAAAAAATTATCAGAAACTACTATGAACAACTATATGGAAACAAATTTGACAATCTAGAGGAAATGGGCAACTTCTTGAAAACATATAACTTATCAACATTGAGTCATGAGAAAACAGAATATACAGACCAATAATGAATAGCAAGATTGAATCAGTAATAAAGAAACTCCCATCATAGAAAAGCCTAGGACCACATAGGTTCTTCGCTAACTTCTACCAAGCATTTAAAGAAAAATTAACAAAATCTTTCTTAGAATTATTTCCAAAAATTGAGGAAGAAGGAATTTTTCCAAAGTCATTCTATGAATAAATTAATATTTTATAATAAAACCGGACAAGGGCACAACCAAAAAACAAATTGATCAAAGTTGCAAGTTACAAATTCAATGGACAAAAATCAGTAATGTTGTTACATACCAATAAAGAATCATCTGAAAAAGAAATCAAGAAAACACTTCATTTCAAATAAATCTTTACAAAAAAGGAAGAAATTAATCCATTTTCCAATAACTACAAAAATATCTAGGATTTCATCAGTTTGCACCCACACAAAACATCAAGTGTAAAATACTGTTTGAGTACTAGTTACAGCATTAATTCACACTGAACAGCACATTAAGGACAGAGATCCTACATGAGGATTAAGTGCACAGTGACTCCTATTGTTGACTTAACAAATTGGCACTCTTGTTATGGCATCAGTAATCTCCCTAGGCAAACTGATGAAATCTTTACTTAATATATACTAACTTGATCTTCTGTGTATAAAGATAATTGAAAATGAATCTCGATGTGACTGGAATGGGAGAGGGAGCAGGAAATGGGAGGGTTGTAGGTGGGAGGGAAGTTATGGGGGAGGGGAAGCCATTGTAATCCATAAACTGTACTTTGGAAATTGATATTTACTAAATAAAAGTAAAAAAAAAAATATTCTATTATTTGTAGTCACAAAAAATCTAGTATTAAATTTAACCAAAGAAGTGAAAATCTCTACAATTAAAACTATAAATCACTAATGAAAGAAATTGAAGAGGACACAAGAAATGGTAAGACATCCCATGTTCATGGATTGGAATAATCAATATAATTCAAAAGTGCACACTGCTAAAAGCCATTTACAAATTCAATGCAATTTCTATCAAAATTCTAGTGACATTTTTATAGAATTAGAAACCAATACTACTAAAATTTTTATGGAACCACAAAATATCCCAAATAACCAAAGCAATCTCAAGCAACAAAGAAAAAAAGTAGGATGCATAACACCATCTAACTTTAAAAATATTATGAAGCTACATTCAATAAAATAGCATGATGCAGGCATAAAAACAGATCCATAGACCAATGGAACAGAATAAGTGACCCTAGAAATAAGCTCACATATCTACATCCAACTGATCTATGACAATGGTGCTAAGAACATGCATTGGAAAAAAAAAAGTTGGTCTTCAATAAGTAGTTCTGGGAAAACTGGATATCCACATGCAGAAGAACAAAAGTAAACCCCATATCTCATCATGTATGAAAATCAACTCATGATGGATTAAAGACCTAAATGTGAGACCTGAAACTTTTGAACTATTAGAGGAAAACATAGGAAAATAATTTTGGACATTGGAATGGGCAAGTGTTTTCTGGATAAAATCCTGAAAGCACATGAAAGAAAAGCAAAAGTATACAAATGAGATTTCACCAAACTGAAGAGATTTTGCACAGCAAAGGAAATGATCAACAGAGAGAATAGACAACTTACAGAACGTGATCTATTCTATCTCTGAGGTTTTTGAGGAGAGCCAAAAGATGGCACTGGTGTTTACTCAGTGTTTCTCCTCTTGGCTGTATCATCTTTCTTGCTTCTTGAAAAATATTCAGGGCTCCAATACTATTTTTTCCTCAGGTAGCTGTGTGTTCAGTAATATTTGTTTGTTTGTTGATGTTTGGCAGTTTTGGGACCTGATGCACCATTGTCTTGAACTCTGCTGCTTTTTTTTAAGATTTATTTATTTATTTATTTGAATTATTATTTATTTGAGTTACACAGAGAGAGGAGAGGCAGAGGCGGGGGGGGGGGGAGAGGTCTTCCATCCGATGGTTCACTCCCCAGATGGCTGCAGTGGCTGGAGTTGCACTGATCTGAAGCCAGGAGCCAGGAGCCAGGAGCTTCTTCTGGGTCTCCCACGTAGGTGCAGGGGCCCAAGGGCTTGGGCCATCCTCCACTGCTTTCCCAGGCCACAGCAGAGAGCTGGATCGGAAGTGGAGCATCTGAGTCTCGAACCGGTGCCCATATAGGATGCCAGCGCTTCAGGCCATGGCATTAACCCACTGTGCCAGAGCGCCAGCCCCAGAACTCTGCTGCTTTGAATGTGTGACTTGGTGGATCTCAGCTTCTTCCCTGCTCCCCACAAGTGATAGCTCCATATGGTTCTCGGATGCCACATTTTAAGGCATCCCTAGCCCATGTGTCTCCCTATCTAATCCTTGACACAAGGTCTTGAGACTTGACTTGCTGAATATTCTGTCAAATGGGCATGTTTGGGAAGACCAGGCAAGGAGCAAAGAGCATCATTTTTGCTAAAGCACTTTGGACAGATAAGTATTTACTCAACCAAACAAATGCAGGCATTTATAGGTGCTCATGCTAAGAACAGTTGTAGAAAGACAAAGGAAAAAAAAGTTGAAGCAGGAAGAAGGGAAGGGACATTTAGTGATTATTTTCATTGCATTTCTAGCCATCTTGCTTAATTTTACAGTCTGTGATAAAGTTAGTATATTAACATTTTCTTATGGAGAACCAAGGCTTGAAGACAACAATTTGCTTAAGGTTGTGTACACTTGGGAGAAGAAAGAGAATGAGGATGAGGAAGTACAGTGGTGGCAGCTGTGTGTTTCCCATTTTAATTAATTTTTCAATTATTTATGTACTGTTCTCTGTGTGCTAGTGATGTGCTCATGTCTAGGCCAGATAATTTCTTGGTGCAGGGAACTGAAAATATATGATGGAGATAGTTAAAAGAAAATCAGAGATGCGGATACGTTTCAAAGTAGCAGATGAAGCATTATCTACCACAAACAGAACATTAGAACATAAGGCAGTGGTTTCATGGGCTAGGCAGCAGCCAGGTGAGGTCTAGAGGGAGGAAGCTGGCCTGCCTGCCCCCAGGTAATCCATCTGGTGCCTAGAATTTGTGGATCACATAGAATATACAGATGGAATGCACTATGTTGAACAATTTATTTTTACATAGGAAACCCATCCTATGTAGTCTTTAAATATGTCTCTGGATGCAGCTCTGAGTCTTAACAAAACCAGACAATAAACCCACCTAGGATGAGGGCTCATGAAAGAGGGAGGAGATGGTATAGACTTTCCATTTTTCATTGAGTTTCAAATTTCTGAGTTGCAACAACAAAGGGCAACTTCCATGGACCCAAAACTATTATTTTGCTGAGAAGGCTGTTCTTGAGACTAAAAATGCTGACATTCCATGGGAAAAAAAGCCAAATTCATGCCTGGAAGCAAATTTGCAAAAAATATGCATTTCTGTCTGCCAAAGCAGAATTTTTTCTCCCTATCTTTTTTTTTTCTCCCCATTTTTACCACAACCTACCACATTCTTTGAGGGAATGAGATGTAACTAATCCCAGACTCAATTAATAAAAGGTGGATTAAGAAGGAAATGACATCATTTTTGGCTGGTGATATGTCTTTCTGATCCTCTTAATGCAACCACATGATTATGGTCAGAATGTGACCATTGTAAAGGTCAGGAGAAAAGACTATGGGTGTTGCTAACTAGCTGTCCACTTGAGTGAATCACTTTTCTGGGCCCTTTGCCTCAGTTTCTCCATATACAAAGTGACTCTCAGTGGTTTCCAAAGTAGGTACTGCAGACCTTTCTCAAGCGACCTCCTGAGGGACTGGACCAAGATCACAGGGATAAGTACATGAGACTCCAGCCTCATCCACTCCTAATCACTGCTTCAAGCATAGCATTTGTACTTTTGTCTGCTCTATAAAGTTATTCATTCTGGTAAAACTTCACTAAAAGAAAGGGTTTGGCCAGTTGTTCCCTCCCATTCCAATACCCCATGGCTTTAAGACTTCAAACTGTGTCCCTACCACAGTTAGGTTGGCACTGCTCCAAAGCAGAAGTTCTTGCCTCAACTGAGTTCATTATCAAGGACTACATGGGGATGGTCTGATTGGGTTTCAGAAAAGGGAGGGAGCCTCAGGAGTCAGAGCAGTCCCAGAGAACCTTATAGTAGAGGAGGAATATGAATGTAAGGAGTTATCCAATGCATGAGTTCTGCTCCTGCTATGCCAGTTTAATCATACGGCAGCCTGGTAGGACAAAGTGGGGAGTTCAGGAAGTGCACACACCTCAGGAAATTTATCTCCTACCCGTCTTTCTCTGATGATTAATAGTACACCAGGGTGAGCTGGCTTTGAGGTTAACCTTAAATCCCCCACTGGATGTGTGGATAGCCCAGTGGAGCTGCTAGAGTGAAGCACACCTCTGCACTCATTTTTACTTATGGGATAACTGAAAATAGGCTTTTTCAAGAGTGCCTCAGTCCGTAAGAAATCATGGCACTTTGGAGTCAACTGAAAGATACCGGAAATGTGCATCTCCCCAGTTTTCTGATCCCTGCTATATGGTCAAATGCAGATATCAGAGAAACAAGAGCCTTATAAGAGAAAGGCCCTTGAAGCCTGTGCTTCAACTTCTGACCAACAGGGAGAATCTTTTTTACCCGTTCTTGACACCCCCAGAACCTGATTGCACATACATTGCTGAAGGAAAGTGTCAAAAGACAAAATTTCAGCTAATGTATTTTAAAGACCTACTTAGCTTTAGCAAACACCTCATCAGTAAGGCAAAATCTGATTTCAAGACTGAGTGGGTGTTTCCACAAACTAGAGAGAGGGCTGGGCTTTATAGGCAAATTAGCTGAAGAGAGTAGAAAGAAGGAACAAAAAGCAGATTGGATTTTCAAAGTTACTTCCCTCAGAGGAGATTTCCTTATGCTGATTCAGGTAAACTGAGCTCTTCTGATTGGTTGCTGTGAATCTCCTATTTGTTTTTATTTTTCTTGAACTGGCCCATTTCAAAATTTTGTTCATGTTCAGTTTAATTGTAGCACAGTTAGCATGAGTGACTCCATGCTGGTTTGGCTTGGTTCATTGAAGCTCAGTGTAGGAGCTCAGTCCAAAATAATGACTCCTCATAAATGTTGTTTAGCAATCAACATTAGTTCATTTATGAGGCATCCTGCTTAAGAAAAAAATTACTCCTTGTAATGACCTAAAAATTCAAGTATCTCAGGGATCTACCTTTATCCTAGAAGTTATGCAGGATTATTCTGATCTGTCTCTTCTCCAAAAAGTCTCCCATGGGGTTTGAAGAGAAATAGCTATCAGACCTCACTCTGTCATTCCTCCCATCACCTTGTGACTTTTTTGCTCTATTAACATGTGAATACTATTCTGCTTTCTCTGATGATTAGGCTTTTAAGTCTTTCCCTGCTCTGGCCTCATGTCTAATGAAGTCATCTTGACCCATCAAGATCAAGATCCCTCTTAAAAGTTCCCAGCCCAGAAGTGAGCAAACACCATCAAGTGCCTGGAATATGGGACAACTGCTTTGCTGATGTGGACAGACAAATTATATTCTACCAGCTGAGAACTGCATTGGCTTCTCTTGGATCTGCACCTAACCATGGTTAGGTCAACACTTTAAGATTTCTGTCTTTATGTGAATGGCTCTTGAATCACTTCTCTCTTATCCTGTCCCCAAGGAATTGATTTTTGAAACTTAGATGGAAGCCCTTACAATCTCCCTGATAATGCTGTTGATCACTGGTTCATATCTTCAGTTGGGGGCTTGGTCACTAACCCTGCCCACCACCTCTGGCTTCATTTTGGACAGATGCTAGTGGAGAATCCACTGGGAATCCACTCTAGTTACCACATGCTGGGCCCAGTGGCCCAAGAGCAGTGTGCGGGCAGTGCAGGACCTCTGGAAATAACTGATGAATGGATGAACAGATGAGTAGATGGATTTATAAGTCAAAAAAAGCATTCGTGGTGGCCAATGTTGTGGGTTCAATTAATGGGCACAACTGCTGTTTGCAGTGCTAGCAACCCATATGGACAATGTTTTGTGTTTCGGCTGCTCCACTTCTAGCTTATTTTTTAAAAAGATTTATTTTATTTGTTTTAAAGTCAGGATTCACAGATAGAGAAGGAGAGACAGAAAGAGAGAGTAAGGTCTTCCATCCTCTGACTCACTCCCCAGTTGGCTGCAATGGTCAGAGCTGCGCTAACTGCAACGGTCAGGGCTGCTCCACTTCTGATCCAGCTCCTTACTAAAGGCCTGGGAAAAACAGAAGATGGTCCAAGTGCTTGGACCCTTGTCACCCTCATGGGAGACTTGAATGAAGCTCCTGGCTCCTGACTTTGGCCATTGCAAGCCCTGGCTGCTGTGGCCATCTGGGGAGTAGCCAGAGGATAGAAGACTCTTTCTCTCTGTGTCTCTCCCTCTCTCTCTGTAACTCTTTCAAATAAAAAAATAAATCTTTTTTTAAAAGGGTATTTATGGTCCCAGTGCAACACTCAGTGAAATGGTCACACATTCAGGACTGAATCTGCTTTTCACATCCCTGGACTCTATGCCAATCCATATTTCTCTCTCTTATCTTCATGGCATGTGTTATTTTGTTACAAAATAATTACAAATATTAAAATGATTTTGAGAAGAAATTTAGGTCTTTTTTCTTTAGTTAACTCACGTAGGATTTCTGATGTAGGGGATTCCAACTGCTCTCTACCCTGGGGTAGAGTTTTCATCTGGGCTCAAGGACCTCAACTAGATTGAAGCGGCTACACATAAAATTCTCATTAAATCCACCCAGTGACATGGACAAACACAGATTGACAGAGTGATCGGGAAAATGTGACTAGTATTTAATCATGGTGATCACAGGGTGGTGGTTTGTGGATGTTTATTATTTTCTTTCCCTGCCTTTTTCTTTTTATTTATCTGAAAGGCAGAGCTACAGAGAGAGGGAGACAGATGGAGACAGATAGAGATCTTCTATCTGCTGATTCACTCCCTAAACTGCCACAATAGCCAGGGCTGGGCCAGGCCAAAGCCAGGAACTTGGAACTTCATCTGGTCTGCCATGCGGGTGCCAGTGACTCAAGTACTTGGGCCATCTCCTGCTGCTTTCCCAGGTGCATTAGCAGCGGGCTGAATTGGAAGTGGCACGGCTGGGACATGGAACGCTGATGCTGCAGGTGGTGGCTTAACTCTGAGTCTGCCTTTTTCTTTTTCCCAATTGTTTTCCTATGTGTGTGAATTATCCTTTTTATAATCAGACATTAGGGGTTTTAAAAGTGAATATGTGATTTACCACTAAATTTTCATTTCTGTTGGGCTTTCATTCTCTCTTGGCTGTATTGTAACACCTTTCAAGTTAAAGTTTATTAAAATTATTGGTGGAAATAGGGTAAAAGTGAAGGACCGAGATTTGTATCACTAAATCTAATATTCTTTTCAAAAAGCCAGAGGTATATCTCTCCCTTATTATCTTTTAAAAAATCACACTTGCTGTTTTTGTGAAAATTTTTAATGTTCTCCTCATCTCTGCTGTAATCTTGATTCCATTTATATACGTCCATGGGATTTAGAAGAATAGTTACAGATGGGAAAAGACAAGCTGTGATCTCTACCCTCAGGAAGCATCTATTTGCACTGAGGGATGGATTTTAATCTAGGAGGCCAGAGTGGGGCATTCAACAGTGTGCAATCAAGCACAAGGTTGTTTAAGGCAAACTATAAATTTCCCTAAGAAATCACGATAAAGGTCAGGGAAGTCAATAGTAAACCCTAAGAACAGCATGGACGAATTTAGGGGAGGATCTGGAGTCTTTCTCTAGTAGCCTGATAAAACAGAAGGCATAATTCTGATTATTCTGACTCATTATATCAAGAAACTGAGTCACTGGGAAAATATTTTAGTTGGTCAAATATTACACACTGGCACGTGTGGAACCAGAATTTAAGATATTTAGCATGAGAACATTGCCACCCCTCACTCACACACACACACACACACACACACACACAGCCTGTATCCCCACTCCCAATTCCGCTGCCAGATGTTGTCACCTGTCTTTTCTCAGAAGGCCTTGGTAAAGTTACACAGCTGAGCCCGGCAGGCGCCTGCCCCAGGCCAAACAAACAAACAGAAGAGAAATCTTTCAGTCTGGGCACCAGGGAAAAGTGATCTCGATGCTGTCCGTGGCATGAGCCAAGGCAATTGATGACTTGGCATTCTGTCCCCGAGTCATCAATCATACAGAATCAATCTCAGCTCCCTCAGGAGCTAGCCCCCGGCTCACATAATTCTCTCTCCCTGCCACCAACCTGAACAGTCTGATCCCAGTGGTGGGAACTGTTTTGTTCTGCGTTCAGCATTGATTCACTTGGCCTTCAGTAGTATTTTCTACATTCCCCAGAAATGTCACTTAATTTATCCTCTCTGAGGTGGCTGAGTTGCCTGGGCCTCGCTGCATCAAATGGAGCAGGCAAGCAAAGAAACGCGACCGCCTTCTCACATCAGAGGCACGGGCCTCAGGGCCCCAGACCTGAAAATCAGGGCTCCACCAGCTCACCTGCTCGGGCACTCAACAATGAGAGAGGGGAGGAGGCTGAGCAGAAGCCTGGGGCTTGGGCTCCAAGTTCATGGCCCTGCTTAGTTTTCATTGCACTGCCACTTCCTAGCCATGCGACCCTGATCATGGTGACAGAAAACTTTGTGCCTTGGTTTCCTCATCTATTAAATAGTGATGATAATGGCAGCTGCTCATGGAGTTGCTGCATTAAATTAGATGAGGGACATAAGTGCTTAGCGCAATGGCACAGGAGGCAGACAGCCTCAGGATATGCGGGTATTATGGCTAGTGCAATTATTAGCACCCATTTGACCAATATGCACTTACTTCAACATCTCCCAATAGGAGCCTTTCTCTTCCCCATACTACGGGGCATGAGCCCTGCAGAAAGTGGCTCAGGAGAAGTGGCATATAGTGGATGGATTAGACATGGAGAAAGGTAAAGTGAAACCTGTAAACTCTGCAGCTTTTCTGCACATCAGCCCAGAGGGATATGTGCAGCCAAGCAGGGTGTCCTCAGAGGCTCTGTTCAAAGACCTTCCCTTCCTCTTTCTTGGTAAAAGCAGCCCTTCTGGTTTGTGATAGAGACCTGCTGCGACCAAATGAAGAAGCCAAGACAGGAAAGAAATTGGGCTCAGAAGTGGGTCTGGCTGCAAACTTCTGGGAGGTGGCCCTGCCCTGGGAGGAGCAGCAGGAGCCTGACAGAAGGAAGCCTTGGAAGCTTAGGTGACTCCATGCCACTCCCAAGCTCCTGGAGTGCAGCTTTAACCCCAAGGACTGAAGGTTTTGGGAAAAGCAGATCTGGGTGTGTTTCCACATCTGTCTGTCCTTCCCTCTTAGCAACTGGAATCCTCTTTCCAGGAGGTTCTGAGGTCTGTCTTATTTGTTAGGAGGCAAGGAGGCACAAATAAATCCCTCTGTGTGAGGTATTTAATTACATAATAATGTGTACACTAATCAGGGTAAATGTGTTTGTGAAAACACCTTGATATGGGAACAGTTAATCACCCAAGGCATTGCTTCTTAACACACCTTGGAAGTTAACTTAATTAAATTAATTAGAACAATGAAAAAATTGAACTGTTTATTGGTCCACAATGGCCTGACGAAAAGCTCTCCTCCAATGCAGGAACATCTCCCACACTGCAAACTATTTTTCCCCAAACCCTCAGCCCTTATGGTTATGGCTACACCCCAGGAGCTTGCAGCCAGCAAAGCACCCCCTCCCCTCCCCATGCCTTACCTTGGAGTCATTTTCTGTTGGAGACAGAAGGCAATCAGTCTATAGTGACTGCATGCAGGTATGCACATGTGTATAGCCACACACATGCCCCTTTTGTGCACTTAGCAGAAACCTGGGGACATCATGTAAACTTTAACCCAGGATTTTTCACATGTACAGTTTGCAGTCAATACTGGGAGGGCAGTCTGTGCATTTCTAAAGGGAGGAAGGGAAGCATTTTTCTGAGCGATTGTTACAATCACCATTTCGCCAATGCCATCATCAATTAATAATGATGGTGTTAATATTCTGAATTTTTATAGTGCTGTTTAAAAAAACCTACTACCTTCCTCTCTACTTGTATAAGGTGACACAAAGGCAGTTGTGTCCTTTCTGGGGATCTTCAGGCTGTGGAATCCAGCTCTGATTAGAGCAAACATTGAAACCCTTCTGAAAACTATACAAACATTGAATAGTCTGCACATTCAATCAATCATTGGAGAATGAGCTTGCATAGTCTGGAAGCTCAGGGCCATTGGTGATGAGTCTTGTTTTGGGAGAGGTGTCTCCACAGATGAGGGTAATAGTACTCTTAGAGATTGTCCCCTAACTCCAGGAGGCCTCACACATGTGGTGAGTTGTATTCCCCACTGCTGGCTTCTGTCTTGCGGAGCCACATCCTACACATTGACACCCCCATGAAGGGACCACCTGCACACTCTACAGCAAGTTATTTTGCTGATGGCAGCCTGAAGCTCCCGCTATGAAAATAAGAGACTTATGTCTGCCTGCAGAACCAGCATCCCACCTAGGCGCCGGTTCATGTCACGGCTGCTCCTCTTCCGATCCAGCTCCCTGCTCATGCTCCTGGGAAAACAGTGGAAGATGGTCCTAGTGCTTGGGCCCCTGCACTTGTGTGGGAGACTCAGTAGAAGCTTCTGGCTCCTGGCTTTGGACTGGCCTAGCTCCAGTGATTGCAGCCATTTTGGGAGTGAAGCAGCAGATGGAAGATCTCTCTCTGTCTCTCCCTCTTTCTGTACCTCTGCCTTTGAAGTAAGTTAATAAATCTTAAAAAAATAAGATACTTGATGATGGACAGCCAGGGATTACTTTTTATAGGTGAATTCTCTTTCCCTATTTCAAGAAATTAGAAAAAGAGTAAGTAAGTACGCTCTCATGGGCTCAGCATAAACCTCCCTTTCTGAAATCCTTATTAGCCCCAAGGTAAGAACATAACCAGGGCAGAGGGCACAGCAAATCCCTTCCTCCCACACCAGGCCAAAGGGCAAGGCCTTTGGGTTTGCTTTCTCTGAGATTTTCCACTGGGCTCATAGTAAACTTATTGATGCAGTTTTTCATGAGTTGATTTGATTACTCAAGATGGAAGCTTGGAATTCAGAGCAAATCTATAGAAACAAGTCTCCTATGAGCCCAAGGACCCACAGATCCTAGCATTGCTCAGAGCCATCTCAAAGATCAGGCTGATCCTGGCTCTGGGAATATAAAGAGAAACATCATTGTCTCCTTGAGTATTTCTGTTGGTGGGACCCTGCGTCCATCAGAGTCTTTGCAGGGAACAGAGACAGAAGGCACCCACAAGGGGCCAGGCAGTTGGCTGCATTCAGGAAAATCAACAGAAGGTGTTGAAGTTTCCCAAGGTGGGCTACAGCAGGGGGCATTTCCAGCTTAAGACGTGAAGGCCCAAAGCACTTGCAAGATCCAGAGTGACTTGGAGCTGCTGCTGCATAGGAGGAGCTTTTGGTGGAGAGCCAGAGCTGCCAACCCACAGACCCACCTGGAGGGACATGATGACGGAATAAGGGGTGTGTTGGGAGGAGCTTGCATAGGGAGATGGTCTATGAACACAGGAAGTAAGTAGGAATTGGGCCCATGCCCAGCTCATAAAAGACATAGAACTATGGGGGAAACTCCCTCATTGTGTGAGAGAGCAAGTCCCTGGATTGAGGTGCATTTACCAAGGGCAGTCGGACCTCCATCCATAAGTAGCCCAAACAGAACTCATGTAATTATTTAACAGATTAATTAATCCAAGCAACCTATGTTGAATTTCTTATATGTGTGAGGAGCAATTTGGGGACATTATGTGGCTTTGAGTCTAGTAAGGAATTTCAGTCTGGTAAATGAAAGCCCTTGGCATAAGGCAATATTTCATGCATGCTTTGAAAGCACTAAAAGCACCAGGTTGTCAGAGAATTCAGAAGACACTGCTGCTGTGTCCAGTTAGGGAGAGCTCCACGGAGGAAAGGTGTTATGGGCGGGCTCTCAAGAATGGAGGCTGTCAAGAGAATCTGTGCTCAGTGCTTCCTTCTCTTTGCAGAGTTCACCTCAACTTCCAGGCCTTTTTGTTTATTCTGCCATTATGCTGCCTGAAAGGCCCAACTTCATGTCCTCCCCTTTAGGCTTCAAAGCTAAGATGAGGTCCTAGCTATTCCAGCAAGCTTGTCTGTCTTTTTTGCTGTAAGCCACACCAAATTCCTCCAGAAGGTGAGCTTCCTCCTCTTTATCATGAACTCTTCATGGAGTGAGAGGGGCTTCTTCTACCACACCATGGATATTGGATGCCCTACCTCTTTCATAAGTGACTTCCGGATTGCTTATTTTTGCTCTGTGTATTCAAATGGGGCCCTGGGGTGGCTGACCATGGGTGGCTATATTTTCCCAAACTGGCTGCAGCACCTAGAAACCTGTGCGTGCAGGGCCATTGGATTTTTTGATGATCAAAAAGGTGATTCAGAATGAACTCAGCCTGGTTGCAAGGGCTCCACACCCACCCGGCAGATGAGCTGAGTTTCCAAGCCATTTATCCATCTCTCAGTTAACACTTTTCTCAAAGATGATTACTGAGCAAAGATGCGAACGTAAGCGGAAAAGGTCTTCTGTGCCTCATCAGCTCAATCCCCCTGTAATTGCAGCCCCATCAGATGGGAAGGGCAGTGTGCACGTTCCTGGAGTGGGACTCCTCAGCACTCCTCATTTGTCACCTGCGCCTGCCCCCTAGCCTCCTGCCTTCTGCCTGCAGCTTCTTTCCTGGTTCTCAGTTTGGTTCCCTCTTGCTTTCTTCAGGGCCATTCCCTGGACTGGAAGCCCCTGACCTCACCCTATGGCAGTGATAGAAACCACAGATGTTTGCCTGGTTTTGTCAGTGAATATTCGTGAAGGTGCTTCAACATGTCATGCCCCTCAAGGAACCAAAAATCCAAGGAGTAAAAGAGATGTATCTTTCATTTTTCCCACACAGTTGGGTGCTTGTTACCCTAAAATTTGTACATAAAGTCCAGAAGGGCATGTGGTATGGGAAGATGACACATGCCCAGAGGAGCTTCGGGCCAGTGTAGGCGGGGATGGACTTCTGGGACCCTAGTTGGTTTCCCTGGTGGTCACACACCTTTCCACATCTTCCATGACTGCAGAAATTGTTGAGGAACTTGGATGTGACCATGTGACTCATCCAAGATCTGCAGGTCTGGGTGGACATCCCTATGTTTTCAGCTGAATTTGAGTTGTCTGCTCACTTTTCTGTCTTACAGTTCAGTTGGATGCACTCCATTCTTCCTATACAGGTCAAACATATAGTGATGTCTGAGTCTTGCCCTGTATGTTATTTTGCCCAAATAGGCCTAGCATCCCAAGATGTAAAGTAGAAGGGAGGCTGCTCACCATAACCCAGTCCTGCCCTTTATTCTGGGCATAGCTTGAGTCCTGGGGTCTTGCACTTCCTCTTAAGGGAGACAAGTGGCTGAACAAGCACAATGGGAGTAGGACCCCTTTCTCTTACCTTTCTGTTTTAATCCTGCTCCTTTGGCTGACCTAGAATTCACTCATTGATTTCTAATATCCATTAATTGATTACTCGTTACTTCGTGGATCCTGTTAGCTGAGTTATTAGTGGCAGTCACAGTGCTGAGTGCTTGAGATATAATAATGAATGTAAGAAGGTTTTCCCTCTTGCAATTGAGACATGCTCGTAGAGTCACTCTCAAACAACTATCCCCACCTGCTAAAGGCATTTGTCAGTCAGCCCCAATTTCTTCAGCTCTCCGTTTTCCAAAATTTTTTATTTACTTATTTATTTTGGAGGGAAGGAGGATGGAAAGGAGATAGTGGAGAGAGAAATAGAGATAGAGAAAGAGATATAGATATTCCATCCACTAATTCATTACCCCAAATGCCAGGATGCAATGGTTGGGGCTGAGGCTGGGCCAGGAGCCATCAATGCAATCCAGGAATCCCATGTGTTTTGCTAAATGCAACCAAGATAATTATATGTGTCTCCACTCAACCAGCATACCTAACCTTCATTCACCTTTCCTTCCCTTAAAAGGGCAAATGCCGTCCAAACAATAGCATGGTTGTAACATTGCCAAAACTAGAGTAGCAGGTCCTCTGGAAATTCTTCCAAAACTTCCATACAAAATATGATATTATCACAAAGCCTTGATAATATCCCCTATAATAATAGTGAAATCATTGTTACTAATCAAAGGACATAAAACTAATAATTTTACAAGTGATAGAGATGACATTTTGAATCTCTGGAGCCTCTGTGAATTTGTTAACTTTCAATCACTGATTAGAACGCATCCTCATCACTTCACTGTGGTTAGTAGCCTTGGTTAATTCTAGCTAGTCCTTACATAGCTTGAGATTTGCATTTCTTTTTATTCCCTTACTTTTCACCTGCAAGAAAGTTGAAACATAGGGAGAGGTTTCACATGAAAGAAAAAGACTAAGGAGACCAGAAAAGCTGTCATGAACATCGGCTGTCATCAAATAGTGGAGAGAAGAGAAGAGGGAGTGGATCTTTTTATTTTTATTTCTTTCAGATGACAAAACCCAGAACCTTAAGGTAAGTTCCAAGGGATTGTGGTAGAACTTGTAGGGAGCCTTCTTTCTGCTAATAGCTTGATCTGTTACTGAGGAACGTGTTTCCTATCCTGGATGGTTGAGAGTGAAGCTTGCCTATGCCTTGGGAAAGCTGTAGAAAGGCACCAGAGTTCTGGAGGAGAGGCTAGGATTCTAGAGTTTCAAGCCTTTCCCAGCCCCTTGGATATGTGCTCCTGAGCATAACTAGTATATCTTTTATTTTCTTTGTAGTTGTGTTCAACATTTAAATGAACATATAATAATAGCTAAAATTATTATTGACTCATAATATGTGTTCAGTAAAAATTTCTGTTTAATGAGTGGGTGTCACTCAGTGTAAAATGAAAGAAAATTGCAAAATAAGTACTTCACCAGTATAATCATGTAATTTTTTTCCAGAATGCAGTATAAGTGATTTTAGGGTCATCCACTCTTATTGGAAGAGCAAGACTGTAATCTTTCTGTGTGTACTATTTATCAAAGAATTTGTGTATAGAGACAAAACTGTGTGATTTTATATGGACCAATATGTACAATGGCATTGTAAAATCAACCAAGTCCTAGGGACCAGCGCCATGGCTCACTTGGTTAATCTTCCGCCTGCAGCACTGGCATCCCATATGGGCGCTGAGTTCTAGTCCCGGTTGCTCCTCTTCCAGTCCAGCTCTCTGCTGTGGCCCAGGAGGGCAGTGGAGGATGGTTCAAGTGCTTGGGCCCCTGCATCCGCATGGGAGACCAGGAGGAAGCACCTGGCTCCTGGCTTCGGATCAGCACAGCACCAGCCATTTTGGTCATCTGGGTAGTGAACCAACAAAAGGAAGACCTTTCTCTCCCTCTCTCTCTCTTTTATTTGAGTCTACCTGTCAAATAAAATAATCAACCAAGTCCTAATCCTAATCATGTGCTTCTGTAGACAATGCCTGGTAAGCTTTTGCTTTTTAGCTGGAGATGGCGCATTGAGCCCCAAATACTCCATAGTTATACATGTCTTGTAAGGAAATGACCAACCTCATGGGGAGAAATTAACCTGGGAAGTTGGTGATGTTATCAGCACAGGGTCCTTGTGTGCTGACCTCTGTGGAGTTTTCCGTCAAGAGTTTAGTGCTGTGCACCCAAAGCTGAGTTAAGGAAATCTGCCCATGTAACTGTCAGCTTATCTCCAATGTAGACTAACTGCCTAAGAATGATCAGCATACCTTTCACTGGGGAAAGTGACAACATTGTTGGTGTATGGCCTGGCAGGGCAGGAGAGTGCAAGAGGCAAGGCATTCACATGGCATCCTGTGAATGGGCCTCATGCCTGGTTCACTTTGAGCAAGTGAAGTCATACCTCTTGGCTTCAGCCTGAGCCCAAAGCCATAAGTGTGTTTCTGATATCTCTGCAAACTGTGCCCAAGATTAAGGAAATTGCTCTTTTGTTGGTCCCTGATGTGCTCAGGTTGGCCCTTGGCAAAATCCATCACACTCACCCCCTCCCTGCCTCCTCTTGCAGTCCTCCTCTGCCCCAGATTAAATGCTAGGACCTCATGGGGATGTCTCTGATTGCCCCGTGGCACATGATCGTTCCTCTGCCGCCCCCAGAGCACTGTAGCATTTTGCTTGCATCTTTCTTAGAGCTCTCACACAAATCTCTCTCTGTGGGGGCCTGTCCTCCTCTGAGAGCTTGCTGGCCTGATGACAGATGAACATCACCTCCTCCCTGGGCCATTGGTTAACTAAGGAGAAGGTGTTCCCTCTCCCCTGGTATTTGCCTTCAAAGGAAAGTTCTCTGGGGAACTAAGGAGCCTTGAAGACCTTTCGGAATGAAGTTCTAATGATAGAATGCCCAGGAGGGGGTTTTTAAAAAATGTGGCTTTGAACTTCTTTGTATAGCTTTAAAAGGAGTCCCTCCTCTTGCCCCCCAAACAAAAAAAGCCTGGTTGGCTACTTGGCCTGGCCCTTTCCATATCCCTCTGATCTACAAACCACTCTGGTGGCACTACATTCCCCCAGTGACTTTGCCTCACATCTGAAAATCAGTGGTGACTCCCCCATTCTCTGTTAACCAGCCTTCTGCAAAGTTCTTTCATGTTTACTCCTTCCATCACTGCCCTTTCCTTCCCAGCCTGGGTGGTATCTCCGTGTTTAGCCTGCTGTTCTTGCCTCACTCTCTTCCCTGATTCTGATTCCTCCTCCCTGCAAAGTGCCACCCAGACTAATGCTGCTCTTCTCTTCTCAAAGATGGACATAATTGTGCCCATCCCTGCCTGGCAGTAAACCCAGGTCCCCCAGTGCTAGACAATGAGTCTTTAGCTCCATTGGTCAAGTCCACTTGGAGGTTTCCCATTCTCACTCTGTTTCCAACTTCATTTTCCATTTCCTCACTTGCACAAACACATATGCAGTATGCAAATATACATGTGGACATACACATAAGCATGCATTCACACAACTCTTTGGATGACACTCTTGATACTTAGCTATGTTCTTAGCTTTTCTTTGTCCATTCCCTCCTCCTGAAGCATAGCTTACCCCCTTTCTGCTGGGCAAGTCATGGATGTTCAACTTACATGTTACCTGCTTCACAAAGTCCTCACTATTCTATTCTATTAAAAGATTCTATTCTAATAAAACATTACCTCATTTCCTATACTCCAAGGGGAGATTGAAGAAAGGTGAGTTATTATTTGTTTATTGGAAATATCCAATAAATATTGATGGAAAACATACTTGCTATGTTTTCTGTACCTTTTAAATTTAGTTTTATCAGTCATCTATATATTTTTATATCTATCTCTCTTTCTCTCTCTTAAACATTGCTGAACTTGTACATGTCAGGTCAGAGTTAGATCTATTTTTTTTGAAACCAAACTCCCATTCTTTCTCCTTTTCCATGATATCTTGTTTAAAGCTCTTCTGAAAGATTTACAGCATTGTGTCTTTCTCTTTTAAAAATTATTTATGAAATATGCACTTCTTCCCTTGCCTTATCCCTCTCAGCTCTCCCAGTGTGTTAGACTAACATCTTGACCACAAGTGTAGAGTTATGAATCCACAATCATGAGAAATAACTGAAGTTTACATGGTGTTTCGTTTGGATCACTTTCCAATATATAGCTAAAGTATAAATCTTTTGGGCCTGCTCCAAGGATTGTTATAAGAACACCTAAACGATGAACATGGAGCATTTTGCAAACTACAAAGCACCATGCACATTCACCATGCACATTGTTATAAGAACACGTGAAACGATGAACATGGAGCATTTTACAAACTACAAAGCACCATGCACATTCAGCTCAACAAACATTTATTAAGCTTCTAATGTTGCTGGAGATACAAAGAGGTGGCAAGGCTCCTGCTGTCAGAGATGTTTTTCCAAGAAAAATAAGACATACAAGAAGATAACAATCTCACTAAAATGGGAAGCATAGACTATGCTACAAAGATAAGTGAATGGGTGGGCAAGTGATTCTATCATGGAGTCAGGGATGGCTTATTTGATGCTGGAAAATAGATTCAGCTGAAGAAAAAACTGTAGAATAAGATGGGAGACAAATATTACAAGTAAGTAATGATATCAGCATAGGCAAACACAGGGATGATTATCATTTATTAAGAGAAAAAATGATTAAATGCCTGGAATGACCCTGTACCCTCTAATACAATATCCAAAGTGACCCTCACAGGCCCCTCTGATGATTGTCAAGGCCTAGCCAAGAAACATCATCTCCTAAAATTCTTTGATTTTGCTTACTCCTGTGATATTCATCAGAATTTATATAGAATTTTTGGCACTCACTGTGCATTTTTTTCTTTTCCTTTTTAAAGTTAGCTATTATAAATAGATTTAATTTATTGTGTTTTATTTTTAAAATCTTGCAAGGTGGATATTACCATTTCCATTTTAGATATCCCAAAAATGGAAGCTAAGAATAGTTAAATCACTGCATTGAAGTCAAGCAGCCAATGAGTGTTACAGCAGGGATTTGAACCCCTGGACCTGTGCATGCAACAAGCCTGTGGGCTGGAGCATGTGACTAGACAGGAGCTCCAGGGTCAGTCCTTGTGTTGCAGTAATGATCTATGTGGTCAGTATAAAGGTCAGACATTTTCTAGAGAGCAAGCACCATTTATTTCTTTTCAAAATAATGGTTTCTGTGGCCACAGAAAGGACTTTATACCCTATCAGCCTTTTGGGTGACCCCGTTCTTATTCCCCTTCCTCCAACCACAGTACAGTTTTCAAAACAGTGAAGTTTGGTTTTAGATTTAAGTATAAGTCAAAGGCATGTGTTCATGTTTGATTTCTCTTAGATCCATTTTGGGCTAGTGTAATGATGTCATATTTTAGAGGATCAATTAAAATGTGATGAGTGGGCCGGCACCACAGCTCAATAGGCTAATCCTCCGCCTTGCGGCGCAGGCACACCAGGTTCTAGTCACAGATTCTGTCCCGGTTGCCCCTCTTCCAGGCCAGCTCTCTGCTATGGCCCGGGAGTGCAGTGGAGGATGGCCCAAGTCCTTGGGCCCTGCACCCGCTTGGGAGACCAGGAGAAGTACCTGGCTCCTGGCTTCGGATCAGTGTGGTGCGCCGGCCGCAGCACTGGGCTGCGGTGGCCATTGGAGGGTGAACCAACGACAAAGGAAGACCTTTCTCTCTGTCTCTCTCTCTTTCACTGTCCACTCTGCCTGTCAAAAAATAAAAAAAAATTAAAATGTGATGAGTGGATGGATGAGCAAATGAATGAACTTCATGTCTCAGCAGCATAGATCATTTGCTCTGAAAGCACATTTTGTGGCTCTGCAGCTACCTGGACCACCCCAAAGCAAGATCCACCAAAGCCATGACTTTCAACTTCCAGATCAAAACACATTGCATCCTGGAAGGCTTTGCTGATCAGCCTCAGACTCTCTCTTAACTCTCTAATCTTGTTTCTTACCATAATTTCTCTCAAGTTTTTCCTCCTTCCCTCACCCTTTCTCTATTTCTTTGCAACACTTGGTTCCTGTGTTATTGAATCACTAGAAGTTTTCCACAAGCCCTTTGGAATGTTCCTTCCTGAGGCTGGAACACCCAGCTCTTTCCCTCTCTTTGTGTCTTTTGCTCTATGATTTTCACCAGGTGAGTCCTATTTTTCGCTTAGATCTCAAGCTAGAGCATTGTCTGATCCTTTTTCCCCGTCTGAGTTTGATATTTATCTGAAATTCTAGGACCCAGGGACTTTCCTGCTTCTAATTTCCCATTTGACCCTTCATTTTATTCATTAAACTGAGAGAGAGGGAGAGAGAGAGAGAGAGAGAGAATCTTCCATCTGCTGGTTCACTCCCCAATTGGCTGCAATGGCTGGAGCTATGCCAATCCTAAGCCAGGAGCCAGGAGCTTCTTCCATATCTCCTACACAGGCGCAGAGGCCCAAGGACTTGGGCCATCTTCTACTGCTTTCCCAAGGGCCATAGCAGAGAGCTGGATAGGAAGTGGAGCAGCTGGGACTCAAACTGGCACCCATATGGGATGCTTGCACTGCAGGAGGTGGCTTTACCTACTAAGCCACAGCGCTGGCCCCAGGGAACTTAATTTATCCATTGTCAGTATCCCAGAAACTAGGACCATGACTCTACTCTTAGTGCTCAGAATCCAGCAATGAAGTAATGAATTAATGAGTGAATGAATGAGCCAATATAACCAAACTGAGTATATGCATGGGTGTGAGCGGGTAACACCTTGTCACAGAAATGCTGCTCTCCAGAGATGAAAGTGACTGAGTAAGAAGACATGAAAGGTGTTTATTAGGCTTCTATATCATTTTAATGGGCCTTTTATATATCCTACTTCATTAATAAAGGGAAGAATAGAGTGCTCTGGCATCTTTTATCTCCCATATGTGTTAAAGTACAACACAATTTTCCCCCAATAGAATTTCAGGATAAATTAATGATTTTCACCTCCTGAGAAAACTCACTTTTCTCTGAGTGGATAGACTGCTTACCCAATGCATATCTGGCTTATGTAATTTCCTGTTTAATGAGGGCATTGGCTGATACGGTGCACTACAGAATGACTGTCGGTCTTGTCACGACCCTGTGGGCAGGTGTGGGGCCAGAGTGCAGGAACTCCTGTCTTGGGGTCACCCCTCTCGTTTCCCAGTCAGTTCTTTCTGTCTGACTTTGACACTTGCAGTCAGATCATGGTGGTGATGAATTCAGCTTGACCCACAGGATGACTGTCTTCTCTGCAGTCTCTCAGGTGTGGGTGGCTCAGTGCCAACACGTTGGGTACTTGTCTCAGGGGCTTTCCTAGGTAGATTTTTGTAATGATTTAAATATCCTTAGTGGCTGGTATGGGATGAATGCTTATGTGTCTCCAAAATTCTTTTATGGAAATCCTAATCCCTCAATGTGATGGGGTTAGGAGATATGACTTTTAGGAGACAATTAGGTTATGAGAGTGGAGCCCTAATGACTGGGTTCAAGGTCCTATAAAAGGCCTGCTGAGAACCCTCTTTCCGTCTTTTGACCCTGTGAGGATATTTGGTTTCTGAGACCAGGAAGAGGGCCCTTATCAGACCTTGACTATGCTGTGACCCCTATCTCAGACTTCCAACCTCCAGAGCTGAGAGACAAAATGTTCCCTTCTTTATAAGCCACGCATTCAATGATATTTTGTTACAAAAACCTAAGCTGACTAAGCCATCAACCCTCATGTTTATTGAATGTGCCCTGGAAGACAGACAAAAGGGACTTGGATTAGGGAAAGGACTATCCAACAATACCTTTGAGAGAAGGGAAAGAAAGTGCTACCAAAACTATGTGTGGAATTCTCTGAAGGCCACATCACAAGGTGCTTTCCTGATTTGAGGATGAGAATTTGTGAGTGGCCTACAGAGAAATACGGCAAAGCCTGGGCCCTTGGAGATAGCCTTGGCCAGAAGAGGAACCTAAGCTAGTGATGTGGAGCAGACCAGAAACCTCTTCAAATTCTGGGCAGTTCTTTGGATTAATTCTACCTTGAGGTTAGAGCTGCATTCAACATACAGATGGGAACCTAAAGCCAAGAGGGATCCACAAACCGAAATATCCTGTGCCTAGTAATTTCATTGTGGTTAATATGCAGCGGTTACTGATGGTAGCTGTGGTTCAATTTTACACAATTCCAGCAGGAGTAAATAAACTAATTATAGAGTATATTTACAGAAGTTTGGATAGTGCAATATTGCAGGGTATAGTAGCAGTCAGCAGGCTAACACCTTGGGCCTGAAGGAACACCACAGACAATTATTGGAAACAGGAAGGAGGCAGTTGTGTGGGAGAGGCGTCTTGGCCTTTCTGTGACTTTGGTTGGGGGAGGCAGCCAGCCTGAGGTCAACCAGGAGGAAAGGTGTCAAACAGATAATAAATACTCCTCAGATCTCTGGCCTAGGAGTCCTATCAGCTAAACCCAGTCAGGAACCAGGAGACAAGGAGTTCCATCTTAGAGCATTGTCTGTGGCTGAAAGATAGCACTGAAGACAAGGTAAGTTATAAAAAATCAGAAGCTTATTTGAGTGACAGTTCTAGTGGCTGGGAAGTCCAAGAGCACATCTCCAGCATCTTCTCATCATCTGGTAAGGACCATTTTGCTGCATCATCTTACGGTTAGGGAAGGCAAGCCTTCTGGCCCTGGTCTCTCTTCTATTTCTTATAAAGCAATTAATGACATCATGGGGCCCCACCCTCATGATCTCATCTAATCAATCTCCAAAGGTTCCACCTACAAATACCATTAATTTGTGAATATGGGATTAGGTTTCTGTACAACACTATGTAAGCCATAATGGATCCCATTAATTTAGTTGATGTAAGTCAATCTCTTGATGTGTCAAAAAGGAATGCAGGGTGGATCTGAAGGGAAATGAGAAATAGTTCCCATGCATGCACTATATCATCTAATCCTCAGAGATAACCATCAGGAGACATTTTATTTTAAATATTTATTTATTTGAAAGAGTTACAGAGAGAGGGAGAGACAGAGAGAGAAATCTTCCATCTGCTGGTTCATTCCCCAAATGGGTAGAGCCAGGCCAAAGCCAGGAGCCAGAAGCCAGGAACTTCTTCTGGGTCTCCCATATGGGTGGCAGCAGCCCAAGCACTTGGGATATCTTATAGCTGCCTTTTCAAGGCCATTAGCAGGGAGCTGGATGGGAAGTGGAACAGCTTGGACATGTGGCAGATTTATGGGCTGCGCCACAGAACTGGCCCCAGGAGACTTTTGTCTACATTACAGATGAGGAAACTTTACAGATGAACACAGTGGTAAAACCAAATGTACAGTCAGTAATTGTACTGTATACACCCTCATGCAGGATACAGACAGACATCCTCCAGGGTTGACCACTTAGCTACTACTTGAAGATAGGATATCAGCCTATTGAAGATATTCTGGGAGGCCAGTGCCATGGCTCAATAGGCTAATCCTCTGCCTTGTGGCACCGGCACATGGGGTTCTAGTCCCGGTCTGGGCGCCGGATTCAGTCCCGGTTGCCCCTCTTCCAGGCCAGCTCTCTGCTGTGGCCCGGGAGTGCAGTGGAGGATGGCTCAAGTTCTTGGGCCCTGCACCTGCATGGTAGACCAGGAGAAACAACTGGCTCCTGGCTTCGGATCAGCACGGTGTGCCGGCCGCAATGTGCTGGCCATGGCAGCCTTTGGAGGGTGAACCAACGGCAAAGGAAGACCTTTCTCTCTGTCTCTCTCTCTCTCTCACTGTCCACTCTGCCTGTCAAGACAAAATCAAAAAAGAAAATATTCCGGGGCCAGCGCCATGGTTGACTTGGTTAGTCTTCCACCTGTGGTGCTGGTATGGGCACCAGGTTCTAGTCCTGGTTGCTCCTCTTCCAGTTCAGCTCTCCGCTGTGGCCTGGGAGGGCAGTGGAGGATAGCCCAAGTACTTGGGCCCCTGCACCTGCATGGAAGACCAGGAAGAAGCGCCTGGCTCCTGGCTTTGGATCTGCACAGCGCCAGCCATAGTAGCCATCTGGGAAGTGAACCAACGGAAGGAAGACTTTTCTCTCTGTCCTCTCACTGTCTATAACTCTACCTGTCAGATAAATAAAAAAATATTCCTTCTGGGTGATATGAGGCTTTGTTTTCTCTTCATTTCCAAGTAACATGCTTTTGAGCATGCCATCTTGGAATTGATGGAATTTGGGTTTGGCATAAACTGGGCCTGGCTCTCCAGGGTCTAGAGATGGGCACGTCTGAGTGTAACAAATATCCTCTTGGTTTCAAAAGCTTGTGGAAACTTGTGTTGTTTCCTGTTTATGTTGGGGCACATGGTTAGAATAGATACCATGTGTGAGAACCTAGAGGACTGAAGGGTTGGAAATCATGCCCTGACGCTTTCCTAACTTTGAACTTCATTTATTGGTAGTAATATTATAGTGGATTCTGTAGCACAATATTCTCACCTCAGGCCTGTGGTAAGTAGATTTTTAAGATGACCCTAAAAATAACTGCCCCCTAGTATATGCATATCTCCTCACATTTATCCAATCAAATGTCATTCTAGGTACTGATGCTGCTGTGAATGAGTGGATACTACAGATATAATTATTTTCCAAACAAGTTGACCTGAAGATAAAGAGCTATTTGAATGAGTCTGGGTCCATTACATGAGGCTTTAAATCTGAGTTTAGTGGTCATTGATAGAGAAAGTAAAAGATTCAAAATGTGGGGGATTCAATCCAAGACTGATTCTTCAGTGCTGTGGGAGATCACATGGCAAGGAATGCTGGCAACCTCTAGGAGACGTAGGGCCTGCTGACAGCAAGTTCATAGCACCTCCTTCCTACACAGTGAGGATCACGTGACTAATCTCAGAAGTAGAGCCTTCCTTGTGCCTTCACACAAGAACACAGCCGGGATGATTTTCCTGTGAGACTCTGAGAACCCAGCTGGGCCTAAACTTCTAAACTGGAACTACGAGTTCATAAGTATGTGCCTTTTCATTCATCTACATTTGTGTATCCATCACTTCTTAGGCACCAACAGAATGCAAACACAAGTCATTCATTCCCCCAGCTGCCTGGAGTACTCAGAACCATATCTCTCGCAAGAAATCATCCTGCACTGCAGAATTCTGCCTTGGCCAAGTCATAGCCCTGCTTGAGGGCAGATGACATCTGATGTGCCTGACTGATATGGGGAATACAGAGTCAGGAGCCCACTGATTCAATTTGGTACAACTTTGGAGGGCCATCCCAGTGTCTGAGTCTCCTGTAGAATGGTCTAAGGCTTCTGTTACTTCATAGTTTAACTTCCCTCTCGGTGTCATTTGCTTCCTTTACTCTCCAGAGGGACAACTTCAGAGTATGAACCAACAAATTTTCTCCATGCAAATCCATGCAGATTCTTTCCCCATGGAACCAGATTTTTTTTCCCCAAAGGTGGGATGATGGTGGAGAAGCCAGAAGATTCTTGTCCCATGCTGAAGAAAAAGGACTTCTACAACAACTAGTAACATAATAGTAGTAAGCATCACATGGCAATGGGTTGGGTTTTGTAACGCAGACCCAGGGCACTTGATCATCCCAGTTATCCCAAGACAGATTTTCTTTACAAATTCTGTCCTGGAGTCATGTCTAAGTGATTCAGTGTGCATGACAAATTACACTGGTCAGTGTTTTGAGGCACCATGGGTTAGGAGAGAGCAGATAGACCAATGTGGACCAGGGTGAGGTGAGGAGTAGAGAAGATTATATTCAGGTGGCTTCTGAGCTGTCCTGAGTGATGAGCAGGGCTGTGTTACATGGAATTGTCCATTATCACTGAGGGCAGGAGGAAGTAGAAAAGCATGAGTAGAGAAGGAAAGCTGAGAACTCAGTGGAGGGGGAAAGTGAGGAGCAGCAGAAACATCGGGTAGAGGAAGAGAAGAAGCATTGGTTTTTATTGTTGGAAAGATCTAAAGAGCTTGTTAGTGGATGTCATCTTATGAATACATAAAACAACTCAAGGGCCTGTGTTTTGGTGTAGCTGGTAAAGCTGCCACCTGCAACACTAGCATCCCATATGAGCGCTTATTTTTGTCTCGGATGCTCCACTTTGGATCCAGCTTCCTGCTGATGGCCTGAGAAAAACATTGGAAGGTGACTCAAGTGTTTGGGCCCCTTCCACCCATGTGGGAGTCCCCGACATATCTCTTGGCTTCAACTTGGCCCTGTCCTGGCCATTGTGGCCATTTGGAGAGTGACCCAGTGGATGTTAGATTTCTCTCCCCCTCTCTCTGTAACTCTGGCTTTCAAACAAATAACTAAATATTTAATAGACAAACAAACAAAACAAAAAAATCAGCACACACTGATTATAGAGGAGATGAAGGCCCACAGATATATGTCTTGGAGAAAATCAAAATGAGAAAGGGAACTGATGGCTTACATCCCATGGTCTGAGGCCAGATCATTTTGCTTATATGGGCAGCGCTATCCTCTCATCTCCAACGCAATTTTCTTATTTGCCCTGTAAAGATACCTTTGTGGCTTGATGATGAAAATCACAATGCTGATGTGGGTGGTCATTCTTTACACTTGCAGGCCTTGATGCTTTTCAGTGTCATTTCACATTCATTATTGCAGGTCCTACAATACAAGATTGTCTTTTGTGTTCAGCCCCAACTTATGGAAATGGTAGGGTAGGTATAATTTTTGTCATCTTGCTAAGTCAGTGGCTGAAAGAATTCTCTATGGGGAATAGATGTGGAACTCAGATTAGAACTTGGATGTGTTGGCTTTTGTAATATTGGTCTTCTCATAACATTGCTAGAAGATATGGAGTTAGGGTATATATGCACCTGCTGACTGTCTGGGAAACCTATTAGTATACTGCTCTATCTTTTGGTTTCTATTCCTGCATTTTGGGTGCTTATTAGACCCTTCATTGAAGGGTGGCCCCACCCCCACAGATACACACAAAAGAGTTAACTAAACTGTATACTGAAAGATTCTTTTGGCACTCAGAAGAAACTCCACTTGAATACATGATGTTATTTTATTCCAGCTTGGATAGGAATGTTAAAGGGTGAACTGTTTTATTGAGAGCCTGCTATCTACTTTACTTCAGGATTTCACCAAAGCTCTCAAAGGAAGGAATGTGTAATTTGAATGAAGAAATCAAATTCAGGGTATTGTCTATGACTTTGAATGATAATGGACAAAGGAGACCCTTCAAATCAAATTTTGCCCATTCCCACATTCCATGCCTTTCTTCTGAGCCACATTGTCTCTCTACACTCTGTTGGTCTTAGTAGGTGTCATGATAAAGACCCCCAAGAGCTGTGGCGTTTTTTGTGGATGCAGAGTCCCTCAAAGATATGTTATTTCAGCCAAAGAACTTCTCCCTGGAAAAATGCAGACTTCCTCAATGTTTCTCAAAAGCCAATGGATCACTGAAGCTGCTCTGTAATTTCGGGAGGGAGGTAGAGAGAAAGAGGGCTAAAACTCAGAAAAAATAGGAGCACAGAAGTTCTAGTAGCTCACTCTGGCTGGAGTGTCTCATTTTGAAGCTCATGTCTTCTGGGGCTTAAAGGGTATAGGGGTTTGTCTTAACAGAGAATGTTATTACCTTAAAGTCTGTTCAAACAACTGAAGAGAAGCCTGAGCCAGCTACTAGGCAAAGTGATAAGCTACTATGTCTCCATCAAGCCCAGGCTATGGAAAAGTCTCAATCAGGGAAGAGAAGTAGTGCTGTTTAAGGAAAAAAAATTTTTGGCAGTAATGAGGGTTGGGCTTTTAGTATGACTCATGAGTGCTCCACTAGCCCCATGTCTAGATTGGCTGACTTGAAGTCCATCTTTTCTTAGATGAGGCTGTGTCGTGAGGCTATGTCAAGATGATGAAACATAACAAATCAGAAAACAGTGGAGATGGCTTTTTAGGATATCTTACACTGGACTTGGATCAATTTTTAAAAGGGCTAGAAAAAAATACATCTGACAATAGTCTATTGAGATCTAAACACAATTTCAAGAGCAGGTTTTTATTTTTAATAATAAGAATTTTTAATTAAATATTTATTTATTTTAAAATCAGAGCAAAACATGCACAGAGATCTTATAGCTAATGGTTCACTCCATAAATGCCTGCAACAGTCAGGACTGAGTCATGCAGAAGCCAGGAACCCAGAACTCAATCTGAGTCTCCCACATGGATGGCAGGGACCTAACTACTTGAATCATCATTGAAGGCCCAGGAAGTATAATAGCAGCGAACTGGAATTGAAAGCACAGTGGGAACTGCAAACCAGGCACTCTAACATGCTGTGCTGGCATCCCATAAGGAGTCTTAACCTCTGTACAAAATGCCTGTACCCACAAGATCAGATTTTGAAATACAGATAATTTATATATTTCCACAGGAGCTCTCTATTACTTCTTTTTTCTAGTAGGAAGGTTGTATCTCATCTCACCCCAGTTTTTTGCCCTCCTGCATCTCCTACTACTTCTGAACAAGCAATATTGGTCCCATTGATACCCATTTTCTGCTCTGCCTCTGGGAAATACCATCTTCTGGTCAGCTGCAGCTCTTCTGCAATCAATCCTATCCATCTAGCCCTGCTGGAGAGAAAAAGGCAGGGGCAATCTGTGGATCTGAAGTTGCTTCTACTTGCTACCTCACTTGTTTGCAATAGGGGATGATAGTTCTTATCTTAAAGACTTATTGAAATTAAGGAAGACAATATGTTAAGACTTTGGCATTAATAGTTACTCTCAGCTTCCTTCCTCAAAGCCAGAGCTAGTACTGCTTTCTTCAAAGATCTTTTTAGAATCTTATCTCAGAATTATACTTCTCTTTTTATCTTATTCTGCTTGGATTACCATGCCACATGCTCCTTGGCTTAAATAACAGAATTAAAACAAAACAAGACAAGCAAAATCAAAAGAACTTATGAAGGCTAGATGTACCCTGTCAGGATCCAGTTAGGTTGGTTTTAGAGGAGGACTCTCTTTATGGCTTGCAAACAGCCTCCTTCTTGCTGTGTTCTCATGTGGCTTTTCCTCAGTATGAGCAGCAGAATGACTGAAAGATAATCCCTCTGGTGTTTCTTCTAAAGACACTAATGCTGTCAGATAAGGGCCTCCAGGTTATGACCTCACTTTTCCTTAATTAACTCCTTACTTCAAATATCCATCCTGGGAATATGAATTTTGTTTGTGGGAGGGGCATATACATTTATCCCAGAGCATCCCAGTCACTTTGTTGGCCCTCAGAGCAGGCATCCTTACATTTTACTATTGAAATATCTTCCTCCCTTGCATAAAATGTGCATTTCCAGCTGGGGCAGTGAGCTTCTGAGAACAGAGACCTGTTTTCCCTTTTTATGTCTGACTAACAGAAGAAATGACACTTTTAAGGCTGATTAAATACACTTAATGAACTGGCTGGTTGCTTTGCTGATCTGAAGCCAATCAATTTGACCTTTGTGTTATGAAATTGTAAAGAGGTCAGGAGGCAATGTGTTATTCAGAATTGGATAGATTATGCATAAGTAACAAAAAAACAGAAAATTCCAAATCCCAGTGACTAAAACATCTAAGACTCTTCCGTTGCCTGCCCTGTATTCATGATGGTGAGGGGGGACAGGAGGGTTATTCTCTGCGATCATCCACAAGCAGGAAGACACCATCATCAACAGAGAGAAAAGGCAGTGTTGTTGGGCCTGGTACCAGAAGTCCAATACTCACTGGCCACAAATCATTGCCCAAAACTACTTGCATGACCCCATCTAACCACAAAGGAAGGCCAGGAAGGGAGACTCTCCCGCAGAAAGCTGGAAATATTTGGCAAGTATCACTCATGACTACCACAGTGCAGAAATAAAAGTTTTGTTTTCCAGGAGGCAGAAAAATTGACAATTATTTCATCTTTTCCTTTGCTACCACCAGGAGACTGCCTTTGTACTTTTATCCCCCTCTTCTGTGCACAAACAGCAGAGAACTTTCCTGTGCTCTGTGTAGTCTGGGGTGGTAGTTCAGAGCTCCAGATTGCTGTGATCGAGGGAGGCTTACTAGCCTTCTGAGCCAGGGATTCCCACAATGACACTGAGACTGTCCCAGAAACTCCATAGGGATTGGAGGGCCATAGGAACAGTTTTGATTAGAGTGAGAGAGACTCCAGATTCACCTTTGTTTCTTCTCTGTCAGATGTACATGTAGGGCTTCTTTGTAATATTTCTTTTGGAAAATGTAAATGATGCTACTGGAAACATTTGAAAACCATGAAAGTGTATCACCATATAGACAGGACATAGGCAATTCTCTAACACTGTTTCCAAAACTCAAAGCCAGGACTTACAGGCTAACTTGATACGAGCCTGTGCACTGTGTGTCTGAGCATCTCTCCTTCATTTACAGATGCTCTAGTTGGCTTCTGATGACTGCTGCTGGAGATGGACTTCAGAATCTTCTGCTTGCCTGGGGAATCGTGCACATTACTCATTGGGCTGCCTACTCTGTGATGTAGCAGTGAAGAAGCCAAGTAGCAGAGTAGCATTACGAACATATTCTTTCTTTCTGAGTCCAGCCCTTGGCTTATTTGAGTTAGTACATATGGAAAGTGAACCAAGAAGGAATTAAAATTTTTTGTTGTTGTTGTATCTTCAAGGAGAAATTAGAATATTCTTTTCTGCTTATCTTCAAGAAGAATTAGAATATTTTTGTCTGTAGTGTCTCCAAAATTCAGTCTCAAAATGCTTAGGGTCATTTTAAAGTTGTTTTCCTTTCATTTATTTAAAAATAAAAAAGACCCCTTTCTGAGCAAACTGAGGACTGATGAGTTGTCCCCAAGATGCAGCACTTACTTCATGCAAATGTGGGAGAGTGACAAAGACCTTGATTACTGCTTCATTTGCATTATGCAAGATTTCAGAAGCCAGTTAGAGCCAAGTAAATATGACTAATGGACTTCAACAAGCAGTGGTGGGGTCAAGTGGGACTGCCTGGTAGACTACCTCTGTGTCACTCTTCTCTTTCCATTGAGTGGCATTGCCCCTAGACTGGAAAAGGAGACCTCAATGGCTCTAGGGATGCTGTCAGCATTCTTGCTGCTTGGGGTCTGAGACACTGATATTTGTGTTTCATATTTTAGGTTTTTAAATTTATGCTTTTAAACTAATAGATAAAATTGTGGCTATTTATGAGGTAGAACATGGATTTTAAAGACAATTTCATTTTTAAGTGGTAAAAATATTATACAGTTTTATGGGGTACTATGTGATATTTCTAAAGATGCATATACCACATAGTGTCTAATCAGGCTAAAAATATCTATCTCATCAAAGACCTAATATTTCTTTATGGTGAAAACATTCAAAATCATTTTTTTTTAGTTTTTTTTTTTCGACAGGCAGAGTTAGACAGTGAGAGAGAGAGAGACAGAGAGAAAGGTCTTCCTTTTCCATTGGTTCACCACACAAATGGCCGCTATGGCTGGCGCGCTGTGGCTGGTGCTCTGCACCGATCCAAAGCCAGGAGCCAGGTGCTTCCTCCTGGTCTCCCATGGATACAGGGCCCCAGTACTTGGGCCATCCTCCACTGCCTTCCTGGGCCACAGCAGAGAGCTGGACTAGAAGAGGAGCAACCAGGACAGAATCTGGAACCCCAACTGGGACTAGAACCTGGGGTGCTGGCTCCACAGGTGGAGGATTAGCTAAGTGAGCAGCGGTGCTGGCCTCCTTTTAGTTTTTTTAAGAGAAATATGAAGTAGGTGTTAATTGTCTACAAACTCTGTACTGTGCAATAGGACACCAGAACTTCTTATTCTTGTGTAATTATAACTAAGTGACAGTTTATCAATCTTTTCTATCCCCACTCTGCCAGCACTCCCCAGCATGTGGTAATCGCCATTCTACTCTTGACTTCTATGAGATCAATGTCTTTATAGTCCTCATAAGTGAGATCATGCAATACTTGTCTTTCTGTGCTTTACTTACTTCATTTAAAATAATGACCTTCAGTCCTGTCCATGTTGTTGCAAATGACAGGATCATCTTTCTATGGCTGAATAGTACTCCTTTGCATATATATACTATGTTTTTATTTCTTCAACCAGAAGTGGATGGGCATTTAGATTGTGTCTAGTTCTTGGCTATTGTGAATAATGCTTTGACAACTATGGAATACAGATAACTCTTTGACAGACTTATTTCATTTCCCTTGGGTATATATCCAGTACAGGGATTTCTGGATCACAGAATAGGTCTATTTTTAGTTTCCTGAGGCACCTCCATACTGTTTTCCATATGACTTTACTTATTCACATTTCCATGAACAGTATGCAATGATTCCCTTTTATCCACATCATTTCCAGAATTTGTTATCTTTTACCTTTTTGGTATTGGCATAGAAATGGATATAAAATCAGTGGAACAGAATAGAGACCTCAGAAGTTCTATATATCCATAGCATATATCTATAGATATTAAAAATGCATTAGAGAAAAAAAGTTCTTTTCAGTAAGTTGTGCTGATAAAACTGCACATTCACGTACAAAATGAAGCAATGCTACCCTTCCCCCCTAATTTCAAACATGTACAAAGATCAACTTTAAATTTAGTAAAGACCTAAACTATGAGCTGAAACTTTGAAACTACTAGAAGGATACAATGTTTCAGGACATTAGAAATGTCAAGGCATTTTTGGATCAGACTCCAAAAGCATGGGAAACAAAAGCAAAATATACAAATGCAATTACATCAAACTAAAGAGCTTTTACAAAGTAAAGGATGCAATGTACAAAGTGAAGGAACAACCTATAGAGTGGGAGAAAATGTTTCCAAGTTATACATCTAAAAAGGGGTTAATAACTAGAATACATACAGAACTAAAAACAACCTCAATAATAAAAAAAAAAACAAGTCATACAATTTAAAATGGGGCATGGACTTAAACAGATACAAACTACCAAGAAGTATGTGAAAAATGATCAACATTACTAATCATCAGGGAAATGCAAGTCAAAGCCACAGCTCCAGCTAGATTGGTTGTTACCAATATGATTAGAAGCATAATCAACCTTCACAGGTTATGCATCCTCAAATTCAATCAACTGCAGATAAAAAATATTCTAAAAAACAATTGCATCTGTGTTGAACATGTCCAGATTCTCCTTCTTGTCATTGTTCCTTAAACAGCTATTTACATAGCAATTATATTGTGTTCAGAACTGCAAGCAGTCTAAAGATAAACTATATGGAAGGATTTGTGTAGGTTGCATGCAATTACTACTATGCCATTTTATCTAAGGGGCTTGAGCATCTGCTGATGTTGGTATTTTCCAGGGTCCTAAACTAACCCCTTGCAGATAGGGAGAGGCAGGTGGATAGATGTGTCATTTCTTAGGTTTTGAGTTCAGTCTTTGTGGAATTGCTTCTCTCATGAGGAGGGCCCCTGGTCCTAGATGTGAAAGAGGCTGTCCTAATGTAATGAAGATGTGAGGTAAGAGACAAAACAGGTTTGGGGTAGGTAGGGATGAGTACAATGAATGAGGGGGATTTGCAAGGTTTTCTTCAGAAGTAGAAACTGCTGAAAACCTTCAGTTTTGGGATCATGAGGCTTCATTCATTTGGTGAGAAAACAGGAAGTAAGTCCCAACTCTTTTCTCAAAATATACTTGTGCTAAACTTAAAAATCTTATTGAGTAAGGCCCGGGGGCTGAAGAATAAGAGGGGTGTATGTGCATGGAATCCTCACCACCAAAGACATTAATTCATTAATTTAATTAAACACACGACCAAACAGCAGCCATCCCCCATATATCTTCTCTAATGAAAGTATCCAAAACCCACTGCAAATTTTCCTGATTTATTAAATCAAATTATGCAACTCAATCAGTAGAGGCGAAAGCCCTTGGGCTGGGAGGAGGGGTATCAGCTTTCTGACTAGACCAGTCCAGCTAGGAAAATTTAAAAACTGATTCATTAAGCTTAATATAGGAAAACAGGGAAGTAGAGGATGGTTAACAAGGGCCTAGGGCTGAGGGCCAGCCCAATTAGATTGTCTTAGCTCTCCTGCCTTTTGCTACTTCCTGGCAGAGAAAGGGAACCAGTCATGCTTTTCTGTGTGTGAAAGTACATACACAAACAAGTGGGTGACGGTAATGGCAGCAGACTGTCATGGTGTCAAAGGCTCTGTGACCCCCAAACACTGCAGATATCCATCTGGTTCTTCAGCCCAGAGATTTATTTGCTAATCTGCTGTCAGAAAAATAGGACCCAGTGATGGCAAAACTGTGGGCGACATTCTCAGTAAATTTTTGTCAAATCAGTGATTTGCCTGGTATTAGCCATTTACTCTATATATGTATTTGTCAACAATTTCTCATTGAAGAAAGCAATCGCATGATCTGGGAGTCTAGATGGAGTGTTTTCACAAAGACTACTAGGGGAGTGAGAACTTGAGGTATATCTGAAAAAAGCTAGAGCCATGACACTTGGTCTAGGCCAAGTGTCATGAGGAGACAAGCCCTGGTCTTGGAGAAGGGGAAATGTGTATCTTGCCAGCCTCCTGACTCCATGCTTCTCACAACCTCTGCTCCTGTGAATTCAGTGCTGGGCAAATAGCCTGGCTTGTCGCTGTTCCTCTCTCCCTCTGGACCACCAGAGAATCTGCATTCTTGCATTAAACTTCAACAAGAAGATGGCCTTTCTAAAATATTTTGAATGCTTGCAATCCCTAGTGTTGTGGGTATTTCTAGAATCTTCTGAGCTGTAGCAAAATAGCATAGCCATGTCATTAGGGATCAGAAACAGCTTCCCTTGCCTTCTCCAGGCCATGCGTGATGTCGATTAGCAATGCAATTCATAAACCACAGCCAATTCCCCACTGGATTCAGAAAAAAAGCTATTCCAATTATCTCCTTAACTTAAAAATGTTCAAGTCAGCTCAAAATAATAATAAAATAATTCCTACATCCTTAGTATTTATTATTATTTCATTATTATTTCACTACTGAGTGTTTTTAGAGTCCCGCTTGCTAATTTCTCCTTTTTATGTCCGTATCTTTAAACATAAACAGCCTCCCCACCCCCAGCTAGTTTTTTTTTTTTTTTACTTCCTAGCTTATATTCCTCTTATATAATCATGCTTTTTAAAGAGGTACTTACTAGGAGTAGAGATTTCACAACTGATTTCACGCTTAGGCCCACATCTCATTGACTATGGTTAGTCTTTTGCTCCTGACTTATTTTCCATCCTGGATATTCCTCAACATCATAAGCATTGAAGGACATTTGTTTTACCCACTCCCAGATCAGCTGTAACAGAAAGATTAGGCCTGAATACCTAGAAACATTCACTGTCTCCATAAGCTATATTAGAATTTAGTGCTCGGGCTGGCCCTGTGATGCAGTTGGTTAATCCTCCGGCTATGGCGCTGGCATCAAATGTGGGCTCCGGTTCTAGTCCCAGTTGCTCCTCTTTGAATCCAGCTCTCTACTGTAGCCTGGGAAAGAGGTAGAAGATGTCCCAAGTACTTGGGCCCCTGCACTCATGTGGGAGACCTGGAAGAAGTTCCTGGCTCCTGGCTTCAGATTGGCGCAGCTCCTGCCGTTGTGGCCATCTGGGGAGTGAACCAGCGGAAGGAAGATCTTTCTCTCTATCTCTCCCTCTCACTGTCTGTAACTCTGCCTCTCAAATAAATAAACAAAATCCTAAAAAATAAGTTACTACTCATCAGGAGAAACGGGAAGTTAACACTGTATTTTTGAAAGGCAACTGGAACTTCAAAGCAAGGCCCTCTAGTACTTCCATCTAACTGGATTGCAATCTCCAATCTTTTTTTTTTAAAAGATTTATTTATTTATTTGAAAGTCAGAGTTCCGCAGAGAGAGAAGGAGAGAGAGAGAGAGAGAGAGAGAGAGAGAGAGAGATGTCTTCCATCTGCTGGTTCACTCCCCAGTTGGCTGCAATGACTGGAGCTGCACCATCCAAAGACAGGAACCAGGAGCTTCCTCCAGGTCTCCCATGTGGGTGCAGGGCCCCAAGCACTTGGGCCATTTTCTATTGCTTTCCAAGGCCATAGCAGAGAGCTGGATCAGAAATGGAGTATTTTTTGCTACAGTGTCTTGGCTTTCCATGTCTGAAATGCTCTCATGGGATATTTAGCGAGATCCAAATGCCTTAAGGGCTGAGTCTGAGGCCAGAGTTCTGTTCAGGACATTTTTCATTCTATGAGTCAGCTGTGTGTCCTGCGTCCCATGATGGATCATTCTCTCCTTTTTAATTCTATCAATTATTATTAGCAGACACTTGGTCTTATTTATGTGATCTCTTTAATACTTATTCCTATCTTTATGATCAGTTATGAACTTATACTGATCACTTTAACTGGTAAGATGGCATTGGTACCTGCCAACTTAGTGGGATTTAGAGTCCCATGGCAAGTTTATAGCCTCACAGACAGGGTTAAGTTTGGGGAACATATGCTGAACAGTACATCTCCCTCTCCTTTTCCCACTCTTATTTTAACAGGGATCAATTTTCAATGGGATTTAAGCACCTAAGAACAATTCTGTGTTAAGTAAAGATCTTGTTCAACCAATGGTATTAAGTAGAAAAAGAACATACTAAAAAGAATAAAATAGTAAGCTCTTCCTCGACAGTCAGGACAAGGGCTGATCAAATCATTGCTTCTCATAGTGTCAGTTTCACTTCTATAGGTTTCATGTTAGATGCTCAGTTAGTTGTCACAGATCAGGGAGAACATATGATATTTACCCCTTTGGGACTGGCTTATTTCACTCAGCATGGTGTTTTCCAGATTCCTGCATTTTGTTGCAAATGACCGGATCTCATTTTTTTTTTTTTACCTCTGTGTAGTTTTCCATAGAGTACATATCCTGTAATTTATTTATCCAGTCTTCCGTTGATGGGCATTTAGGTTGACTCCATGTCTTAGCTATTGTGAATTGAGCTACAATAAACAGTGAGGTGCAGATAGCTCTTTTTTGCTAACTTAATTTCCTTTGGGTAAATTCTGAGGAATGGGATGGCTGGGTTGTATGGTAGGGCTATATTCAGATTTCTAAGGTCTCTCTAAACTGCTTCCATAGTGGCTTTCCCAGTTTGCATTCCCACCAACAGTGGATTAATGACCTACAATGAAAGATCTCTGTAAGATCCTGGTGGAAGGAAGGGGCCATCAAAGAAAGAGGTACCTTTCTCTGAAGGGAAGAGAGAACTTCCACTTTGATTATGGCCTTTTCTCAATAATGTCGGAGTTTGTGGACTCAAGAGGCTTCCAAAGCCTTGGCAACACATGACAAGAGCCTCGGGTGATCTCAGACATCATAAATAAGAGTGTCAATTGTTAAATCAACAAGAGTTACTGTGCACTTGTTCCCCATGTAGGACCCCTGTCCTTAATGTGTTGTGTTATGAGACTTAATGGAAAAACTAGTCTTAAAACAATACATTATACTTTGTGTGTCTGTGTGGGTGCAATCTGTTGAAATTTTTACTTAGTATAGAGTTGATTTTCTGTATATAAAGATAATAAAAAATGAATCTTAATGAAGAATGGGATGGGAGAGGGAATAGTAGGAGGGATGGTTTGAAGGTAGGAGGATAGATGTGGGAGGAAGTGCTGCTTTAATACAAAAGTTGTACTTATGAAAGTTATATTTATTGGGGCCAGAGCTGTGGCTCACTTGGTTAATCCTCTGCCTGCGGCTCTGACATCCCATATGGGTGCCAAGTTCTAGTCCCGATTGCTCCTCTTCCAGTACAGCTCTCTGCTGTGGCCTGGGAAGGAAGTGGAGGATAGCCCAAGTGCTTGGGCTCCTACACCCGCATGGGAGACCAGGAGGAAGCACCTGGCTCCTGGCTTTGGATCAGCATAGCTCAGGATGTAGCGGTCATTTGGGGAGTGAACCAAAGGAAGGAAGACCTTTCTCTCTGTCTCTCTCTCTCACTGTCTAACTCTATCTGTTAAATAAAAATAAAAAGTTATATTTATTAAATAAAAGCTTTCTGTAAAAAGGAAAAAAAAAAGAAGTGGAGCAGCCTGGATTTGAACCGGTGCCCATATGGAATGCTGGCACTGCAGGTAGCAGCTTTACACACTAAGCCACAATGCTGGCTCAGCATCTGCAATCTTTACTGTGGCTCCTTTTACCCTTTTTTGTTTCCTGATGGCTTTGACAATTACTTGAGATTCTTTGGAATTTACCTTGTAACAATGTCCTTCAAAGGATGTGTGCATTTCACTGTGGTGAGGCATTCTTTCTCATATTTACTGACACATAAACACAAATTGATTTCCTTTATAAATAATTAGTGGGCACACAGCATATAGCAGGCTTGGGGGGTGGGGGGGGCAGGCTTTGGACATGCATAGATAATGGGGATGGGGAAAGGAGGAGGAGAAGGCTCCTGACAGCAGAATCTTCAGGAGAGCTGAAGGTAGGTTTAACAGAGGATTCTCAGTTTCCACTGCAGGAGAGAGTCCAGACATTCTGAGGAGAAGGCCAAGAGCAAATGCCCTGTGATGTCAGAGATGGAGCTACCCTGAGGATTCTTCTGGATGCTCGTGATGATTCCCAGAACAAGGGCAGGAGAAACACAGAAGAATCAAGTTTCAGAGTTAATGGCCATCTCAGAATCTGTTTTGTTCAATCACCACTCAATGCTTGAATGGTGCCCAAGAAAATAGTGTCTGGTGATGCCTAGCCACTGAATTGGCACTTTTTGAGATGTGAAAGGGTTTTCAGGGAGAATTAAACGATTTTACTGCTAAACAATTTAGAATGATAGAATTTTCATCTCCGCATTTAACCATAAGATGGTCCATATAACTTCCACTCAGAGACCCTTGTTCTGCTTTTGGAATTGTATTCAGCGTGTCTCTGGGCCTTCCCACTTGGCAGGTCTTCAGGCATTTTGGTAGAAAGTCTTATGTCCCCATAAAAGTGTCCTGGATCTTCTCAATAGCCTGAGTACTCTCCCTGAACACTCTCTAGTCTTTCCCTGTGCCAAGATTGCTGGTACACAAGTAGCTTAACAGAGATGCTGTTTCTTCTTGTTTTAGCATACATATGTGTAACAATATAAGTAGAATAACATCATACATTACTCATATTTGTGTAGGACAATTTCTCTGTTATCTATCACTTTTGATCATTGATGAAATATCAAGAACTACTTTTAGAAATAAATTAGACTGTTCATTCATTTACTTAACATATGATATTCAAACAATAACTTTGTGCCAGGCTTTCTTTTAGGAGCTGGGTATGTGGCAGTGAACAAAACACAGGACTTTCTCTCTTGAAGCTTACATTCAAGTTAGAAATTGAAGGAAATAATCAGCAAATAAACAATAACGCATGGTGTGAAACAAAACAGATGAGATAGGCATAATTGAGGACATCATGTTTCATACAGTATATGTTGCTATTTCACATACTTTAGATCCTAGCCTACATATTTGCCCCATGTTTTATGTCATCCACAACCATGAGGGGAATTATTCTATGTGATGACGATAGCAGCTGTGATCAATAATGACACCACCACTGCTCCTACCACCAGCACTACATGCTGATGTCATCAATCCACACAACAGAAGTTCTGAAAAGATTATTGACCTCCATGTGACCAATTCAACTGGACCTACTAGCACTTCTAACTAACTAACTTGGCCAAGCTTTCTCAGTGTTGAATCGCAACTATTTGTGGAGTGGGGGTAAAAACAATATTTTTAAGCTTAAGTTATGTTGAATAAAAGATCCACATATTGCTGGAAGGCAAGCCATATCTCATAGTGGACTGGAGGTATTCAGCAAGAATTAGCTTTCATCCCATCCCTTTCCTATTCCTTTCAGCACATATGCTAGTAAAAACGTTAAATCACTTCTTGTGATTGTGATTGATGTTACTCAGTAGCTTAGGGTCTTTGAAGTCTTTGAACATGGTGGGCAGGTTTGGAGTTGATTCCAGTACAATTTTTTTTTCATATTTATATGCCTTTTATCATAAGCATATCAGTCTGGGAAGATCACTGAAGTTATTGTGGTATACAGCACGGGTTGAGTTGGTAAAGATACATCGGTTTCAGGTTTAATTGAATTGCAAAATATGGGATAGATTAGAAAATTAGTTGTAATCAGAATGGGATATGGAACAATAGACTGAGGTGAGATTAATTGAAATCAAATAGAGCAGGAGAGGGTGAGATGGGGTAGAATGAAATGAAACAGGATGAGGAGAATTTGAGAGAACAATCTGGAAGAGAGATGGGTTGAAATCAGGTAGACATGTGTAGTATCCAAAAACAAGTGCATCTCAATTTCCTGACGCTTCTGTGTCTTTTTTTATTTGCGGTTAATCTGAATATAGCTATAGTGAGCATCTGGGATCTCTGTGTGCTTTGTACAGTCTGATGCCAATGTTGACAGAGACTTACTACTGCTACTGGGAGATTGGCATTACATCTTTAATGTAACCCTTCTATGGTGGCTTTACCCTCCTGCTGCCCAATTCAATATCCACAGCTTGATGTTTGGCACATGAGGCTTTGTCCCAAATGCTCTAGGGATAGGAAGGAGGCAGGGGCCCTCTGTGTGGAACAGCTGTGTCTGTTTCCTAAGCTGTATATGGGCTGGAGACCAGGGATCATTCTGCCCTTAGACTTTTAGCAATTTCTTGATCCAACATAGTAGTTTTCCATGGGAAAAACTGTTGCAGCATCTATACAAACTGAACAAATTTAGATGTCTGTACATCATTGGAGAGCATGGATTCTCTTGAGGTGATTCCGACTGTATAAAAATGTAGCACCTTTCTACAAATAGCAGAGTTACATCATCTCTGAGAATCCTTTGACATCTGTGTGTTATGTGACACCTCCAGGAGCATTTCTGGATGGAATACTCATCTTTATTCTACAACTCTGTTTTGCCTGAGCAACATCATTGATTGTGTTTAGTAGGGACTAAGCCTGTGCTTGACTGGGATTCATTTGTATGGGCTCTGAAGGGCAGATATGACTGCTGACAAGCTGGTCGTGGGGAAATGTGTGTGTAGGGTAAGAGAAAGTGTGGGTTTGGAGTCAGATAGCCTTGTGAGCAGGGCCAGGACTAGGATGAAGCAAGACACTCACTCACAAGTTCATTCAGAGGTGGAGTGAATACATAAACATCAAAATCTCCTGCAACTTCACACTTTAGGAGTTTTGCTTATATCACCCTGATCCACCTGTGCCTGCGGGCTTCAAATTTTGATTCAGTTACTTCCCAGCTGGGACCTTGAGTGAGTTATTTAACCTCATGGAACCTCATTTTCCTTATTTGTAATATAGGCAGTCTAATGATTTCCCCTCAGGGATTCAGGCAAGGATGAGGTGAAATATCATAAGCAAGACATTAAGTGGAGGAGATCCTTGTAGAACAATCTCTTTCTACATCTGAAATGCATCCCTCCCTGAAAAATAAAAAAAAACAAAATGAAACAAACAATAAAACAATAACAAAGACCTGAGTGCAGTGACTAAGGGCTAAAGCTAGCTATCTCATGGAGACAGTTTGTGATCTGAGTCCCAGGAGAACCCTCAGATTTGAGAAGACCTGTCACTCTCAATAGAAGTCATTGGGCCACAGGGCTGGATTGGGGCATGGAAGCAAGATCCCAGGGTTTCAGTGCATTTTTCTATCTCTAGATCATATGTTCACTTCTCTGCTCTCAATGGGAAAACAAAGGCATAGTCATTCATGGGAAGCAGGGTATGATGGCCGTGATGCTTACAGCTTTACTGCTGAGCTGCCATTCCTGAAAACATGATTGCTGATGTCCACAAAAAAAGTATCTAAAGCTATCACATGTAAAGAATTATGTTGAGAAAAATTATTTACCGTAAGTCCAATGCAAATCTTTCCTCATAGTTTTTATCCTACCTACCTTACCCTACCCATTCCGCTCCTTCCAAATCCCACCTTTTCCTGATGCCCGTCATTTGCTCTCTTTTCCCTTTGAAGTTCTCTTAGCCACTCCAGTTCACCCTTGTTCTTTTGGCTGCTGTGCTTTGGGAGATAATCAAGTCCTTCTGGGGCTGAGGTTAGAATACAGTTGGGAGTTAAGATGGGATATGGATTGTGTGCCAGGAATTGTGCTGGATTCTGATCTTTGTCTCCACTGATGTTATTTAGGATGCTCTGAACTTCTGCAACTGTGGATCTTCCAAGGGAAGCAGAAGGCATCAGAACCATGGCAAATTTTTGGCAGTAAGTGATACCCAAAGTTACACTGTGTCTTAATGTTAAAATCTAGAGTGAATGCCAGTTGTCTTTGTACAACTACCCTGTAATTGGAAATTATGTGGTGCTGCCCTGTAAATATCAGGGCAAGGCCAGGTAACTGAAGCTCCCTCCAACTAACCAGATAGTGATAAACTCAGAGACTGAGATTGCTCAGTGTTGCATCTTCCTGATGTATAACACATTATCTGTTATATGATAAACTCTTAGAAAGATCACAAGCAAAACTGTGCACCCTCAAATACTTAGTGACTTGGTTTCTCCTATACTAGAGGCATTCACGTTCCAAAAACAATTTCTGCATGGGCAAGGGTTGTGTTATCTAACAGAATTGATTTCCAATGTTAGCCACTTAATGAGTCCAGCTGGGTGTGGGATATACTTTTCATTTCATATCCTGTAACGTAGATGGCTACCCAGCCCCCAGTGTTGGAATTTGATGAAATCCAGGTGACTGTAAAAATCTAATTAATATGGCCTTAATTATGGCAATAATAATACCTACCTCCCAGCATAAGAAAGTAGGATATTAAGTTAGTGATACTAAATTTCCCAAGGGTGATAAGACCCCTTAAGATGAGTTAATTTGAAAGTTACTGATATGATTAGAGAACAGAAATAGGCGTATTTGAAATATTCTAGAGGGGCAAGCAAACATCAATATATCAGTCAATTGTGCAGTCAGTCAGCAATGTAAGAAATTAGATAATGTTTGGTGCTGGTTGTAGAAAAGTAGAAGGTAGCAATCCTGTTTTTATGCCATATATAATGAGGTACAATAGGTAAAACAGGAGTCTCTTTGCCCACCAATTCACAAATACATAAGCACAGTGTTATCCCCCTCTTTATGTTTCTTACCATTCATGCTGTATCACTTATTTCAAACTTGCATTGGTCCAGCTTAAAAAATGTTCCCTGCTTTCAGCTGGACTTGCCCCTTAAAGGAAAAAAATTATCTTTTATCTGTTATTTCTCAACTTGTAGCATAGTGTTGACATTGTATTGGTACTCTGTAAGTATTTCTGACAGCTGGAGATTAATTACCAAGAGTCATCACCATGAACTTGGTAATTTGGAAAGTTTTCATGACAAAGGGTGATCCTCATAGGAAAGTGCTTGATTTATATTTAATATGGTCCCTGAACTCATATAGATATTTAAATACAAAAGTCATAAGTTAATGGTACTAAAATGAAAAAAAACTCAATCCAGCTAATGGTGTTTAGGAGGAGGGGCCTAGTGGGAGATCCTTAGATCATTGGGGGTGAGCCCTTGGGAGGTAGCTTTATGAGAAGGTTGCTATAAAAACCTGAGTTTGGGCCCAGCCCCTCACTGCTTAACATGTGACCCTTTCTCTTATGTGCTATGCCATCCACAATGGGCTCTGTTCCAGAACCAAATCTTATTTCATGCCATTTAGACTTTTGAACATCCAAAACTGTGAGCTAAATAAACTTTTTTCTTTTTGTAAGATAGCCATTTTAGGTATTTTATTACAGTAGCAAAAACTGCCTAACATAGTGAGAAATAAAAGATAAGGATAAGTAAGTGGACTTAATGTGTATATAAAATGACAACATGTAGGATATCCACCAAAAGATTCAATAGTTCAGAGCTTATTGTTCAGGAAATGGAGGCAGGAGTTAAAAGTGTTTCAAGAGTGGCCACTATTATATCACAGTGAGTTAAGCCACCACATGCGATACTGGCATCCAGTATGAGTGTTAGTTTGAGTTCTGGCTGTTCCACTTCTGATCTAGCTCCTTGATAATGAGCCTGGAAAAGCAAGGCAAGATTTCCAAAGTGTTTGGGACCCTGTCACCCATGTAGGGGACCTAGATGGCCCAGCCCTGGTTGTTGGTGCCATTTGGAGAGTGAACCACAGGATAGAAGATCTCTCCCTGTTTCTCCTTTTCTTTCTTTAACTCTGCCTTTCAAATAAATAAATAAATCTTTTAAAAAAGGTTTTTAAGAATATTGCTCTGAATATAGTATTAAAATGCATAGTGGATTTTCTCTAGGTGGCCCATTGTAAGTTACACAGTTGGGTTCACACATTTACCCCATGGCATCTAAACCCTGTTGAGTTTTCTAGGAGATTTCCCACTAAGACAGCAAATGCATTTGCAACTTCCTTTGCATGTCTATCCAGTGTGCCTTACAATTAGTCCATCCATCCAGATTTGGAATTGAGGCCCAGGTCATGATCTATGTTGCTACCAGTGTACCTTTAATTCTTAGACATATTGTGGATATTGAATCAATGATGACCACTTATTCCAGTGATATCCCCAAGTTGCAAACTACTCCTAATTTTTCTTCCTTCATTTTCCTTCCTTCTCCAATCTTAGACCTGAACACTTCTTTTGCATCCATGCAGATCTTTTTTTCTCAAACAATTTTTGAAATTTATATAAGGTGAACAAATTTCATATATGCAGATTTGGGAGTATAGTGACACTTCCTTCTCTACTCTCCTTCCTGCCCATGATCCCTCCCCTTTCCTTTCTTACTCTTTTAATTTTTATAATGGCATACTTTATTTTATAATCATAAGACTAACCCTCTATTAAGTAAATAATTCAGCAGATAGTAAAAAGAAAAGAACACTCTCCCACGACAGTAGAGACAAGGACTGCAAACAATAATGAGTTCTCAAAATGTCAATTTAACTCACATTTTGCGAGTTACATTTGGTATTTGTCTTTATTGGACTCCTTATTTCATTAAGTATAATGGTTTCTAGTTGCATAAATTTTGCTGCGAAAGACAGTATTTCATTACTTTTTGTATGGCTGAGTAATATTCCATTTCTTAAGGCTGCCTTCACATCTCTAGACCTCATAGGACCCCAAAGACCAGACCATGAAATATTTGGTTCTCATAAGATATGATTGTAATCTGTGGGAAGGGCTTCCTCCCTATCTGGTTCCCTTCTCATAGGGACCAGTTATACTCTCCAATGCCCTTAACCTGTCATCCAACCCATGAAATTGTTCAAACAAGACAATTACATGTATCCTTGCATTCATGGGAAGTAGGGGGTCACCGTTTGTTGCTATGAAACTTGTCTTCCACAGCCTCTGCTCATTTACTCTTTTCCTAAGTATAACTCTTGAGTGGCTCTACTCAGTGTGTAGTATCCTCTTCACTATGCTGTGAGTGTATATGAATAACAAACTAGCCTCAATCTCACCTGTATGGGGTAGTTGTCATGTTTTTGATTATCTCATATTACTTAGTACAAGGGAAGCTTCCTAACCAGTAAGGTGAATATGAGGTGACCAGAACACATGCTTCTTTTCACCCAGCTATTTGCACATCAGTTGCTGACCCTTCTTCTTTTCCTAAACTCAGTGGTCATGACAGGAATGATAAGGCTTCTCTCTTGATCTTGTTAGCCATCCCCAATTGACAAGGTTCTTGTAAAGATGATTACTACTAAGAATTTTCTCCTGAGGACTGGATAGCACCTGGATTTCCTAAGACTAGATGCAGACAGATAATGTTTTTCCCTATATGATTAAGTCATTCATTCAATTGCCAAGCTTTTATACATTGCACATTTATGCCATTCATTGAATTCAAGGTTTTTATTGAGTTTTTGTGAAAACTGCACCATGAACATACAAAGTGCTGTAAAGCAGCATAGCCTCAAGGCAACCACATTCTGGTGTGGAGACAGACAATAACATCAGTCATTTTGACAGAGGGGCACGTACTCTGATAATGAAATGCCTGTAATATAATGAAAGTTCAGAAGGAGAGCGAAGGGAAGAAGTTGTGAATTTCACCAAGGATCATAGGTTTGAGAAGATGTCCAAGAGATGAGGATACCTTTAGAGATCAGGCAAGTGATCTTGATGGATTGTAGAATATTTCAAACTGGGAGAACATTATGTGTTGACATTCAGGCCAGTTCCTATCATCTTCATTGCTATGAGCCTTGTTTTGTTCACCATGATCTCTTGCCTGGGTCACAAGAGTACTCTCAGGTTTCTTGTCCCTATCCTTGCTTGCATTGCATCACAATGCCCAGAGTTGTTCTTCTAAAATGAAAATTTCATCAGGTCACCCCCATTTCATTCAGAATAAAGTACGAATCCTCATGATATCTAAAGCCTTAACCTTCCTACTCCCATCTGCTACTAATCTTCTCTCTTTTTTTTCTCTCTTTTTAAAAATTTTTTTTTTAGTAAATATAAATTTCCAAAGTACAGCTTATGGATTACAATGGCTCCCCCCCCATAATTTCCCTCTCACTCACACCCCTCCCATCTCCTGCTCCCTCTCCAATTCCATTCACATTAAGATTCATTTTCAATTATCTTTATATACAGAAGATCGATTTAGTATATATTAAGTAAAGATTTAATCAGTTTGCACCCACACAGAAACACAAAGTGTAAAATACTGTTTCAGTACTAATTATAGCATTACTTCACATTGGACAACACATTAAGGACAGATAGCAGCTGGTCTTCTTTGAGGTTCTTTGGTGGCCCATGTACTTTTTATTCCTTTTACCTGGTACACTCTCTTCCCAGATGTTAGCATGGTTACTTTGCCCAACTTCTTCATTTTTTTCTTTTTTGGACAGGTAGAGTGGACAGTGAGAGAGAGAGACAGAGAGAAAGGTCTTCCTTTTTTCCATTGGTTCACCCCACAATGGCCGCTGTGGCTGGTGCGCTGCCTCTGGCGCATGGCGCTGATCCGAAGCCAGGAGCCAGGTGCTTCTCCTGCTCTCCCATGCGGGTGTAGGGCCCAAGGACTTGGGCCATCCTCCACTGCACTCCTGGGCCACTGCACTCCTGGGCCAGGCCATGCCTCTGCCTGATACCTCCAAATATTGAGATACCTGTCCTTGAGGAATTAAGTCATTAAATAGCAATGAAAAACCAAGGTGCTGGTGTTGAGGTGTAACAGGGTAAGATGTATTCCATGTTGAAGTGCTGGCTAGCTCCCCTTCTCCCATTCTAACTTCCTGCTAGTGGCTGGACTGGAAAAGGAGCTACCGAGACAGAATCCGGTGCACCGACCAGGACTAGAACCTGGTGTGTTGGCGCTGCAGACTGAGGATCCAGGGCGCCAGTCACCCAACTTCTTCATATTTTCTTCTAAATGACACCCACATAAAGATATTATTTAATTGTAAACAATGGGATCTTTCAGGACTCTCCTTTACCTTGCTTTCTTTTTCTTTTTTTTTAATCCTTCTCTTACATATGGTATACTTTTTGATAACATTTCTTGTACTGCCTATCTTTCTTTCTGCCTTTCTGTCTAGATGGAAAGCCAAAAGACCTTTGCTGATTTGTTCACAAATGTGGTCCAAGGAACCCAGGAAAGAGCTTGGCATGGGGTAGGCACTTAATAGATAATTTTTTTTTGTCAGATGAATGACTGGATGAACAACTGACTGTGGATTCATTCAGTAAACTCAGATGAAGAAGGAATAAAGGTAGACAAGGGCCAAGTATTGGAAATCTTGTCTACGAAAATGTCCAACTTTATCCCAGAGGTACTAGAGTACCCCTGAGGAATAGTGATCAAAGGAATGGAATAGCAAGACCAAATATTTATTTTATTAACCATGATAGAAAATCTGGGTGGATAATTTCAAGGAAGTGAGAAATATATATGTAAAATTTGACAGACACATCAGGGAGGCAATGGCACCACACTTGGGCAATGGTGGAGGAGGCACTGGGAATCAGGGGTATCTTGTTGGAATCCTTGCTCTAGACTGCTGAGCAGGTGACTCTAGAGAGTATACTTAGATGTCAAGGCCTTCAAATTTCTCAGTCCTATTGCTTTGAAAAACTGATGAGGATTCAAAACTATAAGTGTAAAGTACTTATAGATTTTTATCTTGTTTAGTTATTATCCTTACTTTCTCACAATGATGGGTTTGTGTATATTTTTGACATCTAGGCAATGTCTATACACAGATGGGGTCACCCACGAAGTTAGCATGTCAAAAATGTAGTTGCAGGCACTACCATTCCAGGTGTGGTCTGAGTGACAAGGCAGAATGAGGGCCAAGCAAGCCCAGGATGAGAAGATTCTGAGAAACAGATAGTCATCAGTGGCTTAGGGTGGAGAAAAAGCATTCACAAACAGTGTAGGACCTGTCAGAAAATTCTTGATGGCTAAAATCATGGGCAAATATGATCTTGAGTGAGAGAAAAAGCGATGGCAGGGAGCATGTAGTAAAGTAAAGCAGTAAAGAGAACTGTGGCCATTTGAACTAAGCTGGATCACAAAATGATAGCTCCAACTTTTTGTTTATTTGTCTTGGTCTTTCATTGATTGTCCTGCTGCTGCTGGGTATGGACCAAGAGCAGGCACCTCCATTTCTTCTCTTATAGAAGAAAAACAAACCTAATGCCTCATCATAAGACAAAATTTCTGTCACGCAGGGGCCAGGCCATGCCTCTGCCTGATACCTCCAAATATTGAGATACCTGTCCTTGAGGAATTAAGTCATTAAATAGCAATGAAAAACCAAGGTGCTGGTGTTGAGGTGTAGCAGGGTAAGATGTATTCCATGTTGAAGTGCTGGCTAGCTCCCCTTCTCCCATTCTAACTTCCTGCTAATGTTCCTGGAAATGCAGCAGCAGATGGTTCAAATACTTGGGCCTCTGTTACCCATGTGAGAAAGCCAGATGGAGTTCCTGGCTCCTGTCTTTAGACTGGCACAGACGTGGCTATTATGGCCATTTTGGAAGTGAACCAGTGGGTGAAAAATCTGTTTCTTTGTCTCGTTCTCTCTGCCGCTATGCGTTTCAAGTAAATAAATCTTAAAAAAAAATGACAGAAGAAAAAAACATTTTCTCTTGCTGTTTGAACAAATGAAGCTGACCTTTTTTTTTTTTTTTAAAGATTCCTATTTATTTTACAGGAAGAGTTACAGACAGAGAGAGGGAGAGAAAGAGACAGGTCTTCCATTTGCTTGTTCACTCCCCAAATGGCTACAACAGCTGGAGTTGGGCTGATCTGAACCAGAGGACAGGAGATTCTTCCTGGTCTCCCATGCAGGTGCAGGGTCCCAAGCATTTGGGCCATCTTCCACTGCTTTCCCAGGCCATAGCAGAGAGCTAGATCAGGACTGGCACCCACATGGGATGCCAGTGCCATAGGTGGAGGCTTAGCCCAGCTCATGAATCTGACTTTTCATTATTTGCACTGGGCTCTACAAATTCTGTAGCCTGTCACTGGGAAGAGAGTTACCTAGAGATGCAAGAGGATTGCAGAGAGGCAGTAAGAACCAGCTGGATTTGATCTGACATGAGCAAGACGGAGTTCTCCAGATGACCAAAGATAGGATTATAGGAAGTAAAAGGTGAGAGTTAGTGAGAGTTGAATGTGACAACGTGAAATTTATGGGGGAAAGGGAACTATTTATTCTAATAAAAAGAGAGAGAGAGAGAGAGAGAGAGAGAGAGAGAGAGCGAGAGAAATTCACATGAAGGGGTTTTAGTCTGGATAAAGAAACAAAACCAACAGGAAAAAAATGTGAAGATAAGGGAGTAAAAACTTTAGAAGAATTCATGCACAGAAGAAAGTAGCTCATGGAAAATCTGGCCAGAAAATGGAATTTGAGAGTTCAAATTTCCAAACTAGAATATTTCCTGATCAAATTCCCTTATATCTCATTAGTAAAGTTCATAATTTGTTTTTTTTTTTGCCTTGCATTTACAAACAAAACATTGCTCTCAGATTCAAGATCTAGATTTCTGAATCATAGTACAACTCTTTTTTTTTGTATAAGTAACATATGTTTGGTGTCTTTAAACACAATTACTTTTGTATAATAAAAGTGTTGATTTGATGATGCGACATTTTCTGCAAGTGTGTTTAAGAGAGTTTATGTTTTCATAAGTTGCAATGAAACTCAATTATGTATGTGTAATAAGGCTTCTGATTGTTACACTTAGACTTTTCTGTATAATGAAGCCAGCAATTAGAATTTGCTTGCTCTATGGCTTACGAAAACACACTTGTTTTGGAGACAAAGGACTCTTAATGAGCCCCCTTTTTTGTTAATTTTTTTGTTGTTGTTAAAAGCCAGTCTATAACTCAAACATATAATTAGATTTCTTAAAGATTTGGATTTTTGTTGTTATTTTTCCCCTCTAAACACAAAACAAAGCAAAATGCAATAACTTTAAGGCTCACATCATTTGAAAGCTGTGAATCTTGCAAGATGTGCAGTTTTACCTTAGAGATACCTCCAGTGCACACTGAAGTCCTGCTTTGATAAGGTTGTAGAGATGTGGGCATGGCAGCTGTCTGATTTAGGAGAGGTATTGTTTTCAATGTACAAGTTGATCTGGACACTGCAATTAAAGTTGGTCACTGGTATTATGCTTAATCTTGGCCTTAGGATTAGTCTGAAACTTGCCTGAAAAATAAGTCCACCTTCCTTTCCTGTGGCCACTACTTGCCTGCATTAAATGGATGAGCCATTCCCTGGACTATGAATGATAGTAAAGTTTTCTCAGTGGACTGCAGAACCTTCCTTGTTTGCATCCCCTGAACTATAGTCACTGTGCCAGCTGCCTGTGCTACTCTCTTAAATGTTGGCCATTTACATAATTTTCTCAGAAGGCTGTTTTTTTTTTTAAAGAATTGTTTATTTTTATTTGAAAGTCAGAGTTACAGAGTGAGAGTGAAGGGGAGGTAGAGAGAGAGAAGTCTTCCATCCACTGGTTCGCTTCCCAGATGGCCACAATGGCCAGAGCTGTGCCAATCCGAAGCCAGGAGCCAGGAGCCAGGAGCCAGGAGCTTCCTCCAGGTCTCCCATGCTGGTGCAGAGGCCCAAAGACTTGGGCCATGTTCTACTGCTTTCTCAGGCTATTGCAGAGAGCTGGAATGAAAGTGGAGCAGCTGGGACTCAAAGTGGTGCCCATACAGGATGCCTGCACTGCAGGCAGAAGCTTTACCTACTATACCACAACACTGGCCCCAGAAGGCTGTTTTTGTACTACTTGTTTGGGATGTGGGGAAGTACCTGTGATACACTCCTTAGCATGTGTCAGTTTGAAGGTGATCCTTCTGCTTTCAGAGATGTTTTCCTTTAGTCTGCTACTTACAACACTACTAAAAGGGACCAACTTACACATCCTCATTTATTTTATCATTCATGAATAACTTAATAAAATTACTTTTTTAATTCATGAGTGGTCTTGAAAGAGTTCTTTGAAAATGTATGTTATGAAAAAACTATGAATTGATTTAAAATATTTTTCACCAAAATTATCCTTTAATTCTATTTTCCATGAACTTTTTGATTAGCCTCAAATGATATATTAATTAAGAGAAGATTTTCAGTGGCAGGTCAGTGTTCAGTGATAAAAGCATAGCAAATGGTAGCTACTTCAACTAGAAGAGATTTAATATGGACATTTGGCCATAGGTATGTTGCAATGGCTAAGAGAAGAATGAGAGTGTGGTTTTACTCAGTGCACAAAAGCATGTACTTGATTTGTACATGCTGATTTGCTGCCACTGAATCACTGTCTTCCACTGTCAACAGCAATCCAAGAGCTGGTCTCCGATGGCGAAATCCCCAGTGATATTGCCAGTGCCTTTAGTTGTTTACAGTTTCATGTATTTGCTGGCAGAGCTAGGAGAAGAACGGTTTTCTCCTATGTACTTCCTTCCAGTCTTCAACAAGTACCTCTCAGTTGTGGTCTTCAGCTGGCTAGGGATTCTGGGGGATATAGTTTCTAGAATCTCAGCCCCTGAGATAAAGAGAAATCAAAGTAGGGTTAAAATGGGTTGACTATCGCCTTACTACATCTAGCACATTGTGGGTATATAAAAAATTGGTCTAGAAATGACAACCTTCTCTAGGAAGGGTATCAGCAAGTTGGACAGAAGCATATGATATCACAAGTTGGGACAACCTCATTGGAATAGTGATCAGAGACCTGCAAGGTTAAGAGTCCATCTGGTGTCTAACAGGCTGGGCCACTTTTGCACAAGTCACTTTGCCTTTCTGGGCTTTACTCTGTTACCTTACAATGAGAGGGGGAAGCTCAATGCTTAGCTATGAGTCTCTAGTGTTTGGAATTTTTAATAAGAAGGAATTGGGGAGTACATTATATATATATATATATATATATATATATATATATATATAGTTATCTCTAACCGTAAAATGCCTACAATGATCAATAATAATTTTAAATACTGACTATATGCATATATAAAGAAATACAAACATATATATTTGTATTTCTAACAAAGCATGCACACATACTTATGTTTGTATATGTATAAAGGGATGCATATTAAAATCCAACTATACCATCAATAGTTGTGAAAAGGTGTGTATGAGTTGTATGATGATATAAGAGTATGAGTTACTGATTTCACCTCAGAAAAATGGATTTTGAGCTTTATTTTGAGGGTGATGGGGGAAGAGGGACCTCCTACTGAAACCTGAGCCTGATGATCTAGTCTGCAGGGTGGATGGGGCATTCTGGTTCCTATGGAGGTAATTGCCAGTGATGACTCCAAAAAAAAAAAAAACCAATCACAACTGTGGATTTTATGTTCAATGAACTATCTTAGCAGCAGTAGAAAGAAAACGCAGTTAGGGCATTCTGTTTAGAATCGTCAATATAAACTAAACACAGTTCAAGTCTGAGCATTGGAATTAACAATCTCCAACCCAAGAAGCATTCCATTCAGCCTCTTCTCAGAGGTAGACTTTTAAATTTTAAACAAAGGATCCAATTAAATTTGATCCAATTTAAATCCATTCAGCTCAGAAACATTTATTAAATATCTATGATGGGTTGTGCCCTAGGCTAGATAGTACCGGAGTTACCCATCTGCAGCTAGCACTATGTGGGCATTGTAGGTTTAAGCTGGAATAGGCTCCTGTTCCCCTGAACTATTGGTTTCGGCTTTTTTTGCCATTTAATTGCACAGAATGAATATCCTTTTGGGAGGGGCAATATCACCCCCATGTTTCATATATAAGGTAATTTATGTTGAGACTCTCCTATGTACTGGGCACTATGCTGAGTATCAGAAAAACATCATGTCATTAAATTCTGCCATGATTCTGGAATTTGGCTATCATCTTAAAGTTGTTTTTTTTTCCTCCAGAGTAGATGAAGAATTTCAAGTTCTGATAAGTTAAAGTGACTGGTCAAAGTAGCTACCACACTGTAGGCAGGGACTGCTTGACCTTAAGCCTCGAGGTCAAAAGTCTAAGATGTGCTCTTTCTCAGGTATGGCTCAGAGCCAACAGACTGGTACAAAGTGTGGTGATATTTCCTGTCCAGTTTCAAAGATTCTTCCCATCTTACTGCCCTTGTTTCATTTTGAAAATTGGATTAATCATGAGGCTACTGTGAGAAATATGAGTATGCAGTTAAACACAGTGTAGGGCCCAGATGCACACTCTATAATTAATGACTGTTACTAAATCTGTATTTGAAAGGAAGAGAAGATGGCTTATCAATGAAAGAGACCATTGTGGGCCTCATGAAGGTGCTGTGTGGGGCAGACTGTGAGAACAGGGTGGCATTTTTGCAGATGAAGACTTGAGGTTGGCACCGGCGCCGTGGCTCAACAGGCTAATCCTCCGCCTTGTGGCGCCGGCACACCGGGTTCTAGTCCCGGTCGGGGCGCCGGATTCTGTCTCGGTTGCCCTTCTTCCAGGCCAGCCCCCTGCTGTGGCCCGGGGGTGCAGTGGAGGATGGCCCAAGTGCTTGGGCCCTGCACCCCATGGGAGACCAGGAAAAGCACCTAGCACCTGGCTCCTGCCATCGGATGAGCGCGGTGTGCTGGCCGCAGCGCGCCGTCCGCGGCAGCCATTGGAGGGTGAACCAACGGCAAAGGAAGACCTTTCTCTCTGTCTCTCTCTCTCACTGTCCACTCTGCCTGTCACAAAAAAAAAAAAAAAAAAGAAGACTTGAGGTTGGGCACACCAGAGACAGATGATAGCCTGGGAAACAGTGTGCAGTGTGGAGGTGAGGCTGTGCTTTGATACTGTGGGGAACAACACATGGCTCACCTTTCAGGAAGCAAAGGGTGAGTGACACAAAGAACATATGATAATTTGGAAAGACAGATAACAGCTCTGCAGGGCCTTACATGCCAAATTGATAAGGTTGTCCTTTTTTTTTTTAGGACTTAGTTTATTCCTATGAAAAAGTTATAAAGAGAGGTGGTGGGGGCAGACAGAGACAAAGATATTTTCCATGTTCTGGTTTACTCCCCAAATGGCTTCAAAAGCTGGGACTGGGGTAGGTCTAAACCAAAAGCCAAGAAATCCATCTAGGTCTTCCATATGGATGTTAGGGCCCCAAGTACTTGGGCCTTCATTTGCTGCCTCCCTGGAACACTAGCAGGGAGCTGGATCAGAAACGGACCTGGGACTTGAATCTGCACTCTCCTTTGGGATGCTGGTGTTGCTGGCTATGGCTTAACCCTCTGTGCCACAATGCTTGTCCTCAATAATTTTTTTCTTAGTGGTGTAATCAATGGAGTGACTCTGAAAATATGAGCTTTTCCTTGTTGTGGACAAAACCAGCTGGCAGCAGACATGGTTCAGGAAGGGGCCAAGAGGAGGGCAGAGGCCAGAGAGTCTCTCTCCCCCAGGCCTGCAGTGGTTAACCTATGGAAGTAAATTCACTTTTTTCAAAGTCAGTCTCCGAGAGAGAAAGCCGCATGAATCCAAATATCCGGGCAGCAATCCCCAGCGGCGCCAAAGGTAATGAAACATTGGTATCTGCTGCTCCTATCTGTTATTGCTGATATTCAGATAATGATGCCAATACCCAGCTCAAGTGGAGAGGAGGAAATGTTGCTGGGGCAGCTTGTTTGACTCATCTCCTGGAGGGTTGAGGGGAGGGGGGGATGAAACAGGTGAAAAGAAGGTGACCCCAGAAAAGCAAACCTTCTCCCTCATTCTGCCAAAAGAAGTTACTCCTTATTTCAATCAGCCACCTGAGAATGCTCTGAGACTCCTCACCCTTTCGGCTGGCTGGTGCTTGGACAAACCGCAATTCCATGTCATATCCGAGTACTATTTTATAATTGCAAAGTGCTTCTACATCTGGTATGTCATATCGTTTTCACCATGAGTAAGCATAGATTGAAGAGATGGTAAAGTTTCATGCAGGGGAATTTCCTTCCTCCCCTAACTAAAATTTTAAAGGGATTAGGTCAAAGTAGGAAAGGGTGATGGAGATCATGGGGTGATATCAGCTGTATCCAAAGTCAGAAGTGTGGATGAGGGGTGGAACGGCAAGCCTGCTGCCCTGTCCATTCATATTGATGGCAGACATTGACAATGGATCATGACATGCATTCCTCCGGGCTCAGACAAAGCCTCAGGGTCCTCTTCAAATTAATGTTGGGAATGTACTACTAATGATCAGAGTTGGCACTCTGGGAAAAATCTGCTTTCTCTCCTTGTATTAAGGTGTTTTCCAGAGTTTTCTTCAGTTAGCATGTCAATGCTTGTAGAATGTTAGCATATTAAGCCATTATTAACTCCTGAAACTTCCTTTTGAATTCATCTATCAAGTTGCTGTGTGCAAACTTTCATTGGAAGAGACCTGGGATAGGAGTTTGTTTCCCAAGGAATGACAAGCCTGGCAGGAGCATAGAGGGCTAGCAGTGATTCTTCAATGGATATTATAATTGCTTAATAATCTCTTGAGAAGATGTATTGTGTATATCAAGAAATCATAGCACAGGACCATGGACAAGTCACTTAACCCCATTAGGTCCTGGTTCCTTCCCTGAGAGACAAGAATAATGATATCCACCCCACCCACTTACAGAAAATCTTTCAAGGTGAAAGGCCTCTAGAAGTGTTTTTCTTTTTAATTTTACAAAGTACTATACAAATGCAAGGTATGATCATTTAGCTGCATTAGGAAGAGACAAGCCCTAATTCCTCAAGTCTAATGTATATATGAAGGGTAAAAGAAAGGGAGGAAGAAGGGAATTAATATTGATTAGGTTCCCAATTGCTGTTCCTCTTAAGCATATTGCTCCATTTAATTTCCACAACCATCCCATCAAGTTGGTATTGTTGAGTTCATGGGCTCACAAAACAAGTCAATGTTTTGGAGACAAGATTTTAACCCAAGTGTAAATGAGCACTCTCTAGTACATCAAAAGCCAAGTTATCACCTGGGAAAACTCAATTTTTCCTTTTCTGAATTCTTTCCTGCAGAGTGACTTAAGATCTGCAAGTCAAAATGAGACAGGTCAGGAATAGGAAGGTGCTCTATGACCAGAACCTTTAGGTGGAAGCAACGAGCAAGGGGTGTGCATGTCAATTCTGACTGGAGGCCAAGTTATCAGGATTCCTCAGAAAACTTACTGTCTACTCAAGTTACTAGCTGTTGTTATACCAAAAATGTTATGTAGTATGAGTACAAAAGACTCAGCTGATGTATGCTCATTGAAACATTAATCAGAGCAATGGCACAAATTAGTACCAATGATCTAAAGTTTTTGGTTTGTTTTTTATGTTTGAGGAGTTGAACGGAGTTTGGAAACCATGCTGAAGTAATCACACTTATTTTCTGCACACTTTGCTTGTGACCATGTGGGATTTAATGGTTTGGCAATAAGTGACTCAAGCCAGTAACTCTTGTATCCCTTTAATGTCCCTATGGGGAATTTTGCGCAAGAGAAAATTTCAATGTAGTGACTGTTTCATGTTCTTGTATCTAATGCTGAAAATCAAATATCTTTGGGATACTGGAGCAAATAATGCAGTATGCATATATAAGTTAACACAATTTCTATTAAGGCCAAAGCTAGTATGGGGTGGAGGGCAAGAAACAAATGACCGCCATTGCAAGCAGCATTGAGCTAGCCCATATCCACTGCCCTGTGGTTTTGACTTATGTGGGAGAGAGAAAGTTGAGAGTACTCATAGTTCTCTGAAAAGAAGCAGTGCTGTGTCCACTTGTTCCTTCCACTGCAATGAAGGAGAATCAGCAGAAAGAACATCTCTTCTGCCTCCTTTATTGATATGCAAATCTGTTGAGTCATCCTGCAGCAAAGCTGCGAAAAATGAAGTTGAAGGACCCAGGAGGGGAGGAATGAACAACAGAAGCACAAACATGAAAAGCTGATAGGAGGAGCCTGGTATGGAGAGCATAGCTTAGCCTCCAGGTAGAGGAGTTGCTATGCTATACATAACTGTGGACTTAAAATAGCAGCGGCAGCTTCCCCTACAGTCCTCAAGAGTTCCAAGATGATGTTAATTGCTCAACCAATGGCATGCCCTGGCAGAAGAAGGACAGGGTATCAGAAGCATGGTGGCTCTTTTATGGATGAGTTTGCTAATCATAAAAAGATTCAGTTTGTCACATGAGGTCCCAAAGAATAGAAACAGGACCCAACAATAGCCATTGTGGAGAGATGAATTTTGGCTTGTTATATGATAGATGAAAGTAGAGTGGCACAAAGAGAATGTTTAGCGTTAGACTCTTACGTTGATGTACCTGGAGTAGTGACACAGAGCACCATGGGTCAAATTTACTGAGGGTGTTAAAATGACTGATTCCATTGGAGGATTCCAGGATGGTAGATTAGGGAATGATATACTGTGCTAGGCAAGGGATAAACAATTAAAAAAAAAAGTGTAGGAAGTTCACTTGCACTTGCACGGGAGAATTGGAGAGGGAGCTGCACTAGAAATCCTACAAGAGGAAGAGGAATGCTATGGACTTGTGTGGAGAGTGCGGACGTGCAGCACGAACATGAACACAAGTACAACTGCAACAGCTGAGACCTGGAAAGGGCGACAGCTTGGAGATGGAGGTGAGACGAGGCAGCACCCTGTGGTGACACAGCCAGAGGCAGAGGGTGGTGTGTGTCTGGACTGGAGCCCTGGGACTATCAGTTGCTGGTGGACCCAGTAGAAGTAGAGGGGGTATGCTTATCTTGCCCCAACTTCCCCATTCCCATGCCTGCTACCCTGCTGAGAGAAGATGGACACCATTTTGGGTTTGGACAGGAGCTGTGGAAGACTTTGTGTGCACACACATCAACTGGCTGAAACAGGACACTATCTTCTCAGCAGTACTGGAGGCAGTGGCGGGGAGAGAGCAACATTAGACCAGTGGCTCTTGTGTACACAAGTGATCCAGAGATCCTAGCAGAAGAGGAGACCTCAGTCCCTACTGACTTTGAGCCTGGCTGGGAAGTGGCTGGGCAACTGCATAGGATGGTGAGGTGCTCACAGCCTCTCAAGATAAAGACACGTAGGCAGAGCTATCTTGGGGAACAACTACCTCTTTGTTGACTGACAAGTTGCAGGGCAGAGAGAAACCTCTGCAGCCAGTGACTGTGGGAGCCTTGTATATGTTGTAAAATGGTATGGTCTTATCTGAGGTACCATCTTGGGTTCTGGCCCTGTTGCCATTTTGCTGCTCCTACTTCCTTACCTCTGCACAGCTATATAAGACTTATTTTCCCAGCTGCTGTTCTCTCTGTACATGGGGAAGCAGCCTGTTTGGATTCCCATACCAGACAATAAACCTTTTCCCTTACTTCAGTGTTTGGTGTGTTTTGTGGTGGCCTTTCATTTGAGTCTGCTGAGACTGTAGGGACTTAGTAGTTACATGTGAAGGTGCAGGTGTAGTTGGGTCTCTGGGCAATCACTAGATATGGCTCCAGATGCTCAGAGTTCTTTGGGGACCTAGAGCACGTCATTGCCATGGGGACTGTGCGCACAGTAAGGACTGTGCAGATCATTTGTGTGGTTCATATGGTGCCATGAAACACAATGGAGACTAACACCCAGACGTTATCTGCCATGCCCAACTTGGGTGTTATTCTTGATATTCACCCCACTTTGAAGCATTGACTAGAGCTCCTGGGCTACACCTACCACATAACTCTTGATATTCATTGAAAGTGCAAACATTCCACTAAGCCACAAAGGCAAAGAAAAAAGTCATCAGAGGAAAAAAACCCACAAAATTCAACTCCACAAATACTTACAAATAAATACAGAAATTCAAGAAACAAGAATAAGGAAGACACCATGACCTCCCCCCCACCAAAGGAACACAAAAACATTTCAATATTAGAATGTGAAGATGAAAAGATGGAGAAATGCTGGAAATGGAATTTAAAAGTGAATCATAGGATTACTCAAAAGCAGTCAGAAGCAAATGCACAAACTAAAGAAAACCATGCATGACATGAACAAAAATTTTCCCATGAAATTGTGATTTCAATGACAAATCAAAATGAAATATTAGAAATGAAGAATTAAATAGATCAAATAAAAATATGGTAGAAAGCCTTAAGCAGAGTTGGAAAGGCAGAACAAGAATATCCAAAATAGAAGAAAAATTTTTGGAAATCTTACACTCAGACCAAAAAAAAAATCCAGGAAAAAATAGAAAACTTGAAACAAGGTTGGAGATCTGTGGGATACTATCAAACAATACCAAACACAGATCTTGGGAGTTCCTGAAGGCATGGAAAGAGAGAATGGACTAGAAGACTTATTTAGTAAAATCATTACAAAACACTTTTTTAATCCAAGTAGGGGAAGCACATAGAACTACTAACAGACGTGGCCAGAAAAGAGCTTCACCATGACACGTAGTCGAACTTGCCATAGTAAAACATAAAAAAAAGATTCTAAAATTTTCAGGAGAAATGCCAGATTACTTTCAGAGACTCACAGCTGATTTCTCTTCAGAAATTCTACAGACTAGAAGGGAATACTGAGATATAGTCAAAGTCTTAAAAGAAAAAAAAAAAACTGTCAGCCCAGAATGCTGTATTCAGCAAAGCTCTCATATATAAATGATCATTAAATAAAGACCTTACATAGGAAACAGAAATTGAAAGAATTTGTTGCCACTTAATCCAGCTTTACAAAATATATGTAAGGATGCACTCCACACAGAAACACAGAAAGATAGCTGTAATTACAAAAGAATGTGAAGTCAGAAAATCCTCCAGTAAAAGTACAAAAGAAATCCAAAGTAAACAATAGGAATATTTATAGAAAAATGGCAGCACAAAGTCGTTACTTATCAATAGTCACCATGAATGTAAATGGCCTCAGCTCTCCAGTTGAAAGATACAGACTGGTGGAATGGATTAAAAAACACGACCCATCTATTTGATGACCATGGGAAACACCAAAAAAGATACTGAAGATACCAAGACTGAAAGTGAAAGGATAGAAAAAGATATTACATGTTAATGGAAAGCAAAAAAAGGGCATGTGTTGCCATTCTAATATCAGACAAAAATAGACTTTAATATAAAAGTTGTTAAAAGTGATGAAGACAAAGAAATGCACCATGTAATGATTAAGGGATTAATTCAACAGGATGATGTGACAATAATAAATGTATACACACCCAATTATAGGATGACCAGTTATTTAAAGGAAATGTTAAAGGATCTAAAGGGAGACATAGAATCCAATACACTAGTATTGGGGCAGTTTAACACCCCACATTTATTAATGGAAAAATCAACTAAACAGAAGATCAACAAAGAAATAACAGAGCTAATTGACACTATGGAACAAATGGACCTACCTAATACTCACAGAACTTTGTACCCCACAGTTGCAGAATATGCATTCTTCTCATCAATGCATGGAACTTTCTCTAGGAGAGACAACATGCTGGGCCATAAAGCAAGTCTCAGCAAATTCAAAAAAATTGAAATCATACCATGCATCTTCTCTAAAAACAATGGAATGAAGCTGGAAATAAAAAAAAAAAAAACCTCAAGAATTTCTAGATCGTATGCAAACACATGGAGAATGAATAACAAGGTCCTGTATAAATAGTGGAACATAGAAGAAATCAAAAAAGAAATTTAAAAAATTCTGGAAACAAATGAAGGTGACTAGCATATTAAGACTCCTGGGATAGAGCAAATGCAGAGTTAAGAGGGAAGTTTATATCAATTGATGCCTACAACAAAAAATTGGAAAGATACCAAATAAATGAGCTATCAGTGCATCTCAAGGACCTAGAAAACCAACAACAAATCAAACCCAAAATTAGTAGGAGGAAAGAAATAACTAAAATTAGAGAAGAAATCGACAAAATTGAAACACAAGAATACAAAAAGAAATCAGTGAAATGAAGAGCTGGTTTTTGAAAAAATAAACAAAATTGCTACAACATTGGCCTGACTAACCAAAAAGAAGGGGGAGAATTGTTTCATTTGCATGGGTTGGCCATTTTATCTCTTAGAGGTCATTACCTCCCCTTTTCTTTGTTTCTTTTGGACTTCATTGCGACCAATACTCCATAGGTCTAGAAATTCTTCATTGAAACACCTCTCTTGATTCTTTTACACAATGTAGTGAATGGTTTGGCCTCCTGCTGGACTGTTCTGGTAGACTCCTTCATACTCCTCCATGTTTTGTGGAAATAAAATGCAGCAACATATCCAGCCATAGTATTAATTACACATGGTTCATTCAGAGTCTGCAGTGAACAAGTGAGGAAAGAGAACTTGATTACTCTAGGGCACCAGAGCTTTTAAACCAATAATAATTGACAGTCTCTCCTAAGTAACCCTGGATTGTCTTCATAGAGGGTGTATGCTATTTGATACACAAGCAGCATATTCCATTCCTATGAGATTATTTGGTTAGAAAGTCAAATATCTGCCACAAAGAGTGGAAGGAGGACAAGGCTTTCCTCTCCCTATAAGGTTACAGTCTTATTTTTTCTCTTCTAGAGCGTGAGAGGTGGCACAAGGGAAGTAGCACTACTTGATAAAGTCATGAGGAAGTGAATCAGAAAGCTATTTGTTAAAGGTGTAGAGCCCGGAGAATCTGAAATATAACTTTCTGAGGTTCAAAATATCAAAGCAAGGTTATTAATGCAAATATGTTTATGTGTGCATTTTTGTGGGTTTACTTACATATGTATGTAGATGAGCCTGTATGCAAACAATGCATGAATTGAATGCAAATATAATCATGTGTGTGTATACATGAGAGTTCTATGTATAGATTTGTATCCTGTATTATCTGGTCTGCTGTTCCTTTATCTTCTACTGGTTTGTCTCTCTCTCTCTCTCTCTCTCTCTCTCTCCTTCCTTCCCTCCTTCCTTCCTTCTTCCCTCCCTCCGTCCTCCCTCCCTCCCTCCCTCCTTTCTTCCTTCCTTCCTTTCTTTCTTTCTTTCTTTCTTTCTTTCTTTCTTTCTTTCTTTCTTTCTTTCTCTCTCTCTCTCTCTCTCTCTCTCTCTCTCTCTCTCTTTCTGTCTTTCTTCTTTCTTTATTTCTTTCTTCCTTTCTTCTTTCTTTCATTTTTCTCTCTTTCTATCATCTATCTGTCATCTTCTATTTTTATTGAATAGCCAAACTTTATTGAAAACACCATATGTCAGGCACCCATTTCAGTGATCAGTATAAAAATCTGCTGAGCTTTTTTTTAATAACCCTTGTGTTACCTACAGAAATCAAGACATTGGAACTAAAGACCAGCCAGCTTGTGAGTAGCTTAGTGGATGGATCAAATTTGAGCAGACACAGCTATCTATGTATAGCTTCCTCTCAAACATTCTGCCTATGGTCATTGTGTTCTTCTTTGCAGCACTTTCATGTTTTCTAAAATATTTTTAAAGTGTTGTATCTAGAGCCCTAGCCATGATACTCCTTTATTATATCCAGTTTGTTTCCTCTCATATAGTCTGGTCACCTTCCTTCTTCCAATGCAACCCAATAAAACTTTTTCCAGGATTTATTTATTCATTTTAAAGGTGGTGTAACAGAGAGAGAATGAGAAACAAAGAATTGTCTTCCATCTGCTGGTTCAATTTCCCAAATGGCTGTACTGTCCATGGCTGGTCAAACTGAAGTCAGGAACTAGGAGCTTCATCTGGGTTTTCCACATGGGTGTAACGGTCTAAGTACTTGGGTCATCTTCTGCTGCTATCCCAGGCATATTTTCAAAGAGCTGGATCAGACGTGGAGCAGCCAGGACTCAAACTAGTGCCCATATGGGATGTTGGCATCTCAGACAACAGCTTAACCAGTTATGACACAATGACAGTTCCCCCAAGGCAACATTTTTAGCATCTGCTTCTGATTAGTGGTCTTCTACTTTCCCAACCCAGATCAGAGCTCATTACTTTTCTGGCCTGATCCACAGGGCCTTATTGGGTAAACAGCCTTCTGGATGTCTCGGAATCATCTTGGTGCCCTCCTCGGTGGGTTCTCAGAGCACACAGTGGGTCATCAAGTCCCTCCAAATCCACAGGTAGAGAAGAGCTTCTGGAAGGGCTAATGGAATCAAAATTCTAGAGGTGTAATAATAATTGCAACCACTTAGTATGGTTGGGATGTCAGACAGATTTGCTCAACATATGATCTTTCTAAATAAGCTGCTTTAAAATGTGATAATTCCCACTATAAGAGAAAATGGTATATCGGAGAACCAATACAGCCAATAATGGCTTACTATTAGTGCCTTAGAATAAAGCAGTATACTAGAATTGCCTTTGAAGGGAGCAGTGATCCAACAAGCTAAAACTGATGATAGGCAACTGTGTAGCATTGAGCTGTCCAGCATGGTAACCATTAGCTGTTAGCTGTTGAGCACATGAAATGTGGCTTGTCTTGATGTATAAGTGTAAAATATATACTGGACTTGGAAAATGAATCCACTATATCATTAATAATTACTTTAAATTGATTATGTGCTTAAATAATAATGCTTTAGATATATTAGGTTAAACATTAAAATTAGGGGCCAGCGCCATGAGCTCATTTGATTAATCCTCTGCCTGTGGCAGCGGCATCCCATATGGGTGCTGGGTTCTGGTCCCAGTTGCTCCTCTTCCAGTTCAGCTCTCTGCTGTGGCCTGGGAGGGCAGTAGAGGATGGCCCAAGTACTTGAGCCCAGCACTGTCATGGGAGACCAGGAAGAAGCACCAGGCTCCTGGCTTCAGATCAGTGCAGCACTGGTCATAGTAGCCTTTTGGGGGTGAACCAATGGAAGAAAGACATTTCTCTCTGTCTCTCTCACTGTCTATAACTCTACCTGTCAAATTAAAAAAAATTAAAATAAAAATAAAAAACATTAAAATTAATCTCACCTGTTTCTTTTCTTTAAAACTGTAGGCTGCCAGCAAATTTAAAATTATGTATGTGGCTTGTCTTTACAGCTTTTGTTACATTTTTTATTGGATAATATTGCCCAAGAACTACAGCACAGTGAGAACCATTGGTTGCAGAGATGAGGTTTTGGGATCATGGGATAGCTGTATGCAGGGCCATAGAATAGATAGGATAGATAGAATAGAATAGATAGAATGCCTGCATTCTATCTTCCCTTGGGCAAAGTGTGCCTGGATTAACTACTGAGAGTGATCTTTATTGGTGAAGCAAATATGAATCATATTTGTTCATGAAAATCCTCATGACAAGGGATACTTTCACACATATTCTTCCTCTAATCATCACATCAGGCATTTGGATTTTAAATCTAAAGCCCTGGTTGGGAGATTAATATTCTATACCTAACCCCTATTTATAATGTGAGCTGCTTTCTCTTCATTTCGCTATCTCCATCATCTGCATCTGCATCTGCATCTGCATCTGCATCTGCATCTCCATCTCCATCTCCATCTCCATCTCCATCTCCATCTCCATTTCCATCTCTGTCTCTCTTGTTTGTCTAGCTCCTTTTTCTCAATTGTTTCTAGACACTTGAATTATTTGAGGCTTATGTAACCTTCTACCCTCCCTGATACACAAATCTCCATTAATCTTCCTTCACTGACTTTCTTAGGTACTTAGTTCCTGGATTATAGCTTTTACCATATGTCACTTATTTTCCTCTTTCTACATCATGTGCAGAAAATCTTGTGTTTGGGGTCATATTGCATGAGTAATTTCTTGATTTCTTGCACAATTGCTTTGTTCCATCTAGTTGAATCCTCATTAAATGTTTGCCCCCTGCAGAGAAGGATGGTGGGGCAGACAGCTTGAGACAGGTGCCATGCCTTCCAACAATGGAAGTTCATCATTAAATTTGACTCAAAATATATATAACTGTTATAAGAAGAAGAATTTGATGGCTTCTGACATTTTTAAATGTTGTTCTTTTTATAAAAGATTTTATTTATTTATTTGAGAGGTATAGTTACAGTGAGAAGGAGAGACATAGAGAAAGGTCTTCCATCTGCTGGTTCACTCCCCAAATGGCTGCAATGGCCAGAGCTGGGGCAATCTGAAGCCAGGAGCCAGGAGCTTCTTCTGGATCTCCCACATGGGTTAAGGGGCCCAAGCACTTGAGCCATCTTCTACTACTTTCCCAGGCTATAGAAGAGAGCTGGATAGGAAGTGGAGCAGCCAGGACTAGAATATGGGACACGTGCACTGCAGGTGGGGGCTTAGCCTACCACACCACAGTGCTAGAGCTGGCATCTGATTTTAACCAATATAACTTATGGGCATTTGGTGAGGCCAGCTGCCTTAAATGTGTTCCCTGTGGGTCGGACACTAGACTGCCTGTGATGTCTCCAGTAGAAATATGAATCACATTATGCATTTGTCTTTGAACATGTAAAATTTCTTTCTTTTAAAATTTATTTGCCAGGTAGAGTTATAGACATTGAGAGAGAGAGACAGAGAGAAAGGTCTTCTTTCTGTTGGTTCACTCCCCAAATGGCCGCTACAGCCGGAGCTATGTCTATCTGAAACCAGGAGCCAGGTGCTTCTTCCTGGTCTCCTATGTGGGTGCAGGGGTCCAAGCACTTGGGCCATCCTCCACTGCCTTCCTGGGCCATAGCAGAGAGCTGGACTGGAAGAGGAGCAACCGGGACTAGAACCTGGAACCTGAACACATAAAATTTCTACAAGAAGAAGTGTCTACTATCTCTTACATCCCAGAAAGGAATGAGACCATTGGAAGATTCTCAGTGGGAGAGAGAAGAACTTCACGAGATACCTACAATAAAAAAAAAAAAAAACAGTTGGATGGAGGTGGCTAAAAATATACTTGGATAGCTTCCAAAATTTTTTGGGACTGGTCCCTTCCTTTATTTAAAAAGAGTTCATATCTTTTCTTTCCATTTTTTTCTCACAGAGCTGAGGCTGGAGGAATGAACCTTGCAACAGTAAATCAGCAAAGCTGAGAGATCATTCAGTCAGTCAATCTTGAGAGTATTCTTGGATTTGTGGATGCCTTGAGAAGGATGCTTAGAGAAACCAAGGATAGGATAGTTATTAAAAGAGATTAAAGGGTATTAGCTAGTGCCTCAGCAAGTTATAATTTTAAAGAAGAGGGCATAAAAGAAACAGGAAACTAATTTTTCCAGTCACTGAAATTTTAAGGAGGAGTGAGCTTGCCTGTGAACCTTACTGCTTAATATGAATTCTCTTGTATAGTTCAATCTAACCCAAATATACATCTTTCTCAGCTGGAAATGCCTTAGTCAATTTTACTGTATAATACAGAGAGCAGACACCTGACAGACTAGGCAGCCACATTACCCTCATATGGCACTATTCTCCAAAGAATCTTAACTCCTGTTCTGAAATTGACTTATTTATAGGACACACCCTTGACATGGAGAAGGGAATTAACATGGTCCTCATCTGGGTTGAGTACAAGAGAGAAGTAAAAGAATAGATCCTCCTCAAATACTTGGAATTCAAGTATGTTACCAAGCAGCAACTTTGTGACATGCATTGATTTAGTTTCTTTGCTGGGAGTTAAGACTGCATTAGGAAGGTGGAAGACCAACTACCTGATGAGGTTTGACATAGCTCTTCCAGCTCTGTAATTTCAAAAGTCTCACCTACTTCAAATGTCTAAAATTACCCATTGGAGTTATTGTGTGTTGCCTTAAGGCATCACAGGTAAAATGCAACCAGTCTGAATAGAGCATTTTTTGATTGATTCCATTCATTTACCCCTAAGTAAGAAGTCGGAAAGCTGTTTTCCTGGATCAAAGTCTAGATCATTGCATAGTAGGGACATATCAACGTTGCCAAGTTTAAATTTTTTGCAGATGTTTAGTTTTGATTGTTAGCTTCTGTAGTTTTATTATTTTAAAATATTGGATGATGGGGTTAGCCTAGAGTTTAAGATGTTGGTTGAGGCACTGATTAAAACATCTGTGTCCCATATCAGAGTTTTGATCTCGATTCTGTGTCCCGTTTCCAGCTTCTTGCTTATGTAGACCCTGAGAGGCAGTAGATGATGTCTCAAGTAACTAGGATTCTCCACCAATGTGGAAATCTTGGAGTGAGTTTCTGACTATTTGCCTTGCATGGCCCAGTTTTGGCTGTTACAGGCATTTGATGAATGAATGAGCAGATAGAATGAGTCTGTCTATCTATCCACCTATCAATCATCTATCTATTTCCCTCGCTGTTTCTGAACTTCAAATAAAAAAGGAAAAAATTGTGCAGCAATGAGTCTGCAGCTTTTGGTGTTATCCAACGAAAAATATTTTTACAATCTAGCCACATATTATTATTTACATAGGACAAACTGAGTTGTATGGAGACCTCTGAATTATTGACTGGATATTTTATCTTTAATTTTTATATTCAGGATTGCATTAGTTTATCACAGTGAGTCTTCCATATCAGATTTCAATCTCATTCATAGATCCAAGCAAGTACTTAAATATTTGAATAAATTATTGTATCTATATTTTATTTTAATTATATCCTACACTGTACTGTATAACAACTATAAACAGACCATTTACATTGTATCAGATATTATAAGGAATCTAGAGATGATTTAAGTCTACAGGATTCTTGCATGGGTTATATCCTGTGCTATTTTGTATAAGGGATTTGAGCCTCTTTGAGCTTTGATATCTTGGAAGTTTCTGGAACCAGTTTCCCAAGGATACTAAAGGGTGGCTGTATATTCTCACAATGATTTCCCAGTCCATGACAGATTAACTTCAACATAGACAGTCAGAGAGAAGAAAGAAAAAAGGAACATTTAATAATCACACATATGATTTTCAAATGACACAACAGTCTGAAATTAACCAAGCAAGGAATTAATAGCACTGTATGTGTCAAGACACTTTCAGATATCACTATGTGCCAGTGAAACAACTACTGTTCATCATTAGAGGTGAACATTAGAATTAAATTCAGATTCCACTCCAGAGTTCAGGGTAGGTACAGTGGAGGGGGACTCAATATATTGATCTATTCGCTGGGGTAGGTGGTTTATATTTATCATCCCTTTAATTCCTCAACATTTTTGTGCAGTACGTGTTACTGTCTCCATTTTAGAAAAAAGTCCTGCATTTTGGAGAATGTTTGAAGATCAAGTTTATCATGTTGGTACTACCTGAGTGCCTGTGTGTCTTCTTTTTTCCCAGTGCATTGTCTCTGTGCCACCAGGGACACACATTGCAGTTTCCTCTCTGTTGCAATCATGATATTCTTCACCTCCTATTACTCATTTGTTTTCTTAGCTCAGACTACCTCCCTATTTCTGTTCACATTTCTGAATCCTTCTCGACTGCTCAAGATCCATTTTATCAAAGAGCACTTCTTCTCCCAAATGATGTAGCTTGCCTCTTTGTCCAGTTTCCACAGTAGTTGTGACAACTCTGCTAATATTGCTGGATTGTTTCCTGCCAGTTTATTGTATTTATCCTGCTTGATTCTCCATGATGCTATAGCAGACTTTCCTTTCTTGTCTAAAATCTTGCTTCCTTAGGTCAGACACACACTCACTCTCTTTTTTTTTTTCTTCATTCAGTTTCTTTTTCTTTTTCTTTTCTTTTTTTTTTTTTTGACAGGCAGAGTGGAAAGTGAGAGACAGAGACAGAGAGAAAGGTCTTCCTTTGCCGCTGGTTCACCCTCCAATGGCCGCTGCAGCCGGTGCACCGTGCTGATCTGAAGCCAGGAGCCAGGTGCTTCTCCTGGTCTCCCATGTGGGTGCAGGGCCCAAGAAATTGGGCCATCCTCCACTCCACTCCCGGGCCACAGCAGAGAGCTGGACTGGAAGAGGAGCAACCAGGATAGAATCTGGTGCCCCGACCGGGACTAGAACCTGGTGTGCTGGCACCTCAGGTGGAGGATTAACCTAGTGAGCTGTGGCGCCGGCCATTCATTCAGTTTCCTAGTTCTACATGAGATACTACTTTACTTATTTACTCCTGGGAAATTCTTGATTTCTCCTAATGCCCAGAGGCAAATACAAACAGTGTATCTTCTGCACTTGTGTCCTTTGATTCGATGGTGGACTTCTGGGTCTAGTCTGTGAAATACAAACACCCAAAACCTACCTCTGGTGCATCTGAAATTATTTTGAGAGTTCTCTCTCCATTTCTAGCTGGCTTTGCTCAAGGCATACCTGGAAATCTTGTTTCCTAACTTATATTCAAGCAGACAGACATCCTCTTCCAAGGTTTGAAGGTTCCAATGATAGCAAATGTGTTGGGCATTGCACTGATTAATTGTTGCTGTCCTAAAAATGAGGCAGAGCTAAAGTAAATTTCTTCCCCGAATCTAGACTCACTGTTTTTTTTTTTTTATCTATCTCATTGTATCTTTGGCCAGAAACATTTCTTCTAGTTTCCTTTGCTCCCTTGCCTATCTTCTGTTGTCCCTCTCCATCCATAGTGAAAGCTCCTTTCTGCAGGTCAGAGATGCTTCCTTCATCCCCAGGAGTCACTGTCTTTGGCTAGCACAGACCCTTTACTCTCCTCTTCCATTGTCTGCTGGTAAGGTCACTTCATCAAACTAAAGCTCATTAAAGGAAAAGGCAGAGAAGCGATTCAGTATCCTGACCCCAGATATTGTAGTTGAAAAAGCCCTTTGCCTTTTCCATTTCAACCTGAATAGGTATATGACTCAGTAGTGGAAGGATTTGTAGCTGACACTCAATAGAAGCTGCTCTCGAATTTTGACAAATCCCATCTTGAGCCAAGAAGAGAAACAGATATTGATCCTAAGTGTACCTAATTCATCTCTGCACTTGTAATCCCAAAAGAAAATGCCTTCTATGACCAGAGGGCAGTCAATATTTTTTCCATCTTGTAAAATAAATAGCAGTTATTTTGGTGTGTCTTCATGTGTCTGGGGCACCAGAAGTAAACAAAGAGTTGATTTTCCCTCTTTGTACAGCCGAGTTATAATAACTATTGGGTCCTTTGTTTGGACTAATTAAAAACACATCAAATAATTTGGATGGATGAGTGACTAGGGGCAATTGTATCATACTTTGGCCACATTAACAAGGAGACTTCATTCCTCAGGCTGAAGTGTAGTGTATCTGCAGGGACTCAGCAAGAGATACACAGTACCTTGCAAGAGAATTCTTTTTAGGGGACTCTCTGATTCCAGTAGTATTATAGTTTTAGCCACACAGGGGAGGTGTTTGTACCAGCCAGGGGTCTACTTACAGACATGGTTTTATTTATTGTCTTTCCTTTTCTTTACCTGTGAGACTAGAGTTAGTTATGGGAGAACTTCCAGAGGGTCAACAGGTCAGGCCAGATGGAGAATGGCTCTGTTTCCACAATCATTCTGTATATTCTCAACCCAGATGGAGGGTCACAAGTTGTTGGAAATACTGAGAAACTGATTTGTGTCTATATTGATCCAAGCCCCACATCATTTCCCAACCACCCCAGGTCAATTCCAACAAACGAGCACAAAATCTCTCTGAAATGATGCCCATCAAACACTGTGCCTACGTGTGGGCAAACCATCTGCTCCATTTCAGTTTTTTCTTCCCATTAGTGATTTTTTTTTTTAGTTATTGCACCTGACTTGTTCATTCAGACCAACCAGCCTTCTAGCTTCTTGACAATTAAGGACAATATTAGAAATCAAATTTGGTTTATTCAAGGCCTTGAAAGGATATTAGTTTCAAGTGATAAATCATTTGATTTTGGCAGTCTAAGAAAACCATTAGATTTTCTGCATGTTTTCTTGACTCAATGCCTTGGCAGAATTTTTATTTGAATGGAAGATGAGCTTTACCCAGAAAGGCAATTCTTATTTTCTTCTAATCTGCCATATCTGTTGGGTATTAGGCAAACAGGTTCTCACAATATAACATGCTGATATTTGGGACTCATGCATACATTTTCAGTCTCCAACCAAACATCCAGCCCATTCTTCCTGCCATGGACCACACCTCTCCCATTTAGGTTGCTGTTGGCTGTTGGAAGTCCTCCTTAACCATCTGTTCACATTAAAATGGTGTCCTGTCTGTTTGATCCAAGCTGCTCGTGAACAGGTCAGCACACTCTTTACCACAGCCCTGAGATGTTTCCTCCCAAAGCACCTAAGGTTAAGGTTCATGGCTCGTCTGTGTGAAGATGAATAGAAAATATGTTGGGCAAAACTAAATGGGATTGTTTCACAAATATAAAATCCCTACCTAATGTTACTTTTGTAATGAATTATCAACAACCTGAGAAGTGTAAAATTAGAAAATCTCATTAATATGAATGGATAAGTGACATATTTAAGTTGAAACATCTATGTTGACAAATGAGAAGCCCTAACTATGCTTTGTTTTGGCCCAAAGTGACTCTGCATCCTTAATTAAGTTACCTAATATTTCAAAGTTTTAGTGTCCTCCTTGTCAAACAAGGGAGTTGGGATTAGATGGCCTTTAAATCCCACTGCCACTTTAATATTCTATGAGTCTGTATCTCAAAGGCATGTAAATAAGTCATTTAGGAAGATGTACATTGTTTTCTTTATAACTATCAGGCAGAAATTGAGATACTGGGCTTATCTCAGCATGGTTAAAACTCAAGAAATATCAGGCTTATGTTGTGAATCTCCTTAGTGGATCAAAGCATTTACTAATATTCTTCTTCAACACTGATCTTCTAAGGCCCCAGGGATAAAATCATGGTGAACATTGAGAAAATGAAAGTCTTTAAAATGCAAATTGTCTGTGGCATTCATTACTTACCACACAGGTAAAATGTTGACATGTGCATTGCATGTGCATGTTCATGATGTTGGGTTCTTAATTTTAAAATAAAAGCAAAACAACCTTAATGATGGTCTTATCTTGAGCCTACTTTTACGGATGAGACTACAGAAAATTTGCCTAAAGCCAAATAAGTAATTAAGAAATTTTGAGATCTGGATGAGTTAACTGACCCTTGTTAAATTCTTTTTATTTGTTCTTACCACAATTTCATAAAATATACATGCTGCAGCATGTAAATTTTTCTATCATTTATATTATTAAGGTTAACATATACACATATCTTAGCTTTATTTGCATACCTAAAATATTCACTCACTACAAATGTATTTTTTAAGATCATTTATTTATTTATTTGAGAGGTAGAGTTATAGACAGAGAGAAGGAGAGACGGAGAAAGGTCTTCCATCTGCTGGTTCACTCCCCACATGGCCACAATGCTGGAGCTGAGCTGATTTGAAGCCAGGACCCAAGAGCTTCCTCTGGGTCTCCCATGTTGATGCAGGGTCCCAAGCACTTGGACTATCTTTTAATGATTCCCCAAGCAACAAGCAGAGAGCTGGATTGGAAGAGGAGCAGCTGGGACATGAACCAGTGCTCATATGGGATGCCAGTGCAGCAGACAGAGGTTAGCCGACTATGCCACAGCTCCAGCCCCTACAAATGTATTTTCAAGAGCTATGCAGAATTATTGAAGATCACCCACAAACTTCAAATCTCCTCCTAAATCTGTGGACCTGGTATAGTCAATCACCCACTGGCTTATAACTTATCTGAAGTCACATAGTGACCTTAGACCAAACTTAAATTTCTTTCCTCAGTGGTAATTTTCAGAGTTGGATTTGGAGCAAGAGGGTGATAGTCCACACTCTGGGATCCGTCTCTCACATTAAGCTTGTATTTACCCAACTTTCTTCAGTTTCCAACATCTCACTTTCTCTCTGGTTGAATACGTCCAATAAAAGAAGTCCTCTGTTGGATTAACCAACTCCACCATAAAAAAAAAAAATGTTGCTCTTGATTTTAATCTTTAAAATCCCTGCAAGTCCCAATTCTGTGTCCTAGTGTGCCCTCTTCTCCCTTGTGCAGTTTCACTCACACCCTGACACCCCTTATGTATTTGAAGACATTCACAATGTTTCTGCCATGCTACTCTAGTCTTCCATTCCAGGCTTAGCTTTTGTATTCTGTTTTCCCCTTTCATTCTTCACATGATGTTTTCCCTCCTTCAAACATTTCTCATGGTTCCTGGGAAACATTGTGCCCCAAATAGAACATGATTTCTTAGATGTTTTCTAATCAGTGTAGAGTATAAGGGAGCTGTTATTCCCCATGAACAGAATGCTACTTTTCCATCAAGCACAGAGACTCATCAGTTTTCACTTAGTGCTTTGTTAAAGGGTGATGAATTTGCTCAATCGTTCCCTTAGTTTCTCAGCAGAAGGCAGGCAGAGGAGCAATGGGCTTGATTTCAAGAATCTCTTTCCTGCTAGAACATGGAAGGGCTTGTCAATATCTTTTCTAGGTGCATTTTGTCAAACCGATATTCCAATAGACAGCCATTAGCACCTCACCCTATGCTTCAGAATCACATTTGTGGGAATTTACTTTGACTGATCACAGCTTGCAAGGGTCATTTGGTTCTATGGATCCAATCTTTTGTTTCAAAAGCCGTTTCCTATCAGTGATGATGTGTGTGCCCCTTGCTCATACTGATTTGCAAAGAGCAGGATAGAAATGAGATTTTTTTGATTTTTTTTTTGAGTCTTAGCTCAAGAAAAGAACAATCTCTTTCTCCACCTGTCCCTCGCAGCAATAAGAACCAGCACTGAAGATAAAAGGTATCACACCTCCTAAGAAATCTGATGAAAGTAAATTGTCACCTCATTGACATATTGAGATAGCAAATTGCACAGTGCACTTCCCAGGCCCTGGCAATATGGATGTTTTTCTTGCTAAAAAAGTATCTGATTTGGGAAGTTTATTGTCCTATAGACTAGAATGTGATCAGTCAGATAAAACTCTCAAATACAGAATAGTTCCAGTTCTTATAATAAGCTGTGGATGTATTTTCATCAGGACATAAAAGAAAGATAAAATTCCTAAGCAGAGGAGATTCAAAGATACAATTCTCTTACTCAGGAAGAATGTTATAGGGGGGGAACATAGTTTGATAGAACAAAGGAAAAAAAAGAATCCAGTGGGTGACAATAACAATAGATTTCACTGGAAAATATGTGATAAGAAAGAAATATGCATTGTTTGGGACACCTGTAGTTAATTATTGCAGCTAAAGACATTAAAATCAGTTTCTTTGCTCATATATCTTCATAGACTGTTTGGCAATATTAAATGACAAAGGCTTAATAATCAAAAGTACTGAGTTGGCAAATGTTTTCTAATTTTAATAACTTCTTGTTGTAATTACCAAGTCTTAGAGTGAAATGATTTAATTAGAAAGTAATCAAGAAGTGTCTACTGTTAATTGAAGGAATTATAAAAGATCTACATTTTTAATATATTTCTGGGGTAATAAAATTAGAGTTTACTATAATTATTTTTAAACCACTCTGATGAGGAACATTTGATGTGTGAGCAAAGTATTTGATACTTCCAAGAGTGGCGACCATCACTGAGAACACCTTGTCTGGGGAGTTAAAATAATAATAATAATAATAGTGACTAATATTTACTGGGAATTTATCATCTGCCAGAATAGTTTTCTTCACTAGCATACCTTTTTTCTTCACTAGCATACCTTTTATGCACAGAACAGGTCCCCAGTATATAGCTTAAAGTCACATTGAATGAATCAGCACAGAATCAGAAATAAGAGCCTGTGAGCAGGTCCCCAGGTTTCATGGCATTGGTCGACTTCCTTGTTCTTACCATTAAACTCTCCTGGTGGTACATACTTTTTTGGGGGTAAATAGACTTTTTTATACTTTCCCTGAACTCTAGAATATAATACATATTTCTACATCTATCTAGTTCAGTTCAAGCGACAAAGCTCTCTCTGCAGACCTTAGATACACATTTCTTTGTTTCTTTTCTATTCTTTGCTTATCCTTATAATGTCCACATATTCAAGTACCTGATATCAATGTATATTAGCAACATGGAAGTAAATGGAATAGACATTCAAAAGCAAGAGAGGGAATAAAGAAAAATACAGAGGAAGCTCATGCCAATTCCTTGAATGTAGGAGTGGTTCTACTGAATATTACAAAGATAAAACCATTCAACTTCATACTACTTATGTGGGGTCAAGGAGGTAAGCTGCGCCTTTAAGAATTCAACTGTACAAAGCAATAATTTTCATGAGCACTGGAAAATGCATCTGTTCACTAAACCCACCCATTTCCTGCTGTCCCTCCCAGGCCCATCACTGTGGTATGCTTGCCTCACCATCCACAGTCTTTAGCCACAGTGAATTACCAGAGTCTTAATAGTTATCTGTGGTTTAATGACTCTTCTGTGCGTCTTGGACCATCAACTCCTCCTGGACTCTCATTAATCCCGGGGGCAATGGCTTAGACCATGATCATTATTGCTTTAACAAACACTTCCAGGATACGATGAGAGTGACTTTCCATTTATCTTCCATGGAAATTTGTTCTGCCGGAATGACACTGTCAGCTTAAGTGACACGAGATATTGTCTTGAAGCAAAAATATAAAAAAAGGTATTATTGCTCTCTGTGCTTATTATATTGAAAGACAAAATCTAATTAGATAGTATAGTTCTTGGACTACCTGCAGACAAAAAAAAAAGTTTGCCACCTTTTGTTAGAGAAATTTTGTTAATACTGTGGAGAGACCTTTGTCCTTTATATAGGTAGGAACTACTGGGAGGATGAGAAGGATGTGAGGGTTTTATGCACTGAAAAATTGACACACTAGGAGAGTTGGTATTTCAAATAATGCAAAAATTCAACTGAATAAACTGATGAAAAATGAATGAAATAACCCAAATCCATTCATTAAAAATTCCTGTGATTGTCATTTTTTTTACTTGAGGTTTATAGACTCAACCTAAAAAAGTGGTTGATTCAGTTACTACAAATAAAAAAAATGAAAAATTAAACTCACAACTGATGCAGCCTGCACTAGGGCACAGAGTTTTTCTCAGTCATACACATTTGAGGTTGATTCATCAAAGATCTTGATCACAATAAAAGTCCTTATAGTGTTTGGTAAATAAAGAATATAAGAAATCTGATTAATGTAAATAACATAAGCTGGAGAGTATATTCAAATACATTCTTAGAGTCACATTTAAGCAAGTAAAAGATCAATGTATAACAATATTTTACACTATTTTTTGTTTTTACTGCTTAGAAACAAAATTTCAACACCTTCATCTAATGTCAGAATCCCAACAACTGATTCTTTATCTATAAACAAAAACATGTGAATTTGGATGTTGTAAAGTGTACCTTCAATGCATATTCTCTTATTTAACAGTGGTCTAGTCACTGGCTCTAAGGAAGAGACTTTTCTCCATTTCCTTGTTCCCTCATTCCAAACTATTTCATTAATATTGGAGATATTATAAATATTGCTTTATTACATCATATATATATAATATTGCAGGTAATTGAGAGTAATTTCAATGATTCAGTTTTTGTTTCTTGCCTGTACTGTTGGTTTTCCATTGCTCTCTTTTTAAAAAAAATATTTATTTATTTGAAAGTCAGAGTTACACAGAGAGAGAAGGAGAAAGGTCTTCCATCTGCTGCTTCACTCTCCAGATGCGAAGCCAGGAGCCAGGTGCTTCTCTGGGTCTCCCACATTTGTGCTGGTGCCCAAGGACTTGGGCCATCTTCTACTGCTTTCCTGGGCCAGAGCAGAGAGCTGGATGGGCAGTGGAGCAGCTGTAACTCAAACTGGCACCCATATGGGATGTGGCACTTTATCCGCTATGCCACAACGCTGGCCCCCATTGCTCTTATTAACAATATATTCAATGTACTCTTCCAGTTTGACTTCTGACCGCTTCTGAACATTAGACAACCACCTCAATGCTCCTGCAGCATGCCATTCCATGTTAGTAGTGTTTACCCCACATTAGTATAACACTTTGTGAGTCTGTTTTCGCTAATTTTCCTCTAAACCCCTTAGATAAAGGAACATAATTTTGTGTTTTGACTTCATTATCATGTGCTTATAATTGGCGATGAGCAAATACTTACCGACTGCATGTCTATAAAATTAAGATGAGCATGTTTAGTTAAATATCTGGGATTGAGGAGAAATGGGCTTTTTCCTCACTTGTCCAAATATGATCCTAATGGAGTCTTCTTTGCAGACAGGTGATAAGATTAACACTAGCAAAAAGCCCCACTTTCAACATTTGTGTATAAATTGATGGGAGCCGTGTCTCAGAGAAGGAAGTTTTCCTTAATGGTAGTACCATATTGAATTTTGGAAGAAAAAAATAGCCTTTGGGAATAGGAATAAATTCTTGGTTTGAAGAGGTATAAGAATGGTAACTTTCACACAAACCTTGTGAAACCACACTTCAGGGGTAAATTTATGCTTAGAGTCCTGTACTGAAAAGGCTGCGGGATTATGCTACACACATATTTGAGAGGGCGTTTTTCAGATTTCTCCCCACATCTGCATTTTAGCATATTAAGAGTTAAGAAAACTCAGATAATTTTTCTAGTCACATTCTTTTTCCAGTTGCAGCCCCTTTTCATTCCCCCATAAGAAACCTTTCTAAATTCTCTTTCTAAAATATGAGAATATATTTTCCTGGTCTCCTAGAGATTTTTTCTAATCTTCCAAGTCCCCAGTGCTTGGTAGAATTATGGAAGCTCTTTGTCAAACATCTCCTAGCTTATAAAAGAAGCTATTGTGCAAAAAAAAAAAAAAACCCATAATTTTAAAACTTTTCTCAAAGAAATTGCTGAAATTATCCCCCCTTTGTCTAAGTCCAAAGTAGAATGATTGGTGTTTTAAAAGCAAAACATGTTCAGCTGTCACCAAAATTAGGCAATGTAATATCCTTCATTCAGAAAAGTGTACAATATAAGATTCTTCTGAAATATACTATGGCCATAATGTAGAACATTTCTCCACACCTGAATTTTTCAAGAAAAAGGCGTTTTGAACAAATTTGGAATAATTCAACACTATTTATAAGTGGGATGGATAGGCTGAAGAAACCACATTTCAATAATATGAAAGGATTAAAAATGACCACCTGCAGGTGTATGCATTTGTATTGCTTAGTTAAAACTATGAAAAGAACAAAATGGATGAACGTACTCTTGTTTATGAAACCCTGGACACCAAAACCAGAATCCCCCAATTGCGCAAACTGAAAGAGATTGCACTGAGCCATTTGAAAAGCTTCTTACTATAGCTTGATTCTTGTCTTGGGTGGGTTTAGTCAGTTATTTGATAGCCACTTCCCTGTTTGCTGCTAAGACAGTCACGGTGACCAAACAATGGGGGTCATTTGGTAGATGAACATGTTGACTGATGTCATGAGCATCAAAATGACTGGATTCAACTCGGCATAACTTAATTTGCTACATGTGCATAGGTTCTTACAAACTACCTCTGGGCTACCCAGAGGACAAATAAGCTTCACAAATAAAATCAGAATTGTAAAGCACAGTGCATGCATAAACACATGTTTTCCATTCTTTTGCCCCAAACACCACTCCTTCTGCCCTACACCACAAATGCCCATATCAGTCATTAAACTCAAGTCAATTTATATGACCATTTACTGCTAAAAAATTCGCAAGTCCACAGGAGCCCTAGAGAATGACTATTAAACCAAAATGTCACACGTGGAAGTCTTCTATTCATTTCAGCCTATTGCCTCTTGAATTGCTGAAGGAGCAGTTTTCCTGGGCCTGCACCTTCTTTAGATCCAGAATACCCTATGAGTTCTGAAAGGCATCAGCTTGATTAAAGATTCAGACGTCTGGGGGAAGATAGAATTGTGCTTTCTCTTGTGTGAGTAAGTTTTGTGAGAAAATAAGAGATGTCAGATTTGATGAGCTTTATTCACTAGGCTACTATTGTCACACTCTATTCAGCAAAAGGGTGTAAGAGGCCATGGTAGGTATTCCTTTATGGAGTAAATTGGGGACCAGTATATTCCAGAATTCTCTGATTGTTCTTTAATACACATTTGTGTCATCAATCGAAACGTCTCTAGAACTTGCCAAGTGACCACTGCAATTTGGGGGCGGGGAAGTATGTTTAAAATGGACTTGCCATGAGAATCACTGATCTAGATCTTTTAACTTTCCCAAGCACTTTGATATCATATTGGAACTTCACAAAAAAACTGTGAAGACGAGTATTGTCATCTCCAGTAGAGAGGGAAAGAATTCTAGATTCCTAGACTGTTAGGCCATGTTGTCTTTAACAATACTCTATTGCTATTGCTTAGGGCATAATACCTGCACTGTATGTATGTACCAAGTAGAATGCTGTGTTAATATGCATAATAACTCAGCTTTAATGTAAGGCTAGACTGGTAAAAAGAAAAACAAAGATGTGAATATGCTCATATTGAAATCAATTGTACTCTGCCCAAGATGAGACTGATACTCCACTGGTTCTTCCTGATACTCTAGAGAAAAAAAGAAATATAATGCTAGCAGCAATTTTTGGTCATGTGTCATGTGCCTATGGCAAAGAAGGTTGTTTAGCTGCTTTTATAATTTTTGAGTTCAATAGTGCAAATAGAAGAACTAAATATGCAACTTATAATTTTCTTCCATGATTTTAGATTTTAAAATACCAATAAAATAAGGCATAGAATAGAAACCCCTTTCCTCCCATCCTAGACCTGCTCTTTCAGAGTCAGCTGCTTTCAGGAATTTTATATGTATCCATTAGGTCCAAGTTTTACTTTACTTCCTCTCTCTCTCTCTCTCTCTCTCTCTCTCTCTCTCTATATATATATATATATATATATATATATATATATATTCTTTTTATCCACAAACAATAAATACCATAGCTATTAGTACAGTTCTTAATTTATAAAATTATATTCTATTGTAGTCTGCTTATTTTATTGCTTTTTAAACTTAACATTATAGCTTTGAGATGCCCTCTCCCTGTCTCTCTCACCCTCATCCTCTTTTTCTCCTTGATCTCTATGTTTTTTACTTGATTCATTGTGATTTAAAAAAATTCAGTTGCAGGATCATGCCTTACTTTATGGATTTGTCCATTAATGTTCACTCACTGTGATACTAGGTTTACAGTATTTCAAACAATACTGCAACATTCACTTTTGTACCTCATGTACCTTATAGGGCATATGTGTTAGATTTTGCATGGGAAATATCAAGATGTACATTCACTTTATGATTTAGAATCTAATATAAGAAATAATTGGGGCAGGAGTAGGTGGTGGTGGTTATGAAAGATATATAATTTAGGAAAAAAATTTAGGACATGGGAAGATATGGATGGGGTAAGTCACAAAACGTCCAAGAAGGAAGGAATAATATTTCAAAGTCTTGAAAACTGAAGTGACATTTGAAGTACAATCCACAGAAGGAAGTTTGGAATTTATGACCTACCCGGGTTAACAGTAGACTGAAACAAGAAAAATATTATTATAACAAGTTGAGTTTTATACCAGGAATACAAGACTAATTCAATATTTGAAATTTAAACTATGTAACCTGCAGAGAAACAATCTAAAGAAGAAAAACTACATTAACATTTCAGCTGATGTAGAAAAAGCCAGCAGACTATTACCATCTTGATAAAAATTCTGTGCATGCAAGAAATAGAAGATAATTTCCTTATTCTGATGTGAATTTATAAAAATCTTAGAGATAATATCATATTTAATGAAAGGCTGAATAATTGACAGCAGTCATTTTTTTTTTTTTTTTGACTGGCAGAGTGGACAGTGAGAGAGACAGAGAGAAAGGTCTTCCTTTGCCGTTGGTTCATCCTCCAATGGCCGCCGCAGCCAGGGCGCTGAGGCCGGTGTACCGCACTGATCCAATGGCAGGAGCCAGGTGCTTCTCCTGGTCTCCCATTGGGTGCAGGGCCCGACCGGGACTAGAACCGGGTGTGCTGGCGCTGCAAGGCAGAGGATAAGCTTAGTGAGTCACAGTGCCGGCCGACAACAGTCAGTTTTACAAGTCCTATTCAACCCAGTACTGGAATGGTGGAGGTCGGAGAGTGAGTGAGAGTGAGAGCCAGAGTGCAATTGAGGAAGAGAAAGAAAGAGAATAGTTGTAAAGGAGAGAAAGGACCTGACTCTATTTGCAGAAGATATAATTGTCCCTGTAGAAAGCCCCAGGAAAATTCGACAAAACTGCAAGAATTTAAAGATAGATTTTACAAATTAACACAATATATGGTCAACACATAAAAATAAATTATATTTCTTTACACTAGCAGTAAATGACTGCATAATGAAAATCTGAAAGCAACATTTAAACCATTCAATAAAGGAAATTCTTAGGCATAATCGGCCCTGCATGCTGAAAATGACAAGATTTTGATGAAACATAGCAAAGAACACTCAATTAAATGAAAATATATACCTTCAGCATGGGCTGGGAGACTTAATATTATAAAGATACTAATTATATCTGATTCATATCAAAATCTCAATGGGTTTTTAAAATAGATATTGGCAATGTAATTCTAAAATTTGTAAGGAGATTAATTGGAACTACAATCACTAAAATACTTTTAATGATTTTAGAGAAACTGTCGTAACCCATTTAAGACAATATAAAGGTTCAGTAATTAAAACATTTTGGTATGGCTGATGATATCAAGATGTAGATCATGGGTAAAGATTAGACACACAAAATATGATTATTTGATCTTTGACAAAAGTGTGAAAGAAATCCAGTGGAGCAATGATAGTCTTTTTAGTAAATGATATTGGAATATTGGACAACCATATTTAAAAATATGAACATTGATCTAAATTTTACATCTTAAAATTAACTCAAATAAATCATGATGCATTGTGAAACTATCAGAAAATTACAGAAAGAATAATTGAAAGAAGTAAACTATGGATATAAGCTACAACGTGGATGAATCTCAAAGACATCTCACTTAGAGGAAGAAGTCAATCTCACAGTATTGAGGTGCTAGATTCATAGACCTTTCTTAAGGTAAAATCATGTGTGGGAAAAATTGTTGCTTGCAGTATGTATTAAGGGATAGTTGGAATAGAAAGTAGAGCATTAGGGAATTCTTTGGACTGAAGGAAATGCTTTATATAGTGATTGCATTGATGTTTACACAAACATATCCACATATAAAATTAATAACATTCAGCCAGAAGAAAAAAGACACTGTGTAGAAGCAGAGGGCATACTGATTTGAACAACTAACTGATCTTTTATCAGAAACTACAGAGGGTGGAAGATGGTAGAACAACATAGCATAAATTCTTGAAAAAAATTATTTCATTCTTAAAGAATCTCTTTGATGGCTTTAAAAAATAATCAGGAAAGTCTCTTTCAACAATGAAAACAAAAATCATCATTTAAACCAAAATATGTTTGCTACCAGTCAATCTTAACCACAGGATGTAAGTAATTTCTGCAGGCTTAAAGGAATGGATAACACAATTAAAACTCTATCTTCAGAAAATAACCAAGTGTATTGAAAATTGTGTGTAACTGTATAAACATGAAGAGTATTTTCTTTTAAAAATTCTGTAAAATATAAGAATGTCTATAAGTTTAAGGCAAAAACTATAACATGGTGTGTGTAAATGGATTTGTATTATCATAAGGTGTTAAGATTTTTTAAGTGAGGTGATACAATGTGAATTCTATGAAAACAATACAAATTTATTATTATTATTATTTTAAAGCATACCTCTTTTTAAAAAATATTTATTTGAAAGTCAGAATTAGAGAGAGTGAGAGAGAGGGAGAGAGAGAGAGAGAGAGAGAGAGAGAGAGAGAGAATATCTTATCCACTGGTTCATGCCCCTATTGGCTGCAATGACCAGGACTGGATCAGATAAAAGCCAGGAGCCAGGAGCTTCATCCAAGTCTCCCACGTGGCTGCAGGGGCCCAAGCATTTGGTCTATCCTCCATTGCTTTCTCAAGTGCACTAGTAGGGAGCTGAATAAGAAGTGGAGAAGCCAGGACTCAAACCTGCACCCATATGGTATGACAGTACTTCAGGCAGTGGCTTAACCTGTTATATATACCATCATGAAGAACAAATTTAAATAGATGTGTTATCCTAAAGCAACCAGTAAAAATAGTGCATAGAGGCATAGTAAGTGAAGTACGAAAAACTGTGCTGAGGCCTGCTATTGACTTTGCTGTACATCAATATATAAAAGGATTATGGATGCATGAGAAGATGGATAACTAGATAAGTGTGGTATAAAACAAGTATAATAAAATTAATAGCTCACTGTAAAAACTCTCTCATTCTGTATGTGTTTGAAAGTTTCATAGCAAAATATAAGAAATCACTCCTCTATTCAAAATATGTGAAGATACACGATTCAAAAAAACAAATAGCTGTTTTTATTTATTGAATACAGTAATTTTTATTTTTTTGTTTTTAAAAAGATTTATTTATTTATTTGAAAGGCAGATTTACAGAGAGGCAGAGGCAGAGAGAGCAAGAGATCTTCCATCCATTGACTCACTCCCCAAATGCCTGCAATGGCCAGAGTTGCACCAATCTGAAGCCAGGGGCCAGGAGCTTCCTCCGGATCTCCTATATGGGTGCAGGGGCCCAAGGACTCAGGACATCCTCCACTACTTTCCCAGGCCACAACAGAGAGCTGGATTGGAAGTGCAGTAGCCAGGAATCGAATCAGTGCCCATATGGGATGCTGGCACCGCAGGCAGTGGCCTCACCTGTTACAGCACAGTACTGGCTCTGATATAGTAATTTTTAAACGCACATATGCAATATTCCTTTCTAACACAGAGAAAACTTACAAAAATGTAATGCATAATAATTCCCAAACTGATTTCCAATGGGTACCTGAGACTTGCTATTATGGAGATAACATTTGCTGATATCAGTGTGGTGAAGTTAGGTATGAACAGCAAAAATCTTCAATAAATCTCTTTGTTTTGGAAACTAAAAGCCTCACTTCTCAATAAGGCATTTATCAAAAAAGAAATCATAATAGAAATTATAAAATATCCAGAAGTAAGAAATAAGGAAAATGCCTCTGAGATGCATCTAAAATGTAATTTACAAGAAAATCTGTAATCTATAATCAGATAAGTATATATAATATTATTTAATGTTCCTAGTGTTCAAATTTTAAATGAAAGAAAATAAGTGAGAAAATTGAGGTAAGATCAGAAACTAATGAAATAAAAAATAAGAAATAGAGAGACTCAACTCAACTCAACTTCTTCCTTCGAAAGAAATAGACTATTTTCTTTGAACTTTTTGGATAAAGCAAGAGGGGAAACTGAGTGTTGCATTAATTGTGACAAATATACTAATATGAGACGTTCACAATAGGAGAAGCTAGCTTTGGGGTATGTAAGACATCTTTGTATTACTTCAAAATTTTTGTTTTCTAAATTTAAAATCATTCTGAAATAAAGTTTACTTATAGAAGTAAAAAAAGATTAATTTTTGACAAGATAATTGAAAAACATTGGTGAATGCACAAAAATACAATTAAAAACAGAAGCATGAAAATTTATGTAATATATATTGAATAAATGTTTTATGGGGGGGAAGCCACTGTAATCTATAAGCTGTATTTTGAAAATTTATATTCTTTAAATAAAAGCGTTATAAAAAAAAATGTTAGCAACTTATTTCTGAAAACTTTCCGGGATAGTTTAATAAAGAGAATATGCCATAAACAAATATAGTTTACCAAAATTTAACAAGAACCATTTTCATCTTTGTTTAAGAGTTAACATGCTGAATACCTTGGAAACAAGAACCAACATTACAAATATAAATGAAATATTAAAACCTATTTTTTTAAAAACCTTGGGAGGTGGGCATTTGATGTAGGTTACTGTCTACTTGGTTGGGGTGGACCTGATGGGAAAACAGGTTAGGCTGCTGCTTGGGACACTTCATCCCATCTTCACTTCTTATCCAAATTCCTGCTAATAAACCTGAGAAAGCAACAGATGGTGGCCCAAGTACTTGGGTCCCTACCACCCATGTGGTAGGGAAATTCCAGGCTGTTGGCTGTTGCAGGCATTTGGGGAGTGAACCAGCAAATGGAACACATTTCTCCTTTCCCCCCAACACCCAGTGTGTATGTGTATGTGTGTGTCACTCAGCCTTTTAAATAAATCAAAAAATCTGTAAGACAAAAAAAGGAGGAAAAAGGAGATATTCATTAATTAATTTTATGTGGCTAGCATAAACTTGGTAACAAAATGGGTAACGATTGCATGAGATAGAAAATGCAGAGACCCTAAAACATGCATATAAGAATATCCCAAATAAAATTTTAAAAAAATCAGACTCAGTATCATATCAAAGTAAAACCTGCAGCAGCAACATCAATCATAACAACACCAAATAGTCTTTATTCCAAGATGTAAAATGGGTTCAGTTATAGATTTCTTGCCAATGCAATTATCCACATTAATAGTTATAATAAATATTCATATAATTAAGTCAATAGGTCAAAAGATGTGTTGAATAAACTTAAAAGCTTGTTATGATTTTTTATAATACATTTTAAATATTATTTATTTGAAAGGCAGAGTAATATAGGCCGGCGCCGTGGCTCAACAGGCTAATCCTCCGCCTTGCGGCGCCGGCACACCGGGTTCTAGTCCCAGTCGGGGCGCCGGATTCTGTCCCGGTTGCCCCTCTTCCAGGCCAGCCCTCTGCTGTGGCCCGGGAGTGCAGTGGAGGATGGCCCAAGTGCTTGGGCCCTGCACCCCATGGGAGACCAGGATAAGCACCTAGCACCTGGCTCCTGCCATCGGATGAGCGCGATGTGCCGTCCGCAGTGTGCTGGCCGCGGCAGCCATTGGAGGGTGAACCAATGGCAAAGGAAGACCTTTCTCTCTGTCTCTCTCTCTCACTGTCCACTCTGCCTGTCAAAAATAAAAAAAAAAAAATTAAAAAAAAAAAAAAGAAAGGCAGAGTAATGTAGAGAAAGAGAAAGAGAAAACAAAGAGGCTCAATAGGCTAATCCTCTGCCTGTGGTGCCAGCACCTCAGGTTCTAGTCCCAGTTGGGGCGCCGGATTCTGTCCCAATTGCTCCTCTTCCAGTCCAGCTCTCTGCTGTGGCTGGGGAGTGCAGTGGAGGATGGCTCTAGTCCTTGGGTCCCTGCACCCGCATGGGAGACCAGGAGAAGCACCTGGCTCCTGGCTTTGGATCAGCGAGGTGCGCCAGCTGCAGCGGCCATTGGTAGGTGAAGGAACAGAAAAAGGAAGACCTTTCTCTTTGTTTCTCTCTCTCACTGTCTACTCTGCCTGTCCAAAAAAAAAAAAAAAAGAGAGAGAGAGAGAAAGAGATAGATATCTTCCATCTGTTGGTTCAATACCCAAATGGCTGCACTGGCCGAAGCTGGGCCTGTCTGGAACCAGGAGCCAGGAACTTCTTTAGGTTTTCCTGTGTGGGTACAGGAGTTCAAGCACCTGGACCATCTTCCACTACCTTCCCAGGTGAATTAGCAGGGAGTCGGATCAGAAAAGTGGAGCAGTTGGGACTAGAACTCCTGCCCATGTGGAATGCTGGTGCTGCAAATGGCTGTTTTACCTGCTATGGAACAGCACTAGCCCCTTGTTCTGATCTTTAAATAGATACGAACAATGTCAATGAAAAGAAGTGTCTTTATTTGATAAGGAACATCTGTAGCAAAGCCCAATTTGGGGGAGAAACAGTGAAGCATTTTCATTAAATTCAGGAATAAGCAGCAAGCTCTTACCATCTACTTTTTTTTTTAAGACTTATTTATTTATTTCAAAATTGGAGCTACACAGAGACAGAATAAGCAGTGGAAGGCCTTCTATCCGTTGGTTCACTCCCCAGATGGCTGCAATGGCCGTTGCTGTGCAGATCTGAAGCCAGGAGGCAGGAGCTTCTTCCGGGTCTCCCATGCTGGTGCAGGGTCCCAAGGACTTGGGGCATCTTCCACTGCTTTCCCAGGCCACAGCAAAACGTTGGATTGGAAGTGGAGCAACCGGGACTTGAACTGGCACCCATATGGGATACCCACTGCAGGTAGTGGTTTTACCTGCTACACCACAGCGCCGGCCCCACCATCCACTTCCAATAGTCACAAAAGAAAAAGTGAAAACAAGAGGAATAAGGATTGGAAATAAACATAAATTGTCTTTATTTGTGAATTATACAATTGTCTATGTGGAAAAATACAGGAAACCTACACAAGTAGCTAAGGATAGACATTTAAAGAACTGAAACTGAGAATGACATTGTAGCTATTTGCAGAGTGAACAAGTGGATGAAAGATCTCTCTCTGTCTCTCCTCTCCCTCTATAACTCTGACTTTCAAATAAATAAAAAAATCTGAAATTTTCCTGTTCCCCAGAAGTTGTCTAGGAAAAAAGTTTCTGAACAGTGTGAGGAGTTTCCTCCCACTTCTTACACTCTCATATCCATTCTTCTCACATTGAATGGGGCAAGGCTGTGATTCAATATGGAATGGAAACATACTTCTTCGTTTTAGTTACAAAAACAGAACAAATTTCATGTATTTCATAAACACAGTTTAAGAGCATACAATACATCCCACTCCACCCTACCTCCCCCCCTCACTCCCGCCTTCCCTCCTTCTTTTCTTATGAATGTTTTAATTTTTACAATGACAATACATAACCCTCTACTAATAAAGAAACTAGTAAGTAGAAAAACCACTGCTCCTCAAGAGTATAGATAAGGGCTATAAACAATAATAAAATCTCAAAACATACTTTTTTTTTTATCCCAACCCTCTAATCTATGGAAATGATTGTAAACTTTCATAATTAGGTTATATCTTTTCTATAAGCTTCTGATAGAGAAGCTTTATCAAGGACAGCCTTCACTATTCCTTACTGATTAAGAGTCATCGCTATCACGAATGAACTAGTGGATTTTCTATATTGAAAATATATTTCTATATTTTCTTCTTGTAATCTGTCAGGAAACAATAAATTCATGTGTCTGATTTTGTGATAATCATGCATTTCAGAATAAAATACTAGGATACAATCTTTCAAAATGTACATAAAATTCTAAATTGTAATCCTTTATTTAGGGGTTTTATTTCTACAGTTATGAGGGTTAGTTTACAGATAATTTTTTCTCAATGTCCTTCTTTAATTTTGGGGTTATAATTATCTTAGTGTAATATAAACAGTGGGACCCTTCCACTGTTTTTCCCTTGTTTGAAATTTGTATAATAGATAATCTCTTGGCATCTTTTTTTGAGAGCTTTCTGAATTTTATAGCTCCTCTTTTCATTTTTAAGAATTATGCTTTCATGGTTAAAACTATGTTGCATTTTAATTTATTGTTCTAAATGTTTTGAAATTATTTGTTTATTGCTATTTAGTCTTATGCACCTGTTGATTGATTTACTTAATAATTACTCATATTGCTTCTTTTTGCCTTTTTGTCTTTGTTTTTGACTTGTTCAAGCTAGGTCAACTTAATTGAATTTTTCAGAGAATTGCCTTTTTATTTTGTTGATTATCTATATTACTTTCTTGTTTTATTTTCTATATAATTATAAACAAAATTGTGAGTTATTAATTATTTTTTTGATCTTATCTTTGTTATTTCCTTCTATTGTCTTTAGGCTTATGGCATTCTTTTCAGCTTTTGAGTTGAAACTTAATTCATTTATTTTCTCCCCCCCCCGAAACCTTTTAATTAAGGCATACAAACTTCATGAATTTCATAAATACTTTAGGAACACGGTGATTGTTCCCAGCATCCCTGCCCTCCCACATGCACTCCCAGCCTTCTTTTCCTCCCTCTCCTATTCTCATCCTTATATTTTACTAAGATCTATTTTCAATTAACTTTATATACATAGTTATTACATTTAAAGCTAAATGCTACTTTTAAAAGACTATGGGATTTCCATCATGATTTTCCTCTTAACTTGCAAGTTATTTGGCAACAATTAAAACAATCCAAACTTTTTTTAACTGACCGTTCCTGTTATTTTTAAATTTAATGGCATTTTGGTCTATGAACATAGCTTTTAAAGTATTAAGTGTTTGAAATTGCTTCATATTTGCCTTTTTATTTCATTTATATTTGAATTTAAAATGTCTTATATGTAATTGAAAACATGATATAATCGTTCATTTTTCAAAGAATTCTATACATACCCATTAAGTAAATGCTTTTATCTTGTTTAAAACTTCCACATTGATAAAAATGTATTGTCACTTTAATATGTCACACCCTGACAGACCTGTTTTAAAATTTATATTATAACTATATATTAGTCACTTGGTCTGTTATGAATATTCTGTTAGTTTTAGTATGACATATTTCTTCATTGAACAACCTTCCATGCTATCTTATTAATTTAAAAAAATTATTTTTAGCTTTTAGAGTAAAGGCTACATGTATTTATAATCCGTAGCTAATTAAATTTATTCATTTAAAAATCAATTTCTGTGTTCATCATTGTGAGCCATAGTGCTAAGTACACATTCTTGTTAAAGTGGATACCTTAGTAATTTCTATGATAACATTGTATGATAGTAAATTTACTTACTATTTACATAACAAAAATTACCTTTCCAAGAAAACCAGAGCATTGTCTACATCATTCTTTTCTCCTTTTCTTCTTCCCAAATCTTTTTACTACTACCCAGTTGGGTTTTGTTTCTGTCGTTCTCCTGCATCTGCTCTTATGATGACTGCCAATGCCCTCCATGGCCAAATCCAGTGGTATGTCTTAGTCTTCATCTTTGGCCGATGAGCAACATTTGACACACAGCTCCACTTCTCCCTTTTGGAGATGCATTCTGCAATTTTGCTTTACAGTACTGCTCTGGGCTTTCCTCCTGCGTCATGGCTTCTGTTACATAGGCTCTCCACAGTGGGTCCTTTCATCTTTGCCAACTTATAAATGCCCTTTTCTCAGGGTTCGCTTCTCAGATGTTCTCTTTATCTCTGTGCATACCTGGCACAGGGTTTTAGTAAGATTTGTAGCTGACATGCATTTCTTGATTCATCCTTTCCCCCGGATGCTGGATTCCTTTTCTCAAATGCCTTAATGATGTCTTCATTTGAATGCATTATCAGACATCTCAACATAAAAAAATCAGTAGCATTTCTATACACTAATAGTGAATCATCAGAAAAATAAATTAGGAAAAACAATCCTATTTACAAAGCCACATAAAGATAAAATGCTGAGGAATATATTTACTCAAAGAAGTAGAAGGTCTCTACTGAAAACTATACGCATGGACAATAATCTGTATACCACAGACAGTTACTTCCTGCCCCTTCCTATTCACTTTCTCTCCAAAGGGTCCTCTGTAGTCATAGATTACTTTTGCCTATATTTGATTCCTAGATAGTAGAATCTTGAGCTTATGTCTCTTTTATCTGACTTTTAAAAATACTTAATTTTACTTAGTTTGAGATAATTTTAGATTTACAGAATTAAACGCAATAACAGTAGAGACCCATTCCCATATGCTTTCTACTCAGCTGTCCTTTATATCAATAGCTAATATAACCATGCTGAATTTGTAAAAATTTAGAAAGTAACCTCATCCCATGACCAAAAATATAGAACTGACTTTAAGTTCAGCAGTTGTGAACTAATGTCTGTTTGATGTTCCAGGATGAAAAACAGCATCAACAATTCACTTAACTGTCTTCTTTCTTCATACCTGTGACAGTTCCTCAGTCTTTATCTTTAATGTCTTTGAAAGATTTCTTTTGTTTGTAGAATTGACCTAAATCTGCATTTTTCAGATATTTTATTGAGGTTGTGCATTAGTGTCTGTGGCAGACAGACTGTAAGGTTGGCCCTATGATCCATGCACTCTTGTGCTCATATTTTGTGTCATAGCATACCCCTGAGTGTGGGTGAGACCTGAACTTGCTTCTAGCGCACAGACTGTGGCAAATGCCACGAGGTGTAATGGTTGTAATTACACAGTATTATGTAAGATTATGTCTCACTGGTAGACTCTCTTTCTCTCTTGCTGGCTTGAACAAACAAGCTGCCATGTTTTGAGGGGATCTCAAAAGAGGACTGTGTGACAGGGAACTTCTGCCAGCCTCTAAGAGCTGAGAGTATCCTCTGAAATACAACTGACAAGAAGCTGAGCACCTCATTCTTACAGTCACAAAGACAGGAATCCTGTTGACAGCCGGAGTGAACCTGGAAGCAGTTTCATTACCAGCTGAAAGTCAATCCCGGGTCAACATCTTCATAGCAGATTTGTAGAGGACCCAGTCAAGCCACAAGACTTCTGACCCACAGAAGATGTGAGATGGTAACTACCCGTTGTTTTGAACCATCAGGACTGGGAACGTTTATTCGATGCACAAAATATGAGTACAATACCAACACAGCTGATGCTTTCTCAGTGCATCCTACTTGGGGTGTCTGACTTCTTTTAAACAACATAATGTCTGAAAACCAATGTATATTGTTGTGAGAGGCAGTTATTTCTCTCACTGTATAGTATTTTGTTGTGTGAACATTCCACAAGTTCTTTATCCATTCTACTGTATTTTAAAATTTTTGAATATTTATTCATTTATTTGAAAGGCAGACTTACAGGGAGAGAGAGAGAGAAAGAGAGAGAGAGGGAGAGGGAGAGAGAGAGCAACTTCCATATACTGGTTCCCTCTCCAAATGGCTGCAATGGCTGGAAATGGACCAGGCCGAAGACATGAGTCAGGAACTCCATCTCAGTTTCCCATGTGGGTGGCAGAGCCCAAGCACTTCCAGTGTAAAGAGGCCCACTATCTTCCTGGGTGCATTAGCAGGGAGCTAGACCAGAAGCAGAGCAGCCAGAACTCAAACCAATGCTCATATGGGATGCTGGCATTGTAGGACACAGCTTAACTCACTGAGCTACAGTGCTGGCCCCATTGTGTTGTTAATGGATGTTTTTGTTGTTTCCAATTTGGTTAGCATGAATAAAGCTGTGATGAACATTTTTCTATATATCTTGGGTGTATAAACTTTTATTTTAATTGAATATATATCCACAGATTGTATTGGAAGGTCGTAAGTTGTACATATGTTTAGCTTTAATAACTATTACCAAATTATTGTATAAGTTATTACAATAGTTTGTAATCTAATTGATCAATAATTAAGAAGCAATCTTTGATATTGTCCTTATAACTTCTGGTGTTTTGTTGGGTGGATACTAATATTCTATAGTGATTTTTTGGTTTCCATGGATCTTTATGATGCTGAACACTTTTCCAAATAGTCATTGGCTATTTTGGTATCTTATTTTATGGGAATATTTTGTCTACATTTCATTCCATTGTCTATTTTTCTCTTCTTGAAGTGTAGGAATTTTTAATACATTCAGAAAAGGAACTTTGTTTTTAAAGTAGGTATTGCAAATATCTACTGATACCTTTTTACTAAAACAATAAGCTTTTAAGAAAACATAGGAAATATATTTCTGACCTTAGAATGAGTAAAAAAAAAATTAGCTAAGACACAGAATGCATTAACATTGAAAAGCAATATCGATAAATTGGATTTATAAAGTCATTTTAATGTACTTATTTTAATGTCTCCTGAGGAGTATTAAACAACCCCTCCAATTTTTGTTATTGCTGTTGCTATATGTGTTCATTCTCTCCCATGGAGATTTATTTCCTCAAAGGGATTATTATTATATCTGTAGTTGGTAGATTCTGTTTTCTGTTGGAACCCAACAGCTTCTGGTCTGTGGAAAAATCCTTTAATGACAGACTATTCTTTTGCCACACTTGGGCTTCACTAGGTAGAGATCAATTCTGTGTTTAGCTCCATTTTGAGGAATCTATTGCACATATACAAATTTGGAATTCATACATTTCTTACAGCAGGCTTGGCCATCTAACATCACAGTATGAGTGTGAGTGATCACACTCTTAGCCTCAAGAAAGCAATAAGATTGCTGTTTTATCAGTCTGGTAAATGTAATTGTTAAGTCCCCATTTCATGGATGGGAAAGTGCTTGGCAGCTCCAAGATTTTATATCTTAGTTCCAGTTTTCACACAGCAGATACTTGTGACTCTGCTACTCCAGTAGGGGAGGGACCCAGGCTATTCTGAATTTCTAGTTTGGATCCCAGGCCCCTGCTATGTGTTTGATTTTGTGATTCCAAACACAGGGTTTTTAGGGCTACAGATAGTACTAGTGCTGTACTATATATCTTAGTAAATGCTGGAGACTGTAAGACAGGGTCTTAGTCATCTCTGTATCCCAAGCCCCAGCAAAGCACATCATTCATAGTTTATTAATTGTGTGAATGAATTAAGATTAATTTTAACTCTTAAGCATAGTGAAGTGTGAGGAAGATATACTTGGACTCCATTCCTGAAGACTGTATTCAGAATGATTCTGCTTTTGTTTGTGTAAGTTACAGCTATTTGACAGGAGTCCATGAGAAAGAGAATATGATAACCTTTTCGTCAATACCAAGGATGTGTCAATAATAGAAAAACTCTTCTATACAGCCTGTCCTGGGAACAACAAAGCAGACAATACCTATTATCCATGTGTCATTTTCTGGTTGAGGACATAAAAACAGATCAAGGCAAAACCCAGTGTGTCTTTAAATTAGTGGCACAGATCGATGCCCATATTTCTCAGTGTCATGTTTCATTATGTTGAACTATTTATGTCATCGTAACCCAAAGCATCTTAATGCAACCTGACATCCAGGTTATGTTACATTAAAAAAAATAAGAAGCTGTTACATTTTATTAATGGGTTGTAAAGCATTCCAGGACTCTTTTTCTGCTCAGTAAGGGGTTGTTGTTTGGGTGTGTGTGTGAGAGGGCTGGTTTAGAGGGGGTTTCATTCTGTATTCAAGGTTGAAAGGCCAGAGACCTTTAACTTAAGTCTATCAGAACTTTTCTTTTAGCTTGATGTCTTATCCCTATTTTTTGTAAGTCTCTGAAAAGTTTCATGATTAGTTTTAGGCATGAAAATTATTCTTCATGATATAATTTAAAGTTACATGGGGCAAAACCCCCCAACTCCCCAAATGAAAACATTCAGCTATGCCTTCCAATCAACTTTTCCTTCTTATGATTTGGTTTTCTTATTTTTTTCTGAATTTTCAGGGTAGTCAATCTCTATTGTTATAGGACATTTTATATACTAACAATTCTATGGAGTTTTGGGTACATATTTTAGTTCTACTCATATTAAAGTTCTTCAGGATAAGGACTAGTTTTCTTAATATAACTTAATGATTCTTTAACCTTAAATGTTCCCAAAAATAATTTGTGGAGTATTTAGAAATTTAGAAACTTGTTATGCTACCACTCTGATACAGTGGGTGTTGGATAGTGTTCATTAATTTGCATTTGTAACAAAAGACTGCAAGAGAGTAAATACAGAGTTACTATAATAAATACATAAAGCTGCTAAAAAGCAAAGACAAAGAGATGAGGGCAGTATGTTAAAAGCTGCTAGGAAAATCAACATGTTCCATATACCAGAACAATAATATGAAAGATGGTTGATTCTTCATCAGAAACAATGAAGACCAGAGGACAATGGAATGGTCATCTTTAAAGTATTGCAAGAAGCTGTTAACCTAGAATCCATATCCAATGAAATTATTCTTACAAAAATGAGGGTGAAATAAATATATTTAAATATAAATAAAAGTTGAAAAAATTTGTTGCTGCTAGACCTACATTATAGGAAATGATAAAGGAAATTCATCAATCTGAAATTCCAAAAACTGTTTCAGTTGGAAATCTGGTTCTGCAAGAAGTATTGAAAAGCATTCTAAATGTTAAATATATTATTTTTTAAAGATTTATTTATTTATCTGAAAGGCAGAGTTACAGAGAAAGAGGCAGAGAGAGAGAGAGAGAGAGAGAGAGAGAGAGGTCTTCCATCCACTGGTCCACTCCCCAAATGGCTACAATGGCCAGAGCTGCAACAATACAAAGCCAGGAGCCAGGAGCCTCCTCCAGGCCTTCTACACAGTTGCAGGGCCACAAGAACTTGGGCCATCTTCCACTGCTTTCCCAAGCCATAGCAGAGAGCTGGATGAGAAGTGGAGTAGCCAAGTCTCAAACCAGCACCGACAGGGGATGCCAGAACTGCAGGCAGCAGCTTTACCCACTATGCCGCAGCCCCAGCTCCAGTAAATATATGAGTTAATATAAAAGACCAGCTTAATTTTTCTTCCTTTAATTTCTTTAAAGACAAATGACTCAGTAAGGCAGGAATTACTCTGTAATATGGGGTTAAAGTGTATGTAAAGATAGACTATAAGCCAACAATACTTCAAAAGTTGGTGGAACTAATTAGTATTTGTTGATGATTACAGATTACTATATTTGTGAAGTTGGAAGTGTGAAATGTGAAAAATGTACTGGAAAATATTAATTCTAAGGCTACTCTGATAAATTAAGGATACATCTTGTAACTCCTAGAACAATAAGGAAAATCAACAATAGTGACAGCTACAAGTTCAGTAAAGGAAATAAAATAGAATACTGAAAGCATTCAATGAACACCAAAAGATATCAAAAATAACCTAATTAAATAAAATAAATAGTAAGGTGATACATTTAATGCTTGGAGTTCAAAGTAAAATATAAAGTGTCTATAAGACTTAATTTAAATGTGAATAGATGATGCAAATGTAAAAGTGTGGAATATATCTATAAACATATATATATATATTTATAAAGCAATCATATAGGACATGTTAATAAAACCTCTCAGTAGTTAATAGAAGTAATAAGCAAAAAAAGAGTCACTTAGGATACGGAGAATCAAAAAACACAGTACTACTAGCCAACATGACTTAATTGGCATTAACAGAGTACCACACTCAACAGGTTCTGAAAAAGCATTATCAAGTGCACATAGAACATTCACAAGAGAGATCACATGTTGTTTGCTACTATGCATGACATAAATTTTAAGAAATTTTAATCTTACAAAAAACGTGTCTTGACACAATAGTGTTAAATCGAATATGAATAAGAATAAGATGTATAGAAAAATACCTACATAACTGTAAATTAAACAGCTCATTTCTGAATAATACATGGGTCAAAAAAGAAATTATGACAAAAATTTGAAAATAGTTTGAGTTATAATGAAAATCTTTGTACCATGTGGCTGCAAAACCACCTTAAACACTAACCCACACTGTGTGAAATGAACTTAAGAAAGCTGGTCATTTCTTTTAAAACTAAACATACACCTGCCCTATGGCCTCACAAACCCATTCCAAATTATATTTTCAAGAAGAATGAAATATTTGTTTATTAAATGATTTTATTTTTAATGATTACATTTGCAACATCCCAAACCAGGAAACCACCCAAATGTTTACTGATACAGCCAACATCTAACCAGTAATGATTTTCCTGTTCTTTAAATCCTGTAGGTTATATTGACTGACCATGCAGTCTGGTACTCATGCACATACCATACCACGTAGTTATCTCTTACCTATGGGAACATTCTTGCTTCTCAAGCTTTTGTAGTCTGTCTTCTTTGCCCATCATGCTGAAAACATTAAAACACTCAACAATGTGCTTTGAAATTAAGAAGACAGGGTTTGGTGTTGGATGTGAGTTAGAATCCAATATTGGCACTCACAAACTATATAATATTGGGAAACTTATTTGTCTCCATCTGTAAAAATGAAAATTGTAATTCTTTATTCATCAGGTTATTTTGTGGATGAAGTAAGGTTAAGAATGAGGAGCCTTATTATGAAAAATTACTTATAGATTTCAAAAAATTTTAAATCAAAATAAACTTAACTTTTAATTTCATTTTTCTTTGATCTTTTTAAAATACCCTCACAAGAAACTGCTTTGACATTGTCTGGTACCTCTTCAGCATGTTAGAAAATGGTGTTGAGATGGTTGTTGTCAGTGATATGTCATAACTATGGAATTGTGAAATTATTACCTATATTGCTTAAGAACATACAATATGAAGCTGGATGAGAATTGAGAGATTATGGAATCCAAACCACTAGCTCCTAGAATTAGAGAAAATGAGGCCAGAGTGAAACAATCAGTCCATCTGTTATTTCATCTTAAATGTATCATTTTCAGTCTTCAAATCTTGGGTTCTGAGTTGCATATATTATGTTACAATTCAATAGGATATCTACTACATACAGAAAATATTTTCCCAGTGAAAGGAGTAAAAGGCTATTCTCCATTTAGCATGCAAGATTGCCCCTAGAACTTTCTAATTATTTTAATTGTCCCAATCTATGAATTTTTTTCTTTAAATAAAGACCCTAAAAGGAGTGGGAACCAATCCTCTTCCTAATATGTTCTGACTGCACATACGCATTGTGTGTGCCAGGTGTTCTCACATATTCCTTCCTGTTCAGGTCCACCTCACTTGGGGAATCAAATCACTGGATGACTACTAACTGTTCACCCTTATGGTCCTCTGAGCACTCAAATCTAGGTACATCTGATCTATTTCACTCATGCACTCTTAGCCAATTCTTAAACAGTAAGTTAAATGTCTCACCCAGAAAAGGCCCAGCCTTCTGATCAGAAAGGGGCTTCAGCAGTCTTGTGAGCCCATTTCCCTCTCCATCAAGTGCAGCATAACACACCAGGCCCAGGGGAAGTCTCCATGGAGATTTTCAGATTGGAAGGGGGGGGGGATCTGTAACATGAAACATAGTTTTAAATATTGAGACTTTAAGAGGATGATATAGGGCCAGTGAAAGTGGCTATCTGTAGCTTTTGGGAAGCACAGAACAGTAGTTGTATGGCCTTTGTTATAGTGCTCTTCCAATTTGTATTGTATACATCCTATTTGTATTTGTAAGGTGTACAACAGATTAATTGCACTAGTTTATAGCAAAATTGGTGAAAGTTCTTGGTTCTGTTGCACAGTAGGGTGACTAGATAATATTAATGCACTGTATATTTCTCTATAGAAAGGGAACTAAGAGAGAAGATTTTGGATGCTTTCAATGTAAAGGCATGTTAGATGTTTGAATAGGCAGGTGTGGCTACCCTGATTGGACATTGCTCAGTGTATACATGTATTGTAACATCACATAGTACCCAAAATACATACATTTTTATATCTATTAATTTAAAAAATAAAATGATAAACTTTTTAAAAAATTAAGAATTAAGGTGGAGGAGCTACTAGATGATGCTTAAGTCAGCACCTTCCCCCTTATTTCGTATTTTTGCTGTGGGGCTCCCTGGGTGTCCATGGTTAAGTGCCCTAAGAGCTTTAGATTATTCTGATTTCCTTTAACCAGCTCAACACATTCTTTACCTTTTAATTTTTGGTGTCAGCCCTAATGTGTTGAACCAAACATGCTGGAACTTGTTAAGGTTCTCCAAATAGCTTCTTTGTGTTGGAGAAATCACATCAGTGACAGGCCCTCCTCTCCATCTCCCTGGAGCTTTTATGCATGTGCTATGCCCCCTACTGTCCCCATCACTCTGTCTCATAGAGGAACTGACATTCAGAGCTGGAACCCAGACACCAACAACACTTATTATTTCTTAAAACTTCATTTCTTTCTGTATTCCTCCTTCTTCCAATTCAAATGCTGAACGTAATAAAGTTGCCAAACTCTCCCTCCATTGGAGTGAAAACCATTCATTTGTCGTCTCAATTTAAGATTCCTGACTCCAAATAGAAGGATATTCTCTGTGGACGTAATGGGACATTTAGCAATTCATTCATTTTCTTCACATGCTACTTATTTAGGCGCTCAGCGGTTGGCGGCTTTGATGTGGAGTGGTGAAATTATAAAGACATTACGTATCATAAAAATATAAATGAAAGAAAACACAGACCCTCTTTTATATCAGGCTAAATTGACTGCTGTCATATTAAGGGTATTTTGTTTTATAAATTATACCAGTTTCAAGGTATTCCCTTGCGTGAATCACTACTTTTATTTCTTTTTCTTTCTTTCTTTTTTTTTTAACAAAGCAGTTTTCCTTTCCAACACATGAAATAAAGAACTATGAAATCTTAAATATTGAAATTCATCTATCTAGTACCAACCTTGACCTGGAATTTGCAATATTAAGCCACCAAGACAGTCAAGTCGTGTATGATTTTCTAAATAATATGCTGGACATAACAAAAAGTCTTTGGAATAAAATCAGATTTATGAATTGATTATATTTTTCAACATTTATGTTCTTAGAAAGTTTCCACACATGTAGCTCCTTATTTTTACTTTAAAGTTAAGATTATTCTTCTAAATACAATAATAACCTCTTCAATAATCCACGTGTTTATATGTCTGTCCACCATAAATGCTCTTACTTCTGCCCAAAGGTCTACTCCTCAGTGGGTTGGCATGGCCAGCAGGAAGGAGATAGTAGCTTGAGGATGAAAGATAGAGAGAGGTGCTTGCACCAGAAAGTCTCAGGTACAAAGTGTGTGGTTGGCCTGTCTGTTGGAACAGATGAGAGGCCTTGTTTGCTTATTGCTGGAAGGACATAAGACCAAGGAGCTACTGGAAGAGACAAACTGAAAGGCAGCAGGAAGAAGGATGTGACCAGAATACCCTGCACACAGGTGATGAAATATTACACTGTACTCCACAAACATGTGAAGTTATTACACTTTAATCAGACACAAAATAAAAAGCAAAGGAAAAGAATCAAGGTAACAGAGTCAGCTGAGAGAGGTCAGGTCAGCAGAAACAATGGGAACTAAACTAAGACCAGGGCCAGCAGAAGATAATAGCAGAGATGATGGGATTTCTTCAGAGTGGTCTGAGATAAAATAAAGTACAGAATTGTCTCCTTGGTCTATTATTGTTAAGTATTGGAGACTCCCCTTGCTAATGATTGATCTTTTTTTGTCCACAGCTGACTGTTTTCATTAGCCAAGAATAGATATATTAGAAAAAGTCTTTCCTGGGGACATATGATTTGACCTAAAACTATTTTGCTCAATCTCCAAGAAAGCTTCATCTTGCTAGTATTATAACATTCAGTAAAACACATCTATGCTCCTCTCCCTTCCTCAATCTCACTTTCTAGTGGATTACAGAATTTGTCCCATCCTTACAAGAGAATCTCTCTGACTTCTGGGTGATTCTCTCTGTGTCCTTTATCATGCATATAGGGGCTTAGGGATGGATTATGAAGAGACTCCTACTAGTTAGTGAAGACTAACCATCAGTACCCTGAATCTCAACATCCATCCTGAGCATTCCCACTATGCCACACTATCTTTGCTTAGAGGAAGGGACATGACGGCTTAGTCACCCTTGTCACTCTCAAGTTGCTTCCTCCTGCCTTGTTAGAGCTTATCTAGTAACTGTGGCAGTGATTTGCGAATTATAGTGTAATAAATTCTTAATCCAGTTTTATTTTAACATCTTCATTAATTATGTGGAAGAGAGAGACAACCTCCTGCTAATTAAATTTTCAGATGTTGCTAAATTGGGAGGAGTTGCAAACCTAGCTGAGAGGCAAATGCAACATAATGGAAAATGGAAGTTATGAAGAAGTGCAGCTGGGGCCAGATAAGGTTGAGATTGGAGAAAAAGACTTTGAGGCCATCTAGAAAGAAGGAATTGCATTGCAAATCCTGATGGCAGCGTAGTGCATTCAAGCCGAGTAAACATCACCACCATCATAGGGACATGAAGTAAGTTTTTCCCTAGAACTACTAAGTCCCTCATCATGGTCATGACCTTTCTCAAGCTTCTTTCACACTGACCTTCAGGCCACTCTCCATGATGGGTACACAGTATCACATTGATAGCCAAATGCTTCTTTTTTCCTGGTCTTAGGTCTTAAAAACACTACTGCAGATGCTGCTCTGAAGCATGTATCCATTGGTTCCAAAGGACGCATAGGAAATGTGTGTCCTATGCACACCCGTCCCCAGAACTGGATAAAACCCCAAGGTAGTACTTTTCTTGCTGAAGGGAAAGAGAAAACTTCATCACATATGAAAAACAGCAGTGTCATTATGAGTTATTTTTCATACAGCCAGGTTTTATTTTTTTTTTTCTGCACTGGTTTCTGAATCCTGAGAGGCCACAGAACATGACTTCTCTTTTCCTTTGTAATTTTGAAACGAGGGGTGAACACAAAGTGAGTGTCCAGTAACAAGATGGATGGCATTGCAGAGAAAGATCCCTTCTCCCCATGGGCCTACTTTCCTCTACTTAGACAAACATAGGGGCAAATGAGTCTTTTACAATTCTCCGAGAGAAAAGAAAGCTTGTGGGTCGATAGGAAACATTTTACAGTCCAGTAAAAATCAGGTATCTTTTCATTCAAAAAGTATCAGACGATTCTGTTGAGAAAGCATTGGTTTCTGTCACCTGCTACCTGATGAGGCAGGGAGTGGGAGAAATGGTAATAGCCAACCAAGAAGTTTAGGATTATATGGTAAGAGGCTAATTGGACTTTCACTTTATTTTACCTGTCATTCCTTCAGGGATTATGTTAAGCCTCTGTATATGTTTCACCAGGGAGTCATTGGGATTACACCTTGCCTTTCTGTCTGTCATGCTGACAGCATCTGCAATGTGGACTCGATTTTGATAAGCCCTACAACTCATCATGCAACTCCTTTTAGTCAAAACAGGTATATAATTTATGGTGCCCAAAGCAGTTGTTAGTGTAAAAGAATTAACTAGGAGGGAGGCATGTGCACCAAGACATTTACTGAATCCTTAAGTGGCTATTCCTGCCTGCTTTGTGAACATTGCTTTCTTTTTGCCTTTTGAATTTCCTAAACAAGGGATAGACCCATAGTCTCAAGCCCATTAAAGTATGTGCCTGGTATTATTGGTGATGGGAACCTGGGAGAAGGCTTGGCAGAAATCTAGGGGAGTTGGTATGGATAGGGTACTTGTGGAATAGATGGGGGGCAAAAGTGAGAGATGAGGGTTGAGGGTGGAGTTCAAGGCAGCATGTAGGGTAAGGTACAGCAAGGTTCCCAGGCAGGAAAATGTGTCACAATAGCAGAAGTTGCAGGCTAAGAAGGAATGAGGAGCCTGAGTCAACCTCTGGAGACATCTGGAGAGATATTTGTGGGGTTGTCTGTTTGCAAAGATGCTTAGCTCATAAGGTTTTGCGGGCTGGAACTGCACATCCCAACAGACTTGGGTATTCTGCCTTGAACTGTGTTCCCCCAAAAGATATGCTGAAGTCCTGACTCCAGAACCTCCAGATGTGAGATTCTTTGGAAATAGAATCTGTGCAGAAGTTTAAATCAAGTGAAAATGAGGTGCTCAGGGTGGGATCTACTCCAGTATGATTAGTGTATTTATTAAAAAAAGGACAGTTGACACAAATACTTGCATGCAGACAGAACACTGTGTTGAGATAAAGGCAGAGACCAAGTTGATGTAAATATAGACCATGGAGTGCCAAAGACTGCAAGCAAACCTCCAGAAGCAAGGGGAGATGCATGGAACAGATTCTCCCCAAGTCCTCAGAAGGAATCAGCTCCACTAACACCTTGGTCTAAGACTTCTGACTTCTAGACTGTGTGAAAATAAATCCTTCTTGCTTTTGCTGCCCACTTTGGGTTACTTTGTAATAAAAGGCCTAGAAAGCTAACATGCCAAGGAAGCTCCACCAGAGGTGCATGAATGAATCCAGGCTATTGCTAAAACACATTAGCTCAATGGTTCCAGCTCCAAAGGGGAATATTAGATGTTTTACTCAAACAGAGTCTCTAGATTCTATCAGAGAGGAGAATCAGTGGGATTCAGATTTGTTCTTTAGGGTTCAGGAGAGTTTAAGTCAACATCTCGTGGTAAATCAATGGTGGTGGTGTGGACAGGATCCAGGCCTCCTCCATTCTAAAGGCACCTTGTTGAGTAGTGAGGTTGGAACCCACAATCAACTGTTAGTGGAGTTTCTCCAGGCTCAGAGCTCCACTGCACAATGTTCTTGCTTTAGACATCTTTTACATTGTACTTGGTTGGTCTTCTCTCTTACTGGCTCAGATGCTTCTGCTTTTTCAGTCTCTTTGATCTCAAGGCAAGAATAATTCTGTATAACAAAAATCATTTGTGTAACTTTTTCAGGAATGAAATTTTCCACATTAGCCAGCGTTCCAGTTTCTGAGACTTATACTTAAGGTTGCTATACTAATTTTCAACATTTTAAGAAATTCAAGTGGAATTATGACTAAAACATATCACCAAGCTAAGGCTGGGTATTCCTATTTTCATAAGGAGCGTTTAAGCTATCTTTTAGTGGCATAAGATTTTTATTAGTAGTATTAATTAGTGTACTCTGCTGTAACGTGGACAGTTTCTCCTTGTGGTTCCTCCCCCAAGCAGGATCTAAACTGCTATACTCTGTGAGGTTTTGCTTGGGAAAAAGGAGAGTATTTTAGTTATTCATTGCTGCATAATGAATCACTTCTAAATTTAGTGGCTCAAAACAATTTATTATTTCCCCTAACTCTGTATGTCAGGAAATCAGATAGAATTCAACCAAGCAGATCTTTAATACAATGTGATACCAACTGGGATTATTCATGCAGCTGCTTTCAACTGAGCTTGGCTGTGGCTAGGATGTCCAAGATGGCCTGCCATCCTCCAGGGCCTCTCTCCCTTTTGTACTTCCTTACAGCATGGTGGCGAGGCTCCAAGGAAGCAGACATTGTCAGTGCTCTGAAGCCTTCTGGGGAAAGGGAGCGGGAGAGGGGAGGGTAGCGGGAGGGAGGGAAGTTATGTGGGGGGGAGCCATTGTAATCCATAAGCTGTACTTCGGAAATTTATATTTTTTAAATAAAAGCTTTATAAAAAAAAAAAAAAAGAAAAGTGAATAAACAGATGGAAGATCTCTCAGTTAAAAAAAAAAAAAAAAGAGTTCCTGAGTAACACTTCTGTCACATTTTGTTAGTGAAACACTTCCCAAGGTCATCACAAGTTTCAGAAGGAGAACATTCTTCACTTCTTGATGTGAGAAGTGACATACTATATCGGGAAAGGAGGTTTTTGTACAGTCATATTTGGATACTGCTATTGTACAATTAATAGAATTAGATTGCATCATAAGCAGAGATATGAAAAAGAGAATAACTCTTTGTACCTCTTCTCCCTCCTTTTGGTGGTTAAGTTTACTAAAAGCAAAGAAAACTGTCAGTGGCCACCAGAGTACTGGGTTTTTAAGTACTGAAGTTTAGGCTTGTGGCTGAATCAGGGCTTTCTATCTTTCATTTTCCTGAGTGTAAATCTTCATAGAGTAAGAATGTTGAACTGAGAGATTCAAAATGCTTATTGCCCACCAAAATGTCTAACTAGAAAATGGAAAATGACAAATCCCTGAATTCTCCCTTGTTGGCAGGATTGGTTAAGAAGTGTCAGAAGCCAGGGGAGGGATGGAAACATCGTTTTTCTAACACTATTATTCCTGCTTTCTATCCCCTTTGGGGAGAGCTATCCAATTGCAATGGCCTATCTGCTTTTAACCAAATCTTGCATGTGATTTTGATTTGTGATTTTCAATTTGTTATGGGAAATTTGGAAATGCCATTTTATCATGTGCATAAATGAAGTCTACAATAAACTCCAAGTGAGAAAACCACCACCTTCCATGAGAAGGTGTGTGATAAATACACATTCAGATATGTTTTGGCTGTTGGGTCATTTTAGTTTCTTCCCAGGTCCTCACATATGCTCCAGACCTGTTGCCTTGATCATCAAGGTCACTGGAGGAACTTTGGGAAACATATATTCCTTGCATTATTTCATATTCCATTTCAGGTTATTGGAGGGAGGTGAGAGAGAGGGAGAAGGGAGATGGGAAGGAGTGGGTAGGGTAAGGAAGGGAAGGGAAGGGAAAAATTGGTTTTACTCTGAAAGTATGTAAGGAAGCTAATATTTTGGACTATATTTTAGAAAGTAGAGAATGAAAGTGTTAACTAAAGTTCTGATGGAGCAAGTTTTCCAAGGATTAATCAGATGCAAGTCTAAGAAGTCCAGGATTGTACATGGAGAGGAAATGCATCATTTGTCCACAATATTCATTAGGAAAATGCTAATGCAGGAATAAGGCAGATGTAGTGGAAACTGAGATTATTGGCCTGGAGGTAGCCAAGGGTACCTACTAAGAAGGAAAGAAGAAAAGACCTAACCAAACGAGTTGGGTAGTGGTAGAGCTGTTGCCTACCCACACTTGTTGGAAAGGTAGGCAATTCTCTGCGCAGGCTCATCTGCCTCAGGTCAGCACATGGAATTGGCACTGATGGTGCCAATTTCTCCTCTTAGGTAGCAAAACCAGGCTCCATCTCCCTCTGTTGGCCATGACTGCTCAAATTGTTGTCCTCGTGCTTGACAGAGGGAGTGTTACTCCTGTTTTTGCAGCATTTCCTGATGTCTGGGCTTTAGATGACCAGCTGGATCCTGGTGAGGGACATATTAGATTAACAAGCCTGAATTCTGATGGTGATTGAATATCAGGGATCAGTTCCTTGGTTAATAATATTTAGTAGTCAGAGTAGAAAATGTGTTGGTGAAGCAGAGAATCAAAAGAAATGAGAGAGCACAGAATGCGTGGAGCTTTGGCTTTGTTGTCTGTTGATGTTGGCCACATTCTATGAGTTAGCCAGTGACAAAGCTACTTCAGAATTTACACATGAAGAAACTGAGGACAAGAGAGCACTTATTCCCTTTCAAGGGTCTCAGAGAGACTTCACAATGCAATTAGAACTAGAATACTAGACCTAAGTACCTCCAGCTCTTAGCCCAATGCTTTTTCTTCTACACTGGTTTCTTTGAGCTTAAACATCCTTGCCATTTTCACAAAAGAGAAATGGGCAAGTAGGACGGAAAGAAACTTTTATATTACCATTCCACTATTCAGATTGTTTAGACTTACATAAAATTGGACTTACATAAAATTGTTAAAGTGATCTAGTTTCCTTTTCACAAGCTTCCCAAGATTGTAACCATCACTAAATGATAATAAGTTAAAAGCAGAATTCCTGAAAGATGAACTTCCACAATGAATGCAAAGTAGAGTTCCCTTCTCTCTTGGTTGAAAAAGATCCTAAGAACATGTGTGAATGTAGTTGGGCTATAGAATATCACAGGCCAAATGTTACATAGAGATTGCATACATCTTGGAGGAATGTTTTAAATATATTTGAAATCACATATTGAGTTTCAAGCCAAATTTGTAACTTCTAAATTTTCAAACTTTATTGAAAGCATGAGGAACTGGTGATAAACTACACTTATCATCGGTGTTGGCTGCAGCCATCTGAGGAGTCTTATGAGGAGGTGATACTTGAGAAGTTAAGGTGGAAGAGGAGAAAGGGCTGTCCAGGGAGCTTTGGAAATGACCGTGCTTTTACCTGAGAAAGATAAAGATGCATAGGTATTCATTTTACTGTCATTCCTTGTACCTGTGGATATTTTATAATTATTCATTTTTATCTACTCTATTTTATCACCCTCTCAAAATAGAACAAAAAAAGGAATTTTTAGTGGGAAGAAAAAGAGAGCTGATGTACAGGGTTCTATAGTCTAGCCATTTGCATTGAAGTGAGAACCCCAGAGTGGGGAAAAATGGGAAGAAAGAGACAAATGGGGGACAAGATAGGTGAGGCAGGGACTAGCAGGTGAGCATCCATACTGAGGGTCAAGCACAAGGCACCTGAAAATTTATTCTATATTTTTATCTCAAAATGAGCTGGTTAAATTGAATTAAAGATAATCTATTGTCACAATTTTTCATCAAAGAACCAGATAGTAAGTATTTCAGGCTTTGCCAGCCACAGTTTCTGTTGCAACTACTTAACTCTGGCTTCGTAGAGCACAGACATACACAGTACATAGACAAATTAACATGAGTCCCCAAAACATTTTATTTAAAAACATTAAAATCTGAATATTTCCATCTAAGAAAGGTCTTCAAAAAGTTCATGGAAATGTATACTATAAGAAACAGAGCACGGACTTCAATATTTTTGCATTAAAATAAACATATTTTATTTCCATTTTTCTACAAAATTTTTGAAGCCTATCATATAAAAATACCATCATAACTTTTTCCCAAATATTTAAAACCATTCTTAGTTATGGAATGTACAAAAAACAAGTTGTAGCTTTTCTATCCTTGTGCTAGGTGACTCTAAGATGGTAGAAAAATAAGTAAAAGGGGTAAAAAAGAACATGGAAAAAGGGGGGAGAGAGGGAGAAAAGGAGAGAGAGAGAGAGTGAGAGAACCATCCAGTGGTTCACTCCCTAAACAACCCTCAGTGGCCCAGGCTGGCCCAGGCTAAAGCTAGGAGCCTAGAACTCCATCTGGGCCTCTCATCTGTGTAGCAGGGATCCAAGTACATACACCATCATCTGCTGGCTCCTAGGGTGCACATTAGTGGGATTCTGGATTGGAAGTGGAGATGAGACTTAATTTCAGGAACTCTGACATGGGATGCAGGCATACTAAGCATTGCTTTACTCTGCTGAGCCACAGTGCCTGCTCCCTTTCTCATCTTTCTAATTTCTAGACTCCTTCCTCAAGCTTCAGCTTAACTTTTACTTTCACCCAACATACTGTTATATACATTTTTATTAGTTTCATTCAATGGTTATTGATTGCCTTGTGACATATCTTATTATTGAGACCTGGAACAGTGTTATGCCTCCTCATGTCCCTCATAATGCATATAACAGTACTGAATACATGTTTTGTGTTCTACAAATAGTTAATATAATGTATTTAAGAATAAATACAAATTAGAGTTCATTCTGAAGTAATCAAATTAATCCTTCTTCCCTGATTGTGTACAATGTGTCCCAAAATTGTATTAGACTTATAAGTTAATCAATACAAATTACAGGTGTTCACCCTTAAATAGCAAACAAACTAGCAGCACTTAGAATGTCAGAGAACCTATTTGACACTGACACTAGCAAATAAAATAGATCTATGCTCAGATTACATTTAAATTAATCAATTCCTATGTGTCATTCAATATCATGCCAGGAAAAATGGAAACAATCCTATCTATTCCAAAGATTAAAGAAAACAAAGTTGGAAATGTAGTTTTCTGGCTTTCTACCATGACAGTAGAGGGGAGTATATGAGTATATGGGAGTATATGAGTATATGGGAGAGATACTCCATAGAACACTCCTTTGACATTTCAGCATCTATACATATCTCCTTCTGCCCCAAGTTAAGATCTCATGCAATGATAATTAAAAAAAATCATGCTTCCACCTTGAAGTCTTCAACTAAGCTGCATATTGACAAGAGATTTGCTTATCCTTTCCTAAAAAATGTAGACACAGAATAATTTCAATCACTGTTGTTTGCATTATGTTAAACCAGATCATTCAGAATCTCATCTGGACAGGACTAAATGGCAAAGCTAACCATCAACAATACTCCTTATACAAAAAAAGTAGGGAAAGGGGCGACTTGGAAACTGATTAACATATACAAATACGTGCACCAAAGACAAGGGAGAAAATTATGCAGTTATTGTTCTCCATTCTGAAAGTGATCCCAAGTCTGTAGCTGATATTTATAACTTCCTTTTTTCACTACCCATTCATTCCATGTTTCCTTTGCCCTTAGCCAGGATCTCAGCTTGTTAAGTTCTTCCCCTGGTGCTAATGCACATTTCATTTCCAGAAGTCTGAGTCTTTAGTAGTCCCAATTTTATTGGGTTGCAGTAGTTTTCACTTACTATTAGACTTATAGTAAAAGATGGCTGTGAGCATCCCCAAGGCCTGGGAATATGTCGTCAGGACTAGAATCTCAGAACTCACAAACCCGAGTCCATCTGCATTTGGACAGAGCATCAGGTCACTGTTCCAGGGCCCCTCTCCCTCTGTTTTCCCCTGCCGTCCTAACATGTGATAGGTTACTTTTCTTCCCTAATTAAACATTTTGAGCTGTGAGTCATTTGTAATGATTTATGGCAGCTGTGCTTTTGCCAATCTTACATAGTATTTTTCTTATTACTTAATTGTTTTAGCAGTGCTCCAGCCATTAGTTTCTGAGTTCTGAAAACAGGAAACAGAAGTCTTCTATTATAGACGCCTGCCTAATTAGCTCAGAGGCTGTCTAATGGGGGCCATTAAAAATGCAAATGAGGTGTGATCAAACAGTGAAAAGTTTGCTCTTGACAGAATATACTAATGTATTCCCACACCCCCCTCTCCACGAAATATTTTCCAGAATCCTGAGTACAGATTCCTCCTTCCCTTCCCTACCAGGTGAATTATCTTCTCCTGGTACCTGAGCCTTCTTTTCTCATCTGAGCTGGGTTGCAATTTAAGTTGCATTTTTAGGGAAAGCATACCCCAACTCCTAGGTTGAAGACAGTGATTCTCAAACTTCTGCATGCACTGGGATCACTTGGAGACATTGTTAAGACACAGATAGCTGGGCTCTTTCCAAGAGTTTCTAATTTAATGTCTGAGGGGTGACTCAAGAACTTTCATTTCTGATAAGTCCTCAAAGTATGCTGAAGTTGTTAATCTGGATAACCTTCTTTTTTTTTGTGACAGGCAGAGTGGACAGTGAGAGAGAGAGACAGAGAGAAAGGTCTTCCTTTGCCTTTGGTTCACCCTCCAATGGCTGCCGCGGACGGCGCGCTGCGGCCAGCACACCGCGCTCATCCGATGGCAGGAGCCAGGTGCTAGGTGCTTTTTCCTGGTCTCCCATGGGGTGCAGGGCCCAAGCACTTGGGCCATCCTCCACTGCACTCCCGGGCCGCAGCAGAGGGCTGGCCTGGAAGAGGGGCAACCGGGACAGAATCCGGCGCCCCGACCGGGACTAGAACCCGGTGTGCCGGCGCCGCAAGGCGGAGGATTAGACTGTTGAGCCACGGCGCCGGTCTCTGGATAACCTTCTTTCAAAATCATTGATATAGGACCTCATGGGTTTGTGCCTCTACTGTTTGTTCAGAGGCTTCCCTTTCCTCTTCCTCCCATGCTCCCATCCTCTGGGATTTCTGATTTTAGCCTTAATCTTATATTATTTGTTTGGGGGAGAGAGAGAAAGAGAGAGAGGGAGAGAGAAGGAGAGAGAGGGAGAGAGGGGGCGGAGGGGAGGGAGAGAGGGAGAGAGGGAGAGAGGGAGAGAGGGAGAGAGGGAGAGAGGGAGAGAGGAGAGAGAGGGAGAGAGGGGGCGGAGGGGAGGGAGAGAGGGAGAGAGGGAGAGAGGGAGAGAGGGAGAGAGGGAGAGAGGGAGAGAGGGAGAGAATGAATCAACTATTTAATTCCCCAAATGGCTGAAAACTGCAGAAGCCAGAGCTAATCAAACCAAATCCAGGATCTTAGGCTCGACTCAATTCAGGTTTCCCACAGCAGTGGCTGGGACCAAGTACTTGAGCCATCACCTGTGCCCCCCCCCCCAAGTGTGCACACCTGCAGGATGCTAGAATTGGGAATTGAACTGTGATTTTAACCCAGGTGCTCTAATGTGGAATGTGGGCTCCCCAAGTGGAGTCGTAATATCTAGGGCAAATGCCTGCTCCTGAATTTCTTCTTATCTAGCTTATTCTATCTTTGATCTAGAATGGTTTAATTAAGCCAGGAGGGGATTGCATACAGTGACAGCCACTCTTAGTCTAAATCAGGGTTATGTGCCCATTATTTGTGATTGCCATGTTATATTTCTCAGCAAGGAAGAGTGGATCTGGGTTTTGTGGTATTTGAAGTGTATGTAATTGGAGAATCCTCTCTAAAAGAACAAATATAAAGATGAATATAAACTTGAATGAGAGGCCCTGAAACTTCCCTGTTAATCTGCCCCAGGCCAGGTTGTACTAACTTACCTGATCCTTTGCTTATCTTCCTCAGTAGATAGTGGGTTCTCATGGGCTGAAATTGAGTCCATTTATTTGTCTCCAGGTCCCATAACCTGCCCAGTATCTAGCACATGGTATGTGCTCATAAAATGTTTGTTGATGCAATATGTTTAGTTCAATATGACCCTGAAAACCATGTGCTAGTATACCCTGATCTACTGTTGGCTCTCCCCTTCACACTGACATGCAGTTTCCTCCTGTTTCACATCACCAGTGCCACTTCTTGACCACATGGCCCACCACCACCATCCCTACTATCACACATGGAACTCTGTCCACTTCTTCACTTTGCTCACATTCAGAAGGCTCTTTCATGCCTCCTTGCATTTGTGTATTTCCTCTGTGTGACTTGGAGAATTGCTGCTCAGTCAAACTTCATCTCCTTTTGCAAATGCCCCTGAGTCACTGAAGCAGAAAATCCTGCTGTTCTTTGCTCAGCATTCCTTGAAGCATGCATCAGGTCTTTCTGCTTGATGCTTCCCCAGTGGACTGGTGGGGGCGGGGGGCATTGTGTAGGTTGCAAGCAACTTAGATTACCATTCTTGGTTGCTCAACCCTCTTTCATTTGCCTCTGTATATTCAGTGTCCATAACTATACATTCATGATAATATGAATAAATGAATGAGTGAAGAACTTATTATTCCTAATAATACCTGAAAGAGAGAGCTTTGCTGTTGCACAGAGCAAAAAGACATGTTGATCAGGGGAGTTTTTTCTGTAGCCAAGATCCCTTGTGCCTCCTCCTACACCCTATTTGAGTGAGAGTGAGAGTTCAAGTAAGTAGCCTCACTCCTATCACCATCTCGCTCCTGGCAGTAACCCAGAAGGTCCGCTGTTTCCCTTCCTCCTTTTCCTCTACCTATTCACAGTCTGGGTCTGATTGTAATTGTTCTCTTGAAAGAAAATGATGTGAACTGGCTCCTCTCCTGGGATTCTCAGCTTGGCTGTGCTTCTATTACCTCCCATGAGCGAGGAGAAGGGAGAGGAGGTAGGATGGGAAGAGAGCTGGCACTATTCTGTGTTATTAAAGTGCAGTGGCTGTACCCTAGCCCCAGATCCTGAAGGAAAACATCAGCAATTAGTCTTCTGTGACTTGGACCTTGCAGAGGACAGCTGAACAGCCTTCTCCAGATTCAACAAGCTGTAGCCAATTGCTGTCTTTTCATACCCTCCTCAGTACCTTAATGAAAGGGAAGTGTCCTATTGATTGCAGTTCTCACTGCTGCTGTTAAAACCTTGCCCAATGGATTTCAGTATTCTGAGGAAGGATCCATCTATAAGGTGCCCTGGCTGGTGGCCACCACTGCCCAGTTTTCCTTGCTTCTGGCTGCTCCTTTGTGCAGGAGTATAAAGAGAGGCAGAGGCGCAGCAGGGCAGAACATGCAGCTTGTCAGGGATCTCTAACAGAAACCACCTCGCCCCCACCAAACATGTCAACCTGCCTCCCAAGAAGCAGCCTTGCTTCCTTCCTTGTTACCTTCTGCATATGCAGAGTCCAGGATCCTCAAAGCAGAGGCTCAGCCTCCATCATTCATAACATTGAGCTGCAAATCTTCTTTCCTTCTCGAATGGTCAACCGGTGGGTGTTTTCTCTCATTCGTGGTCATAGTTCACAGATTTCCAAGCTATACTTCCGTAACCCATGCAGGAGTTCTCAGTCCTTATGTTCAGTGCCTGGAAAATAGGCTGCCATCTTGCTGCAGTCTAAACAGGAACACCCCATATATTGAGGGCATATTCACCTGTACCCAAGTCATGGTACTTATTCCAGATTAAGGAGCACAGGTGCCCGGTTTTCTGAATCACTGCTGGTGTCACCAGTCACATGGCCCCTGCTCCTTGCTGCTGGTCATATCCTCTCATCTATGACAATGACTGATACAATGTAATTTTTTATGATTTTAACATTGTATTTATTTTGGTGTTGAGGGAGAGAGAGATCTCCATTTCCTGGTTAACTCCCCAAATGCTTGCAGCACCCTAGTATTTGAGCCATCATCGGCTGCCTTTTTCTAGGGTATGCATTAAAAGGAAGCTTGATCAGAAGCAGAGCCAGGACAGATCAGAATCTCTGATATGGGATATGGGTGTCTCAAGCAATGACAATATAATTCTTTAATTAGATCATTAGCCTGTTTGTCCTGAACAGGATTTGTCCTTGCTGGGCTGGGGAAGGAAACGACACACGAGGGAAAAGAGGAAATAGCAATTCAGTGTGTGAGAAGTGCAAGGGGCAGCGGTTTGACCTGGGTCATGGGGCAGTGGGGTTGCGGTCAGCAGCTCCGCAGCACATCCACCAGTAGCGTTGGAGATTCAGTCCTGAGGTGTGCAAGGGGACAGTCGTTCTTTATGTCCTTGAGGCGGGGCCCACTGAACCCCTCCTTGCTGGCCTTGTCCACCTGCTTTCTGTCTCCCACTGCTCTGCAGCCAGCTTCTCCACAGGCTTCCTCTGTGCAGTAGTCAGGCTAACCTCTTCCCTTCTGGGCCAACCCTGCCTTCCTCTCCTTCCCAGGCCCTTGTCTCCAGGCAAACACTGTCCAGAACTGACAACCCCAGAGGTGACAGAATATGGCTCTGAGACAAGGCATAATGACAGACTGGAGACCCCCTGCCTGCATGGCTCAGGGACGCTGACAATTACAGACCCTCAGGGCCCAAAGGAATCATCTTCCCCAAATGCTTCCAGGGTGAAAAAGACTAGTTTGGCACCTCTGTCTGGGGCTTTAAGAGTTATTTTTGTCCTTGAAGTCTAATAGTGGGTTATTGGTAATTATAGGAAAAATGGAGTGGAAATAAAGGGGTTTTAAAAGTTTTTTTTTTTCTGGTTCTAGTATTATATTTCGAATTTCCTATTCAGTCAGACACAACTCCCGAGACCATGACCTCTATGATTATAGCACAAAAAGGCCCCCATGGTCCATCAGCCTGTGATTTCCACTTTGTTTCTATCCCTGGAACTGGCATGGTTCTCTGGAGACTGCAGAGAAAGGGTGTTACCAACGCTTATTTTTCAGGGTGCCATTGTGATGCATGCAGTTCACTTGAAGTCGGGGCACCCAGGAACAGCAGCTCTCCCTTCATTGGTGCATTGTTCAGAGCACTCAGCTCATTTGCTCTTTTGAGAGCTTTCAGTGGCTCCCTACAACTGTTAGACCGGAAGCCTCCCTCCTAGGCCAGGACTTCCTTCTGCTCTGCAACAAGCTTGCTCACGGTATCTCAGCCACTGTATATTATTCATTTGCTCATTTCTCCATTCATTCCATATTCATTTACTATTTCATCTACTCCTTGACAAAGGTGCTGAGGATATAAACCAAGAATTACACAGATCTCTGTTCTTAAAGGCCTAATACTCCAGAAGACAAAATGTAAACTGAAACAACAAAAAGCAATGTCTGTGGTTGGTGGTGCTGTGGTGCAGTGGATTAAAGCCCTGGCCTGAAGCACTGGCATCCCATATTGGTGCCAGTTCGAGACCCTGTCCAGCTCTCTGCTATGGCCTGAGAAAGCAGTAGAAGATGGTCCAAGTGCTTGGGCCCCTGCACTCACGTGGGAAACCCGGAATTAGCTCCTGGCTCCTGGCTTCGGACCAGCACAGTTCCGGCCGTTGTGGCCATCTGGGGAGTGAACTATCGGATGGAACACCTCTCTCTCTCTCTCTCTCTCTCTCTCTCTCTGCCTCTCCTCTCTCTGTGTAACTCTTTCAAATAAATAAATAAATCTTAGGAAAAAAAAGCAATGTCTGTGGTTAAAGTAGAGCAAGGGAACAAGAAGGAAGAGTTGCATTTCACTCAAAAATGGAGCTTGAAGATTGACCAGAAAAGTTTCATAAAGGAGTGGCTCTGAGGTGCAACTCCATAAGTGTAGAGATGCTGTTCTACTTGGAAGCAGTGTATTGTGCAAGGACACAGGGATAATAACCACAGTGTGCACTTGGCAACTATCAGAGAGTGCAGGTGGCCAGAAAAATCTCAGATGGGAGGGCAATGTCCAGAATGTGTAGAGAAACATATAGACGATGAGGGCCATTAATGGGTGTAAGAGAGAGTGTGTGTTCTAAGCCAATAACTGTATAACAAACAATGCCTTGAACACTCACAGGAGCCCAGATATGCAAATTATTTTAAACATGAAAAGACTAACAGCCTAGAAGACTTTTTTTTTGTCAGTTGATTTAATCAAGAAACTTGTAGTTCAAGAATTGCCCATAGGAGGGACTCAGTGGGCCCTTTGTGTATGTAAGCAGAACATCAAACAGCCCTGCAAGTCACTGGCTCCGTTTTAGAGTCCCGCAGCTTATGAGCCTTGCCTACTCTGCTTGGTCTGCTCTGTTGTTTATCCTACAGCCTCACCCATTTTAGGACACTAGCTTCAGGGGATGTTCCTGTGCTTCAGGCTTCAGAGAGGCAGTTCTGAAAAGACCCCACTCAGAGGGAAGAAAGCACTCCTCCAAGTTCTGGGCCATAAAAGTAGCAAATGGCTGAGGTGGAGACAGAACCTCACACAGAGCTCCTGAGAAGCTGCCTAGCTGAGCCCCTTCCCCGAGCTCTGAGCCCCTTCTGCTATACAGAGGCAGCCAGATCCTGTCATGGGGTCAGATTTGGTGCAGAAGTTGTTTCTTCACCAACTTTGTTCTCTCAAAGTGCCTTTATTTCCCTGATTATATACAAAGCTTCCGTTTTTCGGCTTGTCTAGTCTGCAGCAGACATGTTCTGTGATAGACACTAAAGAATCTGGCATCAATGCCCAAGGAACAGAGGCCGTCAGAAGCTGAGGAGCTAACTGAGATAAGAAAATGCTAGAAATAAGAACACACAAAAACTCAAGTTGATAAGCCAGGAAATACTTATTGAAAAAATAAAGGGAGATAATGTGGGTATGGTGGGAATTACCTCAAATGTATTGATTTTGATCTCAATGCTGATAATTAGAGATAAATTTAAACATATATTTGGTAAAGTATTAGAAATAAAAATCAATAGCTTTTATTTATAGAATATAAAGGAGTTTCATGAAATTTATAGAGTCAAGGCCAGGAAACCAAGGTAGCAGTAAGAATGCCAAGACACAGCCAGCTACAAAGTAAAATAAGTGGAGTAAGATAGAAGAACACTTCACAAAGTTGGAGGAAAAGTGAAATTAAAAAATAAGCTTATTTTGATGCCATTTTTTCCTGAAATCTGTTAATAGGTTTCTCATTATAAGCATTTTCTATGAGCTTTTTGAAGACCCCTCATATATGTCACTCCAATAGTTATAAATGCCTTGAAACTTGATGACTTTCTTATTGAGTTAGTAATACACCTATGGGAGAGAAACAACCTAAAAACTTGTAGATCAACAAAATTAGAAATAAGACAAATTTAGAGAGACAAAACAGGAAAACACAAGGAAAAGAAATTAGAGTAATATTAATATTAATATCAGCCTATGCATAATTAAAGCAAAAAGCATTAAGTAATGGTCAAAGGGGAGTGACCAGATGTGAAAATCTTGCTTTAAAAGGAATGAGGAGATAGTGTGAGGTAGTGCAAATAACAGCCTTAGTGGAATCTTCTTTTGAAAATAGCTTAGCTGTGAAGGAGAGAGAAATAGTCCAGTAAATATCTGAGATGTTTGTCAAGGGAAGGTTGAAATGTGAACTTTATTGTGTTTCTCTTTCTTTAAAAAATAACACAGCTTCTAAGCAGAACACTTGGAAAATAAAGAAAAGTAATGTAGAAGAAATCAAAAGTTACCCACAATCCCCTAAGCCAGAGGAAGCAACCTCTTAATAGTTTTTATCCTCTAGGGGGTCCCAGAATCTTGGAGATGAGGAGCCCTTGGAAGTCCTGTGAGGGAGGAGGCTGTAGGAAGGGAGACTGGTGAAGATCCAAAGGGGGAGAGGAACAAGCAGAAGGTGAGCATGGTCTCTGGTTTGCCCCCTCCTCTACCCGGACCACAATGTCTAGAAGCAGTGTGTGCCACTTGCTCTGTCCCCATCGAGTGCCTACTGTAACTGAGCAGTGTGTAGCACTTGAGGAAATGAGAAAGGAAGAGAAGTGATACACAGTCTTCTTCATTATTTTAAAAATAACAATTATGTTAATAGATTTAATAGATCAGTGAAGACATGAATTCATCTGAGAAATCTGAGGAAGTAGCAAAGACCAGAGGGAAAAAGACCAGGAGCAGGTCAAGTGCCAAGGCTCCCCTGTGACTTTCCATCCCAGCCTTTAGAAATGGAGGGGCAAGAGAAGATAGGATTTGGAGATGGGGGGCAAGGTAGGAGAAGCAGGCAGAGGAGCTCCAGACAAGGGGCACAACGGGGAAGGGGGCATCCAGACCAATTGCTAGAAATAAGGAACTATCTCATTTAACCTGTTTAATGTGGACAGGCATTGTCTTAGGATGTTTAAAACTAAGCTTGCTTAATTTTAGTGACTTCCCCATTTGGTGATCCCAGGTCAATTCCCAGACCATGACTGTTTTATTGACAAAGGCTGGGAGTTGGGGTGGGATTGAAGAGTCCACCAAAGGCTTTTGGTGGGAAGGATGAGATGGAATCAGGAAGGCATTCATTCTACAGAGAAAAAAAGGCAAATAGGAATTTTTCTATGCATGCAAGCTGTCTCAGGCTAGAGATAGCTCAATAAACAAGGGGAAAAGGGCCTTTTCACTTTGTGGACTTTATGCCAGCAATCGCCTTACAGTCACAAAGCAGCAGTGCTCCCTGATGAATTTCTGGGACTCAGAACAGAGAATACAGAAGCAGGAAATGTGGTAGGTGGGAAATAGGGCTTAAATGTGCTTTGGGCTATATCTTCCAGATAATTATAACAGAGTCTGTTTCTCTCCAGCCTTGCCTGCCATTCTCAGGATTAAATTATGATGATGATGATGATGATTACTGATAATTAGCCCTTTCATTCCTTTCGCATTTTCTATTTTCTATAGTACTTACACCTTGTCCCTTTCTGCAGAAGCCTAGGAGACATGAAGGGCACATGTGGCTCTACCTCAAAATCAGATGCTGATCCTCAAGTTGACGAGGGGGGCTAAGATATGTGGTTCCCTGGCCCTGAGCCACATAGTTTACGAGGGACCCCAGCATCTGTTGGTCTTTAGATCCGTCTCCCAATTGCACATCTGTTTCATTAGAAAGACTGTTGTTTTTCCCCCATTCCAGGATTTCATACATTCCATATGTCAAAAATTGGATGATTGTGCATTCAGTCTATAACACTGTAAGATTTTGAGTATATTTCTGCCTTCTTCCATCTCTGTGTTCCTCTTTGTCTCACTCACAGACATACTGACATATACCTAGCCAGTCATTCACTTATGGACTTCAAAGCATTTTCCAAATAACAGGACATATGATCTACTCTGTCAGGAGCAATGGCTGGGATTTTTTTGCAGGCTTGACCCAGGTTTCTGTTTCTTCTATGCAACACAGAGAAGAATTTAGGGATGGAACTGGGTATCAGCATTCCATTTAGGAAACTGGTTCTAGAAGTGCCTGTGTGCGAGGTACCCCCCACATGGCATTTTAGCTTACTTCTACTTAGTCTACATGATCTGGAAATAATCCCAAGGATTAAGTTGAGCATCTGCTCCCCAGTGCTCACAACCAATGGGCCAAGCCATAAACAAAGGAGTTGAGGGAGGCTTGGGCAAAGCAGCCAGAGTGGAGAGGTTGGGGCTTCCTTGGGAACCCTAGAGTCTTGACTTTGGTTGCTCTCACCTCACCTCCTACAGATGCCCCACTTTGCTGCCCAGGGTGGTTAACCTGGACACTGTGCAGCATGCAGGTAAAGAACAAGGGCAAACTGCCTGAGCTAGTGCCCAGCCCTGTACCTCTAGATGCAGGGTATAACCTTGGACAGATTGCTGGGAGAACAGCACCTTGACTTTCTTATCCAGTAAGTGAATGTACCAGAGGCACTTGTGCAGACTGAATGAGGCATCCTCTGAATAAGCCTCAGCAACAAGGCTCCTGGGCTGCAGGTCACCCTACTGTTCTTCTCTATTTTATTGCCTATTCAGCATCTCAGCTCAAGAGTCTTCTTTTTTTTTTTTTATATAAAGCTTTTATCTAAAGAGTCTTCTGTAATCCAATTCATACTGATTCTCCCCGTCCTCTGCCATGTGTTAGCTAGGCCAGCTTCTTGATAGTCACCATGTTGGGATCATGGAGTTCTATTTCATGGAGCTGAATCTCTGAGCTCCTCCTGGAGATGGTCTATTTCATACCTGATTTTCTATAAAACAAACACACAGGAGGGAAGAAGGGGAGGGAAAGGTGGGGAGGAAGGAGGAAGAACAGAATGAAGATGCTGACTTGATTTTAATCCTTACCAGTGCATGTTCCCTCTCACATTCCTCCCTTCAGATAAGCAGTCTTCTGCACTACACTTAACAGCACAGACTCAGTAGAAAGTCATTAGGGGGTGCTCTCCACAGGCCTCCATCTGGAGGGAGAAGATCCTCACTTGTGGTGAAATTAAAAGAGAAGTGGGACAGAATCAGCCCTTAAGGCATTTGGTCTGCTGAAAGGCCTATGAGAGCATTTCAGGCATGGAAAGCCAAGACACTGTGGCAAAAGAAGTGTCCTACATGAAAGATCTCTGAGAGAGACCCCAGTGGAAAGAAGTGGCCATCAAAAAAGGATGAGAGAACTTCCACTTTGCTTATGGCCTTGTCTAAATGCTGAAGGAGATTGTGAATTCAAAAGACTTCCATAGCCTTGACAGTTCATGTCAAGAGCCTTGGGTGATCACTGACACAATACATAGGAGCGATAATTGTTAAATTAACAACAGGAGTCACTGTGCATTTACTCCCCATGCTGGACTTCTGTGCTCAGTGAGATGTATTATGAGAATGAACTGTAAAACTTGTTCTCAAAACAGTTTTTTTGTGCATGTGTGTGCAAATTGTTAAAATCTTTACTTAGTATAAAATTGGTCTTCTGTGTATAAAGTTAATTGAAAATGAATTTAAAAGGAGAATGGGACTGGGAATGGTGGGGTGGGAGAACAGGTATGGTAGGAAGAATCACTATTCCTAAAGTTGTACTTATGAAATTTGTACTCATTAAATAAAAGGTTTCTTTGGGAAAAATAAAAAAAATATGTAAAAAAATGGAAAGAGATGGGAAAGCAGAAGCCCTCAGGAAGCCAAGGCTCCTTTTTTGCTTTTGCAGACACAGAGCATATAAGATTGTACCTGCAGCTCCTTCCTGAGGCAGAACCAGCCTTGTGTCCCTAGCCACTCCTAGATATACAAAACACATGGACAATGCATTGGCAACTTGAATTTGACAAAGCAACAGGTGTCTAAACACAGGAGGAGCTTAGGAGCACTGCCAAGTAGGCCCAGGTAACCACAGGAGCATGAGCCTAGCTGGCAAGCCACAGACCTAGCTGGCTGGTCTTGAGTGAGCTGCCTCACCTTTGTGACCTCAGCACCCATCTGGAAAATGAAGTGCTACACTGTATGAGCTGCGGAACTCCTCCAGTCCTGACATTAGGAGCTTGCCTCAGCCCCTACAGACATCACTGCCTCAGTGCACAAGACAGCAATTGGTATTTGAAATAATGACAGTGAGTCATATAAAAGGGATGACAAAGGAAGGTTGTTCTGATTGAGTCACTGCACTGCCTCCGCATTTAAGGATCCAGAGAGCTGAGAGATTGTGCGGAGCTACATTTTCCAGATAACTGAACTCTGTCTACCTATAAATACTCAAACTAAATTTTATTTTCAGTTAAAAAATTGTGAGAATTTTTTCATGATATTTATTATTATTTTTTTTATATATATAAAGCTTTTATTTAAAGAATATAAATTTCCAAAGAACAGCTCATGGACCACAATGGCTCCCCTCCCCCCACAACTTCCCTCCCTCCCCCCACCCTCCCCTTTCCCGCTCCCTCTCCCCTTCTGTTCACATCAAGATTCATTTTCAATTCTCTTTATACACAGAAGATCAATTTAGTACATATTACGTAAAGATTTCAACGGTTTGCCCTCGCATAGAGACACAAAATGATAATACTGTTGGAGTACTAGTTATAGTATTAATTCACAATGTACAGCACATTAAGGACAGAGATCCTACATGATTTTTTTTAAAAAAAATTGATTAATTGTCTATGCAATTTCCAGTTTAACACCAAGATTTTTTAATCATTTGCAATTATCTTTATATAAAGAAGATCGATTCAATATATACTATGTAAGGATTTCATCAGTTTGCACCCACTCAGAAACACAAAGTGTAAAAATACTGTTTCAGTACTAGTAATAGCATCACTTCACATTGGATAACACATTAAGGACAGATCCCTCATGAGACGTAAGTACACAGTGACTCCTGATGTTAATTTAACAATTTGACACTCTTGTTTATGGCGTCAGTAATCTCCCTAGGCTCTGGTCATGAGTTGCAGAGGCTATGGAAGCCTTTAGGGTTAGCCGACTTCGATCTTATTCCCACAGGGCCATAGTCAAAGTGGAAGTTCTCTCCTCCCTTCAGAGAAAGGTACCTCCTTCTTTGATGGCCCCGTTCTTTCCACTGGGATCTCACTCGCAGAGATCTTTCATTTAGGTCTTCTGTTTTTTCCAGAGTGTCTTAGCTTTCCATGCCTAAAATATTCTCATGGGCTCTTGAGCCAGATCCGAATGCCTTAAGGGCTGATTCTGAGGCCAGAGTGCTATTTAGGACATCTGCCATTCTATGAGTCTGCTGTGTATCCTGCTTCCCATGTTGGATCATTCTCTCCCTTTTTCATTCTATCTGTTAGTATTAGCAGACACTAGTCTTGTTTGTGTGATCCCTTTGACTCTTAGACCTATCAGTGTGATCAATTGTGAGCTGAAATTGATCACTTGGACTAATGAGATGGCCTTGGTACATGCCACCTTGATGGGATTGTATTGGAAACCCCTGGCACAATTCTAACTCCATCATTTGGGGCTGTTCCGATTGAGCATGTCCCAAGTTTTACATCTCCTCCCTCTCTTATTCCCACTCTTATATTTCACAGAGATCACTTTTCAGTTAAAATTTAAACACCTAAGAATAATTGTGTGTTAATTACAGAGTTCAACCACTAGTACTAGGATAAAGAAAAAAAAATACTACCATTGATAAAGTATTACATTGTACAACAACAGTCAGCACAAGAGCTGATCGAGTCACTGTTTCTCATAGTGTCCATTTCACTTCTACAGGTTTCCCCTTTGGTGCTCAGTTAGTCATCGCCAATCAAGGGAAACAAATGATATTTGTCTCTTTGGGACTGACTTAATTCACTCAGCATGATGTTTTCCAGATTCCTCCATTTTGTTGCAAGTGACCGGATTTCATTGTTTTTGACTGCTGTATAGTATTCTGTAGAGTACATGTCCCATAATTTCCTAATCCAGTCTACTGTTGATGGGCATTTGGGTTGGTTCCAAGTCTTAGCTATTGTGAATTGAGCCGCAATAAACATTGCTGTGCAGACGGCTTTTTTGTTTGCCAATTTAATTTCCTTTGGGTAAATTCCAAGGAGTGGGATGGCTGGGTTGAATGGTAGGGTTATATTCATGTTTCTGAGGAATCTCCAGACTGACTTCCATAGTGGCTTCACCAGTTTGCATTCCCACCAACAGTGGATTAGTGTCCCTTTTTCCCCACATCCTCTCCAGCATCTATTGTTGGTGGATTTCTGAATGTGAGCCATTCTCACCGGGGTGAGGTGAAACCTCATTGTGGTTTTGATTTGCATTTCCCTGATTGCTAGGGATCTTGAACATTTTTTCATGTGTCTGTTGGCCATTTGGATTTCCTCTTTTGAAAAATGTCTATTGAGGTCCTTGGCCCATCTCTTAAGTGGGTTGTTTGTTTTGATGTTCTGGAGTTTCTTAATTTCTTTGTAGATTCTGGTTATCAACCCTTTATCTGTTGCATAGTTTGCAATTATATTTTCCCATTCTGTCGGTTTCCTATTCACTTTCCTGACTGTTTCTTTTGCAGTACAGAAACTTTTCAATTTGATGCAATCCCAGTAGTTAATTTTGGTTTTCAGTGCCTGTGCTTCTGGGGTCTTTTCCAAGAAGTCTTTGCCAGTACCTATGTCTTGCAGGGTTTCTCCTATGCTCTCTAGTAATTTGACGGTGTCGGGTCGTAGGTTTAAATTTTTAATCCATGTTGAATGGATTTTTGTGTAAGGTGAAAGGTAGGGGTCTTGCTTCATGGTTCTGCACATGGAAATCCAGTTTTCCCAGCACCATTTATTAAACAGACTGACCTTACTCCAGGGACTGGTTTTGGATCGTTGATCAAATATAAGTTGGCTGTAGGTGTTTGGATTGATTTCTGGAGTTTCTATTCTGTTCCATTGGTCTATCCATCTGTTTCTGTACCAGTACCATGCTGTTTTGATAACAACTGCCCTGTAGTATGTCCTGAAATCTGGTATTGTGATGCCTCCGGCTTTGTTTTTGTTGTACAAGATTGCTTTAGCTATTCGAGGTCTCCTGTGTCTCCATATGAATTTCAGCATCATTTTTTCCAGATCTGAGAAGAATGTCCTCGGTATCTTGATTGGTATTGCGTTGAATCTGTAAATTGCTTTTGGGAGAATGGACATTTTGATGATATTGATTCTTCCAATCCATGAGCATGGGAGATTTCTCCATTTTTTGGTATCCTCTTCTATTTCTTTTTTTAAGGTTTTGTAATTTTCATTGTAGAGATCTTTAATGTCCTTAGTTAAATTTATTCCAAGGTATTTGATTGTTTTTGTAGCTATTGTGAATGGGATGGATCTTAGCAGTTCTTCCTCAGCCGTGGCATTGTCTGTGTATACAAAGGCTGTTGATTTTTGTGCATTGATTTTATATCCTGCTACTTTGCCAAACTCTTCTATGAGTTCCAATAGTCTCTTAGTAGAGTTCTTTGGGTCCCCTAAATAAAGAATCATGTCGTCTGCAAAGAGGGATAGTTTGAGTTCTTCCTTCCCAACTTGTATCCCTTTAATTTCTTTTTCTTGCCTAATAGCTCTGGCTAAGACTTCCAGCACTATATTGAATAGCAGTGGTGAGAGTGGGCATCCCTGTCTGGTACCAGATCTCAGTGGAAATGCTTCCAACTTTTCCCCATTCAATAGGATACTGGCCATGGGTTTTTCATAAATTGCTTTGATTGTATTGAGGAATGTGCCTTCTATACCCAGTTTGCTTAGGGTTTTCATCATGAAAGGGTGTTGAATTTTATCGAATGCTTTCTCTGCGTCTAGTGAGATAATCATATGGTTTTTCTTCTGCAGTCTGTTAATGTGGTGTATCACGTTGATTGTTTTGCGAATATTGAACCATCCCTGCATACCAGGGATGAATCCCACTTGGTCTGGGTGGATGATCTTTCTGATGTGTTGTTGCAGTCTATTGGCCAGAATTTTGTTGAGGATTTTTGCATCTATGTTCATGAGGGATATTGGTCTGTAATTCTCTTTCAATGCTGCATCTTTTTCTGGCTTAGGAATTAAGGTGATGCTGGCTTCATAGAAGGAATTTGGGAGAATTCCCTCTTTTTCGATTGTTCTGAATAGTTTGAGAAGAATTGGGGTTAGTTCTTCTTTAAATGTCTGGTAGAATTCAGCAGTGAATCCATCTGGTCCTGGACTTTTCTTTGTTGGGAGGGCCTTTATTACTGATTCAATTTCTGACTCACTTATGGGTCTGTTTAGGTTTTCTATGTCTTCCTGGTTCAATTTAGGTAGGTTGCATGTGTCCAGGAATCTATCCATTTCTGATAGGTTTCCCTGTTTGCTGGCATACAAGTCCTTGTAGTAATTTCTGATGATTCTTTTGATTTCTGTGGTGTCTGTTGTTATATTTCCTTTTTCATCTCTGATTTTACTGATTTGGGTCTTTTCTCTTCTTTTTTTAGTTAGTTGGGCCAATGGGGTGTCAATCTTGTTTATTTTTTCAAAAAACCAGCTCCTCGTTTGGCTGATTTTTTGTAATGTTTTTTTGGATTCAATCCTGTTGATTTCTTCTCTGATTTTGATTATTTCTCTTTTTCTACTAGATTTGGGTCTAGTTTGCTGCAAATTTTCTAGATCCTTGAGATGCATTGAAAGCTCATCTATTTGGTGCCTTTCCAGTTTCTTGATGTAGGCACCTATTGATATAAACTTTCCTCTTAACACTGCTTTTGCTGTATCCCATAAGTTTTGGTATGTTGTGCTGTTATCTTCATTTACTTCCAGAAAATTTTTGATTTCTCTTTTGATTTCTTCAGTGACCCATTGTTCATTCAGGAGCATGTTGTTCAATCTCCATGTGTTTGCATATGCTCTAGAGATTCCTGAGTTGCTAATTTCCAACTTCACTCCCTCATGGTCTGAGAAGTTGCATGGTATGATTCTAATTCTTTTGAATTTGCTGAGACTTGCTTTATGGCCTAATATGTGATCAATCCTAGAGTAGGTTCCATGTACTGCTGAGAAGAATGTGAATGCATTACTTGTAGGATGAAAAGTTCTGTAGATATCTGTTAGATCCATTTGGGCTATAGTGTTGTTTAAATCTACTGTCTCCTTGTTGATCTTCTGTCCTGTCGATCTGTCAATATCTGTGAGTGAAGTATTGAAGTCCCCCAGTACTATTGTGTTGGGGTCTAAGTCTCCCTTTAAGTTTCTTAACAAATTTTTCAAATAAACATGTGGCCTGTAATTAGGTGCATATACATTGAGAATTGTTATATCTTCCTGTAGTATTGATCCCTTAATCATTATATAGTGCCCCTCTTTGTCTCTCTTAACAGTTTTTGTGTTAAAGTTTATGTAGTCCGATATTAAGATGGTTACACCCGCTCTTTTTTCATTTCTGTTGGCGTGGTATATCTTGTTCCATCCTTTTATTTTCAGTCTGTATGGATCTTCGTTGGAAAGATGTGTTTCTTGTAGGCAGCAAATAGATGGTTTTTGTTCCTTAACCCAATCAGCCAATCTCTGTCTTTTAACAGGACAGTTTAGACCTTTAACGTTCAATGTGACTATTGATAATTGGTAAGTTTGCCCTGCCATTTGCCAGATATTTTCTAATGTATGCTTTGAATTCCCTGTGATCTTTTGCCGTGAGGTTCCCTTCGTTTACCTTCTTTCATGTTGATGGTCGTGTTTCTGTGTTTCTGTGTGTAACACGTCTTTAAGTATCTTTTGCAGGGCTGGACGAGTGGCAACAAATTCTTTCAATTTTTGTTTGTTATGAAAGGTCTTTATTTCACCTTCATTCACAAATGAGAGCTTGGCAGGATATAATATTCTGGGCTGGCAGTTTTTCTCTCTAAGTACCTGGGCTATGTCTCGCCATTCCCTTCTAGCTTGTAGGGTTTCTGTTGAGAAGTCAGCTGTAAGTCTAATTGGAGATCCTCTGAGAGTAATCTGACGTTTCTCTCTTGCACATTTTAGGATCTTTTCTTTTTGCTTCACTGTGGTGAGTTTAATTACAATATGTCGTGCAGAGGATCTCTTTTGGTCATGTTTATTAGGGGTTCTATGAGCTTCCTGGATTAGGATTTCTCTGTCTTTCTCCAAGCCTGGAAAGTTTTCTGCTAGTATCTCCCTAAAAAGGCCTTCTAATCCTTTCTCCCTCTCCATACCTTCAGGAACACCTAGAACCCGAATGTTGGGTTTTTTAATAGTATCCTGTAAATTCCCGACGATATCTTTTAGTTTTCTAATTTCCTCTTCTTGTCTTTGGTTTGACTGTTTCCTCTCCTGTTCTCTGTCTTCTAGGTCCGATATTCTCTCTTCTGCTTCACCCATTCTGGTTTTAAGGCCCTCAAGATTGCTTGTCACTTGATCTATTGAATTCTTCAATTCATTAAGATTTTTTGTCACTTTCGTAGCTTCTTGTTCTACTAGTTGTTTCATTTCGTTTTGATTTCTCCGTAGTACTTCATTCTCGCGCGAGAGATTTTCTATCTTATCCTTTAAGGATTTCTGTAGTTCAAGAATTTGTTTTTGAGAACTTCTTAATGTTCTTATCAATTCTTTGAGATCTGCTTCTTGCATTTCTTCTATCTCATTATCTTCATAATCCTGACTTGGGGTGTCTTTTCCATTTGGGGTCATCATAGCGCCTTCCTTGATCTTGCTCCCTCGGAATCTGTTTTTATTTGGCATTTTTTTTTTTTTTCCCCACACTCTTTCTCTGGGTTGTCAAGGTAACGGAGTTTGTGTGCGCGGTGTGTTCCCAGTTTTTGGATCCCCTTCAGGTTTCTACAGCCTCGGGTTTTTGGTTCCGTCTGCCTCAGTGATGGGCGGGCGGGCGGGTGGGCGGGCGCACCTTGTCCCACTGCGTTTAATCTAGCTCGAATTAGCAGGGTGGGTGACGAAAGAGGCTAGTGTCCGTGCAGGCTCGCCTCAATTGTGCTGTTTCCCCCGTGGGGGGTCTGCTTCCCCCCGCTAGTGTCTCGGGATCCCTGTATCGGCCCCCGTTCAAGCGCTCAGTTCCAATGGCGACTGTGTTCCGCCCGGCTTCCGGTTCAGCCGGCGGGCGCACGCCGTCCCACTGTGTTCAGTCTAGCTCGAGTGAGCAGGGTGGGCAACGAAAGAGGCTAGTGTCCGTGTGGGCTCGCCTCAATTGTGCTGTTTCCCCCGTGGGGGGTCTACTTCCCCCCGCCAGTGTCTCGGGATCCCTGTATCAGCACCCGTTCAAGCGCTCAGTTCCAATGGCGACTGTGTTCCGCCCGGCTTCCGGTTCAGCCGGCGGGCACGCGCCGTCCCACTGCGTTCAGTCCAGCTAGAATTAGCAGGGTGGGCAACGAAAGAGGCTAGTGTCCGTGTGGGCTCGCCTCAATTGTGCTGTTTCCCCCCTGGCGTCTGCTTCCCCCCGCCAGTGTCTCGGGATCCCTGTATCGGCTCCCGTTTAAGCGCTCGATTCCAATGGCGACTGTGTTCCGTTCGGTTCCCGTCCCTCCCGGCAGCTCCCGTGCCACTAAGGCACGATTTGGCGTTCGCAAACTTACTTTCCCCTAGGTCCTCTGCGTCTCATTCACTGGGTCCGGAAGAATTTCCACTGCATTTTTTTCCGTGAGATTTTTCCTGAGGCTACAGTAACTCTGTTTTTATTAAACTATCTTTTTGCGGACTGCTAGTGCGCGTCCTCACTATTCCGCCATCTTGGCTCCGCCCCCGATATTTATTATTTTCTTAAAATTTTTTCTCTCATAAGTAAAGAACTTCCCTGGATGACTCAGGCCATCACTGAGAGCAAGAAAATAGGAAGTGTGGGGTACCTGCTGAGCACCCGAGCTCCATTGTCGGTTTGGGTTGTTCCCCCATGGACTTCCTCCGAGATTTTTCTCCCTCCCTTCAGTCTCTTATGGTGCCACTAGGCAGGGATTAGAAGGAATACGGCTTTTGTAGAAGGAATCCAAATGCCCAGAAGAGTCTGGGATGCCCTCAAAGTCAAGGAACTTCTCAGTGATAGAGCTGGAAGAAGGTCAACCCCCTGTCCCTCTTTAAATTTACTACTGAATCATTTATTTATTTGAAGGATAGAGGGCGAGGGAGAAGGGGAGGGAGAGGAAAATACATACATACATACAGATAGATAGATAGATAGATATCCCATTCTATCCACTTGTTCACTCCCCTGAGAGCCAGGAGCACATTTTAGGTTTCCCCCATGTGCAGCAGAGGGGAGACCTAAGTCAATTTTTTGGACTGTTACCTGCTATTTCCCAGAGTACATTAGCAGGAATCTGGAGCTAGAGCAGGGAATGAATTGAAAAGCATTTCAATATGGAATGTGGGCATCTTAACTGTTAGGCCAAATGCTACCTATAAGATCAGCTCTCTTTATCTTACACTAACTCACTGTTGGTGGGAATGCAAACTGGTAAAGCCACTATGGAAGTCAGTCTGGAGATTCCTCAGAAACCTGAATATAACCCTACCATACAACCCAGCCATCCCACTCCTCAGAATTTACCCAAAGGAAATTAAATTGGCAAACAAAAAAGCTGTTTGCGCCTTAATGTTTATTGCAGCTCAATTCACAATAGCTAAGACGTGGAATCAACTCAAATGCCATCAACAGTAGACTGGATAAAAAATTATGGGACATGTACTCTATAGAATACTATACAGCAGTCAAAAACAATGAAATCTGGTCATTTGCAACAAAATGGAGGAATCTGGAAAACATTATGCTGAGTGAATTAAGCCAGCTCCAGAGGGACAAATATCATATGTTCTCCCTGATCGGTGACAACTAACCAAGCACCAAAAAGGAAATTCGTTGAAGTGAAATGGACACTATGAGAAACAGTGACTTGATCAGCCCTTGTCCTGACTGTTGATGTACAATTTAATACTATATCCATTTTAGTATTTTTTGTTCTATTTTAAAAGATTTTTTATTTATTTCTTTGAGAGGTATAGTTATAGACAGTGAGAGGGAGAAACAGAGTGAGAGGTCTTCCCTCCACTGGCTCACGCTCTAAATGGCCTCAATGGTCAGACCTGGACAGATCTGAAGCAAGGACCCAGGAGGTTTTTCTTGGTCTCCCCCATGGGTGCAGGGGCCCAAGGACTTGGGCCATCTTCCACTGCTTTCCCAGCCATAAGTGGAGAGCTGGACCAGATGTGGAGCAACCCAGGACATGAACCAATGCCCATACGCAATGCCAGCACTGTAGGTGGGGGCTTAGCCTACTATGCCATGGTGGCTGGCCTCAGACTCTCTTTATCTAATGGATCGTGGTCTTGGAGGACTCCAGATGCCAGCATGACTAATTTGGAGTATTTTTTTTTTCCATCTTAGAGGGTCCCTAAGCCACTCACTTCAAGTCTCAAGGTCTTCTTTCAATACAGTTGATTGGTTTGCTATTGATAAAGACTAGCCTTTCTTACGAACCACTATATATCATATTCTAAAATTCTTGAGTTTGGAAAGTAAATGGAAAAAAGAGAGACAATCATCTACTATAGCAACCTGAGATGTTACTCCTGCTTGAGTAAATGGAATATAACTGGCTGTAGACACAAACATTTTTTTTCGCTTTCTCTTTCTCTCTGGCTCTTCTTCTTCTCTCTACCTCAATCCTCCCATCCCTCAACTTTTTCCTCACGTTGTTATTCCTTGTTGAAGAAACGTCAACAGTTTGCAGCTTATTGGTGGAGTAGATTCTCCTGTGATGCTGTACTTACCCTGTGCTCTGCATATCCAGAACTCTGGACATTGCTCCCTTTCTAATAATGGTGGCTGTAAGAATGGTGGGGACTTGGTTTACCAGTATGTGGGCCAAACTACCATACTTCAGTCCCGGTGTGACAGCAAGTTTCACTCTCGAGACTGTAGAGTTTGCATTGTAAAATGAGGGAATGAGGGCACCCTCCTTAGAAAGGATGGCTTTGCTTTACACTACATATCTCTTTTTGTCCTACTCATGTGAAAAGGAAATATTCACCCAGAATATCTGATTATAGGCTGTGGTGGCTTTATGATGTGTCAATTTAGCTAGACTGAATTCCATTTCTTGTATATTTCTGGTCAATATAGACCACAAAAGAGACTCTTATGGGAAACTTGGAAGACCAGAAGAAATAGTAGTCATTTACTATCTCACACACATTGTCACTTTCTGCAGCTAGGTCAGGTATGTATATTTAACTCTGAGTCAAAGGGCCCTAATGTCTGCAGGATACACTCAAGGTCAAAGACAAGAAGAACTCACATGAGGGAGTGAGTCTTTAGCTGAGTGGCTAGGATGTCAGCATCCTTAGGTTTAATTCCCTGCTGTGACTCCTTATTCCAGCTTCCCTCCAATGCAGACCCTGAGAGGCAGAGGTGATGATTCAAGTAATTGGGTTCCTGTCACCCTAGAGGGAAACCTAGATTAAGTTCCTTACTTACAAGTTTTGCCCCTCTCAGCTCTGCCTCCTGCCCCTGACCCCATGTCTGGCTGTTGTGGGCATTTGTGGTGTGAAATAGCAGATGGAATCTATCTCTGTCTGTCAAGTAAAAAAAAAATCGAACAAATAAAAGAACTCATATGAATTTGAGTCAATTCTTACAGGCTCCAGCTCATGCTTATGCATCCCAGTTTATTCTTGCTCCCTAACCTACAAGGCTCTTGATTGCCATTCCCTTCCACAGAACACCACAGTGGTCTATTATTACAAGATAATATTTTGTTTATTGGACTCAGAAATTAGGAAATGGCACCTCTTCTACAGACAATAGTAATATACTTGCAAACCAGAGGGTAGGAAATCCTACAGAAATTTAAGGGGTCCGCTGCCATGGTAAAATGTTTAAGTGTCCTGTGGTCTAGAAGATATAAAAATATCCCTTTCAGTGTGAAGGACAAGTTGCTAGATCCTTTGTCTTCTACCACTGACAGACACAAAGCCCTGGGACCCTCTTTGCATCCAAGAAACAACATACAGCTTCTTTCAGTGTGCTCCTGTGATTAATTTACTGCGTGATACAAATGACTGCTGATTTGGAGTGGAACTGGAGTAAGAGATTGCTTGGCACCAAGTCCAGGCTGCCATGGAACTGCTCTGACTCTAGTGTCATGTGACTGAGAATATCCAAATATGTTTACAGCATCCATGGCAGATGAAGACGCTGTGTGTCACTTTTGGCAACCCTTGCGGTTAAATTACAGAACAGACCCTTATGATTTTGGAGCAAAACCATATTATCCCTTCATACAATCATTTCCCCATTGATACAGGTTTGGGTTGCTAGCTGTCCTCAATAGATATTGAATACTTGGTCCTGGGCCACGAAGTTACAAAGCAACTTGAGTATTCCACCATAAATTGGTGGCGTCTGATCTAATAAGCTATAAAATTCATCATACATAGATGTTTTCCATTACCAAATAGAAACAATATATGCAAAACTGACCTTAAAAAATGACCTTAGAAACTGAGCTTTAGGAACCGGTGCTATGGTGTAGCAGATTAAAGGCCTGGCCTGAGGCACCGGCATCCCATATGGCTGCTGGTTTTAGTCCTGGCTGCTCCTCTTCCGATCCAGCTCTCTGCTATGGCCTGGGAAAGCAGTAGAAGATGGCATAAGTCCTTGGGCCCCTGTGCCCATGTGGGAGACCTGGAAGAAGGTCCTGGCTCCTGGCCTTGGATTGGCACAGCTCCGGCCATTGCAGCCATCTGAGGAGTGAGCCAGCGGATGGAAGACCTCTCCCTCTGTCTCTACCTCTTTCTATAACTCGTCTTTCAAATAAATAAAATAAATCTTTAAAAAATCCACATATATGCTGAAAGAAAGGCCAGTAAATTAAAAAAAAAAAAACTGAGCCTAAGCAAACTCTAAAGAAACAAGTAAGTTGAATGAAAATGTGGCCCAGATGCTCAAGGCCCTTACTCCTGCTATACTACCTTCTCTCAACCTGTGGTATCATAGGAAACTCTAAGATCATTTAAATGAAAAAAATCTTTGCCTTGTGCTTTGACTTGTGCTTTATAGATGGTTCTGCATGGTATACAGATCCATTAAACAGTGTATGGCTACTGCACTACAGTCCCATCCAGAAACCTCGGCAGTGCCAGAAGGAAAGGTGGCAAGTGTTACATGTCTGTACTTTACTGTGAAATCTTTAGGATAGTCAGGGACTTGGAGAGAATACAAGTGAAAAACTGGTGACAAGAAGATCTGGGTAAGAAGCTTCTGGATATACTTATCTACATGGGCACCCACTGTGCACATCCCAAGTGCATGCTTATCAAAGAATGAACCCATTGGAATAGGATTTTCATAATCATGTGGATAGGATGATCCATTCTGTGGGTACTGATTAGCCTCCTTCCCCAACACTCTTGTCATTGCCTGACATGTTCATCAATGTAGTGATAATGGTGACAGGGATAGAGGCTATACATTGGCTCAGCAACACGTATTCCCACTTGCCAAGGGTGACCTGGACAGAACTACTGATTAGTACCCAATTTGCCAGCAACATAGTTCAGCATTGACATGACATCATTCCCTAGACAATGACTTAGAAGAAAATGACAAGCCAGCTACCTGTAGGCAGGTTGATTACATTGGCTTGCATTCATCATGTAAGGGGTTGTACATTGTTCTTATTAGAAAAGACACTAACTTTCTTTATGTATTTTCTATACAAAGAAAATTCTATGATTCATCAGCGAAAGTCATCAATTTGACCAATTTTAGCTATAGATGAGAGCCCAGTAAAAGATAATTTATAGCATTTTTATGTACAATTAAAAAAGAAGCAAACAAACAGAAGTTTGGTTATCTTAGATCCAGGTTCTTAATTGCAGTGATGTTCAAATTATGAAGTAGAAGAAGTCTCCAAAGGTAGATTAAGTTATACTGCATGAACAGCCTCAAACCTGATTGCTTCAAACAACATTTCTTTCTCTATTTTTGCTGGAGGCTCTGAGTCAGTGTTCACATTGACAAACAGTTCATCTTCGCAATGCTGCCAGTCATTATGGTGAGGAAAAAAAAATGAAGGTCGTATACTTCTGATGAAATTGATAGACCTAGGCTGCATAATCCTAACCTCAAGGAAACAAGAAAGTTTTGTGCTACCACAGTCAGAACAGTTTGGGAATAAGAGCTCAAGAACACTCCAGAGGGGAGGGGAGGCTGTGGCGGGCAGGGTCTCCCACAACACTGAAGAATTATAGCTCCTTAGTAGGTATGAGATCTGTAGAAGACTTCCAATCATGTGCAAGACTGGGGCCACTTAGTTTAGGGGCAGAAGATCAGCCACCCAGGCCTGAGGTGTCCATTACTTCCCAGCACAGTATAATTAATAATGAGCAATCAGTTCACAGTCATCAAGGAAAAGTAAATTCATGTTCTGTGCATTCTTTA